>OX336896.1:23872980-24600738 GCA_946959425.1 Argyrosomus regius | reverse complement strand
GTGTGAGTGGCGCGGAGTTTGAACTGGTTTTCTTGTTTCGGATTGTTTCTGTGTTCTCCAGCTGTCTCTGTACATGATCAGGTAAGCTTTCTGTATTCGTTATTGAGTGTTGTTGTCATCAGTGGTTTGTTCGGTGTTTGTTGGAGGAATGGCGTCCTCCGAGATGCCACCTCCTCCCTCTCTCCGGCAGGGAGTGAGGATAGTGCCGCCGGATAGTAATGTTACTGTGGAGGAGGTTCTGCTGGCTGTCAGTGAACAGGTAGGACACGAGAAGCTGTCGTTTGCTTCAAGGATGAATAAAGCAGTGGTTGTGTTCCTGACAGACGAGCCTCACGTTCATCAGCTGATACAGAGTGGAGTGTTCATCAGGGACTCTTTTGTGCAGGTCTCCCCGCTGTCAGTTCCCTCTACGCGGATCACCGTACCCGCTGTTCCGCCGTTCATACCTAACGAGGCGTTACAGAATGAGCTCCGTAGATTCGGAAAGTTTGCTAGTGGGTTTAAAACTGTGAGTCTGGGATGTAAAGATCCCAAACTGAAGCACGTGCAGTCTCTGTGGCGGCAGGTGTTCATGTTTCTGGACTCACCTGCTCAAACTTTAGAGGTTTCTTTCAGAGTGAAGCACGGTGATGGCTCCTACATGGTGTACGCCACCTCTGGCCAACTCAAGTGCTTCGAGTGTGGAGATGTGGGACACAAACGCTATGCCTGTCCGCATAGACAGCACGCGGTTCACCCCGATGATGAGACGGGCGGCTCTGCTCGAGATGAGGTGGCGGCGCTATGTCGCCGCGCGCGAAGACGGCGCGGCTGTTGCGGCACTATGCGCCGCGCGCGAAGACGGCGCGGCCGCAGCGCATGGCGCGGATGTGGCGAGGGCCGCAGGCGTCGCCTCTGCAAAGGATGGTGCTGCTGGTGCTGCAGCTAATACCACCACCACTGGTAGTAATACCACTGATCCACACCTTGAGAACAATGAATTAAATCAGGAGGGAAAGGTTGAGAAACAACAGGCCTGTGTACCTGCAGAGAGTCTGAGCAGCTGTGAAGTTCAGTCACAGTCTGCAGTAGATGATGAACAAACAGCTTCCACCAGTGCTGCAGGGAAAGATCACACTGTGTTCAGTGATGAAGGTGTGCTGAACAGCCAGACGTCAGTCGATGCTGAAGACATGGAGTATGACTCAGAGTCTGACACTGTATCTGTTGGTGAGATGTCACTGAAGAATCCAGATCTGTACTCGCTAGAGGAAATCAATCAGTTCCTCGACGAAACATACAAGAAATCTGTAAAAGTAACTGATTACTTCAGGGATACTGATAAATTCATCCGATCAGTAGGTGTACTGAACAGGCTGGTAGGTTTTGACCTCCTGGATGAGAAAAAACGCTTCCGCCTTAAAAAGCACATGACAACTCTGAGGAAAGCATCAAAAGGTAGAACTGCAAAAAAGCCCAGAAAGTAAATGATCATGTGTCACATGGTGCCTTCCTCCTTTTACTGGCTCCTGTTTGTTTCATCTCTTCTCTCTCTCTTCTCTGACCTCTTCATGCAGAGCCTTAAAATAGGGTCCTTAAACATCAATGGTGGGAGAGACAGGCAGAAGAGAGCGCTAATTGCTGAAGTCTCCTCTCAGAAAAGAACAGATGTTTTGTTTCTACAAGAGACTCATTCTAGTCAGGCAGATGAAGTAGACTGGAACTTATGGTGGGAGGGTCAGAGCTTCTTCAGTCATGGCACCACCCTCAGTGCAGGTGTAGCTGTCCTTTTTAAAGCAGCTGCTAATATTAATTTTCTATCTTCCACTGAGGTAGTCAAGGGCCGGTTGTTAATTGTCAGGGCAGAGATAGAGGGCTCTGTTTTCTGTTTTGTTAATATTTATGCCCCAAACCGAGGAACAGAGAGGGCAGATTTTTTCACCCTGCTCAGTAATGAACTTACAAACTCCTATCAAGACCAGCTAATAGTTGGGGGGGACTTTAACTGCACATTAGATTTCACCATAGACAGAACAAATGAAGAACCACATCCACAGTCATCTCGGAGCCTAAGTAATGTCATTATACAACATGATTTAATAGATGCATGGAGGGTTAAACACCCACTGACAAGGCAGTATACATGGGTGAGGGTCAGAGAGAACCAGGTGAGTGCAGCTAGACTGGACAGGTTCTACATTTCCAAAAGTCTGAGCAATAGAATATTATCTGCAGATATCAGCCCAGTCGGCTTCACTGACCATCATTTTGTTGTCATTAGCATAAATACAGTACCAAGTCAAAGGAGTCAGTCATACTGGTGTTTCAATAACAAGCTACTACAGGACAAAACATTTTGCCAGAGCTTTGAATGCTTCTGGCATCAATGGAAAATCAAAAAATCTGATTTCACTTCATTGAAACTGTGGTGGGAGTTCGGCAAGACACAAATTTGTGTCTTTTGTCAACAATACACAGCTCATTCTACCACAAAAATTAAAACAAGAGTAAAAGAACTTGAAAACAGTATAAAAAACATTGAAGGAGTTTTAAACAGAGACTCTGAACCTTCTGTGGGCCAACGGCTTAATGAGAAGAGGCAGGAATTGAACTCCTTCCTGCAGGAGAGAGTGAAGGGAGCTCTGGTGAGGGCTCGCTTTCTTCAACTGAAGGACATGGATGCTCCAAGCTCCTTTTTCTTCAATCTGGAGAGGTCGGTGGCTCAGAGGAAGGTGATGACCTGCCTCAAACTACCGGGGGGTAGAGTCACCACTGATCCGGGAGAGATGAGGAGCCACGCTATATCTTTCTATTCTGACCTCTTTGGGGCAGAGCCTTGTAGCATGGATTGCCGCGCGGAGGTTCTGGAAGGGCTTCCTCAGTTGAACCTGGAGGAGAGGGCTGCTCTGGACTGTGAACTATCTTTAGAGGAGTTGACGACTGCAGTTAATCAGTTGACATCAGGGCGGGCACCGGGAATCGATGGTCTAACGACAGACTTCTTTAAGAGTTTTTGGAGCACTCTCGGTTCGGATTTGCACAGCGTTCTTTTAGAATGCTTTAGATCTGGATCCCTTCCTGTTTCCTGTCAGAGAGCAGTCCTCTCTCTGCTCCCTAAGAAAGGAGACCTGGCACTACTGAAAAACTGGAGGCCAGTTGCTCTCCTATGCACAGACTACAAGGTCCTTTCCAGAGCCTTGTCAAACAGACTGAAGGACTGCTTAGAGATGATTGTTCACCCGGATCAAAGTTATTGTGTGCCTGACAGAACAATCATGGACAATATTTTCCTTGTTAGAGATGTTATTGATTTGTGCAAGTGTTATAATGTGGACTGCGGTATTGTTTCCTTGGATCAAGAGAAGGCTTTTGACAGGGTGGATCACTCTTATTTGTTTTCAGCACTTAGAGCGTTTGGTATTGGTGATGGTTTTGTGGCTTGGGTTGGATTGTTATATAGAGGGGCACAATGTATGGTGAAGATGGGGGCAGGGCTGAGCCGACCGATCTCTGTACAGCGAGGGATAAGACAAGGTTGCCCAATTTCAGGACAGCTGTACAGCTTGGCTGTTGAGCCCTTGCTGTGCAGATTGAGAAGTCGTCTCAGTGGCATTTCATTGCCTGGGTCCTCGAGTGCTGATCGTCCTCCTACTGTTTCTGCTTATGCGGACGATGTAAATATTTTTGTCACATGCCAGGAGGAGGTTCAGCGTTTGCAGGACACCCTGTCCCTGTATGAGAAGGCCTCATCTTCACGGGTGAATTGGGCAAAGAGTGAGGCCTTGTTGGTTGGACAGTGGAGGCATCAGGTGGTGCCCAGTCTGCCAGGAGGACTTAAATGGGGTAAAGAAGGGCTGAAGGTGCTAGGTGTCTTTTTGGGGACAGAGCAGTTCCAGCTAAAGAACTGGGAGGGTATTGAGGAGAAAGTGTGCGCTAAGTTGTCTAAATGGAAATGGTTGCTACCTCAGTTGTCGTATAGGGGAAGAGTTCTTGTTGCCAATAATTTGGTCGCCTCGACTCTTTGGCACAGGCTAATCGCTCTAACACCACCCAGAGGCCTAATTGACGATGTTCAAAGAGCCATTGTGGATTTTTTCTGGTCTGGGAAGCACTGGATTCGAGCGGCAGCACTCTACCTGCCTGTGGAGGAAGGGGGACAAGGACTGATCAACATCCAGTCAAAAATTGCCTCTTTTCGACTCCAAACTGCACAGAGACTACTGTACAACTGTGGCCCAACCTGGCTTGACGCGGCTCGTTTACTGTTGAGGAAGGCTGGGCGTTTGGGATATGACAAACAGCTCTTCCTTCTACAGGCTGGGAATGTGGATCTTACCGGACTTGCACCTTTTTACAGCTCAGTGCTGCAGGCCTGGCAGGTCTTCAAATTTGAACGTATTAAAAATGAAACTCCTGGCATGTGGTTGTTTGAGGAACCGTTGTTCTTCAACAGTCTCATAACCACTCAAACACTTCAGTCTGCCAGCCTGCGAGCAAACTTCAGGGAGGCCGGCTGTACCAAACTGGGCCACCTGATAAAAGCGACCACAACATCTGTCGATGCTCTGAGGGAGAGCAGCAGTATCACCTCTATCAGACTGATAAACAGGGTGGTGGAGGAAGTCTGTGCTGCTTTACCATCATCCCAAAGAGCTTTCATCACTAACTTTACTCTGTGTGACCAGTGGAGTCAAGGCTATGAGTACTGCTTCCCCGCTCTCTCGATCACTCCGGCTGTGGGGGACTGGCAGGAAGAGGAGGGACGGCTGTTGTCTTTTGCTGCCCCACATCTGGATAAATTTCAGGACGCAGGGAAAAAGACAATATACCAGACCTGTGTTAAAGTCCTGAATATGTGCTCTTTGTCATCGGTGCAGGAGTCGAGGTGGACCGAGTTTCTTGGTCCAGATTTTTCCCCGAAAGGCAGCTGGCGGTCCCTGTACAAGCTGCCCATTGAAAAGCGGACAGCAGACCTCCAGTGGAGGGTTGTGCATGGGGCAATAGCTACAAACAGATACAGAGCGCACATGGATCCTGAGGTAGGGGAGGAATGTTTGTTCTGTTCCCAGACGGAGACCCTGGTACATCTGTTCATCCAGTGTCCCCGGCTGACACCACTGTTTGACCTTTTAAGAAGGTGGTTTCAGGACTTTGCAGAGGATTTTTCTTTTGGTTTGTTTGCTCTCGGTCCAAAGTACTGTGTTAAAAGAAAGACTGTGCATAGATTGATTAATTTTATATCTGGTTCTGCTAAGTTAGCCATTTGGCTGACTCGCAGGAACCAGGCTCAAGGTGCCAGCAGTTTGGAGCCTGTACGAGTTCTGGAAGGGCTGCTGAAGGCCCGACTGAGAGTGGAACACTCTTATTTTCATTTAATGGACAACCTGGAGGCCTTCAGTCAGATGTGGGCTGTTGGAGGTGTTTTATGTTCTGTGGGGAGAGACGGGGAGTTAACTCTGAGTTTCTGATGACAGAAAGTAATCTGCTTTGTTTTGTTTCTTTTTAGGAATCAAGTGAAGATGTGACCTGAACTGTTTGTGCTTTAAGTGTCAATAAAGGGACTTTAAAAACCAAACCTCTCCTCTCCTCTCCTCTCCTCTCCTCTCCTCTCTGATCGCCTCTCCTCTCTGATCTCCTCTCCTCTCCTCTCTGATCTCCTTCTCATCTCTCTGATCTCCTCTCCTCTCTGAGCTCCTCCTCTCCTCTCCTCGTTTCCGTTTCCGGTGAGTGTCGGTGTTGGACGTGTGAGTGGCGCGGAGTTTGAACTGGTTTTCTGAGCCTTGTTTCGGATTGTTTCTGTGTTCTCCATCTGTCTCTGTACATGATCAGGTAAGCTTTCTGTATTCGTTATTGAGTGTTGTTGTCATCGGTGGTTTGTTCGGTGTTTGTTGGAGGAATGGCGTCCTCCGAGACGCCACCTCCTCCCTCTCTCCGGCAGGGAGTGAGGATAGTGCCGCCGGATAGTAATGTTACTGTGGAGGAGGTTCTGCTGGCTGTCAGTGAACAGGTAGGACATGAGAAACTGTCGTTTGCTTCAAGGATGAATAAAGCAGTGGTTGTGTTCCTGACAGACGAGCCTCACGTTCATCAGCTGATACAGAGTGGTGTGTTCATCAGGGACTCTTTTGTGCAGGTCTCCCCGCTGTCAGTTCCCTCTACGCGGATCACCGTAACGAGGCGTTACAGAATGAGCTCCGTAGATTCGGAAAGTTTGCTAGTGGGTTTAAAACTGTGAGTCTGGGATGTAAAGATCCCAAACTGAAGCACGTGCAGTCTCTGAGGCGGCAGGTGTTCATGTTTCTGGACTCACCTGCTCAAACTTTAGAGGTTTCTTTCAGAGTGAAGCACGGTGATGGCTCCTACATGGTGTACGCCACCTCTGGCCAACTCAAGTGCTTCGAGTGTGGAGATGTGGGACATAAACGCTATGCCTGTCCGCATAGACAGCACGCGGTTCACCCCGACGATGAGACGGGCGGCTCTGCTTGAGATGAGGTGGCGGCGCTATGCGCTGCGCGCGAAGACGGCGCGGCCATTGCGGCGCGGCCGCAGCGCATGGCGCGGATGTGGCGAGGGCCGCAGGCGTCGCCTCTGCAAAGAATGGTGCTGCTGGTGCTGCAGCTAATACCACCACCACTGGTAGTAATACCACTGATCCACACCTTGAGAACAATGAATTAAATCAGGAGGGAAAGGTTGAGAAACAACAGGCCTGTGTACCTGCAGAGAGTCTGAGCAGCTGTGAAGTTCAGTCACAGTCTGCAGTAGATGATGAACAAACAGTGTTCAGTGATGAAGGTGTGCTGAACAGCCAGACGTCAGTCGATGCTGAAGACATGGAGTATGACTCAGAGTCTGACACTGTATCTGTTGGTGAGATGTCACTGAAGAATCCAGATCTGTACTCGCTAGAGGAAATCAATCAGTTCCTCGACGAAACATACAAGAAATCTGTAAAAGTAACTGATTACTTCAGGGATACTGATAAATTCATCCGATCAGTAGGTGTACTGAACAGGCTGGTAGGTTTTGACCTCCTGGATGAGAAAAAACGCTTCCGCCTTAAAAAGCACATGACAACTCTGAGGAAAGCATCTAAAGGTAGAACTGCAAAAAAGCCCAGAAAGTAAATGATCATGTGTCACATGGTGCCTTCCTCCTTTTACTGGCTCCTGTTTGTTTCATCTGTTCTCTCTCTCTTCTCTGACCTCTTCATGCAGAGCCTTAAAATAGGGTCATTAAACATCAATGGTGGGAGAGACAGACAGAAGAGGGCGCTAATCGCTGAAGTCTCGTCTCAGAAAAGAACAGATGTTTTGTTTCTACAAGAGACTCATTCTAGTCAGGCAGATGAAGTGGACTGGAACTTATGGTGGGAGGGTCAGAGCTTCTTCAGTCATGGCACCACCCTCAGTGCAGGTGTAGCTGTCCTTTTTAAAGCAGCTGCTAATATTAATTTTCTATCTTCCACTGAGGTAGTCAAGGGCCGGTTGTTAATTGTCAGGGCAGAGATAGAGGGCTCTGTTTTCTGTTTTGTTAATATTTATGCTCCAAACCGAGGAACAGAGAGGGCAGATTTTTTCACCCTGCTCAGTAATGAACTTACAAACTCCTATCAAGACCAGCTAATAGTTGGGGGGAATTTTAACTGCACATTAGATTTCACCATAGACAGAACAAATGAAGAACCACATCCACAGTCATCTCGGAGCCTAAGTAATGTCATCATACAACATGATTTAATAGATGCATGGAGGGTTAAACACCCACTGACAAGGCAGTATACATGGGTGAGGGTCAGACAGAACCAGGTGAGTGCAGCTAGATTGGACAGGTTCTACATTTCCAAAAGTCTGAGCAATAGAATATTATCTGCAGATATCAGCCCAGTCGGCTTCACTGACCATCATTTTGTTGTCATTAGCACAAATACAGTACCAAGTCAAAGGAGTCAGTCATACTGGTGTTTTAATAACAAGCTACTACAGGACAAAACATTTTGCCAGAGCTTTGAATGCTTCTGGCATCAATGGAAAATCAAAAAATCTGATTTCACTTCATTGAAACTGTGGTGGGAGTTCGGCAAGACACAAATTCTTGTTTTTTGTCAACAATACACAGCTCATTCTACCACAAAAATTAAAACAAGAGTAAAAGAACTTGAAAACAGTATAAAAAACATTGAAGGAGTTTTAAATAGAGACTCTGAACCTTCTGTGGGCCAACGGCTTAATGAGAAGAGGCAGGAATTGAACTCCTTCCTGCAGGAGAGAGTGAAGGGAGCTCTGGTGAGGGCTCGCTTTCTTCAACTGAAGGACATGGATGCTCCAAGCTCCTTTTTCTTCAATCTGGAGAGGTCGGTGGCTCAGAGGAAGGTGATGACCTGCCTCAAACTACCGGGGGGTAGAGTCACCACTGATCCGGGAGAGATGAGGAGCCACGCTATATCTTTCTATTCTGACCTCTTTGGGGCAGAGCCTTGTAGCATGGATTGCCGTGCGGAGGTTCTGGAAGGGCTTCCTCAGTTGAACCTGGAGGAGAGGGCTGCTCTGGACTGCGAACTATCTTTAGAGGAGTTGACGACTGCGGTTAATCAGATGACATCAGGGCGGGCACCGGGAATCAACGGTCTAACGACAGACTTTTTTAAGAGTTTTTGGAACACTCTCGGTTCGGATTTGCACAGCGTTCTTTTAGAATGCTTAAGATCTGGATCCCTTCCTGTTTCCTGTCAGAGAGCAGTCCTCTCTCTGCTCCCTAAGAAAGGAGACCTGGCACTACTGAAACACTGGAGGCCAGTTGCTCTCCTATGCACAGACTACAAGGTCCTTTCCAGAGCCTTGTCAAACAGACTGAAGGACTGCTTAGAGATGACTGTTCACCCGGATCAAAGTTATTGTGTGCCTGACAGAACAATCATGGACAATATTTTCCTTGTTCGAGATGTTATTGATTTGTGCAAGTGTTATAATTTGGACTGCGGTATTGTTTCCTTGGATCAAGAGAAGGCTTTTGACAGGGTGGATCATTCTTATTTTTTTTTCAGCGCTTAGAGCCTTTGGTATTGGTGATGGTTTTGTGGCTTGGGTTGGATTGTTATATAGAGGGGCACAATGTATGGTGAGGATGGGGGCAGGGCTGAGCCGACCGATCTCTGTACAGCGAGGTATAAGACAAGGTTGCCCAATTTCAGGACAGCTGTACAGCCTGGCTGTTGAGCCCTTGTTGTGTAGATTGAGAAGTCGGCACAGTGGCATTTCACTGCCTGGGTCCTCGAGCGCTGATCGTCTTCCTACTGTTTCTGCTTATGCGGACGATGTAAATATTTTTGTCACATGCCAGGAGGAGGTTCAGCGTTTGCAGGACACCCTGTCCCTGTATGAGAAGGCCTCATCTTCACGGGTGAATTGGGCAAAGAGTGAGGCTTTGTTGGTTGGACAGTGGAGGCATCAGGTGGTGCCCAGTCTGCCAGGAGGACTTAAATGGGGTAAAGAAGGGCTGAAGGTGCTAGGTGTCTTTTTGGGGACAGAGCAGTTCCAACTAAAGAACTGGGAGGGTATTAAGGAGAAAGTGTGCGCTAAGTTGTCTAAATGGAAATGGTTGCTACCTCAGTTGTCGTATAGGGGAAGAGTTCTTGTTGCCAATAATTTGGTCGCCTCGACTCTCTGGCACAGGCTAATCGCTCTAACACCACCAAGAGGCCTAATTGACGATGTTCAAGGAGCCATTGTGGATTTTTTCTGGTCTGGGAAGCACTGGATTCGAGCGGCAGCACTCTACCTGCCTGTGGAGGAAGGGGGACAAGGACTAATCAACATCCAGTCAAAAATTGCCTCTTTTCGACTCCAAACTGCACAGAGACTACTGTATGACTGTGGCCCAACCTGGCTTGACACGGCTCATTTGCTGTTGAGGAAGGCTGGGCGTTTGGGATATGACAAACAGCTCTTCCTTCTACAGGCTGGGAATGTGGATCTTACCGGACTTGCACCTTTTTACAGCTCAGTGCTGCAGGCCTGGCAGGTCTTCAAGTTTGAACATATTAAAAATGAAACTCCTGGCATGTGGTTGTTTGAGGAACCGTTGTTCTTCAACAGCCTCATAACCACTCAAACACTTCAGTCTGCCAGCCTGCGAGCAAACTTCAGGGAGGCCGGCTGTACCAAACTGGGCCACCTGATAAAAGCAACCACAACATCTGTCGATGCTCTGAGGGAGAGCAGCAGTATCACCTCTATCAGACTGATAAACAGGGTGGTGGAGGAAGTCTGTGCTGCTTTACTATCATCCCAAAGAGCTTTCATCACTAACTTTACTCTGTGTGACCAGTGGAGTCAAGGCTATGAGTACTGCTTCCCCGCTCTCTCGATCACTCCGGCTGTGGGGGACTGGCAGGAAGAGGAGGGACGGCTGTTGTCTTTTGCTACACCACATCTGGATAAATTTCAGGACGCAGGGAAAAAGACAATATACCAGACCTGTGTTAAAGTCCTGAATATGTGCTCTTTGTCATCGGTGCAAGAGTCGAGGTGGACCGAGTTTCTTGGTCCAGATTTTTCCCCGAAAGGCAGCTGGCGGTCCCTGTACAAGCTGCCCATTGAAAAGCGGACAGCAGACCTCCAGTGGAGGGTGGTGCATGGGGCAATAGCTACAAACAGATACAGAGCGCACATGGATCCTGAGGTAGGGGAGGAATGTTTGTTCTGTTCCCAGACGGAGACTCTGGTACATCTGTTCATCCAGTGTCCCCGGCTGACACCACTGTTTGACCTTTTAAGAAGGTGGTTTCAGGACTTTGGAGAGGATTTTTCTTTTAGTTTGTTTGCTCTCGGTCCAAAGTATTGTGTTAAAAGAAAGTGTGCATAGGTTGGTTAATTTCATATCTGGTTCTGCTAAGTTAGCCATTTGGCTGACTCGCAGGAACCGGGCTCAAGGTGTCGGCAGTTTGGAGCCTGTCCAAGTTCTGGAGGGGCTGCTGAAGGCCCGACTGAGAGTGGAACATTCTTATTTTCATTTAATGGACAACCTGGAGGCCTTCAGTCAGATGTGGGCTGTTGGAGGTGTTTTATGCTCTGTGGGGAGAGACGGGGAGTTAACTCTGAGTTTCTGATAAGAGAAAATAATCTGTTTTGTTTTGTTTCTTTTTTAGGAATCAAGTGAAGATGTGACTTGAACTGTTTGTGCTTTAAGTGTCAATAAAGGGACTTTGAAAACCAAACCTCTGATTTCCTCTCCTCTCCGATCTGTTATGGTTCAGTTTTGTATGTCTTGGTTGTTGTGTTTTTTTCCTGTTTGTGCTCTCTCTGTTCCCCCTCCCATTTCTGTTTCCTTGCAGGCCGTGTGTGTGGCAGGGGGTGTGGCTGGCTCCTCCTGTTGGCAGCAGAGGCACACCTGTTTTCACTCAGCCCATTTTCTCCACCTCTTAAGCCTGGTCTTCAGTCCTGCTTTTTGTCAGATTATTCCATGCACTCTCTCTTCATGCCGTTCACCTGCGCTCTGGCTACAGAAGATATCTTCCCGCCAGCCAGCTCCCTGCCTCAACAGCCTGCTTTATCTAGTACCTTGGTTTGTGAAATTAAAGTATTTTCAGTTTTCACTTACCAGTGTGTGTGTGTGTGTGTGTGTGTGAGTCTCTGCTCTGGGGTCCGCATCTTAGAGAACTTAACACGATCTCCTCTTCTCTCCTCTTCCTCGCCTCTCCTCTGTGATCTCCTTCTCTCCTCCCCTCTTCCTCTCCTCTCCTCTTCCTCTTCCCCTTCCCCTCCCTTCCCTATTGTACACTGGACAAGGTTTGCTTTTATTGCACAACATTGCTTTACTTCCTCCAAAGCAGAGTGAGAAAATGTGATAAAATCATATCATAACCTCACGCAGCAACCTGTAGAAAATGATGAGGTGTTATGTGTAACCCTTGTGCAATGCAAACTTACTATTTTAGCATGACAAACTGTAGCTTCATTATGTGTGAAATCATCTGTATATTGGACAGAGTTTGCTGTGAGGTGGCACTTTACACTCTCCATTTCTTGTTTTGTTGCAGATTTTTCTTGTTCTATGGTGCAAATTTGTTACAGCCTGGTCGCACTGCACGCGGAACCGAGCGGAGGCAGTTTCAGATAGGCGCACATGTTAACTGGTCTGCCTGGTCGCACATCTCGCGCTGTGGAGCGCAGTGCGCGCGGCTGCAGCGCTTCGGTCGGCATCTGTTCTATTTTTCACGCTCGCCGAGAGCGCCGTCTGTCAAGCTGGATAGACCAGATCGTACCAGACAGGAAGTCGGCACAGAAAAGGCGAGAGAATCCGGTCAATTTTCAAAATATAATAAATAAAATGATGATTATTGAAGTTGTTGATGTCCTTCTATAAATATTTGACCGCTGCGCGTGCACACGGCCCACACGCACACACACACACAGACACAGACACACACACACGGTACACACGGAGCAACAGAGAGAGGTAGGTGGGAGGGGCAAGGGCTTTCCGGAGTACGGTGAATCAGGTCTCGAAGCTGGAGGAGTATCCGTTGCCACGCATAGATGACCTGTTTGCAACCCTAGCAGGAGGTAAGCTATTCACGAAGCTTGACATGAGCCAGGCGTACCAACAGCTGCTACTTGATGAGGATTCAAAAGAGTACGTTACAATCAATACACACAAGGGATTATTCAAGTACAATCGCCTGGTGTTTGGAGTGGCGTCCAGTCCCGCCATCTTCCAGCGAACAATGGACACTCTGCTGCAGGGGATTTCACATGTAGCAGTTTACCTGGACGATGTTTTGATCACAGGAGCCACAGAGGCAGAGCATCTGGCTAACTTGGAACAGGTGCTGAAGAGGTTCTCAGATGCAGGCCTGCGATTAAAGCGCAGCAAATGTGTGTTCCTAGCACCAAGTGTGACCTACCTGGGACACAAAATCACAGCAGAGGGACTCTGTCCAGTGGAAGATAAAGTGAGAGCTATTAAGGAGGCCCCGAGCCCCAAGTGTGTCACTGAACTTCGATCATTTTTGGGCATGGTAAATTATTATGGCAAATTCCTGCCCGACCTCTCAAAGGTTTTGGCCCCACTGTACAAGCTGCTTCACAACAACACTAAGTGGCAGTGATGTGAGAAGCAGGAGGGAGCTTTTAAGGAAGTGAAAGAGCTCCTCCATTCAGCGACGCTCCTAGTTCACTATGACCCAGATAAGGAGATAACCCTTTCATGCGACGCTTCACCATATGGTGTTGGGGCCGTCCTTTCACATGTTATGGAAGATGGGTCAGAGAAGCCGGTCGGCTTTGTTTCACGTACGCTGACAGCAGTGGAGAAGGGATATTCGCAGCTGGACAAAGAGGGCCTAGCCATTGTTTTTGCTGTCAAGCGCTTTCATCAGTATCTCTATGGCCGTGCATTTAAAATCTATACGGACCATAAACCACTGATGAGCCTGTTCAGTGAGACCAAGTGCATTCCGCCGCTAGCCTCAGCCAGGATACAGCGCTGGGTACTCACACTGTCAGCCTACCAGTACACTATAGTGTACAGAGCGGGTAAGGATAATGCAAACGCTAATGCGCTGAGTCAGCTACCATTACCTGAAACACCTACTGTTACGTATGTACCTCCAGAGACTGTTTTCTCATTGGAGAGGCTGGCAGAGACACCTGTAAAAGCATCCTGCATAAAGCAGTGGACAGAGAGGGACCCAGTCCTGTCCCAAGTCAAAACTTTCCTTTTACAGGGCTGGCCCAGTGTGGGGGAAGCAGAGGAGTTGAGGCCTTATGCTAAACGCAAAACAGAACTGAGTCTGCAGGATGGCTGCATCTTCTGGGGTGCGAGGGTCATCGTGCCTCCCCCAGGCCGTGCAAAGATCATGGAAGAATTACACGAGACTCACCCAGGGGTATCTCGGATGAAAAGTCTCGCAAGATCCTATGTCTGGTGGCCGAGACTGGATCAGGATCTGGAGAACAAGGTGAAATCATGCACACAGTGTCAGACCAATCAGAACATGCCTCAACCTGCTCCCTTGCACCCATGGGAGTGGCCAGACCGCCCCTGGTCGAGGCTGCATGTGGACTTTGCTGGTCCTTTTATGGGGCAAATGTTTCTTGTAATGGTGGATGCACACTCTAAATGGATAGAGGCCCACATCATGAGCAAGATCACAGCCCCCACAACCATTGACATACTCAGGCAAGTGTTTGCAGTCCACGGGTTGCCTGACAAACTGGTCACTGATAATGGCCCGACATTCACCAGCAAGCTGTTCAGTGAGTTCATGCATCAGAATGGCATTCATCACATACGGACAGCTCTTTTCCACCCAGCCTCAAATGGGTTAGCAGAGCGGGCTGTTCAGACAGTGAAGGAGGGCCTGAAACGGATGACAGGAGATTCGCTCAGCACTCAGCTTTCACGTTTCCTGTTTAAATACCGCCTCACGCCACAAACTACAACTGGACGCACTCCAGCAGAGATGCTGATGGGGCGTAGGCCTAAATCGAGACTGGACCTGCTGCGTCCAGACATGAAGGCAAAAGTGGAGGGAAAGCAGGAAAAACAGAAAGAAAGACATGATCAACATGCACGTGAGAGGCACTTAAAACCAGATGACTGTGTCTATGTGAGGAACTTCAGCAGCAATAACAACCAGCAGTGGCTACCGGGGATTATTCTCAAGCGTAGGGGGCCAGTCTCCTATGTTGTTAAGCTGACTGATGGACGTATGTTCCGCAGACATCAGGATCATGTACGCCTGCGGCATGATACAGGTTTGGAGACAGACATGGCCGCTGAGTTTCCAGCGGCGAGACCATCAGCTGTGGAGGCTGGGTCCAAAAGAGACAGAGAGACAGGTAGAGGTTTCTGGGTCTTCCAGAGAGGATGAACACGCTCACACTGACACCCAGACCCCTCTCAGTTTCCCTACATCAGATCCACCCAAAACACCAGCAGTGAGTGCTGGGTCACCGGGATTAGTGCGAAGGTCACAGCGCACTCGCAAACCTCCAGACAGACTGAATGTTTGATTGAACAGTTAAGGGGGACTGAATGTTAATGCTGTCATGTTTTTCAGGTGTTTGTGTTTACAATTGTTGAGACAGTACTTCAAGTTTTGAGTGTACGCCAGCTAAAAACACCACTGTTGGTTTCTCCCAGTTAATTTACATTTTGGGGGAATGTTGGAATTTAAAGGGGGAAAAGTGTTGTAATGTGAACATTATGAAGTTAATCTTTTTCAGAATAAGAGAGCAAGAGCCATGCGCCCACTAGGGGTCGATGTTGCATATGTTACATTTATTTTGAAGGACACTTGCCGCCCCGGTTGTTGTTGTTGTATGCTTGACCTCCAGCCGACAGAGATGTTTACAGATGCGCTCTGGATGTAATGTTATTTTGCCATCCTTATATAAAGTGCAACTACGGCCAAGACAGTGTTGAGTGGTTCTTTTCAAGCTGAAGTTACCACAGTACCATAAACTCCTCATACATCAACCTGCAGACAACGATGGCTACGCGTGCATATGTACATGAACTGTATTTTGGACACAATTTGCTGTCAGGGGCACTTTAAACTTTAAATGTAAAGTTTTATTGCACATGTTCTTGTTTTATTGTGCAAAATGTCCTTACTTCCTTCAAAGAAGAGTAAGAAAATGTGATGTTGTGCAAAACGTTGCATATTATTTTAAAACACTTTTGAAAACACTTTTGAAGGTGTTTCATCTCTCCCTTGCTCTACTCTTGTCCCGTGTAGCAATAATTTATCCTCAGGTGGAAATATATTGTGATACAGTTGTTCATTTGAAGCTGTTGCTCTGGTCCTCTTAGTATCTTTGATTGTTTTTTATGTTGAATGAAAAACATTGCCATGATCACTGTCTGACAGTAAGTTTTTGGGTAAATCTTACCTTCCCTGAATAAGTAACAGTTAATTACTCATATTAATTAATTTTGAATAATAATTATTAAGTAAATATCTACTAATAATCAAAGGTTAATATTACCCAATTTTAATGAGTAATTAGTTGTGGAATGTACTGAGAAATATGAGGTTAACTTTACTTAATTTATTTGAGAATTTTATAGCTTTTGATTTAAGGTAATCTTTACCCAAAATATGGAGTTAAATCTACCCAAACAAAGTGAGTGCAAATTGTTAACTCAATTTTATTGGGTAAATTCTATAGGTTGTTTTTTACAGTGTAATAGTAACCAGGTTTATGCATTCAATATTAATAAAGCCAATTTGTTTGCCCAAACCCAACAGTGAAAATTAATGCAGTCATTTTGAGTTCATTAGTACTATTACATGAATCTTATTACTTAATATTACACATTAAGTTTATTAGTTTATTTATATTAAAACTATGTAATTCAAATGGATGGAAATTTTCTATGTAATTGAAATGCATAAGTGGCCAAAATATCTTTTTTGAGTGTGCATAGAAAATGTCCATCCATTTGAATTACATGGTATGTTGCAGTACCTTTTCTCCAGAAAACGGTGAAATATGACCATTACACAACAGCCTGTCGAGCTGCATTCAAATGTTTTATTCAACTGGTCAAACAACTACTTCATTCATTATTCATTACTCCTTATCCTTACTCCACAACTGAGACACTAGAACCAGACAATATTTAGTATTTTTCCTTAAAAAAAAAAAAAAAAAAAAAAACATAAATCAGAATAGTTTGCAACAAATTTTCCCAAATTTTAAATCAGATGTAAACAAAGTGACGTGCAGCCTCTTTGTCGACAGTAATTGTTATCTAAAGCTGTGTACTGCCACAACAATCAATGACACACTGACATCCCTGATTTAATTTTAGATACAAGATCATCAAACATAATTATTCGTACCACATGATAAAAATTTCTAAACATAAAATTTTTGTGCTTATAAGTAAGACGTTAGTGGAAAAAAGTTTTAAAAAACGATCCAATTCTATCACTGCTTATTGTGTCATTATAGCTGTGATAAAGAGTTCACTGTTTTGGACAATGTTGTGTTGCTAATCCTATTAATTTGGCAAAGTTTCCTAATAGATTTCAACACTTCTTCTGTCTTTAAAGAGTATATGATAGGATTAAGTAAAGCTGGTATCATGTGTGTCAAAGAGGAGTTTATCATTCTGGCATTAGGATGGATAGACAAGATAACTGCTGATATGTTGGTGCCCAGAAATGGTAGAAAGAAAATAGCCACAAGAATCAGGTGTGAAGTACAAGTTTTCAACGCTTTGACTCAGGGCTCTAAATTAACACCCGCCAACACGCCAAATGCGGGTGAAAATTCATTTTGGCGTGTATTAAAAGAAATTCACTAGCCAGTTTGGCTGGTGATAAATGAGGCACTTTACCATCTATTTTGCGGGATGTGTGAGCGCAGTTTCTATGGGAACGCATCCGTCGAGGCTTCCGTACTACAGGAGTGGGCATGGTTTTATCTCTTGGGTTGGAAAAACGATAGACGCCGGTACAAATACAAATACAAATACAGACACAAACACAAACACAAACACAAACAAGATGTGCGGATGGTTGGGACAGCTGGCCGTGAAGAGAAAGGATATGCCTACCAAAGAGGTAGGGGAGGAGGAGGATACTGGACCTCGCGAAACGAAAAAAAGGAAGTTTAACTGTAAATGGCTAACTGGTCATGAGTGGCTCGTGTAGGATCACGAAAACAACGTAATGTTCTGTCAGGATTCCCGAATGTGTGCTAAAGAAAAACAGAAAACGAATCATTTTGTTTTAGGAACTAATAACGCCGGCCACACTTTGTGAGAAAACAGAAAAATGGAACTGATTTGATGGGGGCTCTGAGTCAGAGTCCAAAGACAGTTCAGAGAGCTCTGACGATGTTACATACTGTTCATATTCAAGCATTTCACAGTATCCCCCTCATAATTAGTCTCTCTATACATAATATTGTGCATTATCTGCACTAAAACATGTTTAGAAAGTTGTAAAATATTTCCATTTTTGTATATTCAGGGTCACATTAAGATAAATCGTCAAATTTCTAGCTAAAAAGAAAAGTTTTAATGTTTTTTTTAAATTATTTTTATGTACAAAAAATGGGTCAAATTAGACCCTGAATAGTATGTAAGGGTTAATGAGTAATGAAATGTTAGGATAATTTTTGTATGTACTTAAGTTTCATTTTATTGTAATTATTTTAATTGGATATACATTCCCAACTTCATTGTAAGATCAATTTAAAGCTTTAGTTAATAAAAATGATCAAATGAATTCAGTGGCTCTCATAGTCTTTTTTGCACGGGAAAAAAATGTGGCTAGTGGAAATTCTGATTGGCTGGTAACTTCAGAAACTTACCAGCCACATTGGCTGGTGATCAAAAAAGTTAATTTAGAACCCTGCTTTGACTCGTTCCTTTCCTGAAGCAGTCCTGCTCAGTGTAATACCGCGGTTCTCAAAGTGTGGGGCGCGCCCCACTGGTGGGGAATAGAGACGTGACAGGTGGGGCGCGCCAAACGGGAGGAAATTTTCCTTTTTATGATTATCTTTATCCAGACATCCCAACTGTTCCGGAAGTTCCGGGAGTGTCCCACATATTGATAGCGGCTCCCTGACGCCTGCAAATGAGATCCAGTCTCCTGGAATCTGGAGCAAGACCGCACACTAGACTAGAGAGTGACTGCACGTGTGTGTTTGTGTGACTATAAATGCAGCACGTGTGAGAGCACCCACAAACAAAGTAATCATTACTAGCCTACATGCAGCCTAAATTAAATGAACATTAGATATGAGACCCGAGAAAAATGTAACCTGGAACCAAAGTGCCAAAATAAATATTAACGTTGGCATATTAATTGTAGCGGAACAAACTTTCTATTTCTCTATTTTTGAACTTGATACAAGTTATGACAAATTTCCTACAATAAAGTGAATCTTGAATCTTGTACTGAATGCCTAAGACATGAAAACCATAAAAGACATTTTATCTAAACTGATTTTATTTCTGGTTAAATACTTGAAGGAGATTACTGCAGGTCCTTATTCTAGTCACTGTAATGGAAGAAGTGAACATGAGCACAGAATATGAGTTTTAACCATAGAGTCACTAAGGTAAATACTGTACTCATTTTTTACAAGTCACATATGTCTGAACATTTTGACACTACAATGGCATTTTCAGACAGACAAATGACAAGACAGTGAACGTCTTAGTCTCCACAGCAGTACATTCTTGCAAGATCTGGCAGCACAGAACAGAACATTTTTGAGAATCTAATGTACCATCACTGTGATATGCAGGACCAATCACACCAAAGAAAAAGAACACAATAGGAGACTCCTGTTGTAAGAGGTGAGAATAAATATTAAATTAATTTCCAGATGCTAAGGAGATAATCTATCATGAAAAAAATGACAAAAACTCTTCAGTCACAATAAGTTGTTTATTCACTGATTTTAGAAGTTCATAACTACATCTGCATCTGGGTTTAAACATCAATGACGAAAATTATACAATCTGTTTATGAATATTACATTGTTTAACAATCTAAGCTATGTTGACTGTTGTTTTGTTGTTGGCTTTTTTAAAATCTTGATGCACACATTCTAAAATTATTTGCTAAAATAAGTTATCCCTTTAAATAATATGTAACATCCATCTCCAATAAACGCAATAAACACATAAAAGCAATAAACACATTAATTTAGATACAAATTAGGGTAATAAAAAATAATAGTTCTGTAAATTCCTTTTGCGTAACATTGTGAGACTTTTATGTTAATATCTCTGTTATCATGGCTTTATACACAGTATGTTCAACTTACATTTGAATTAATCTTCCTTCAAAGCACTTGCTATAGTCATCCTGTTGAATGCATGCACTCAAGTCAAAGTCAAGACAAAGAAAAGAGTAATTCATGCTACCTCTGATTGTATAGTGGTAAAATTACTGTCAATAAGTAAATCTATTTCAACGTGGATGTCTTGTTGCAGTCTTGAATTACCCCCTCTTTTTTAACAATTTTTTCACAGATTCTTTGATTTCTTGTGTCTGCAGAACATAAATGATTGGGTTCAACATGGGAGGAAAGACAGAGGTCAGAGACAGGTTAATGATCCTGGCATTTGGATGTATGTTTGCCATCAAGGTAAATGTGAGTATTATTGGGAGGAAATATATTGCCACTAATGAAAGGTGAGCTGTGCACGTTTTAAAGGCCTTCACTCGTTCCTGAACTATTGCCACTTTAGACAATGCATAGCCAATATATGAATAACTGAACAAGATGAATATCAGTGGAAGCCAAAGAATAACAAGTGGTAACAAGTAACCAAGGATTGAGTTGGGAGTTATGTCATTGCAGGCCAGACGATATATCTGGCCATGGTCACAGAAATAGCTGTTAATAACCACAGACTTACAGAAGGAAAGTCTTGTAAGAAGGCCAACTGCAAGAAGTACAACAGTAATGACAAAGACCCAGAAAGAGGCAATCAAAGACAGCATGAACCTGTGGGTCACTTTCACTTGATAATGCAGTGGGAAGATGATAGCTATCAGTCTGTCATAGGAGAGGGCAACCAGATTAAGAGCCTGCATTGAAAGGCAGGTGTAGCAGAAAAACAGGAATGTCAAGCAGTCGTTGTACGGGATGTAGCGATGGTTAAACAGAAAGATGTCAAGAACCTTCGGCACCAGAGCAGAGTTACCAAACAAGTCCACAAACGCTAAATTAAAAACTGCAATATATTTTGGAGCTCTCAGATTATGATCTAAGCATATCACTGCCATCACAATAGTGTTTCCCAGCACTGAAACAATGTAAACAAAAAAGAGAAAGGCATAGTAATATTTTACATTAGGTATCCCAATAAATCCACTTATTATAAAATATGCAGGACGCTCAAAAGTAATATTTTTCCCAAGAGCTGAGTTGAAAAACTCCATTTGAAGACTTGTTGTCAAGGGTTCACAGCTTGCAGCACAGTGGTTCATGTAGAGACCGGTCCCCTTCTGTGTTTCAGTCAGAATCCTGAGTTCTCTTATGTAGACAGAGTCGAGCTCCTCTCCCTCTCTGTCTGATGACAGCTGTGGGAAGTTTTGACTGTTTAGTAAGAAGTGTAGCAAGGGAAGCAGTGACCCTCTGTGTTTCTGTCAGTTACAACACACTGTCTGCTCCCCAGTATCTACTGTACACAGTTCCCCACATGGGAGTCACTGGGTGTGCAAATAGGGTTGGGATTGATACTACTGATGAAGCCATGCAGTGACAAAAACTGCCATTGCTTGAACATCCCTTAATTTCTGCAATTTAACCATGCAGTTTACATCAGAACACCTACTAAATAAATACTGAATTCATCATTTATAACCGGTGCATATTCTCATTTGCCCAGGTCATAGTATTTCAAAGGAGGTTAAATCGAAAGCAACTGGACTTAGTTATTTGTCTAGGAAGACGTTTCACCTCTCATCCAAGAGGCTTCATCAGTTCATGTACGCATCTGACCAGGCTGGGACTGGTCCAACTATCTGGTGTGGAGACTCACTATTTAACCTCTTGTGTGGGCATTCACAAGGGTGAAGATGTCACTGGTTCCCTATTGTGCTCCAAGTGCCAACGACAGTCGTTTAAATGACTGTCTTTGATGGAGAGTTGGTTTTGACTTCGTTAGTGCCCTATTGTGTTATAACGACAGTCGTTGGAGTCACTTGCCACTTGTGAACAGTAGTTGTTCTGTGAACATGTACGCATCTGACCAGTCCCAGCCTGGTCAGATGCGTACATGAACTGATGAAGCCTCTTGGATGAGAGGTGAAACGTCTTCCTAGACAAATAACTAAGTCCAGTTGCTTTCGATTTAACCTCCTTTGAAACATCATTTATAACGCATGAATACTCATTAGTATGCGGTTTATAAACACAGTTACAAATGTTTTACTCATCATTGATAAGCACAGTAGTTATGGATTAGTAAATACTGAATTCATCATTTAAACTACCATTTTGGGTTTGGGAGGCAGACACGGTCAACACTTTTAAGAGTAAACTTAAGACTTTCCTTTTTGATAGAGCTTATAGTTAGGGCTGGCTCAGGTCATCCCTTAGTTATGCTGCTATAGGACTAAACTGTCGGGGGACTCCCCCTTTCAGGGTTATGCCTAGCCAGGCACGGTACTGGTTGAAGATGCAGTCACATCTCCCTTTACTGAAAACCCTCCCTCCCTCTCTCTCTCTCTCTCTCTCTGTCTCTCTGTCTCTCTCTCTCTCTCTCTCTCTCTCTCCATCACCACCACCATCTGTAAACATACATGTCTGTCATACATGTACATTAATGCATCTTACTAACTAAACTTCTTCCCCGGAGTTTCTGTGCTCTCTCGTCCAGCAGGTTCTCGTGGATCGTGACTGCTGCTGTGGTCCTGCATGACGTCCACTACATATATTATTACTGTCATTAATGTTACCAGATCTCCATTACAGTTTATAGTAACTTAGTTAATGATTTGCTGCTGCTGTGCATCTGTGTCTCTCTATCTCTATCACAGGTTCCACTGCTACTGTAATCATTTTATCATTCATTGTAATCCATTGTCATTTTTCATTGTAATTGTACAAAAGGTTTCTGCTGACTTGTTGACTGTACACGTGACATCTATTGCACGTCTGTCCGTCCTGGGAGAGGGATCCCTCCTCTGTGGCTCTTCCTGAGGTTTCTTCCACTTTTTTCCCTGTTAAAAGGGTTTTTTGTGGGCAAGTTTTTCCTCACTCGAACCGAGGGTCTAAGGACAGAGGGTGTCACTCCCTGTACAGATTGTGAAGCCCTCCGAGGCAAAATGTATTTTGCGACTTTGGGCTATACAAATAAAATTTGATTTGATTTGATTTGATTTAAAGCATGTTTCTGATGTAAATACTCATTAGTATATGGTTTATAATCACAGGTATAAATGTTTTACTCTTCTGTACTAATGGTTAGTGAGTGTGTTAATAGATGTGTTATTAAAAACTCACAAATTCCATTTCCAATGGATGACCTATAAACAGTTATTAATGCAGGAATTCATGAATGCAGGCAGTTACAAAGCACTTACTACTCGTTAATTAAGCATTTTGTGTGAGCTCATCTAAAGTGGGCACTATCTATGCCTTATAAAGCATTTTATAAATCCATAACTACTGTGCTTATCAATGATGAGTAAAACATTTGTAACTGTGTTTATAAACTACATACTAATGAGTATTCATGCGTTATAAATGATGAATTCAGTATTTATTAATGCTTAACTAATGCTTAATAGTGTGTACTCATTATAAAGTGAAACCCCAGTGATGCTGAAAAATTCATCCAAGGTTTACAGAACACAGAGGACTCACAGATTAACTAAAGTGAACTGCTGAATCCTTTATTATCCGCCTTTAACAGCTATAGTTTGGTATTGCTGGCTTCATGGGCCAGTACTGTAACACACGTGAAATGGTAATGCTTTCCTTTTTTTTTTTCTTCTTTTTTTTTTTTTAGGTTTTCCTGGATGAGAGTTAAGCTGCAAGAAAGACTATGATGTATGATGAACATTTCATATATACGTGTTTGAGTAGATTATATACTTTTGCCAGGGGGACACATTTGTCCTGTTAGTTTTGTTTTGTTCTGTTACAGTATAATGACTGCTCGGTTTGGTCTAGCTGCTCCCTTGTTTACACTGGATCAGTGTGTGCACTTAATTGCACCCCAAGGTCAGGGGGAGGGTGGGGAAGGGCAGGTTGACAGCTAAGGGGATTCATTTATGGCAGATTTTAAGTTTTATGTTTATTTTTCTGTACTTTTCACAACATTTTGCTGGTGCACTTCCAATACAACACATAGAGATACTCAACAGGTTTACCAACAATTAAAAGATGATGCTATGCTGCACAATCTGTTGTATTATTAAGATTAGATGACTTCAAATAAGAATTTTAAATTTACTTCTTGGAATGTTAGAGGAATGGTAAAGTTGACTAAACTAAAACAGGTTATTACCAGACTTAAACAACTTAAGTCATCAATAGTGTTTATCCAGGAGACTCATTTACTCAGAGAGGACCTGATGAAAGTATGTAGGAGCTGGCCAGGCAAAGTGCTAGCATCCTGTTTCACTTCTCATTCGAGAGGGGTTAGGGTGTTAATTCATAATTTGGTGCCTTTTCAAGTAAACAACACTATTTATGATAAAGCTGGTAGATGTTTGGTGGTTCAAGGAGCTCTCGAGAGAAAATATCAATTTGGTTAATGTACATGGCCCCAATGATGATAACCCATCATTTTTTGAGAATTTATTTCTGTTGATGGTCACCCTCCCTGGTAAGATAATATTGGCAGGTGACTTAAATTGTGCTTTAGACCCAAAGCTTGATCGCTCGTCAGGGATGGATACATCCCATTCTCAAACAAGAAAGCAAATACAACAATATATGAAAGATCTGAATCTCTGTGATCCGTGGAGGACTCAAAACTCCAACAAAAGGGAATTCTCATGCTACTCAGCAGTATTTAAAACCCACTCCTGAATAGATTATTTTTTAATTTCCTCATCTCTGCTACCCAGTATAACTGTATATATGATAGTATTGTTTTGTCAGATCATGCCCCAACCTCACTATTTTACAACGTTGAACAATTGAATAGACACTCTGCTAATTGCCGCTTATGCCCTAAATGGCTACAAGATTCAGACTTTATAAAATGTATTTTACACATTGATCTCTACTTCTCGATAAATACGAATCAAACAACTACAGCCATTAGGTGGAAAGCTTTTAAAGCATATATTAGAGGACAAATGATAAGCTTCACCAGCTCTAAATTTAACAAATTTAAACAGACAATTAATGAATTAGACTCTAAAATTAGAGAATTAGAGAGAGAGGTTATTATAGATGATTCGACACACAAAAAAAAACAGGAATTACTGACCCTTAAAGCAAAATACGAGGAGCTTTCCATGCTTAAGGCTGAAGATGGTCTAATAAGACTGAAACAAACTTTATGATCAGGGTGAAAAGCTGTGAAATTGCTAGCTTGGCAGATAACGAAACTTGAATCTGACAGAGCCATTAATATAATTAGGAATGAACAAGGAGAATTATCTTCAGATCCCACAGAAATTAATAACACCTTTGTCTCATATTATAAAACTCTTTATAATTCTGACAGCCCACTAGACCTGGTAAACCAAAACAGTTTCCTGGATGGATTGGTCATTCCCTGTATTTCTGAGGGTACAAAAACTGAATTGGAGAGAGAATTAAATTTGAATGACATCTCTAACGCCATTACAAACACGAGAGGAGGTAAGGCTTTGGGTCCAGATAGGCTTCCAATAGATATTTATAAATTATTTAAAGCGAAATTAATAGCCCCATTATTAGATGTTATTTTGGAATCCTTTAAAACAGGTTGCCTCCCCGCTTCATTACGTAGTGCTCTTGTTCTAAAACCAGGCAAAGCGTCAACCGAATGCGGTTCTTACAGACCCATATCACTTTTAAATTCTGATGCAAAGATTATAGCTAAGGTTCTAGCTATGAGACTAGAGAGGGTTCTACCAGCCATTATACATGGAGACCAGAATGGTTTTGTGCAAAATCGTCAGGGGTTCCACAATGTGAGGAGAGTTCTTAATACAATCCACGAGTGTGAAGAGTCCCCTGATACCGCAATACTATCACTCGACACGGAAAAGGCGTTCGACCGAGTCGAATGGCCCTATCTACTCGAGGTGCTTAAGCGTTTTGGATTTGGTGATTACTTTCGTAGATGGGTCGAAATTTTACTTCTGCTTACTACTGCAATGGTATCTACTAATAACCTCATATCTCAGCCTTATTAGTTATTTCGAGGCACAAGGCAAGGGTCACCAATTTCACCTCTACTTTTTGTAATAGCCATGGAACCATTAGCAATAGCGATTAGATCACACCCCTCAATTCATGGTATTAAGACCGGGGACATGGTACACAATACAGCAATGTACGCTGATGATACTATTGTGTTTTTATCACATCTTGCAGAATCGATACCATCTCTCTTAAGAGTTGTTCAATCAATTTGGTAGTATCTCTGGGTTCAAAGTGAACAAATAAAAGTCATCTATTATGTTTTTAAATGTAAACAAGAGGAAGAAACCAGTAGTATCCCACCCATTTGTGAAAGCCACAGAGGGATTTAAATATTTGGGCATCAGAATAACCCCGAAGATAAGTAATCTTAGTTCAGCCAATTATGAGCCCATGGTAGTAGAGGTGTTGGAAGAGATCACAACACTGGACAACACTGCCTCTCTCTATACTGGAAAGAATAAACATAGTAAAGATGACTATACTGCCTAAGTTTTTATATATTTTTCAGTCAATTCCACTAGCCCCTCCTCCTCCTTTTTTTCCTTAGACCAGAAAGCTTCTTTCTAATTTCATCTGGAACAATAGGAAGCCAAGACTCAGACTCTCCCTCTTATATTTACCTTATGATAGGGGAGGGCTACAGTTGCCAAATCTAGAATGGCATTATTGGGCTGCTCAGTTGAGGACCACAATGTTTTGGTTTTCGAAAGATGTTTTCATGCCCTGGTTAGAAATTGGAAAACTGTCCTCAAAAGGTTTGTCATTGAATAGCTAGCTATACTCAGCATCTTGAAAGCATGGTTGGACAAGGGCATAGTAAAACTACAGGATCAGGGCTCTAAATTAACACCCGCCAACCCGCCAAATGCGGGTGACAATTCATTTTGGCGTGTATTAAAAAAAACTCACTAGCCAGCTTGGCCGGTGATAAATGAGGCACTTTACCATCTATTTTGCGGGATGCGTGAGCGCGGTTTCTATGGGAACACAGCGCAGGCGTTGCGTGAGCGTGGCGTATTTGGTCCATCCTGCACGCGACTTCAAACCCCACCTGGAGCGTTTCAGGAGCGTTTAGCCCACCAGACTTTGTTTACTTGCTCAGTTTTGGCCATTTTCATGGTGTAAGTTAATTAGTTTCGCTTTTGTCTGTTTTTACGACCGGCAGTTTGCACGGGGTATTTTATTTTGAAAATCCACCGGATTCTCTTTGTTTTTTCTGTGTCTGGCTTCCGCCCGCTCGAGGTGCTCTGTGGAAATTGACGCGTGCTGCTCGCGTCAAGCATCAAAAATAATGGGGACGAGTTTTCACGTGCGTGTAGCGTGCACGGCAGGTTCATCTGTGGGGAGGGGCATAGAAGGCAGAGGTGCAGCGCAGCAGAGAGGAAGGAGGAGGGACCTGGAAGCTGTACTCATTCAAATTTTCTGGCCAAGTCCACTTTTTTCTCAAAACTACAGGCATGTTGTGGAGAAATTGCTGAAGTCAAAGGTCAATGGTGAGGTCAGGAGGGAAGAAAGTGTTCAGGAGCCTCTGATGTCTTATGCTGTAATATTTATTGACACTTGGCCAAGGAGAATTAGAAACACTCTCATAGTGCATCAGAAGTGCCTGAGTCTGTCTCACATTCTGCCCAACTCATCCTGGTGGATAGACTTTAAACCCAAAGATAACACCACAAATACTATACGCCCAGAATTAGCCAATTACCCATGCAGGTGTTATTGTCAACATATTCTAGTCTGGAGACACAGATGTCTGTTTACGCAGAGTGGAATGTCAGCGGCCAGCTATCTATTATGTCTAGGAAGGCAGCAACAGGTCTCTTCGACCCTGGCCACCACAGTGTTGAGATAGACTGGCACTTACTGTTCTCAACCAAAGCCAAACAAGTAATACTGCCGAGGACCTCAAGGCCCACGCATGACCTTGTGTAACCTAAGGATAGAAAATTCAGCAGAGAGGAAGGAGGAGGGACCTGGAGGCTGTACTCATTAAAATTTTCTGGCCAAGTCCACTTTTTTCTCAAATCTACAGGCACTTTACCATCTATTTCGCGGGATGCGTGAAACAGGCTTCCTCTCTTACTGGTTTGATTAATTATCTATCTTTACATACATATTGTGAAAAAAGTGTGAAAACACACTTACACAACCTAAAATCAAATAATGAATTGTATGACATATGATACATACCTTATACATACATATACATAATACATAATCAATCATCGTAATTAGTCTCTCTATACATAATTTTGTGCATTATCTGCACTAAAACATGTTTAGAAAGTTGTAAAATATTTCAATTTTTGTATATTCAGGGTCACATTAAGATAAATCGTCAAATTTCTAGTTAAAAAGAAAAGTTTTTATTTTATTTTTATGTACAAAAAATGGGTCAAATTAGACCCTGAATAGTATGTAAGGGTTAATGAGTAATGAAATGTTAGGATAATTTTTGTATGTACTTAAGTTTCATTTTATTGTAATTATTTTAATTGGATATACATTCCCAACTTCATTGTAAGATTAATTTAAAGCTTTAGTTAATAAAAATGATCAAATGAATTCAGTGGCTCTCATAATCTGTCTTTTTTGCACGGGAAAAAAATGTGGCTAGTGGAAATTCTGATTGGCTGGTAACTTCAGAAACTTACCAGCCACATTGGCTGGTGATCAAAAAAGTTAATTTAGAACCCTGCTTTGACTCGTTCCTTTCCTGAAGCAGTCCTGCTCAGTGTAATACCGCGCGCCCCACTGGTGGGGAATAGAGACGTGACAGGTGGGGCGCGCCAAATGGGAGGAAATTTTCCTTTTTATGATTATCTTTATCCAGACATCCCAACTGTTCCGGAAGTTCCGGGAGTGTCCCACATATTGATAGCGGCTCCCTGATGCCTGCAAATGAGATCCAGTCTCCTGGAATCTGGAGCAAGACTGCACACTAGACTAGAGAGTGACTGCGCGTGTGTGTTTGTGTGACTATAAATGCAGCACGTGTGAGAGCACCCACAAACAAAGTAATCATTACTAGCCTACATGCAGCCTAAATTAAATGAACATTAGATATGAGACCCGAGAAAAATGTAACCTGGAACCAAAGTGCCAAAATAATGATTAACGTCGGCATATTAATTGTAGCGGAACAAACTTTCTATTTCTCTATTTTTGAACTTGATACAAGTTATGACAAATTTCCTACAATAAAGTGAATCTTGAATCTTGTACTGAATGCCTAAGACATGAAAACCATAAAAGACATTTTATCTTAACTGATTTTATTTCTGGTTAAATACTGGTTAAAAAATGGGTCAAATTAGACCCTGTGTGTGTATGTAAGGGTTAATGAGTAATGAAATGTTAGGATAATTTTTGTATGTACTTAAGTTTCATTTTATTGTAATTATTTTAATTGGATATACATTCCCAACTTCATTGTAAGATTAATTTAAAGCTTTAGTTAATAAAATTATCAAATGAATTCAGTGGCTCTCATAATCTTTTTTGCACGGGAAAAAATGTGGCTAGTGGAAATTCTGATTGGCTGGTGACTTCAGAAACTTACCAGCCACATTGGCTGGTGATCAAAAAAGTTAATTTAGAGCCCTGTACAGGATGTATATGAGGATTACACTCTAATGTCATTCAATGAGTTAAAGGTAAAGTTTGATATACCGCAGAAACACTTCTTTAAGTATTTACAACTTAGAAGTTTTATTCTGGCACACTTAAACAATTCAGTGCAACAACCTCCATTCTCCATCTTAGAAATACGTTACAAAAAACTCTTTTGGTAAAAGACTGGTCTTTCGGTTTTATAACATGTTGGTTAAAAACCATAAGGAAAACTCTGATCACCCTGGTTGCGCCTTGAGATCGGGTTTATAAATATCACAAACAGGATCGGGGACATGGGGTAGCCTTAGCGGAGTCCAACACCGAGACACTGAGAATGTTTTCAACTTCGTTCCAAGAATATGGTACAAAGTAATACAGCTATCACTTTGGTTGTACAAGGACCGGATGGCTCGTACCAACGGCCTTGATACCTAAGTGGCCAAAAAAATGCATAAGTGGCCGGACTTAAAATGCAGGACTTATGCATTTCGATTGCATAGAAAATTTCCATCCATTTGAATTACATAGGTTTAATATATATTAACTAACAAACTTAACGTGAAGGAAATAATACAATTTATGTAATAGTACTTATAAATTCAATGTGATTCCACTATACAGTAGTGTAGTAACCAGGTTTATGCATTCAATATTAATAAAGCCAATTTGTTTGCCCAAACCCAACAGCGAAAATGAATGCAGTCATTTTGAGTTTATTAGTATTATTACATAAATCTTATTACTTGCTTCACATTAAGTTTGTTACCTGATTTATATTAAAACGATGTAATTCAAATGAATAGAATTTTTCTATAAGTGGCCTAAATATTTTTGTGGGCCACTTATGCATTTCAGTTACATAGAAAATTTCCATCCATTTGAATTACATTACATTACAAATTTTTTTTGACTGTGTGTCAAAGCATGCTGCAGTTACACACTAAAACATACAGGCTTTCACATTTGGCTTAAGTGGACTACATCTGACTTCAGTTCTTTTATGATTATTACCTTACTCTGAATAAGCATATCAAACATTTAGGCAAATTTGCTGTTTAATCCTACAGAATCTTAAAAGTCAACACATACAGGCACAAATGAGCAGGTCAACTGCAGAAGCTACACTTTTTGTAGCTGCTTCATAATGAAATTCTTCCCCAACAGAAACACCAGTATACAGCCGAATGACTGGAGAGGTTTAATGCAAAAGATGACTGTACAGATTGCTAATGGTTTTCTCACTGTAAATCATAAAGTGAACGCAAATTTATTTTCTAGATGTAGACAGAACATTAAATAATGATGCAGAGAAACAACAAAACATTTGTAAAAAGTAACCAACTTAGCACTGGTTTTATAATAATAATTATGATGAGAAGAAGAAGAAACTTCACACAACACAACAAACCCCAGAACAATAAAAATAAGTTAAATCACAAATTAATTTAGGAACACAAAATTCAGTTCAATTTCAGTTCAATCATTTGGATTTTTTTAAGCCAAGACATGAAAACAAATACAAAATTAACTTTCACATACACAGTCAACTGGATAATCCAGCATGGTTATATGCATATAGACAATTGTTTTGATCACAATAACTTGCTCGCTCAATTATTAATTTCAAGAAGACAAACATGCATAACTTTGTAAGATCTTAGCTTTTGATGCAGGCATATGAAGTCTCTATCTGCTCCACAATTCTGTTACTCTGAGAACAATTACATTGTCAGCTGCATTTCAATTATATAGCCTCTTCCAGAAATAAATAGAAATTGCACAAAGAGGAAATCAGTTTGCTTTTAAGTAACAGCCAGAATATGAAGACAAAAATAAATAAAAATTAGATTCACTGTGATCTTTTCTTTATTTTTCTTTCTTTTTTCTTCTATTACTTTTGAAAACTTTGTAGAGCACATACATAGTTTTGTGGATTAAATCAACGATTAGTATTTCTCTTAATAGGTTTGTTGAACTCTTTAAATATTCTTTTTAAACTATTAATTGTTTTCTTTGAAATCATTTCTTGCTGGTTGCAGCTTTTTCTCTCTCAGGCAGAATCTTACATCAGTGGACTCAAACACTCCATAGCGTAGTAATTCTTACCTGAACCCTTACCTTAAAAGGGTTTGTTTAATTTCAAGACTTGTGCTCAAAAAATATCTACTTGATTTATAGACTTGACTTGAAAAGAGACAGTGTAGAGCATAGACAAATGGTCACATTGTGGTTAATTTTTTGACTGCAATTCTTGATTTCCCTCTGATTTTTAATAACTTTTTCACAGATTCTTTGATTTCTTGTGTCTGCAGAACATAAATGATTGGGTTCAACATGGGAGGAAAGACGGAGGTCAGAGACAGGTTTATGATCCTGGCATTTGGATGTATGTTTTCCATCAAGGTAAATGTGATTAACAGTGGAATGAAATAGATTGCCACCAATGAAAGATGACCTATGCAAGTTTTAAAGGCTTTGAGTCCTTCTTGAACTGTGGCCACTTTAGCCAAAGTATAGCCAATATATAGGTAACTTACCAAGATAAAAGCAAGCGGAAGCCAGAAAATAAGAACTGGGTACAAACAACTGAGGGCATAATTGGGAAAATGGTCATTACAGGACAGCCGGTATATCTGGCCATGGTCACAGAAATAGCTGTTAATAACCACAGACTTACAGATGGACAGTCTTGTAATAAGGCTAACTGCAATAAGTACAGCAATTATAACAAAGATCCAGAAAGACCCAATCAAAGACAGCATGAACCTGTGGGTCACTTTCACTTGATAATGCAGTGGGAAGATGATAGCTATCAGTCTGTCATAGGAGAGGGCAACCAGATTAAATGACTGCATTGAAAGGCAAGTGTAGCAGAAAAACAGGAATGTCAAGCAGTCATTGTACGGGATGTAGCGATGGTTAAACAGAAAGATGTCAAGAACCTTCGGCACCAGAGCAGAGTTACCAAACAGGTCCACAAACGCTAAATTAAATACTGCAATATATTTTGGAGCTCTCAGATTATGATCCAAGTATATCACTGCCATCACAATAGTGTTTCCCAGCACTGAAATTATATAAACAAAAAAGAGAAAGACATAGTAATATTTTATATTTGGGAGGCCAGATAAACCACTTATTATGAAATATGCAGGATGCACAAAAGTGATATTTTTCCCAAGAGCTGAGTTGAAAAGGTCCATTGTAAAAGCAGCCAACAGTGCACTGATTTATGAAGAGAAGTGTCCTCTTTTGTGCATCAGCATTAGGTGTGCGTTGTCTTCTGTAGATGGAGATGAGCTCTTCTCTCTTTCTGGTGACAGAGCTCTGCACAGGTATAACTATCCTCACTGGAGTGGCTACTGACAGAAGCACCTCCTCTGCAATATATAAGATCAATGTCAATTCCTCTGTATCTATTCTACGTAAGCCCCTCCTCATCTGACAAATCCATTTCAATCCAACTTTCTGATTGCAATCATGTTATAGTAGAGTATATAGAGTATAACTTAATTAAATCATATATTTTTTCCACAAATTTTCCCTTGAAATGCAATGTTTCCTATAAAAACAGACAAAAGCAGATTTCCAAATCTTTGGGATTTCAATTTTTGCCACAGGTTAAAATGTGTGTAATGGGTTCTGCAATATAATCAGCTGCTAGGTTAAAAAAGAAACAGTCAATAAGATCTGGTCTATGTGCCATTCTTGTGTCCAGAGCACTCAGTGCTTTATGTACGTCCTGCACAGTAAAAGGAGAAAAACTAAATTGGTGCCCACTATTCATAAAAACATCAGGACAGGGTTTCAGGCAAAGAGTCGATAGAATCACACTCAGGTGAAGAGAGGAGCAGAGCTGTCAACTGATTACCACCTGGTAGTGAGTTGGATCAGGAGGCGGGGGAGAATGTGGAACAGACCTGGTAAACCCAAAGGTGTAGTGAGGGTGAACTGGAAACGTCTGGCAGACCTCCGGAAGAATCCTGCATCCCAGGGGAGGTTGGGGACCTGGAATCCAAGTGGGCATCAAGCCATCAATCATGTTCAAAACTTTCATTGTCAATGCAGCTGCTAGGAGTTGTGTTCAGAAGGTCACTGGTGCCAGTCATGGTGGCAACCTGCTGGTGAACACCCACGGTGAAGGAGGCCATCAAGCTGAAGGAGGCCTTTCGGGCTTGGTTGGCCCAGGGGTCTCCTGAGGCAGTGGAGAGGTACTGGATGGCTAGAAGGGCTGCAGTTTCAGTAGTCCTGGAAGGAAAAACCTGGGTGTGGGAGGGGTTAGGGTTAGGGTTAGTGCTGACCTGCTGACCCAGACTGGGGATATTGTTGGGTGATGGAAAGAGCACTTTGAGGAACTCCTGAACCCAACCAACATGTCTTCTGTGGAGGAGGCAGAGCCCGAAGACTCGAGGGAAGCCCTGTCCATATCTCTGGCAGAGGTCACCAAGGTAGAAAGCTCTTTGGTGGCAAGGCGTCAGATGTGGATGAGATTCACCCTGAGATGCTGAAGGCTTTGGACATTGTTGGGCTGTCTTGCCTGACACACCTTTTCAGTGTTGCGTGGAGAATGGGTACAGTACCTGTGGAGTGGCAGATCTGGGTGGTGTTTCCTATTTTCAAAAAAGAGGACCAGAGGGTGTGCAAGAATTATTGGGGTGTCACACTGCTCAGTTCACCAGGAAAGTTTATTCTAGGGTGCTGGAAAGGAGGCTCTGACCTGATTGTCGAACCCCAGATAGATGTGGATTCCATCCTGGCCGTGAAACAACAAACCAGCTCTTCATCCTTGTATGGGTGATGAGGGGGGGGTTTGACCATCGGTCACATTGCTTTGTGGTTTTTACACCATGCCCCTAGGGGCTCCTATGGTGGAGTTCTAAGAATGGGTGCCGGGGACATTGGCCCAACCAACCAAAATAAGAGCTGTGTCAGTATTCTCGGCACCAAGTCATACATTCTCAGTTAGGGTTGGGCGGTATGACAGTATTATACCGTGTGACGGTATAAAAGTGTCTACCGGTAGAGATTTTGCAATACCGTTTATACCGGAAAAAGAGCAGATGTCTGCGGCATCTCTTTGAGTCACTGTTATTACACCGTCAAAGCACTCCAGCTGAACGACTGGACAAGGCTACAGTGTTTTGGACACCGTCTTCATTTGGCCATCGGTGAGTATGCATGTAAACGTACTGAGTGACTGGTGTGGCGACCCCTGCTGTTAAGGCAGCGGCCTTCCGGTGGGATTTCGGTCTGTGGGCTGGGTTTGGTGATTGGGGCACCTGGGCCTGGTGCCCTGAGATTATAAAGGCCCACGATTGATTCATTCTCTCTCTCTCTCTCTCTCTCTCTCTCTCTCTCTCTCTCTCTCTCTCTCTCTCTCTCCAGCAGACATCTGTGGAGTGGTGTGGCAGCCGCGGAGTTAACCGTTCTTTTCCCTTTTAGTTAAATGCACTTGACAACACACATCTACACTTTACACAAATGCACATCCTACACCACTGATAATACTGACGTCCACATCCCATTTGTAACATTTGTTCCATTTTCCGTTGTTTTGTGTTAAATAAAGAAAATAAGTTAACCTTACGACAGTGCAATTCTGGTTTTGTCATGGCCCAGCGAGCCAGGTTGTGACAAATGGGGGCTCGTCCGTTCGTGATCGGTGGTTTGTTGGATCATTGGTGTGTAGACATGTGTCTTTTGTTTACGCTGATCAGCTGATGAGGGCCTGGGGCGCGTTTGGTCCGGTGGTGATCGCCGTTTTGTCTTCGTGTTGTTGGAAGTTTTGGGAGTCCTGAGGGATTTTGAAGGTTTGGCGTTTTTTGCGTTTTTCTCTTTTGGTGAAGTCGGTTGTACTGGTCCAAGGAGAAGGCAGTGTTGCCGCCCCGATGCGCTGTGTTTGGAGTTTCCCTGTTAGGCTGTAGTGGCGTTTCCCCTTTGGGTCACGTCAGTTTTTTTTCTTTGTGTAGTGTTGTGGCAACGTGGTTAGTGTCAGCTGTCTTTGGACAGTTGTATCGGGAGCACGTCCGTGGGATCCCGCGTGGTGGCCTGCTTGTAGGTGACTTCTCGGACCCACTGGTTTCCAGTGCGTAATTACCCACCGCAAGCTGCATGAAGACTAGGGGTGAGTTTAGTAAGATTTTTTGCTAGGCAGTTAGGGGGAATACTCCGCAAGGTAAATTGCCTCGTTTGTGTGCGTTTGGGGGGTAATACTGTGCGTTCTGTTGGTCTGTTATGGCTTCCCTATCGGAGTTTTTTGATGCGCCCTCTGAGGTGTTTGTTAATAGCTGTACTAAAGAACAGTTGATACGGATAGCCGAGCATTATAATATAAACGTGGCAGATATAAAACGTAAGGCTGATGTGAAAGCTCTTGTTTTGTCCGCCTTAGTTGAGAGTGGCATTTTGAAGACGGGAGAATTTGTGTCGGACGTGGCGGCTGTGCCAACGCCCGTGTTAGTGTCTGCACCCATGTCGGGGCTGACTTTTGCGCAGCAGAAGGAACTGCTGATGTTACAGTTTGAGCAGGAGAGACTTCGGTTGAAGGTGGAAACGGAACGGCAAATTGAGATAGAAAAGGTTCGGCAGCAAACAGAAAAAATGAAACTAGATTTGCAGCAGTATAAATTGAGTTTGATTTGTGATGGTAAACTTTCACAGAGTGTGTCAGAGGAAAGTTTCTCTGAATCGGGGCAGGTTATGTTTGATGTTGGTGCTAATTTGCGCTTAATGCCCAGGTTTAATGAGAGGGATCCAGATACGTTTTTCACTTTGTTTGAGCGGATTGCAGATATGAAAAATTGGCCTGATGCTGACAGGACTTTGATGCTTCAGTGCGTCCTTACGGGTAGGGCCCAGGAAGCATATTCGGCGCTGAGTGCGAGTGAGTGTAGGAGTTATATCAAGGTAAAATCTGCTGTCTTGAAAGCATACAAGTTGGTCCCTGAAGCTTACCGCCAGAAGTTCAGGAACTGGGAGAAAAGTGATAAACAAACTAATGTGGAATTTGCTCGTGATTTGCTGTGTCATTTCAACCGCTGGTGTTCCGCTGCAAATGTTGAGAGTTTTGATGGACTTTGTGAGTTGATAGTGTTGGAACAATTTAAAAATTCGATTCCTCAGCGTATTGCGACTTATGTAAGTGAACAGAAAGCAACCACTGTATTTAGAGTGGCTGAGCTGGCGGACGATTTTGTGTTGACGCACAAAAGTGGTTTTGGAGAGGGGTGTTCAACCAGTGATGGGAGACGTGGAGGTAACAACTTCGATGGTGCTCATTGCAGGGTTCCGTCTTCAGTAGCCGGTCCTGCGCACGCATTTAAAGCCTCACGTATGAGGGATGACGGTGGCAGAGGTGGCGTATGTCATTATTGTCAGGGTGCGGGCCACTGGAAAGATCAGTGTCCTGTGTTGCGGAATAGGAATAAACGTAAATCGTATCCATCTGCTCCAGCTATGTCCTGTTCCAATGCTCAGGGGCCAAGTCCTGAATGTGTCGATCTAGAGAGTGATAATTTTGAGTCTTTCATTGCTGATGCTGTGGTTTCTTTGGTGGGTAGTGAGGAGCGTGTACCTATAAAGTTTTTGAGGGACACAGGCGCTAAGCACTCGTTCATTTTGGAATCAGCATTGCCTTTTTCACCTGCAACAGAAACGGGGGGTTTTATTCTGATGCAAGGTATGGAGATGGGAGTGGTACCTGTACCGCGGCACAAGATGGTGCTTGATTGTGACATGGTGCAAGGCGTTGTTACAGTGGGTGTGCGTCCAGCATTTCCAATCGATGGGGTGGAGATGATTTTAGGAAATGACCTGGCTGGTGGCGCGGTCTGGGCTAGTATGCCGCCGTCTCCTGTGGTTACTCCGGAGCTAAGGGTGATTGCTGGGCCGGATGAGTGTGGTCGGAGATATCCAGGTGTGTTTCCAGCCTGCGCCGTGATCCGTGCACAGCGTGCTAGGATTGATTCAGACCTTGTTGGTGGAGAGCAAAAGGAGATGAAAGTGGTGATTCCTTTACCTGATCTTCCCCCATCCGTCCCTCGGGCGGAGTGGGTTAAAAGTCAGCAGGTTGATCCGTCTCTGGCTAGTTTGTTGATCAGTGTTTTGCCTGAGAGTGAGGTTGGAAGTGTGGCTCTTGGCTATTTTCTCCAGGATGGGAGGAAATGGGTGCCTTGTGAAGGTGACTTTGTTGGTGACCCAGTGTTTCAAATTGTTGTGCCTGAAAAATTCCGTGTTACCATATTAAAGATTGCACATGACGAGTCAGGTCATTTGGGGGTGAGGAAAACTTATGACCGGGTCTTGCGATATTTTTTTTGGCCGAAGTTAAAGCGTGATGTCTCCAATTACATAAAATCGTGTCATACATGTCAACTTACGGGTAAGCCGAGTCAGTCAATCAAACTAGCACCTCTCTGTCCCATTCCAGCGATCAGTCAACCATTTGAGCATTTGATTATAGATTGTGTGGGACCCTTGCCAACCTCAAAGTCTGGTTGTTTGTATCTGCTGACTGTGATGTGCCAGACGACAAGATATCCTGCAGCATATCCTTTGCGTTCAATTTCTGCAAGATCAATAGTCAAGGCGTTGACACAGTTTTTTTCCATTTTTGGCATTCCGCGTGTGATTCAGAGCGACCAAGGCTCTAACTTTACATCGCACTTGTTTGGACAGGTGTTGAAGCAGTTGAGGGTAAAACATAATCATGCGTCTGCTTATCATGCACAGAGCCAAGGAGCGTTGGAGCGTTTTCATCAGACATTAAAGTCCTTGTTGCATGCGTACTGCACAGAGATAGGGAGAGATTGGGAGGATGGCCTACCTTGGTTGATGTTGTCAGCCCGAGAAGTTGTGCAGGAGAGCACTGGTTTTAGTCCCAATGACCTTGTTTTTGGCCATACAGTGCGTGGTCCCTTGGCAGTTCTGCGGGATGGTTTGGTTGACGCTGATCCACCCAAGAATTTGATAGATTATGTGAATGGTTTCCGCCATTGTTTGTATACGGCTGCTGAAAAGGCCCGTGAAAACTTGGAAGTGGCTCAGTCTAAAATGAAAACCTTGTATGACCGCCGGGCGGAGCGTCGTCAGTTTAGTCCTGGAGTACAGGTTTTGGCTCTCACTCCGGTGGTAGGTTCACCATTTCAAGCAAAGTTCTCAGGCCCGTACACTGTGGAGCGACAAATTTCAGAGCAGAATTACTTCATTTCCACTCCAAAGCGTAGGAAGTCTTCTCGCCTCTGTCATATCAACTTGTTGAAGCCTTATTATTCACGTGATGCTACTGTGGCGCCTGAGTCCAGTGCACAGAGTTTGGGTGTCAGTCCAGTACTTACTGCTGGTTCTGTGTCCTCAGCTTTACAGGCTCCAGGTATGGTGGACAGGGAGGAGGTGGATGTTCGAGCACCTGATGACCCTGTGATGTGTGGTAGGCTAAAAAATTCAGAAACGTTGTGTAATTTGGGGATTTTGTTTGCTCACTTATCTGACATTCAAAGCAGTGAGCTGAAGGAGGTGATCAGGGAGTATCCAGGCCTGTTTGGTGATACACCATCACGCACACACCTGATAGAACATGATATTGATGTTGGGGACAGTACACCAATCAAACAACGTTTCTATAGGTGTGCACCACACAAACAGAAAGTTATGGCACCTGAGGTCAAATACATGCTGGACAACAACATTGCAGTTCCCTCGTCATCCAGTTGGGCATCACCCTGTCTGTTGGTGGATAAATCTGACAAGTCTCCTAGATTTTGTACTGATTATCGAAAGGCAAACAAGGTCACTAAATCAGATTCATTCCCATTGCCTCGAATGGAGGACTGCATAGATCAGGTTGGTGCAGCGAAATTTGCGAGCAAGTTTGACTTGCTTAAAGGGTACTGGCAAGTTCCTCTGTCTGCTCGTGCTAGGGGGATTTCTGCGTTCATAACGCCTACTGGACTGTATGAGTACACTGTGATGAGTTTTGGGCTACGAAATGCACCAGCAACTCTTCAGCGTCTGATGAACATGGTTGTGGCAGGTCTTGAAGGCTGTGCCGTTTATCTGGACGATGTAGTTATCTTCAGTGAGACGTGGGATGCTCATGTCCAGCGCGTCCGCGCCTTGTTCAGTCGTTTGGCTGAGGCACGACTCACTGTCAATCTGGCGAAGTGTGAGTTTGCCAGGGCGACGGTGACATATCTCGGGCGAGTGGTCGGACAGGGTCATGTTGATGCTAAAATCAGAGCTGTTGTGCAGTTTCCTGCTCCAGCTACAAAAAAGGAGTTGATGCGTTTCCTGGGTTTGGTTGGGTATTACAGGAGTTTTTGTAAAAACCTTTCAACTGTAGTCGCGCCATTAACTGACCTGTTGAAGGGCAAGGCGAAATTTGTGTGGTCTTCTCTTTGTCAAAGGGCATTCGAGAATGTGAAATCCCTCCTGTGCTCAGTTCCAGTCCTGGCTGCACCGTGTTTGGATAAGCCGTTTAAGATTCAGACAGATGCTAGTCAAGTGGGCGCAGGGGCTGTGTTGTTGCAGGAGGAGGGGGGAATTGAAAAACCCGTGTGTTACTTCTTGAAAAAGTTCAATTCATATCAAATGAACTATTCAACAATAGAGAAGGAAGCGCTGGCCCTTATTTGGGCGCTACAACATTTTGAGGTTTATGTCGGTACTGGGGGGAAACCAGTAGTTGTGTATACCGATCATAACCCATTGACATTTTTGAGTTCACTGCACTGCCCAAACCAGCGTCTGATGCGGTGGACTTTGTTCTTGCAAAGCCATAATTTAGAGGTCAGACACAGTAAAGGCAAAGACAATATAGTGGCGGATGTTTTTTCTCGTGCCCCTGTGGGTTAAATCGTCTGAACAAAAGTTGTGAGGGTTAATATTGTGATTAGGGAATGTTGTAACTCCTGTCATCCTTCCCTTTGTCCCTGTCTCCCTCTTAATATGCTTCTTTAGGTACCTGGTTGCAGAGGTGGGGCATGGGTTAAATGGGGAGGGTGGTAAGGTAGTAGTTTTTGTTCTTTTTTGGGTTTGCGGTGATCCCTGTCGGGACCCCGTCTTAAGGGGGGGTGTGTGGCGACCCCTGCTGTTAAGGCAGCGGCCTTCCAGTGGGATTTCGGTCTGTGGGCTGGGTTTGGTGATTGGGGCACCTGGGCCCGGTGCCCTGAGATTATAAAGGCCCACGATTGATTCATTCTCTCTCTCTCTCTCTCTCTCTCTCCAGCAGACGTCCGTGGAGTGGTGTGGCAGCCGCGGGGTTAACCGTTCTTTTCCCTTTTAGTTAAATGCACTTGACAACACACATTTGTTCCATTTTCCGTTGTTTTGTGTTAAATAAAGAAAATAAGTTAACCTTACGACAGTGCAATTCTGGTTTTGTCATGGCCCAGCGAGCCAGGTTGTGACACTGGTAATCATGTTGGATTTTCATTAGATATTATTCAATGACAAATACCTCTCTGTTGTTTTACCCCAACTAGTTATAAGATACTACACTGTGGTGTTTATATACCTTGGCATTTACAATAATTGGTCTCCAGGGGTCAGTATTATTATGAAGCCATGTTATGTAACCTGGACTTTGTTGAACAGTTGTATAGCTGTTTGAAAGATTTCACATTTTTGTAAAGAAATAAAAATAAACACTTTTCCAGAAAGACAGAGTTTGTTAAAATTAAGTGACACCTAAGCCTAAAAAATAAATAGTTATCCTCAGTCAAAAATTTACATAATAGTTATGATTATTAATTATAATATATACATAATTGCAAATGCAAAATGATAATGCTTGCCGCTTGTCCTTAAGTGTAATAATTGTCAGCATCTGTCAACAATTTACCATATACATTTCTCCTCTGTGTTTATTGTAAACAGAAAGAAGTGTGAAAGAGCCACAAGTGGAACGTGCCATTGGGGTATGCAAAAAAGTTGTGAGTGCCTTCTGCAATTCCTGGAAAAGGAAGCGTGAGCTGGCCACTGCTCAGGCAGAGCTGGGCTTGCCTGCTCACCAGCTCATAACAGAGACCCCAACAAGATGGGGCTCGCGACAACAAATGATTGAAAGAATCCTAGAGCAGGAGAAAGCTCTGACACAAGTCCTTCGAGCTGACAGGAAGACCAGGCATTTGGTTCTGACATGGCAGGACATTGATGTACTGGAATCTGTTAGCAAATCGTTGAGCCCTCTCGTTGCCTTCACAGATGCCTTGTCCGGCGAGCAGTATGTGAGTGTCTCATATTTAAAACCTGTGCTCCATCTTTTCAGTGAGCAAGTTCTTAAGCCACAGGATGATGACGTCGATCTCACCAAGAAAATCAAAGCAAGTGTAATAGGTTGGAAAAAGGCTATATTTAGTTTTTGATGTAAACTGGCACACCCCCTATTTTTTTGTAATAATTGAATCATTCTAACATGTATTTTCACATGACATTTCACACAGACATTAATACACTACACATACATCAAGGTAGTACACAGTTACGCCAGTAGGTGGTGCTCTAGTGCTGCTGTGGATTTCACCAGGGAGAATAGCTACCTGGCTTCGCTCATGCGCAGTTCAGAAATAAACAAGCATGAGCAACGCTAACTCTCGTCCTCTCCTTGTTGATCCACAGGTACGGTAAAAATTCATATTTCGGTATTCAGCATAGTTCTATAACTAATGTGAATGCTTCATCAATTACTCTGTAATGCTACGAGATGATTTTGAGACCAGTCGAATGTGTTGTAAGTTTGATTTCGAGTTAATCGTCCCGACGTGTGTCAGCGAGGTGAGTTGTTTTCATCAACTTAGTTTCACTGAGTGTTTTGTAAGAGTATAAGCAATAGTAGCCATCTGTAACATGGGAAAATGTGTTGAACTATTGTTAAAAGTATCTGTCAGCGGTGTAAAAGCTGTAATCAGAGAAACGCCAAGTTCAAACGACATTCGCATTTATGGCGCGATATCGCCATTTTGCTAAGTGTTGTTCATAAGTGTGTGTGTAAGAGAGAGAGAGAGATGGTAATCGTATTGTAGCAATGTTTATATGATGTTAGTGTAGGATGTTTAAGTAGGACTGTATAAGTATTATGTGAGTTGATTAATTCAGAAGGAAAAGTGGATATGTATTGGGTTGATGCATATTATGAGTTAAACCAATTTCTTTTATGAAATATGTGAGTTTATATTTTGCATTTAGTTCAGAAATAAACAAGCATGAGCAACGCTAACTCTCGTCCTCTCCTTGTTGATCCACAGAGTTAGTGCCTGTATATCTTGGCTACGCAGTGCTCTCTAGCCTGTGTAACCCTTGCTGCTGGTCCAGATTTCCCCTAGGTCTGGTGCCGGTAACACAAGCATTCTGGAGTACCTGGATGAAAAATATGCTGACCCATCCACCCAGGATCTGCTTGATATGGCTTCCCTTCTCGACCCTCGCTTCAAAATCACCTACATAAAGCCAGAGAAGGTGGACTACATAAAGACCAAAGCTGCTGCAGAGATAAAGAGTCTGGTGGCTGAACAGGAAATGTCTGCAGGGGGAGACTCCATACCACCAGCTGAAGCTGCCACAGAGGTGCCAGAGAATCCTGCTAAGAAGAAGAGGAGTTTGGGCAGCTCCTTCAAGATTGTATCACGCCAAGACCAAACTGTCCCTCAGTCAGGCAGACAGTCCATTGAACTGGAGCTTAACAGGTACCTTCAAACAGTGGAGGCTGATGGGGAGACCAACCCCCTGGAATGGCAATGCACAAGTGGTAACATTATCACTTGCCACAGATCAGCACTGAAACCAGAGAGAGTTGATCAGCTGGTGTTTCTTGCACACAATCTGTAATTGCTGGATATACGTAAGACAGACATTTGCACACTAGTGACAGTGTCCTTCAGAACATTTAGGAGATGCTGTGATTTTATATTGCACTAACAGTTGTTATGCACCTATTTTTATTTCTTATTAAGCTGGAGCTCTGTGTTTACATTTGCACACACACTATAGCTTAAGTTAAAGCTGGAGTTCAATGTTTACCAGACATTTGCACATTCTTTGTGGCTTATTATTTATTATATTATTATATTTTCTTTAAAATACTGTAATGTTATTCTGCTGTGAGCAAATAAAAATAAAAGAGGAAAATGATCAAATGCGACAGTATGGTTATTTTAAGCCATTAATTGAATTTACAAGGGAAAAAAACCATACCGCGATATATACTGTTACCGTGATATGAAATTACTCATAACGTGATATAAGATTTTGCTCATTCTGCCCAACCCTATTCTCAGTGGATGTTGGACTCCACCAAGGTTGCCCCTTGTCCCTGATTCGTGGTTTGTGGTATTCCGGGAGGTGGACAGGCGGATGGTGCAGCATCTGCAGTGTTGCAGGTATTGTACTGAACTGCTGTGGGGAAGTTTCCGGATTTTCCAGTCCATCTACGTTCCAACCCTCACCTATAGTCATGACCGAAAGAACGAGATTACGAATACAAGCGGACTAAATGAGCTTCCTCCACTGAGTTGCTGGGCTCAGCCTTAGAGATAAGGTGAGGAGCTTGGAGTAGGGCCACTGCTTCATCGTGTTGAAAGGAGCCAGCTGAGGTGGTTCGGGCATCTGATCAGGATGCCCCTTGGGCGCCTCCCTTTAGAGGTGTTCCAGGCACGTCCAACTGGGAGAAGACCCTGGGGCAGACCCTGAACCTGCTGGAGGGACTATATAGCCCATCTAGCCTGGAAACGCCTCGGGATCCCCCAGGAGAAGCTGGAATGTGTTGCTGGTGAGAAGGACATCTGGAGCGCCTTGCTTAACCTGCTGCAACCGCGACCCAACCCCAGAGAAGCAGAAGAAAATGGATGGATGGATGGGTTTTCAGATAACAGCAAAAGTATAACAATCAGTGAATATTATTATGACAATTCCTTTTTAGACAGCATTTCAGCCACAACACCCAAACCCAGTTACCACAGGAACCACAGTTTGTCTCCGCTCAGATATTTCTGGTGGAGACCATGGAGACCCAGGAGTTCGAACCATCTGCGCCTGAGGAAAAACCTCTCATCAGGTGCCAGCAAGGTTGCTCAGAGAGTTACCTGTGCCCAGTTGACCATGGTCCCATATCACCTTAGACTTTGTCGTCCGTTAAAGAAACATCAGCTGACCTCAGGACTTTTGCCTTCACGGCATTTCTAGTGACATTGTTTTGATCAGGGCCCCTAGTTCATGTCTCAGGTTTGGAGGGCATTCTGTCAGGTGCTGTGGGAATTGTTAGCCTCAAATCCAGATCTGTGGTCAGGTCTACAGTGCGTGGCAGCCTCCACTCATTTTTAGATATACAGATTCTAAACAAAGTTTAGGATGGATGTATAATTGCACCTATTGTAAATTGATCAACACCGGAATAAAATAGACTGCCACTAATGAAAGGTGAGCTTGTAAGAAGGCCAACTGCAAGAAGTACAACACTAATGACAAAGACCCAGAAAGAGGCAATCAAAGACAGCATGAACCTGTGGGTCACTTTCACTTCATAATGCAGCGGGAAGATGATAGCTATCAGTCTGTCATAGGAGAGGGAAACCAGATTAAGATCATGCATTTAAAGGCAGGTGTAACAGAAAAATAGGACCTTAAGAACCTTATAAAAATTTTCAGAAATTTGTGTGTGGTCCAAAATAAATACGACCGTGGCTTCCTTGAATCTGTATGGCAAACAATACAATCACAAAAAGAGCAAGTCAGCTCCACTGAATCTACATTTCCTGTAGCTGCTTCAAAATAAAGTTCTTCATGAAAAGTGAGTATGTGTCTGAAGGAATACAGAGGTTTAATGTGAAGTAGTATCAATTCAGAAAATACAGTAGATCAGCCATTCCCAAACTTCAGAACACCAAGGCCCACTTTGAAATGTGAAAAATCTCTGGGGCCCACCTAAACCTTTAATCACAACTGTAATCAACATAAAAGAATAATAATAATAATAATACAAGATAGAATCAGTCACAAAACATTTATTCACAACTGTGATCAACATACAATCATAATAATAATAATAATACAAGACTAGAATCAGTCACCAAACCTTTAATCACAACTGTGATCAGCATACAGGACTAAAATTAATCACCAAACCTTTTTATCACAAGTGATCAGCATACAGGACCAGAATCAAACTGTGATCAGCATACAGGACTAAAATTAATTACCAAACCTTTAATAACAACTGTGATCAGCATACAGGACTAGAATTAATTACCAAACCTTTTATCACAAGTGATCAGCATACAGGACCAGAATCAAACTGTGATCAGCATACAGGACTAAAATTAATCACCAAACCTTTTATCACAACTGTAATCAACATACAGGACTCAATCACCAGTCAGGTACAACTCACCTAGTGGGAGGGGTGATGTTGCTGCATAGCAACAAACATTGTTTATTTTGAATGACCTCTCGCGGCCCACCTGCAGTACCACCGGGGCCCACCAGGGGGCCGCGGCCCATACTTTGGGAATCACTGCAGTAGATTAATTCAAAGAAAAGGTAGACAAGAAAATAAGATGGATCTCAAGACAAATGAAACTTTTCAATTGAAATTCTGAGGTATCCATGACCAGAAAAACATTACAACCCCAGCCAGCATGTCCATGTGGGGCCCATAAGGGTTAAATTTGGGTTGCAGATAAGGGTCCCAACTGGGTTTGTCCGCAGTTTCCATGGTGGCCTCACCTGTGTTTGCCCATATGGGTTTCAAGTTGGTTCTGACTGGGTTTCAGGTGGGGCCCAACTTGATGAGTTGCACAGGACCCATGTAGGACCCATATCTTTGCCCACATGGGCACGAAGAGGGATCAGACTGGATCTTAAATGGGGCCCAACTGGGCAATGTACCTGGGACCCATGGAGGCCCCACCTGTGTGACTTTAGACTTTAAGATGGATCTGGCTGGGCTTTAGGTGGGACCCAAGTGGGAGACTTTTATGAGAACCATGTAAGCCCCATATGGTCTTGAAGTGAGCTCAGGCTGGGTTTTAGGTGGGGCCTAAGTGGGTGAGTTCTATCAGACACATGTAGGCTTCACCTGTAGGTTCCCATGTGGGCTTGAGGGCTTTAACCAGTTCAAGCTCAATTAAAGTGAATTTGTACACGAGGCCCAACTGGGCAATTTATCCAAAGTGGCCCCACCTTTGCTCACATGACCTTTGATTATTAAGTGAGGCTAATAATCCATATTTCAGGTTGGACAGTCATATTTAAAGGTGAACTATGCAAGTCTGGTGACTTTTTTGCTGTTTTGCTAACCCTCTTCTCTCCCCCACCTGGCCATGTGCATTTGTTTTCAACGAAGCCGACAAGAACGCAATCCATGGAGTGGTGAATAATGTTATTTATCATAAACAATGTTATGATGTGTATATTTGTGTAGTCTTATATGTCATAAACAAGAGATTACGGGTTACAGGGCGTTTGTGTTGTGGTGCCACCGAGATGAGAAGTGGGTCAGAGGCACTGATCCTGCAGGGTTGATTTTCGGACAAGAGATGCTAGGTGGAAGGCAGAGAGCCTCCATTCTCCCCGTAGTTAACCATCACAATTATTCCCAAGCTGTTAAATAAATTAATAATTTAAATATAATAAAGGTAAAAGTCTTGCTCCTCTTTAAGTAAATACAAAAAAATAGTGCTACAAAAAACACAATATAAAGTTGTTTTCAATGAATGTTTAATAAAATATGTTCTTGTTTTAAACATAAAACATTTGAGCTGCACTTCTTTTTTTTCTTTTTTTTTTAACTGAAGTCCAACATAACATAGGATAACCTGGGTGGACATGCAAAGTTTTACCTACTGGGACTCTTCCTCTTGGCGGAGTACCCCACCCTCCAACTTTTTTTGAAGCTCTCTCTGAGCTCTTGCTGTTCTGTTTCCACCTCTGTCACGGGCTCCGATGAACCACTTGGAGAGGGCCCTTTCTGCATCCTTCTGTGTAATTCCTTGGGTCAATGTGTTCCTCTTTAGCGCTCCTAAAAATAAAACACAAGAGCCATTTTAATAACTCTAGCCTAAGCTTTACATTATGAAACCATTGTGACAGACAGAAAAAACAGACAGCCATTCTAAAGGTTGTAACCACTGCAATTATTTTTATTTTTTTATTTTTTGGAGGAGTACAGTCCAATGGATTGGCCAGCACACTTGTCTAATCTAAATTCCATTGGGCATTTGTGGGAAAAGCTATTATTAGTGTTACAGCAATAAACAGGTAGGTTCACATCCTTTTATTATTTCAAGTCTTCCTGAACTAAAAAACAGCTACATGACGTTCAAGTTGTTCTTTCTTCACAGGAACTCACTGAGCAAAAACTAAGAACTCCAATCAAACTTGACACTGAGAAGCGACACCTACTGGCAAAATAAATGTATTACATCTCTTTATCGCTTAACCGCTTTTAAACTTGTCCACAACCATTTTAACCATATTTTTAGAATGTTGTACATATACAGAACCAATCATGGAATGGAAATTATTTATCAATGCAAAATGAATTGTCACCTGTTTGTATAAAAATAACATTAATAATAATTGATTAAAATAGAAATAGTAGTATTTAACATTATCAAAACCTTTTGATCAATTTCAATCAAGAAAAGTATTGGGTTCCTCAAAAAACCTAGAAGGTTATGAGTGATTAAAAACTTTTAGGTACAGCTTTTTAAAGTATAGGAAGGGTTATCATTACTTGTCTAATTACACAAAGCTAAAAAAAAAAAAAAACATCACCAAGTTGTAGCACAGAATAACAAAGTTCATGTGCCACCATGAAGAGAATATGGAAAACCACATTAACTGCAAACAGTGGCCTCTGCTTAGATTTGTTGTGCCCCCTTTTTACCAGTTAGGCCAGCTGTAAGCTGGAACATGCACCTACTTACGTAGATCAGATATTTTGCCAAATTTCAACATTTTAAGCTACAAAGATAAAGGAAGTTACATGAGGTAACATTAACTGAAATTTACCGTATATAACGTCGAAAAGACGCAGCTCTCGGAACTTCTTCTTGCCATGGCGTCCAAAAAGGTTGAACTGGAGTGCCAATTCATTGGACATGAGGAATGCCATCATTCTCCTGGTGGCATCATTCAATGAAGTACCTCCTATTTCTCCCACCATAGCAATCTGAGTGTATGGAGTGAAAGGCACAGGAAAGAAAGAAGAGTAATCAGTTAACAGCTTAGATTATATTTCAGCGCCAAATACAAATAAAATTAAACGTGAATCAGAGTTTGAACTTACAACTCCAGACATGAACTCCGAGTCGCTGAGCTTCTCGTTCATGGCCTGCACATCTTGGATCGTGGTCAATGGAAATACTGCTCCTTCAGGTGGTTCCAACACTGGCACGACCGCTTTCTGCTTCAGCAGTGTATTTAACATTTTGCCATGTACTCTTTGAGTGTCCTTCACTTCTTCCAGGAGAGTTACCAATTTTACAAACATGGCTCCTTCAATGTCACTGTGGCTGCTCACACTTGAGGAAGCACTAAGGCTTCGAACACTCGGGGTCGAGCTGGGGCTTCGAACACTCGGGGTCGAGCTGGGGCTTCGAACACTCGGGGTCGCGCTGAGGCTTCGAACACTCGGGGTCGAGCTGGGGCTTCGAACACTCGGGGTCGCGCTGGGGCTTCGAACACTCGGGGTCGCCCTGGGGCTTCGAACACTCTGGGCCACACTGGAGCCGCTCACTCTCGAGGTGATATTAGGCTTGTATCCAACTGCTGAATGTCTGCCAAATTCAGGGGGAGGAGAAGGTGGCACTTGGTCCTCATCACATGACTCAGCCTCCTCCTCACTTGACAGAACCTGGGTTCTTTTGGATGGCCTACATTCAGGTAAAAGATACTTTAGCAAATAATAAAAAAACTTGAACACTTAAAGGTTATTTACAAGTTCCTTACACATAGCAATGTCTTGGTAAATACACTGGGACAATATTAACATTAATTATAAATTAAGCATTATTAAAGGAGTGGTCTCGTTTTGGATAGTTAAGTCAGCTTGTAAACATTAGAATTTGGTGGACTCTAAAATGTGTCAGTATTGTCTGTTGGTCCAAGTACTACAGGCATACACATAAAAGTTTAAGGAAGCAAAATAAAATATGAGCCTTTAATGGCCTATCACCATGTTATACTGTATATTGATATTGTCGTATACAGTATGTTGTTTACCATGGTTCATGATGAAACTGTGCAACAACCTGCCTGGCACTAATGATGAAAATTAGTCTTTTGGCCATTTGTGACATATTTACAGCAATTAACAACATAACAAAAAAAAAAAGAAGCTTGGGCCAGTTGAGAAATCAAACAATTATTAAATGAAGTTGACGGTTGATTTCAGAGCACTATCCAAAATGTGAAATTATCAGTCATGAGTCAGCGATGACTTGACTGAACTTTTTATTTTATTGTATTTTTTCATACAGTTGCAACCATATCATTATACAATATAAAACTGTTAAAATATGTAAAATCTTCCTTTATGTGCTGCTAAGGTAAACTATAAAATTCCACTGAGGACAGTAACAGGTATAAGTACATTCACATTAGGGATGGGCAATGATTTTCGATTATTCGAATAGTCGTTAAATCCTAAATAATCGATTAGTATAGTAGTAGTCATGTCTGAAAAAAATATTCCTTTGTTTTACTGGCGCCTTCCGCACGGGGGCAGTATAGCATTTGATACGCTGTGTGATGGGCTGACGTTAGCTGCCACCGTAAGAAGAAACAAGCAGGAGCCATGGAGAGAGTGCTGCAGCCGTCAAAAAGTTCCGTGTGGAACTATTTTTAAAAAACTAATGAAACAGAGGTGCGGTGTAATCTCTGCGAGGCAAAGCTTGCATATCACAAGTCTACGACAGCCATGCACAGTCATATGAGAGCGAAGCACCCGACAGAAAGTGGAGGCCCGTCGTCACAGCAACAGTCAATGGCCAGCTATCTCACTAGTTAGATTAGTCGAAAAATAATCGATTAGTTCCCAGTGATTATCGAATAGTAGTTCTGCTTGAAATGCCCATCCCTAATTCACATTACCTTCTTTGTCGCTTCTTTGGTACGTCATTGTCTGTTTGGAGATCAGATGTAACCTCTGCTCGTGCAAGCTTACGCCGAGCATCTCCATATGTATCTTAAAAAGACAAAAAAAAAGAAGTATAGGTTAGTCCAAATCTCATACAGCTTCACTTATCCCACACCCCAAAAATATGTTTTTTACCTGCATTTCCAATAACACGGACACTGTATGTCCTCCATGAAGCATCTGGCTGGACTTGCTGCTTAACTGCCTTAGTGATATTAAGACTTAGACCTGATGGCCAAAAACACTCCGTCTTGTCCTCATCAGTAAACCAACACGATGGGATTATATCCACTAGAGCCTTCCCTTCTCCTGATTCTTCATCTCTGAACTCCACAATGCTGAAGAGGGACATGCTGCAAGGTTCATAAGGTCAATCACACATTATGTAACTGTGGAAAAGCCACATACCCCTCTTGCATAGGAATCAGTATGAGTTTTTTTGTTAAGTCAGTCACAGGCACACCATGAAGCTGGTCAGAGAGTTGTGTCACTGTTCTGATCCCCACACAAGATGAATCAATAGGGTAATTGTAAAAGCATCCCTGTCTCTCATAAAACTGACACACAGTGTACATAGCTCCTGATAACACCTCTACAATATTCCTCACAACAGCAACTCTGCCCTCAACATCAAAACAGTTGTTGCCGTGAGAGCATGAAATAATATTTCCCTCATGTCTATACTTCTTGTATTGTACACGAGCAGGGAACTCTTGGAGAGTTGGACTATAGAGATGTGGTTGTTGAGGCTTATTCCTCATTTCCTTTCCATTCTCAAAGGGGATATGTTTTTCACCTAAACGCCTTACAACTTGTTGAAGAGGATTTTGGGGCCTTCTTACCAGCCGCTTTAATGTGCCGAGATAATTTTCAAAAGGGAAACATGAAACACTGTCTAAGGCACCAAACTTTCTTGCATCATCAGCCAGATGTATAAGACTGTGGGTGTTATACACAAGGTGCTCTGGTCCATATATCCTCACAAAGTTTGTCACATAACATTTCAATAGTTTGTCTGCATAGTCACAGTATTCAGAACACAAGGCTGGGCTGAGAAGAATTCTCATTGCTACTGACAGTAGCATAAAGTTCTTATACAGCCGTGTAGGTAATCGTCCTTGAAGAACAGCAGGACCCGTGTACAACAAAAATTGTCTGAATTCAGTGGCCTTCCACTGACCGTATTCCATAAGTGACCGTGGCTTTCGAGAAAAATTCCTTGGGAGATGTTCTCTAATTGATTTTAAACGGTTAGAGATAATGGTGATGGTGGTTGCAGAAATCCGACACCTTAAAGGTCCTTTGATCCACAGACTTACAAGTTTTATAACATTCCCTAAGCAAACTAAATGCATGTAATCAAGTACAAAGCTTGACACCATCCCTACGCCAAGCTCTTGTAGGGGTGAAACACCATGATGATGCTCTTCATCTATCATATCTGCAAACTGTACATCTGTTCTAAGAGGTGCTTTCAAATCAGGAAACACCACCTTATTGTCCATGCGAATCCCATGCTCTGTACAGCGTTCACAGGAGTTGTAACCAGAATGACCCTTGGTACATTTCAAGAAGGCACGGGCAGGTGCATCACAGATGAAGGCATCCGGCAGAGCAATATTGTAATGCTTTCCATTGTAATGCAACCCCTCATTTGTTATAACCTTCAGGTCCTGAATGAAATCGTTTAAGTAATCCTTAACAGAATTAGGCTTTGTTGGGCCTGCATACAGACCAATGATAATAACATTAGACCTTGGAAGTTCTTTGATCTTGGCCAAAATAGGCCATAACTCCATTTTGGAGCTTCTGAAGAGCGGTAATCCATCAATATTAACACGGAGAGTTAGAGTGTCTGTTGAAGGATCTGACTCACATGACAGCTGTGAAATAATTGCATTTGACACTCCAAAATGATAGTAGCTACCATCTCCAATTTCTTTGACTTCACAGGTTGTCAAGGTTGACAAAAGAGTCCTTGGATCTCTGGGTAAATCCAGGCCGGACTGCACTAAGATATGCAATAGTTCTGACAAGGCACTGTGTGAAATATTGTGATTTGGGGTCCAATCAGCTAATTTCCTTTTCAGATCATTACAAGGATTAGTCCCTTCAGTGCTACCATCCAAATTTAATTCTTCACTGCTATCACTGTAGAACATCTCAGAATCTGATTCTTGGCCACTTTCTATGTTAACAGCCAGGGTCTGAGAATCCAACTCTCCATTAGGAATCTGGCTGTTCATTTCCGCGACACACTCCAGATTTGAAGACACTTTGTCTTTGGCACGCGAGTCTTCCAATATCTGCAAGTGCTCGGCAACTTTGGCTTTAATGCGTCTTCATTTTGTTCGAGAACTACCATAGTAATCCATTTTTCTGATCTGTAACAGACAAAGATTTTGATACTTACACATATATGCCTGACTATTTGTCTACTCACTTGTCACTTGTCACTCACTTGGACAGATATTTGGGTTTCAAATTTGGGGTATGTTTAGTTAGTTTGCAAAAAGCACAAGACTGGCGCTATTATCCCAGGGACATAAGTTACAGGGGAGCTCGTCAGAACAAATCAAGACTGAGGATGTATCCTGACTTGCAGGCTTCACTGTCTACGCAGAGAGACATTTAGACTTTATTTGGCTCTGTTACTATACATCCAGAGGTAGCACAGAGAAAGAAGGCAATAAATACTACACTGACAACATTCCACAACAAAAGAGTAACAAAGAACCCCTCCAAACATTTCCCTTAGTGTCATCAAAATATGTCCATGTGTTCATTTACCTTTTTGGAACTGTTAGGGTTAGAACCTCTGTGGAACCTCTTGATACTCTGGTTACTGGTGATGCCCACAAAATATCAGATGCTCAGAGACCTGCAAAAACATACAATAGAAAGCATCATTGCATGCAATGGAAGAACCATCCTAAAAAAATTAAATTCACCGGAGAAGGTAAAATAAGAAATTTCCTTTTACATACATGTAAATATCCAAGAGATAATAATGTACTCTGTTGAATATAAGTTTGATGGTCATAGCAAAATCTGAATCAACTTTATTTAAATACATTGGTTAGTGGTTGATAAATGCATTGAATTCAGAGTTGAACTGAAAATTAAAATCCAAACACAACTCAAAATTCTCTAAATTCTGCTGAATGTACGCCATTACACTGTAATGACAAAACTGTCACTCTCTCTCTCAGCAAATGTCACAGGAGCAGCTGCGGTTGCTTGCTCTGCTCTGATTGGTGGCCTCCACCTGGCCCCTCTCACAGACACACAGAGACAAGACAAAAGTCTTTCAAAATAAGAGTCCCTTCAAAATAAGAGCCCATTAAAAAGGCAATGATGACAGCTTGTTGTATTAATACTGAATTTGCTGAGCAGTGTCAATAATAATGTATGGGGGTGACGGGGCCAGAGTCAGGCACACTCAAAATTTCTTTAGAAATTTTCTAGTTTTGTATACTGTGCAGCCATAAGTTAAATCAAGGTTCAAATTAGACAAACGGTCAAATTCATAAAATGAATAATCTTAAAAGAAATGTGAATCACAGAACCCTTTATAAAAAAAAGTATTCACTGAACTAATTTACTGAGCACTATAATACACACCTCATCCACTACGTTTTTGAATTGCAGCACTTATACGTACAGCCTTTGCTAGCTAGCTCTGCCCTCAACATCCAGAAAATGCATCTTCCCTGGATGCCAGAATTTGCACAACAGCTCCATTACTTTATTTTAATAATAATAAAAAAAGTGATGAAGAAGACGTGGATTGTGAAGGGCCATATTAATGGAGACAGGAAAATAATACAGTAATTACAGTAACATTAGGTGACTTAGTGCACAGTAACGTCTTGCTTGTAACATGTTTTGCTAGCTAACGACGCTGTGCTTAGTGTTTATTCCCTTCAAGGTATTGTAAACTACATTCTGCACACATAAAACAAACTGGAAAGATCCACTCATGCTGACAAATCATTAGTCTTACCTTAGTTACGCCGCGACAGAGGAGAGGATACGAGGTGTAGGAGCAGTCTGAGCGCCAAACGGACGGTTATGCCAGGGAGCTGGTTTTCAAATAGCATATCCATCCGCAGAGAACCCGCTTAACTCCTCCGTCTAATCTGTAAAATCCGAATATTTGCAACACGTATGACGATTATGGTCAAACTATACTTGTCGGAATTACGTATGAACAAATGAAATTTAACCATCACGAACTGAATTTGATGTAGGACTACTCTGTGAAGCAGACGGTTACAGTGGGGTGAAACCGTGCCCATATAGCGCACGTCCTTTTTTTACCTTTTCAAAATAAATGAACACACCTACTGGTTCCCTGCCATTTCTGCACTAACTTTTCTTTTTAGTAACATTTTTGAAATTCAGTGTATTTTACTCTCACATGTCTTTTATACTGGACACCTTTGTGGCAAAAATGTACACGTCCAAAAAACACTATAAAATCCTCATACAGCAATATTTTTTTCCTACTTTTTTTTCATAAATCTCCTAAACAACTTCAGACTTGCTCAAAACTACCAAACATTCAATAATCTTCAGGATTTTAACCCTTTAAATGCCAGTTTAACTATTTGAATGATTCATTATTTTTTTTACAAAAAATGAATTATTTTCCATATAATGAATAGTGGACGGGGGTGGGGTTTTGGTGGTGATTAGAGTCTTGGATATGTAAGAACAAAATTGATTTGATTGCATTAGTATTTTTCATTTAGTGCCAAATACTCCCTCTGGACACCTTTGTGGCCAAAAATGCCTCATTCACTTCCATGAAAACCACATTTTTAATCTCACTGTCATTGCAGTATAAAACCATGCATTCTGGGATGGGATGTGTGTGTGTGTGTGTGTGTGTGTGTGTGTGTGTGTGTGTGTGTATTTGTATGATATAATTTTTAATCAACATCTGACTGACAGATCTGAACATTTATTGTGCAAACTGCAACAACTTTGAAAACTTCAACAACAACAAAAAAACAACAGAACAAGAATCAATTTTGTTGCCAATCTTTGACATATCCAAGACTCTAATCACCACCAAAACCCCATACCCCTACTATTTATTATATGGAAAATAATTCATTTTTTGTGGGGTTTTTTTGTAAAAACTAATGAATCATTCAAATAGTTAAACTGGCATTTAAAGGGTTAAAATCCTGAAAATTATTTAATGTTTGGTAGTTTTGAGCAAGTCTGAAGTTGTTTAGGAGATTTATGAAAGAAAGTAGAAAAAAATATTGATGTATGAGGATTTTATAGTGTTTTTTTGGACATGTACATTTTTGCCACGAAGGGTATAAAAGGGAGTAAATTCGATGAGGCCCCAAGGCTTAAGTTCTTGTAATCTTCACTCAAGTATATTTTTGAGCCAGTAATTTAATTAATTACATTAGCCTTAGGACACTTCATTCCAGCTGACTCTGCTGATCAGGTCTCTACCCTGCTCCCATTAACTACGGTGGACTGTGCCTCCACTTGTCAGGGATCTACAGTGGATGCTGGCAATCCAACAACCTGTAAAGACAGGTTAACATTAATGAATTCATTAGCATTTTTTTTCTGACATTCTTGTTCTAATTATACCCATTCCTTTCTATTATGCTAAGATGCAAAGACATTCCAACTGATTTTCAAAATTTTGCATGGTTATTTTCAAAGATATCATTTCTAGGCAAGCTGTGTTAGCCCAAGATAGTCCCAGCAAAGCGTTCAGGAATTTTTCTTTTACCCCTCGGTTTTGAGGCAGTATCTGAAAAACTAAGCCCCGTTTACATTGCCTTTTCAAGGTGGAAACATTTCTGCCCCATCATCTGTATCTGGCCCAGAGGTGTAAGGATAGCGCAGGATTGATCTGGCTCTGAGGTAGTATCAGAGGCAGAAAGTGTGTAAGCAGAGTCCAGCTGCTCTGTAGACCAGAGGATGAATAGAGGCTGATGGTGTTGTTCACACACCGGGCATGCGAGCCTTTAGTTTACTAAGAGCTGGCTCACTATAAAAGCAGACACTGAGGAAGCACTTTTCAAGTCTTGTTTTTTGTGTGTAAATCAACCAAGGCTTATAGGTAGACTTTCTTTTCTTTCTTTACACAAATGTCATGCAAATTCTGTCTAAAAGGGGCTTCATATTCCTTATAGGCTTCAATTGTGGGGCCCATATTATTAAAACCAAATGGGCCCCGGTGTCTCCGAGTCCCATACCATGCCCACTTAGCCCACTTATATTCCCTATAGGGCCCATGTCCATGTTACCCAGTTCCAGCCCAGACTCACTTAGCCCACATATATACTTTATGGGGCCCATTTAGCCAGCCTACATGGGTTCCCCATGTGGCACCCATGTAACTAAAACCAAATGGGTCCCACATAGTCTTCCCCAGTTCCATACCATGCCCACTTAGCCCACTTAGATTCCATATAGGGCCCATGTCCATGTTACCCAGTTCCAGCCCAGACTCACTTAGCCCACATATATACTTTATAGGGCCCATTTAGCCAGCCTTTGTGGGCGCCCCATATGGCACCCATGTAACTAAAACCAAATGGGTCCCACATAGTCTTCCCCACTTCCATACCATGCCCACTTAGCCCACTTATATTCCCTATAGGACCAATGTAGTCAGCCCACATGGGTTCCCCATATGGCACCCATGTAACTAAAACCAAATGGGTCCCACATAGTCTTCCCCACCTCCATACCATGCCCACTTAGCCCACTTATATTCCCTATAGGACCAATATAGTCAACCCACATGGGTTCCCCATGTGGCACCCATGCAACTAAAACCAAATGGGTCCCACATAGTCTTCCCCACTTCCATACCATGCCCACTTAGCCCACTTATATTCCCTATAGGACCAATGTAGTCAGCCCACATGGGTTCCCCATGTGGCACCCATGCAACTAAAACCAAATGGGTCGCACATAGTCTTCCCCACTTCCATACCATGCCCACTTAGCCCACTTATATTCCATATAGGGCCCATGTCCATGTTACCCAGTTCCAGCCCAGACTCCCTTAGCCCACATATATACTTTATGGGGCCCATTTAGCCAGCCTACGTGGGCTTCACATGTGGGGCCCATGTTTCTGAAAAAATATGGGGCCCTTAAAATTTGCCCTGTTTATGCCCATGCCCACTTAGCCCACTTACATCCCTTATGGGGCTCATACAGCCAGCCCACATGGGCTTCACATGTGGGGCCCATGTAACTGAAACCCCATGGGACCTCCAAAATTTGCCCAGTTCAAGCCCATGCCCACCCAGTACCCACATAGCCCGTATTTAACCCTTGTGGGCCCCACATGGACATGCTGGCTGGGACATTTGATTACAATGTTTATTGATTACAATGTTTTTCTTACATCACATCTAACATGATCATGCACCTGAAGATGAAAAAAATAATAATAATAATTAATTTTCAGAGTTTGCAGTATATCCTTATAATTATCACAAAAGCACAAATTAAACCAATTAGCAGAATCAAGGTCTTTACGTAGGTGAGCCTAACACTATAGACTGTAGTTTTTACCATGTTGAGCTGTCTTTCAAATAGTTATTTCATTTCTGTAATTAAGGGAGGGAACTGATAAGATTTTATTGATTGCCATTGTCAAATCTGCAAATCAATACAGTGTCATCATTCAAGATGGATAAAATGAGAGACTATTTGTACATTTATTTTCATAGCCACAGATAAAATCTGCTCAGCCTGTCTGCATGGCACCAATGTCACTGTAACATTTGATCGTTTTGGCCTCTCCGTTATGACTACTTTCCATCAGCAAAGATGGATGAGTTGTGTTGTTTTGCTAAACCTATATTTAACTGAAAATAGCACAAAGACAAGTTTTCAAATGTTGAAACTGAGAAATGTAATTGTTTTTTGTTTTTTTTTGGAAAACGATATGTGCATTTTGATTTGATTGATTTTGGGGGGTGTCAGGGTTTTATTGTGTGAAGCAGTTTGTGTTACATGTTTTGTATGAAAAGTGCTATACAAATAAAGTTTGATTGATTGATTGATTGATTGATTGAGATTCCATCTGTAAATATCACGAACAGAATTAGGGACAAGGGGCAACCTTGGTGGAGTCTAACACCCACTGAGAACTTTTAGACTTTATGCTGAGAACACGGACTCAACTCCCACTCTCGTTGTACAAGGACTGGAGTTTAAAAGTTTAAAAAGTAAACTCTGAGCTTTTAAAATCAGAGCAGAATCCATCGGGACTTCAGGTTTTCATTCATCGAAAAGCTCTGCCTCAGCATTCCCCAGCATTCTTGTCTTAAATTTTGCAGTTATCTGTGGGCAAACAACGTCTCTGTACCCCCGCTCCCACTCACTCACCAAAGTCCTGTGATAGACATGAATTATCCACTCAAGCTGAACATTTTAAACTTGCTCATCCAAGTTGCACATACCACAGGGGGCATTGTATTGAGCTACAATCTAATTTAGCTGCTTTTAAATAGCTAAATGGCATAGGGCTACTATGTCGCCTCTAAAAAAGGCACGCTCCCCCACTGAATATTTGAAAACAGATTGCCTATAGTGAACAGAATGATTTTGACTAAAACATTTTGACTGGGTTGCTGGAGTAACACTTGTGCTGTGCTTGTGCTTCCTTGTGATTCACAAGTCATTCTCAGCCCAGCCAACACAACACATGGCTCACGAAACTCAGCTCAAACTGTCAAACTATTCAGTGCTCATCAAACAAGAATCAAGATTCTGTTAATGCATTGCCTATATACCACTTGGTGTAGTTCAAAAACACAGATTAATTCAGAAAATAGAAGAGGACAAGAAAACAAGACACGTCTCACTTTTTTAATTAAACGTAATTACACTAGAAGGTATCCATGACCATAAAGATAGAATAAAAAACACTACAGCATTTTTCTTGTCTGATCAGTGATTTTGGAAACACAAAAGCATTCATTGTATGTTTTAAAGTTTTCACCAAAACATGAAAAAAGAGAACAATATACATTTTTAGATATACAGTAGACACCATTGAGGCAAACGAGATCACATGAACTTGTTTGCAATATATCCTTGCAGTTATCACACTTAAGCACAAATTAAAACCAATGGACAGGTTGGACAGCAAACATTTTGACTTATCAAAGTCAGAAAAACACAAGTGGACAGAATAGTGACGACAGCTTACTTCCAGTAAGTTTCCAAGTAACTGCAACAGTGAACCAGCACACACAATAGCAGTATGATGCAGCAGTCAGTGATACTTGTGAGTTTACTGCTGTGACATGTCAAAATGTCTGTTATGCAACCAGTCTGTTAGCAGAATGGAAGTCTGAATGTCGGTGGGTCTTGCATGTGTCACACTGTAATTTCTACCATGTTGAGCTATCTTAAAATAGTTATTTGATAGCAGAAATTTTCTTTTATTTGCAATTTTGCATTTAATTTCAAGGTTAATTATAATAAAATACCTTTTTGGGGATACATTCATGTTGTAACATTTGTGCTATACATGTATAAAGTATTTACAGAAACTGTTGCTTTACTGTAACATACACAATGTCCCAATATACACACAAATGGTCAATTTATGATTACTTTCTTCACTGTGATTTTGGATTGCTTTCTGATTCTTAATAACTTTTTCACAGATTCTTTGATTTCTTGTGTCTGCAGAACATAAATGATTGGGTTCAACATGGGAGGAAAGACAGAGGTCAGAGACAGGTTTATGATTCTGGCATTTGGATGTATGTTTGCACCAATTGTAAATGTGATCAACACTGGAATGAAATAGATCGCCACTAATGAAAGGTGAGCTGTGCACGTTTTAAAGGCCTTCACTCGTTCCTGAACTGTGGCCACTTTAGACAATGCATAGCCAATTTTTAAATAACTTAACAAGATGAATATCAGTGGAAGCCAAACTATAAGGGCTGTTAACAACTTACCAATGACAGAGTTGGGAGTTCTGTCATTGCAGGCCAGACGATATATCTGGCCATGGTCACAGAAATAGCTGTTAATAACCACAGACTTACAGAAGGAAAGTCTTGTAAGAAGGCCAACTGCAAGAAGTACAACAGTAATGACAAAGACCCAGAAAGAGGCAATCAAAGACAGCATGAACCTGTGGGTCACTTTCACTTGATAATGCAGTGGGAAGATGATAGCTATCAGTCTGTCATAGGAGAGGGCAACCAGATTAAGAGCCTGCATTGAAAGGCAAGTGTAGCAGAAAAACAGGAATGTCAAGCAGTCGTTGTACGGGATGTAGCGATGGTTAAACAGAAAGATGTCAAGAACCTTCGGCACCAGAGCAGAGTTACCAAACAGGTCGACAAACGCTAAATTAAAAACTGCAATATATTTTGGAGTTCTCAGATTATGATCCAAGCATATTACTGCCATTACAGCTGTATTTCCCAGCACGGAAACTGTATAAACAAAAAAAAGAAAGACATAGTAAAACTTGATATTAGGTATGCCAACAAATCCACCTATTATGAAATATGCAGGACGCACAAAAGTGATATTTTTCCCAAGAGCTGAGTTGAAAAACTCCATTGATTATTTACACTGTGTCTTGTCATGTAAATGAAGGTGAGCTCTTCCCTCCCGCTGTCTGATGATGAATCCTGACAAGCTTTAACTGTTTTTCACTCCCTTTCTGTCTTTATGTCCTAAGGTCCATGTCTGATCCCTGGAGTCTACTACACCAGGAAAAAAAAAGTATGTGAATGTATTGCATTTATACAATGTACAGATCCAGCTCTCTATAGGAAGTCTTGTTCCTTTCTTTTCTTTTTAATTACAAAAATTATTTAGCACATGTGCAGAAACATTAAATTATTTGATCAGAATTACATATTACTTTCTCTGTGAACTGAAGCAATATATTTGGCATGTTTCTGTAAGCACTTCGAAAGCAGACACATTTTTGTCGATCATGAAAACAAATAGGAGACCAATATATTTATAACTTTGTTGTATGGCTACTAACATTCCCATTATTGAAAATCTCAGATTCTTTTAATAATGAATCATTTTCAGAAATTTGTGTGTACTACAAAATAAATCTACAACCGTGGCTTCCTTGAATCTGTATGGCAAACAATACAATCACAAAAAGAGCAGGTCAGCTCCACTGAATTGACATTTCCTGTAGCTGCTTCAAAATAAAGTTCATGAAAAGTGAGTATGTCTGAAGGAATAGAGGTTTAATGTGAAGTAGTATCAATTCAGAAAATACAGTAGATTAATTCAAAGAAAAGGTAGACAAGAAAATAAGATGGATCTCAAGACAAATTAAACTTTTCAATTGAAATTCTGAGGTATCCATGGCCAGAAAAACATTACAACATTTGATTACAATGTTTATTGATTACAATGTTTTTCTTACATCATCACTGATTTTGGAAATAAAAAAATCAAATTATTCCTGTGTTTTGCATTTTGCACCTGAACATAAAAAATAAAAGAAAAACGTAACATTCTACATTGTTGTGTACAAGTTTGGAGTATATCCTTATAGTTATCACAAAATCAAAAATTAAACCAATTAGCAGAATCAAGGTCTTTACATACATGAGCCCAACAGGTGTCACACTATAGACTGTAGTTTTCACCATGTTGAGCTGTCTTTCAAATAGTTATTTCATTTCTATAATTGAGGGAGGAAACTGATAAGATTTTACTGATACCAATGCCATTGTCAAATCTGCTAATTAATGCAGTGTCATCATTCAAGATGGATAAAATGAGAGACTATTTGTACATTTATTTTCTTAGCCGCAGATAAAATCTGCTCAGCCTGCCTGCATGGCACCAATGTCACTGCAACATTTGATCATTTTGGCCTCTCTTGTTATGACTACTTTCCATCAGCAAAGATGGATGAGTTGTGTTGTTTTGCGAAAATGTCAGAAAAACAAGCAAGGATCAATAAAAGAAACTGATAAGCTCAGAAGCATATCATTCCAATATACTGGACAATTTGGAACCATTCTCAGCTGGAACTGGTTCTTGATTCCATCCGTAACAAGTATCAAATGTTTACAATAGCTGTTGTTTTACTGTAATATACAGAAAACAGAAGGTACAAGGTATACACAAATGGTAATTTTATGTTTACTTGTACTTTATTTACTTACTTTATTATGATTACTGTAATTTTGGATTGCTTTGTGATTTTTAACAACTTTTTCACAGATTCTTTGATTTCTTGTGTCTGCAGAACATAAATGATTGGGTTCAACATGGGAGGAAAAACAGAGGTTAGAGACAGGTTAATGATCCTGGCATTTGGATGTATGTTTCCCGTCAAGCTAAATGTGATTAATACTGGGAGGAAATATATTGCCACTAATGAAAGGTGAGCTGTGCACGTTTTAAAGGCCTTCACCCGTTCCTGAACTATTACCACTTTAGACAATGCATAGCCAATATATGAGTAACTGAACAAGATGAATATCAGTGGAAGCCAAAGAATAACAAGTGGTAACAACTTAGCAATGACAGAGTTGGGAGTTCTGTCATTGCAGGCCAGACGATATATCTGGCCATGGTCACAGAAATAGCTGTTAATAACCACAGACTTACAGAAGGAAAGTCTTGTAAGAAGGCCAACTGCAAGAAGTACAACAGTAATGACAAAGACCCAGAAAGAGGCAATCAAAGACAGCATGAACCTGTGGGTCACTTTCACTTGATAATGCAGTGGGAAGATGATAGCTATCAGTCTGTCATAGGAGAGGGCAACCAGATTAAGAGCCTGCATTGAAAGGCAGGTGTAGCAGAAAAACAGGAATGTCAAGCAGTCGTTGTACGGGATGTAGCGATGGTTAAACAGAAAGATGTCAAGAACCTTCGGCACCAGAGCAGAGTTACCAAACAGGTCCGCAAACGCTAAATTAAATACTGCAATATATTTTGGAGCTCTCAGATTATGATCCAAGTATATCACTGCCATCACAATAGTGTTTCCCAGCACTGAAACAATGTAAATGAAAAAGAGAAAGACATAGTAATACTTGATATGAGGTATACCAATAAATCCACTTATTATGAAATATGCAGGACGCACAAAGGTGATATTTTTCCCAAGAGCTGAGTTGAAAAGGTCCATTGCAAGATCTTTTTTTGCTTTCACTATCCGAAGCACAGTGTTTACTGTAGAGAACAGTACTGTATATGAGCACTGTGTCTTGTAATGTAGACAGAGATAAGTACTTCTCTGTCAATGATACATTCCATATCTGGGTTTATGTCATAATGCCAATTTCCGATCCCTTGAGTGTATTGCATCAGAGAAAAACAGTTTCAATCCAATTAATTTCTTGCATTTAAACGGGGGGGGGGGGGGTCCACCTGTGTTGGGAAGCAGAAGTGCAAGGCTCTGCCCGTCTCCGTGATGAACAGAGGATCGGGGGAAGCTTGCCAGGCTAGTCAAGAGTTCACAAAATCGCTAATGGGTTCGAACGGGCTTAGATATGAGTTCTGTCGATAGAGGTAGACAGGTTGAGGTATTGCTGTGTTTTAGGAGATAGATCAATGTGTCGGAAGAGAGGATGGAGATGTCCGACACTGATGCGTGGCGTGTCTGATCATACAAGGCTCAAATCATCTCTCTCTCCCCGCATTCCTGTCACTCTTCAGCTGTCTCTGTCAGAAATAAAGTTTGAAAAGGCCAAAAAAATTTTGGACACTCCAGGTAGCTTGCATTTATGGAACATGGCAGCACTGGAGGTTAATGTGTTCCTGGTAGCTTCACGTTAAATTCTTAAGTTCTTAGCAGTTAATTTGCTTATTTTTTTTTTCCACACTTTTCTTGCAACCTTGTTTACCTTTTTGACCTTATTTACAACAAAAGGTTTGATTGTTCTGTGATCACACCTTAATACCTTAGCTCAGGCCAGCTGACAGTCTTGCCTGGGCCCCGGACGAGATAATCTTAGATGGGCCCCCCCGCGCCCAGATCTCTCCTTTTCCCTTGCTCTTCCTCTCCTCTGCTCTTCCTCTCCTCTCCTCTCCTCTTCCTCTCCTGTTCCTCTCCTCTCCTCTGGTTCTTCCATTTCCAATAACAATGTTTGTGTGCACGGTTTCTTTCATGTTCTGGAAATCTCTCATAAAGCTTTCTGTATTTTATATTTTATATTTTCATCCCATCTGTGGAATTTAGTGCACTAGTTGACTTTTTCTCTACTTCTGCATCTGCTGGCATTTCCTTTGCCCTCTCTGAGAAAGGCGTTCGTTTTGCCATCACACGTACGAGTTTCACTCTATCAGAGTCGGTCATTCTGGTTGACCATAATGCAGGATCGCTGAAATTAAAGACCCCCTCCGATGAAAATCGTGTTTTTCATGTTGTTCACATGTTCATGTGGCATTTTTCTGATGCTACAGGACATATCAGCAGAAAAGTAAGTTTGAAATTGCATTTCTGCGTATTTCTGCCTTCAAATAGCTGTGAACCAAGGGCAGACGCAAAATGGCGGTTTCAGGCAGACTGGGGTTGTGACGCAACAACCTCAGGGCGGGCCACAAGCTCCCACCCAGCTCCGCCCCGCGCTCGGACCCTGAGGAGTATAGAAGAGATGGCAGATGAACACGTATGTGCGGTAGCTGGTTGTAATGCTAAGAAAGATGACGATATTAGCCTTCATTACATGCCAAAAAACGTTTCTGTGAGAGAGCAGTGGATCGGCTTTCTTGGTCACAGCAAGATTTTTTTAAAAAGTGCTGTTTGCAGTCAGCACTTTCAACATGACTGCTTCACCAACTGGCATACAGAAAGATGGGCTTTGCCAGCAAATTAATTTTGAAGCCGGACGCCGTGCCTTCAATTAAGACACCTTCAAGTGGTCAGCCTGTAACTTTACTGGTAAGTTTATTTTTCATGCTAATAATTCAACCGAGCCTGCCTTACAGTTAACCTTTGCTAACATTACGTTAGCTCACTATGGGGCAACAATGGCAGTGCCGTGGCAATTCTCTTGCTAACGTAACTTTAGCTGTGTTTTAAACTTCTACAGCAATGTACATTTGCGGTTTACATGGCCTTTTTTTAAATGATAAAATAGATTAAATTTTTATTTCCCGCTTAATTTTACACAGCAGCAGAGTCACAGTCACACAGACATACACACACAAGCCGTCGCATGGGAGCACACAGACTAAATTAGCCACTGAAATCTAGCGTAACGACCTAGCTTGACGACAAGGCTATCAGCGACGGAGGGGCTGCAGGGCTGCAAGCTAACGTAAAAAGACTAGCGGGGCCAGCTCTCAGCAGCGTGGGGGGGGGCTGCAGAGCTGACTCCGCCCACGACTCAGAGGCGCATTGCTAATGAGGTACTGGCGCTCTGCAGAAGAAGAGCCCTGGGAAATGGCACAGGTTTTGTGATGGAGCTACCAAACTCAACTGTTTCTGTCAAAGATAACGTGTTGTGTTTGCCAATCAGCTGTGCGACTTTCTCCATAAGAACAGTTTATATGAGGATTTTCAGTCAGGATTTAGAGTGCATCATAGCACAGAGACCGCACTAGTCAAAGTTACAAACGACCTCCTAATGGCATCAGACAAAGGACTCATCTCTGTACTTGTCCTGTTAGATCTTAGTGCCGCATTTGACACCATTGACCATCAAATTCTTTTACAGAGACTGGAACATCAAATTGGCATCAAAGGAACCGCCCTAAGCTGGTTTAAGTCTTATTTTTTAGATCGTTCTCAGTTTGTTCTTGTCAATGATGAATCCTCCATGCATACCAAAGTTTGTCATGGAGTCCCACAAGGTTCTGTACTCGGACCACTTCTATTCAGTTTATATATGCTTCCTCTAGGGAACATTATTAGGAATCACTCCGTTAATTTTCATTGTTATGCCGACGACACCCAATTATATTTATCGATCAAGCCTGATGAAACCAATCAATTAACTAAACTCCAAGCATGCCTTAAAGATATAAAAAGTTGGATGACCTTCAATTTTCTGATGTTAAATTCAGACAAAACTGAAGTTCTTGTAATTGGACCCAAAAACATCAGAGACTCTCTCTCTAGAGACTTAGTTACCTTAGATGGGATCACCCTGGCCTCCAGCTCCACCGTAAAGAATCTTGGAGTTGTTTTTGATCAGGATTTGTCCTTTAATGTCCACATAAAACAAATTTCAAGGACTGCATTCTTCCATTTACGTAACATTGCCAAAATCAGACGCATTGTATCTCAAGCAGATGCAGAAAAACTAGTCCACGCATTTGTTACTTCTAGGCTGGACTATTGTAACTCATTGTTATCAGGCTGCTCCAATAAGTCTCTTAGGACTTTGCAGCTAATTCAGAATGCTGCTGCACGTGTTCTGACAGGAACCAAGATCAGAGATCACATCTCTCCCATTTTGGCTTCCTTGCATTGGCTACCTGTTAAATCTAGAATAGAATTTAAAATTCTTCTCCTTACATACAAAGCTCTTCATGGTCAGGCACCATCATATCTAAAAGAGCTCATAGTACCTTACTATCCCTCTAGAACACTGCGCTCTCAGAATGCTGGGTTCCTTGTAGTTCCTATAGTTTCCAAAAGTAGATTGGGAGCCAGAGCTTTCAGCTATCAAGCTCCTCTTCTGTGGAACAAACTACCATTTTGGGTTCGGGAGGCAGACACGGTCAACACTTTTAAGAGTAAACTTTGATTTGATAGAGCTTATAGTTAGGGCTGGCTCAGGTCATCCCTTAGTTATGCTGCTATAGGACTATACTGCCGGGGGACTCCTCCTTTCAGGGTTATGCCTAGCCAGGCATGGTATTGGTTGAAGATGCAGTCACATCTCCCTTTACTGAAAACCCTCTCTCTCTCTCTCTCTCTCTCTCCCTCTCTCTCTCACCATCACCACCACCATCTGTAAACATACATGTCTGTCATACATGTACATTAATGCATCTTACTAACTAAACTTCTTCCCCGGAGTTTCTGTGCTCTTTCGTCCAGCAGGTTCTCGTGAATCGTGACTGCTGCTGTGGTCCTGCATGACGTCCACTACATATATTATTACTGTCATTAATGTTACCAGATCTCCATTACAGTTTATAGTAACTTAGTTAATGATTTGCTGCTGCTGTGCATCTGTGTCTCTCTATCTCTATCACAGGTTCCACTGCTACTGTAATCATTTTATCATTCATTGTAATCCATTGTCATTTTTCATTGTAATTACACAAAATGTTTCTGTTGACTTGTTGACTGTACACGTGACATCTATTGCACGTCTGTCCGTCCTGGGAGAGGGATCCCTCCTCTGTGGCTCTTCCTGAGGTTTCTTCCACTTTTTTCCCTGTTAAAAGGGTTTTTTGTGGGCAAGTTTTTCCTCACTCGAACCGAGGGTCTAAGGACAGAGGGTGTCACTCCCTGTACAGATTGTGAAGCCCTCCGAGGCAAAATGTATTTTGCGACTTTGGGCTATACAAATAAAATTTGATTTGAATTTGATTTGTGTCAGGCTTTTATACAAGCTAATGGACGTTAACATTAGAGCTAGCCTGTTAGGTTACGTTGCAAGGCTGGTAAACGTTGGCTGCCCTGTTTCTTACCTTGCTCTACGTTCACTTTACTAGTCCCAGCTTCACCGTCACCACCTTTTTTTTAAATATTTGTTAAGAAAATCTTCAAGGCCTCTATTTTCTTCTTCTCTTCTTCTCTTTTCTCTCCTTTTCTGCGCACCGGACTTGTGCTGACCAGACATTTTGAGCGTACTGAACTTCAAATCAAATGGCAACATCAAACTTTGATCAGTGGCCAAACCATTTTTGTGTTGGGGGTGGGGGGGTTCTTGACCACTATTTCAAGGACAATTAGGAAGAAAACAAATAAAAAGCTTTTATGTAACTCAAATATTGAGTCATTCTATAATTAGGGGTACATTTCATATCAAACTATAAGTGAAGAAATCAGTGTGCTTTTTTGCTAAATATTCTACTTGTTTCCATAATATATCACTGGAATGTGCTAAATTCATTAATTGGCAAGCTTAAGCTCAAATGATTACTTAAATATTTAAATCAAAATAAACATCTGATTCATTATTTTGTCAACTGTGTTACAGACAAAAGTTGTCTCATAGAAGACATGAATGAAATACTAAGCATTTGATAAAACATTTGTTTGCAAGTTCTTTAGTCTATTCTTCAGTGTTTTTGTGGTTGTTTGTCTAACTGCTTTGAAAATATGAATTTTGAGCTGGATAATGGATATTCTGTGGCATAGTATCATCAAGGATGATTATTTTTTCTACATTAACCCACATTACGTTGAATTTAGAGTTATTCAACATTATTATGTCAGACCTTGCTCTCTAAAAATGTCCCCCATCATTTTTATTACAGTTCAGCCAACATTTAAACAAATTATGGCACAAAAATCACATGTAACACAGTTGACAACAAAGTAACACAGTTGACAACAAAGTAACACAGTTGACGGGACACATTATGAAAAGAAGGGAGAAACCTTTCTTTACGATAAAAACTTTATTTTGATAACAAATCTACAATCTGTCAGATGCAATTAAGTCAGTGAGTTTAATATAAATTGATTAGATTTTTTTTAAAACATGGCAACATTTTTTAAACATTCCCCTTCTCTCCCATCTGTCCATTCTTCCTTTGATCTGTTCTTCCTCCTCTCTTTTTTCCCTTTGTCATTTTCCCCTTCTTCCTTCAATTCTTCCTCCTCTCCTTCCATTCTTCCTTCTTACCTTTCATTCTTCCCTTTGTCATTTCTTCCTTCCATCCTCCCTTCCTTCCTTTAACCCTCCCTCTCTCTCTCTCCCTCCCTCCCTTCATCCCAAATTATTGAACAAGTAGTGAAACAATGGTAAAAAACTCTCATCTTTCTCAGATCTTTCTGGCCTTCCACCCTTCCTTCCTCCTTTCCTTTCATTCCTTCCTTTGTCATTTCTTCACTTCTTCCTTCCAGCCGTCTGTCCTTCCAAGTTATTGTACACGTCATCATCATCAGTTAACTCACATGAAACAATGGCAAAAAAACAAAAACATCAACATCAACATATCATCAACTGTTAATACTGAATTATTTTCATTCACAACAGTTCTTTCCAATGGTCCTACTTGTAAATTGCATATTTCTTTCGACTTCTGTTCACATTTCTTTAATAACATGTTGTTCCAACTCATTGCTTGTTGTATATTTAATCTTTCAGGTTCTTTAGTTCTTTCCTGTTTCTTTTGCTTTCAGACAGTTCACAGTTCTGAGATTTTGGACCATATGACTTTGTCAATCTCTACATGACGGGAGGTCACAGAAGTTGGAGGGGGGATCATTCTGAGTATATCCTCATGCAAATACAATAGGACATCATCCCGTATGGGCCAGAAAAATCGGTTGACTCCAATTTGATGCATACATTTGACCTCAACATGAGTTTCACTCACCCCTTGTATGATTCCAGGATAAATGTCATTGTCATATTTCAGAGCACACCACTGGCCAATGATATCCAAGTTTTGCCATGGAATTTCTCTCTCATTTTGACCATTACCCTCTTGTGTGGGTGCTGTTGCCTGGACCAGGAAGGTAAATGTTTTGGTGTTGTAACATTGACATTCCAGGGTCTGTCTTGTTGAGCAAAGGCAGCTCACATCACAGTAACTGATTTGTCCCCTGGTGACTGTGACCAGCTGATGAATGTGCATGGTTGATGGCACCACTGGGAGACCAGCTGGCATGTTCTTTGTGGCTTCATCGACATCATTCTCACTTACATAGAACAGTTTTACTGAGGTCTGTACATCCACCAGTTTCTTGAAGAAGAGCTCAGCGTTTGGTATGTCCACCCCATGGCTGACAAGTCTGTCTGCGGTCCTTTTGAGGAGGCCTCCAACTCCATCTGGAGCACCCTTGCCGTGAGATGCCTCAAAAAAGTTCCAGGTGCCTGACTGGAACCCATACTCCTGCAGTTTTGTACAAAACATAAAGAAATTGCCTTTCTGTCTGTACTGTGTGCATGGCCCATCACTAAAAAAATGCACCACGGTCACATTAGGATAGGCAGCCTTGACCAGGTTCAGAATTGGGTCTAGATGGGTCCATATTGCTGCGGGGCCTTTCTCTTTTGATGAGCTGATTGTGCCAAAGCACACATGCTCTTCCACTCCTCCAATATGCAGAACTCCAGTGTGAAGTATTGCCTGCTGCTGGTTTGACGCAAAGTGTAGAGTTTGAATTTCAGAATGGTACTTACAGGCATAGTTTTCTGAAAAATCTACATGAATTAAGCATTCATGGTCTTTCATGGTCTTCTTTAGTTCTCGGTGGTAAGCAAATTGCCGTTTTATGTTAAAGAGGTGCCTTCTGAAGTTTTTAAGTTGGCCTTGGAAGAGATCTAGCAGGGCATGCAAAGTTGTCTCTGCCTTTTTTTTAACTGTCATTTTGACAGGCACTTTCTCCTTTTTACCTTCCTTGTTCTTTTTCTCTCGGAGAACAGTCTCAGTTGTCCACTGTGTGATAAAAACCCTTGCTTGCATATCCACCTCATTTGCAACTGGAAAGTCTTTGTCTTTGCAGTTGGGACATTCATTGTACATGCATTCCTTTGAGTTTCGGTCACAGGATATTGACTCCGCCATTTCCTCCAAGTCAGTGCTCCTAATAAGTCGGAGAGAATATAGCTTTTCTGTAAAGCTAAGGACGAGGGTCTAAGGACAGAGGGTGTCACTCCCTGTACAGATTGTGAAGCCCTCCGAGGCAAAATGTATTTTGCGACTTTGGGCTATACAAATAAAATTTGATTTGATTTGATTTGATTTGATTTAAGAAAAGAGAGATTTTCATGTACCTTGCAAAGGCAGGTCTCTCTGTCTGCAATGGATGGGTGGACCACCCAGAAGGGACGCATACGGCAGAACAAAGAATATGAGATGTTGCAGTTAGGGCTCTCAAGAAGGAATTTCCTATGCAAGTTTCTCATAGTGTCGTTCAGGAACCTTTTCTGTTTCTTGATCTTATCTATAGTTTGAGATTTCCCAGCAGTTAGGCGACTATTTTCATCCCTTGTCAAGAAGGGCACAACTTTGTTGTACAGTTTGTAGCATAGGGATCTGTACTTCACTTTGTTAAAGAGGATGGAGGACTCACTGTGCTTTTGTTGTTTTCGAGAAACTGCTAGGGTCTCCTGAATTCTTTTCTTGAAGTTATATTTTTTCAAGATCTTTCCTGACACTGCAGCTGCAATTACCTGCCTAGTTTTTTTGTGTTTGCTCAAAGTGTACTTTGCGCGTATGTTGTCCACCAGAGCATGGTGGAAAACTAACGTTTTGTGCACTTCTCTAGGCACATGCACCCTCCCTAACAGGCGCCGGGTTTTTGATCTGGGTGACTCTGACTCTTGCTGTTGTCTTGCAAGTCTTTTTCTGAATTTTTCAGTTTTTCTTTTCTCTTTAAGTTTTTCCTTCAGAGCCTGAATCTCCCTGTATAATTTGGACTCCTTCCTCTTGACTTTCTTCCTTCCAGCACTACGCTGTCTGAAATTAAACACATACATACAAAACTATACTCACTTTGTTGATCATGTGTTCATAATTTATGCTTAATGAACAGAATAAGGATGACAAAACTTCACTCTACTCTTTTCACCATCATTGCATAATCAAATCTATTGTCTAAACCATTTTTTGTTCAATAAATTTCTACCTTGACATCTGAGGCTCATCGTCAGGACTCTGGGGTGGAGTAACCTGGTTCTCTATCACTTTCTTTCTTTCTCTGGACTGGCGTTGGGCTCTTCTCCAATACTTTCTTTTTCTTCTCTTCTCCCTCTCACTCAAGGCTTGAACTGTCTTCACCTTCCCTAGCTGTCTGTCCTCATGCCACTTTTCTTGTTGTTTCTTTAAATATGCAGCCCTTCTCTCAGGATCAGCATCACGCCGAGCCCTGTACTGGCGCTGCTTCTCAGCAGCAGATAACCTCATCTCTCTAGACCAGAAATGACTCTGTTTAGTAATAGTGTATAGCATAATTGATAGGGCTAAAATTACATATGTCATCAGGGAACTGTCATTTCAAATCACTGAAACATATCAAAATGATCCATGAAATCATTGTTTGTTAATATGAGTAGGCTATAGGGTGGAATGGAAAATATCTATAATGATGTCATTAAGTAAGGATTTATTCAGTGTATGAATAATATTATTGAGTTAATCCCTGTATCATTCAAATCATGTTTTATGTTCCCTAATTACTATGTAATTACACTTCCAGTCACGTAAGTAATTTTAATAACAATATTGTCATTATCATTTAATTTCTGTGTAGTAACAATTTAATCAAGTTAATGTTTTTTAATCAACGGACTTAATAAGCATAAACCCAGTAAACCCTGACAACATTGTCAACTGTGTTATTCCCTGTCAACTGTGTTACACTTGATGGGTAACATAGTTGACAGGTAACACAGTTGACATTTCCTCCATTTTAGGCCGATTTTAGGCCCTACAGACCTTAAACATGTCACCATATGACCTTGATCAACTCATATTTCTATGTACTTTCTTTACATTTTGTTGATTATAACATCTAAGGTAAATACACAAGAAAATGTTGATAACATAGTTGATGAACAATTAATCCACTCCATATGCAGACAATCATTTTGATGAAATATTGAAGAGGAGGAGTTGAAACTTACCACACTGTCTTCAGAATTTCCGCCAAAAAGGGCGTGGCATCTGTTGCTTTGTTGCTTATTTGAATTTGGAGCAAACCATTGCTGATTTATAGGGGTTGTATCAGTAGTTGACAAAGATTTCTCGGACACACACAAAGTGAATAATTTTATGTTTATTAAGGATTCAAATAGTTTTAAAAACACCTTTATCATGTTCAGCGGCGGCGCCAGAGTATTTTTTCTGGTTCAACTACGATGGGGCTAACCCATACAGCGGTGGGGCTCAAATCAATACCATAATTTCAATGTGAATATGTATTCAATAAAACAACACCCTCCCACAACTAGAAACACACACAGACACAGACATACACACACACACACAGAGAGAGAGAGAGAGAGAGAGAGAGAGATTAACAGTTACGTTGTCCTAAAGCCAGTATAGTCTACCACACAGCCAAGAGTCAAAACACATCTCCAACAAATGAAGTATGCTAATTAGGCAACAAGACCGCAGCAAGGAAGAGCATGAAACAGGCAACACACAAAACGCAATAACAAAGTCAGCAAAGTTTCCAAAAACAATAAAAACAATATTAAAACTCACCAGGTTGAGATTTTCAAATGAGTACAGTCTGCCGTTTTTGTGATTGGAGGCAAAGATGTCGATGATGCGCTGAACATCCAAAGTCTTTGTCCTTTGTTTATTGATGGACAACAGCGCCAAGTTGCTGTTTCGGGTATCACCGCTGCTGTTCCGTAGATAGAATAGAATAGAATAGAATAGAATAGAATAGAATATACTTTATTAATCCCTTGCGGGAAATTCTTTTGTCACAGCGCTCCAGTGTACAAAGGTAACGAACGAAAATTATAGCAGCAAAATAAACATTACAAGTTAAAGATTACAAAGTTAAAAACTATAAGAATAAATAAGAATAAACCTAAGAATAAAATTACAAAGTTAAAAGAATACGAATAAAATAAGAATAAGTTAAAAACTATAAGAATAAACCTGGAAATTTGCCCCTCCCCCTCCCCCCCATATTAACAATATATACAGAGGAAATATAAGCCTATTTGTCATACATTAGAGTTGTACAGCTTAATGGCCACAGGCAGGAATGACTTTCTGTGGCGCTCTGTGGTGCAGCGTGGTGGAATGAGTCTCTGGCTGAATGTGCTTCTGTGGCTGGTCAGCACATCATGGAGAGGATGGAGAGAGTTGTCCAGTATGGATCTAATCCTGGACAACATCCTTCTCTCTGACACTGCTGTCAGGGAGTCAAGCTCCTCCCCAACAACATGGCTGGCTTTGCGGATGAGTTTGTTAAGTCTGTTGGCGTCCCGCACCTTCAGTCTGCTGCCCCAGCACGCCACAGCGTAGAGAATGGCACTGGCCACCACAGACTCATAAAACATCCGCAGCATTGTCCGGCAGATGTTGAAGGACCTCAGCCGCCTCAGAAAATAGAGACGGCTTTGACCCTTCCTGTAGAGTGCGTCTGTGTTTTTAGTCCAGTCCAGTTTATTGTCCAAGTACACCCCTAAGTACTTGTAATCCTCCACTATGTCCACGTTAACCCCACGGATGGAGGTAGGGGTCACTGGAGCCCTGGTCCTCCTCAGGTCCACCACCAGTTCTTTCGTTTTTCCCACGTTGAGCTGCAGATGGTTCTGCTCACACCACGTGACAAAGTTGTCCACCACACCCCTGTACTCAGTCTCCTCACCCTTACTGATAAGTCCAACTACTGCAGAGTCGTCAGAAAACTTCTGAAGATGGCAGGTCTCTGTGCAGAAGCTGAAGTCCGTGGTGTACAGGGTGAAGAGGAAGGGAGAGAGGACAGTCCCCTGCGGTGCCCCAGTGTTGCTGATCAGTCTGTCTGACGTACAGTGCTGCAGGCGCACATACTGTGGTCTGCCAGTCAGGTAATCCACAATCCAGGACACAAGGGGGGGCTCCACCCGCATTGCTGTCAGTTTCTCACTCAGTAGAGCTGGCCTGATGGTGTTGAATGCACTGGAGAAGTCAAAAAACATGACTCTCACAGTGCTCGCCGGCTTGTCCAAGTGAGCGTAGATACGGTCTAGCAGGTAGATGATGGCATCCTCAACTCCTAGTCGGGGCTGGTAGGCGAACTGGAGGGGGTCTAGTAGTGGTCTCACCATGGGCCGGAGCTGATCCAGGATGAGTCTCTCCAGGGTCTTCATTATGTGTGACGTCAGTGCCACGGGTCTGTAGTCCTTGGATCCGCTGGGGCGTGGTATCTTGGGCACAGGAACGATGCATGACGTCTTCCACAGCACGGGGACCCTGTGAAGACTCAGACTCAGGCTGAAGATGTGGTGTAGCACTCCACATAGCTGGAGGGAACAGGCTTTCAGCACCCTTGGGCTCACACCATCAGGTCCTGCGGACTTGCCTGCATGGAGTCTCTTCAGCTGCCTCCTGATTTGATCAGCGGTGATGTGAAGTGAGGAGGTGACCGGTGGGGGAGGGGTAGAGGTGTTGTCTTGGAGAGTGTCTTCACTTTGGGAGTCAGGGGAGGAGGAAGTATGCGGGGGGCCATCACTGGAGAAATAGGGTCTGTAGGAGGGGGGAGGGAGAGAGAGTGGAGTGGGCGCTAACTGCAGGCATGCAGCCGAGGAGCCCATGGGAGGATGAGCCGGGGTCACAGAGTCAAATCTGTTAAAGAACAGATTCATCTCGTTTGCCCAGTCCACGCTGCCCCCAACTCCTCTATTGCTGGTTGGTCTGAAGCCAGTGATGGTTCTCATTCCACTCCAGACCTCCCTCATGTTGTTCTGCTGGAGCTTCCACTCCAGCTTCCTCCTATACTTCTGTTTGGCCTCCTTGATCTTCACCTTCAGCTCCCTCTGAAGGTGATAGTTCTTAATCCGACGGAGGCAGGAGAAACTGCGTTCGCACGAAGCAGAGGTCACGGGCAGGGTCAGTGAAATACAGATGAGTCTGTATAAATCCAAAAAAGCATCCCGGTAAGGTCGCATTAAAGCGAGAAATCCCACAGTGTCATTCACTACATGTTCCTGTGCTTTCTTTCTTTCCAGCAGACGCTGAACTTGGTGTAGCTCTGCTGTCAGGTTTTCCTCAGTCACTCCATAGAACTGCGCCATGGGCTGCAGACATTTTTTGTCTAGGAAAGACGCATGTTTGGGGCTGAGTGCTGAGACTCCCATTAAAACACCTCCGGCCTCTGTTGAGAAACGTCTTCTCATTTCACCCACAAGTCTGTCAATTACTGGGTAATAACAATGTGTGCGCAGCGCATCTGAGGTTGTAACAGGTGTGCGCTCAACTGAGGCCTCGACAACAAACTCCTGAAGAATTCGAGGAGGCTGTGTCTGTCTCTTTTCGCGTGTCCCGTCCTGGCTCACACCGGCTTTGGTGCACAGGTCCGCTGCTCTGTCCCGAATGTCAACCCACGACTCTTCTGCGCGTTTGTCTGACAATGTCGCTATGACTGACTCTGATAAGTCTATTGTGGACGAAAGCTCAAGAGTGGGAGATTGGAGCTGGTCAGACATGAATTTTGTGACCCGGAATAGCTCCTCGAAAAGTGTGAGAAGCAGGACAAACTGTTCATCAACAAGTCCATTCACAGCCCTGGCCTCAGTTTTCCTCCGCGCATTAGGCTGAGACATGATAACTAGCAGTGTCGCCCGTATTGCAGGCAGTGATTTTCGGATTGCAACCAACGCCGCATATTGACATGCCCAGCGTGTGTCAGATAGGCTCTTAAGTTCAACGGGCTGTGTCGCTGATTCAATCTCTCTCTGTTTCTTGATGAACATATCATGGGCGACAGAGTTGGAGAAAAAGTTGTACAACATTTGTACGGTTTCAAAAAACTCTGCTGCTGCTTCAACGTTGCGGACCACATCAACCAAAACGAGGTTTAACCTGTGCGCATGACAGTGAATGTACAGTGCTTGTGGCACATCCTTTTTGAATTTCTGCTGAACGCCACTTTTGGAGCCAGACATAACTGCAGCGCCATCATAACGCTGTCCGACACACATGTTTTTGTCAATATTGCACTGTGATAGAGTCTGTTGTATGCTTCTCAGGAGCGAGTCGGCGTCCAGGCCATCTGCATGCGTGAAGTGCAGGAACTCCTCACGCACCTCGTCTCCTTTTAAATACCGCACAACAATGGAAATCTGTTCACTTTTACGGATATCTTTGCTTTCGTCAACCATTAGGGCGAAATGTTCTGCTTCTCGGGTTTCTGCACTTATTTCATTTCTGACCATGTCAGCCATAATTTCAAAAATCTCGTTTTGAATGTCTTTATGTGTGTATTTGGCATTTCTGGGATTATCCTTCAGTTTCTTGGCTACTGTCTCGTCAAACTCACCAATTACGTTCAGCAGCTCCACAAAGTTGCCCTTATTTTCTGACCCCTCATCCTCTCTGTGACCTCGCTGAGCGATGCCTTGGCATGCAGTAAAAACGCAGGGACAAAACCACAGTCCTCATGTACTCTCTGTTTTCTTGTACGATTTTTGAATGACCCGCATCTATCATGTTTCCCAATCTTGAGCCATCTGTCGTTGCCAGTTTAAATTCAGCCCATGCCTCCATGGCGAACTTGTGTGCCGCACTTGCGTTGTGTTTTTTAAAGGCTGCTGTTGCGTGTTTCCAGTTCTTATATCCATTAGAAAAGGCCAGCTCTGAATGGAACCGGTGCCCACCACCACCCAAAAAATGTCGGCAGGCGAAGCAGAAAGTTGCGTCCATCTCAACCGAATATTCAAGCCAGCTGTATGTGCCAAACCAGGCAGCATTGAAAGATCTCTGCTGGTTACCTATTAGCCTTGAAGGGTAAATTTTCCTGATGGGGCGCCACGGTCCATCCCCAGGTCGTTGGCTAATGTCAGTGGTAGCATTAGCATCATGGCCAGAGTCCATGCCCGCAGTGGTTGGCTGTGGCTGGCCATGCCAGCCCCTTTCCTCGTCCTCGTCCTCGTCCTCGTCCTCTTCCTCCTGTTCCTGCTGCTGCTCCATCTCCTGCTCCATCTCCTCTTCTTTTTGCTCATCTTTGTCCGGCCGAGCCTGGCACATGGAAGACGCGGGACCGGAGTGGTCGTCTTCCCCTGCAAGTGTCAAAGTTGTGTCCGTAGTTTTATCCAATACGCCCGCCACCACCATCTGTTGTTCTGTCCGACGACGTTTAAAAACAAATTTATCCATGATAAATTTTGACCTGAGCTTACGTTAATTTAATAACGCAATGACTGTAATGACGAACATACACTCAAAGCGCGCTCATATGAGTGACGTACGTACGTCACTCATGACAGTTGTCATCGCAGCTGCCTGAATGCCATTACGACGTGGAGGCGCTGTTGGACTCCGCACTTCTCTTCTTGGTTTTATGGTAGGGCTAACGGTAGGGCTACCACACAATTCTTGATGGGGCTATAGCCCAACCAAGCCCTACCCTGGCGCCGCCTATGATCATGTTTTAATGATTATTTTGAACAAATAATGCTGAAAATAATATACACAAACATGTCTTCTAGGGTTAATTTTGAAGAGCAAACTTGAAATGTATGAAATCGGACAGCACAAAAACTTCAAATTCCAGTATATAATTTGCATTTTTTGCTAAATAAATTAAAGAACTTGTTAACTTTCTGTATTAAAGGAAAGAGAAATTTAACCCAATATAAAATTGGTCATTGCTTGAAATGAATATTTAGTCAAATTGATAAATACACCCCATGGACATGGGGTACATGGTATGTACCCATATTTTTTCCACAAATAGGCCTATTTTATTATTTTTTTTATTATTCCATAATTTAATGAGGGCCCAGTTCTGGGCCGCCCCCCCTATCCTGGGCCCGGGACAGCAGACCCGTTTGTCCCCCCCTATCGGCGGGCGTGCCTTAGCTACTTAGCTACATAAGAGTGCTGCATTGTTCTAAAAGGCATTTTACAATTTTTAGGAGATAGATCAATGTGTCGGAAGAGAGGATGGAGATGTCCGACACTGATGCGTGGCGTGTCTGATCATAGTGTAGGATTGAGGCGGTGAACTCAGAGCAGCGCAGAAAGCCTAAGAATGCCAGGAACATGGATTTAAGGACTTTGTCCGTGCTTGGAGACAGGTATCCTTCGCGGATGGTTTTGATGCAACAGGCTAGGAGATGGGAAGTGAGGGGGAGACGCTTAGGCGCGGGACGTGGTTCAGCCTTGTGGAGTCCTTTGAGAAGCATGCTGACGTGGGTGTGGGAAAAGGCAGGGTACGGAGCCCCCGAAGATAATTTGATGAAAAAGTTGATTCCGCTGATGTAGGATTTGATTTTGAGGATCGAATGGGCAAATGTGATGAAGCTGCAGGAGGTGAGGACGTCCAACAATGATTTTTATAACATATTATTTATGGCCTGCCAGGATTGTCAGATTTGGCTTTTTTGGACTTTTATATTTATTTTATGCACTAAAAGTTAATTTCTAAGGACATAACTGCTGGTGTTATGTACCTGTAGATGTGACACAAAATATTACTGAGGTTAAGATTTGTATCAACTTCATGCAAGTTTAACGTATTCGTACATACTATTTGCTCTGTGTTATCTGACTTCAGATGTGAAAGAAAGACACAATTGGTTTTTAGATTTGTTCACGGCTGATTGGCTTAGATTTGGTTACTGTTGGTTCTCAGTCAAAAGTTTCAGAAGATCAGAAGATTATATCCAACATGTCAGATTATTAAGTCCAAATCAGGTCAGATAGTATTATTCTTCAGGTGAAAAGAATAACACGCAGGATTCATCAGAGTTGGCAGCAGATAGAGCTTTATTATCTTGACAGACAAACAAAGCCTGAGTCATCCATGGAAAGACTGATTTCTCTGTCTCAAAGCATCTCCTTTTATACTCTTCAGTGTTATACAGTATTGTCATAAGTCCTGCCCACCTTTCATCTTTTATTCACCTATGACACAATGGTGTAAACTTAACATGTCCGGACATGCCTGGACATCTTCACCAACCTGGGGATTTTCCACTCTAATGGTGTCCTATCCATTTCTAGTTTAGCCGTCCTACACCTGCTCTGTGCAGCTGGGCCTGTGCCTTCTTATCAGTAAACGCACAGGCTTCTTGGCTTACTGCTGTGACATTTTCTTTTTACTCTGCTTTCTTCAAGATTACACCATTAGAACCTAACTTGTCATACTTCTATTTATTGTCTAAAAACCTTTTATTACTGTTTTCTTACACCATTATATCATAGATGTCTCTTACTGTATTTTCACTGTATATACATTCAATATTTTCCACACATTAAATCAAACTTTCACTAAAAACCATGGTGCTCACTACTTCATTAACAGTATTGTGTGCTCACATAAAATCAACTTTACTTAAACCATAGTGCTCAAATCATCTCTCTCTCCCCGCATTCCTGTCACTCTTCAGCTGTCTCTGTCAGAAATAAAGTTTGAAAAGGAGTGCTGCATTGCTCTAAAAGGCATTTTACAATTTTTAACATTCAAGTTCATATAGCTTGGAGATGGAAAATATGCATGAAAATTATGATAAGGTCAAGATATTCCATGTGATTCACAAAGACCACTATGAGACTATGAGGAGCTGCAGGACCTCACTCGGACTAGAGAAAGGAGAGGAGAAGAGAAGAGCTCTGACTGTAGTGTGTGCTTAGGTCCAGACACTCCGGCAATTGGCGAAATTGCAGCAACCCAAATTTTCCCCCGCCAACACTCCGACCATCCTTCAGCCACAAACATATCCAACTGGACAGTCACCCGCCTCAAACTGTCCCTCACCCAATGAAACATCCCTTTCCACCGTACCGACACTAAAGTGAAACTTCTTCAACTTCTCATGGACTCCCAACACAACTCCACTCCAGCCCCCATCCAAGTCACAGTTACCTCCTCAACAGTGATCTACAGCGGCACGTTCAGCCAAAACACTCAGTTTCCTCCTGTTCCTTCCTTTCCCCCTCCCTTCCCCTACCCCTAATTTCACTCTAGCCACTGCATTACCTCCAATACGCCCAATCGTGTCTTCTAAACGGTAACTACATTGACCTTACTCAACTCATTCATCCATCCACATGCAACCCCCACATCCCCAGGGAACTGCAAGCATTTTTCGGCCCCATCGAACGCAAACAACCATTCACCACCCACCCCAAAGAGCTCACAGCTGCAGAACTCACCTTATCATTTTACCTGTACCACGATATCATCTGCTCAGCCTTCCCCGACCAAAGGTCAGAGACAATTACCTGTCCCTCATCATCGACCTGGCCTTGCGGTTTGGTGGCAGTGTACCAGGGTAAATAGTGGGGTGCTCTAGATCCAGAGCTGTACTGTCACATCTTTGCAGAACGCTCATCCCTGAACTGTGAACTGTGCGGCGCACCACCCCACCCAGCACATGCATCCTCACCACACCTCTGACCCGCACCTCAGCCCCACACAAACGTAACCCCCTGCAGCGCCCCCCCACCCCACCCCACCCCACTGTCTATCACCCCTAAACCAGCCGCCATACAGCCAACCACCCTCAGTCCTCTCCCCAAAGGAGTAGATAAGAGAGGAAGACCCATCCTCTACCAGGGGGGAAGGATGGTATGCAACAATTTCAATGACCTGGGATGCAATGTGTCCAGCTGCCGTTTCCTCCACACTTCCTCCTTCTATGGCAGAGCCCACGCTAGAGCCACCGGTCCCCATAATCCGACCAAGCAAGGTTATCTCAGCAGATTATCAACAGCCTCATTCCCAGCCGAGACTTCTCGATGAAGTACTCTACCATCGATCATGCCATCTACCTCATCCGCACCGCAGGTCGAGGAGCTTGGCTATCCAAGGCAGACATTACCAGCGTCTTCAAAGTTCTTCCCATCCATCCTGACTACCGGCACCTTTACAGTGTCCTCTGGAAGGGCGCATATTAGTTCACCGTCCACCTGTCTTTCGGCTGCAAGAACCCAAAATTTTCAACTCCCTTTCTGAAGCACTTTGCTGGATCCTGATCAACAACTACAAACTCCCATATGTCATACATCTTCTTAAAGCTGGTCCCTTTTTCTAGCAGTGAGGCCTCTTGCCAGCATATAGATGTTTGAAAATTACATGATGGCACATAGTTGCTGTAAGTGTTAAAAAGGCTGCAGACACACTTTGGCAACTGTTACAGAGTTTTCTGTCAAGCCAAAAGCAACGGTACTGTGGATAAATACAAGATGACTCCTGTTATGTGAAAGACCAGTTAAATACTCTTCAGAGCTCTACAGATGTATTGATACATAACTGTCTTCCACTACATTGCAGTACATTGTTCCTGATTTTTACCTTAAGTAAAAGTATGAAAGTATTATGAGAAAAATGTACCTAAATATGCAAAGTAAAACTACTCAGTGAAGTAAAACGATACCTGTCAGTGTTTTACTATATCTTATACATTACATACATAACTATTGTATCTTTATCATGTATCTCTGAGAAGATGGCTGTTCATAAGGTCAGAAAAAACAGTTTTCAGCTTTGTGATGATGCATTTTGCAGCTAATCCAAAAGGTTTTGTAAAGAGCTTGATGAGGAGTGGGAATAGGAGAAGGAACACATGAACAAACACATTCTTCAGTTTATCACAAAACATTCAACATCAACAAATCTGAATATACATGGCTTTCAATGGTGAGGAGGGGAATTCAAAATTGTAATCTGAAAAGTACTCCAAATTTCTACTTAAGTACCTTACTTGAGTAAATGTACATAGTTTCATTCCTTCACTGCTGTTTGCCGAGTATAAAAAACTCTGGTAGTTAAATTCATCAACCATCATTGTTACACATTACATGATTATTTTCACCACAAAGGATCAGAAATGAGTCTGGTCTCCAAACACCATTTTGTCTTGAAGTAACATTAAGTTATTAATATTGCTCTTATTGGCTGAAAACATTCATGAAAATGTATAGCTGCCTGCAAGGATGACAAATTTACAAATACTGAAAAGTTTGTGTGTAGGCTGATGTAGAAACTATATTACTGTGCCCCCTCCATATACATAAGGCTGTTCAGTGAGCAACTGTGGATGACAGCAGAGGAGTGTCTGCTTTCATTGGTTAAAGTTCGTTGATTGCTGTCGGCAAGTGGAAAATCAGGGCTACAATCCCAAAGTGTGAACTTAACTTTTGCAGTAAATAAAGCAGTAATTACTGAGTTGTCAAGGACAAGGGTATACTTTATTAATCACACATACAATTCAGTACAGTGAAACTTGTCCTCTGCATTTAACCCATCCCTGAGGAGCAGTGGGCAACCATAGCACAGTGCCCGGGAACCAACTCCAGATTCTGAGCCAGTGCCTTGGTCAAGGGCACTGACTGGATAATTAACCTAAATGTGCCTGTTTTTGATGTCGCAGGAAACCCACACAAACACGGGAGAACATGAAAACTCCACACAGAAAGGACCAGGGCTGGACCGTGGCTTGAACCTGAGTTACCATACAGCCCATAGAAAACATAATATAAACGTGATATAAAAGTGTTTTAACCTACTTCTTCTTTGACGCAGTAGACTTTCTTGCAGTCTGTCATTTTCACTCCCTTGACTAATGAGCTCACTTTCACTTGTGGAAGGTGACACTGTATGAACTAAATGACATGATGTTATGAACAAAAGACGGGAAAATATATATCAGTAATTGGAAACAAATTACTTAACATTTCTAATTACCCATATCTGAATTATGGGATGAGCAGAATTAGAACAGATAAATTTTTTTATAAAAATAAATGATAAAGTCATTGCAGTGAGAAAATAACTGTTGACTGTGCCTACAACCTGTTGCGAAACAACATTTCAAATTCTCAGACCCACCTCTTCTTCTCCGGCACACAGGACTTTCAAAGTCACCATTGGAGAGTCCCTCAGGTTCCTCCTGGACAAAAAAGTATGTTATGTGTGATATATAATACATCAAGTCAGCGACAATGCAGAAGTATTTAACACTAAGTTAACCTGAAAAAAGGCTACGTTATTTATGTAAAGAAGCAGAAAAAGCAACATACATATTTTTGCTTCTAATACATTGAATGTTGCCCATAACTGAAACTCTGTACTGTCATATAAACTGTTTACCTGTACAGGTTTGTGTATTAATGCCATTATATAGAGACAAGTGGCTGAACTAATCGAGGCAACTTCTTTTCCACCCCACAGAAAATTGCCCGAGACGTTTGATTTCATTAGTCTTTTGCATCCCTTGACTGTACTCAAATACTCAAATGGGAATGACTGGCCCATAGACAATGCAAACGTTCTTCTGAAAATGGCGGTGATTTCTTCTCTGACTGGGGATTCACACAGGGGACGTAAGCGCCGCGGAACGGCTGCAACACGGTTTTGCTCCGTCCTCTGCCCGGCGTCAATTCACACCGGGCGCGTGACGGCAGCCAGCCGTATTCACGCGAGATCACGAGAGAATCCCGAACGTACGCGAGACCCTGCGATAAACTGTGTATAAAGTAAACAACAACAACAAACAGCTTACTTTGCTTCTCCGACGTGGAAGAGATTATAAAAAGGATCTGTTGTGTCATAAATTATTGTGTGTTGTTCCACTTCAACAATTAGTCTCTCGTCTTTCATGTTGAGACTCTTTTATCGATTGACTGCTGACCTGGTGCCACCGGTCATGACGTAATGTTGATGTGAAGTTGTGGTAGGCTATATGAACTGCGTATTGTGTATTATTTTGAAAGGGGGCGGAAGTGTATTACGCTGATTCTGTGTTGGATTTCCTGTCTGGTGCAAACTGCTCTGTTGAGATTCACGCAGTTTAGCAACAGCTCGCGTCAAAAATAGAAGTGCTACAGAATGATAGCGCTGCAGCGCGGAGAGTCACTGCTGGGACGCTGCTGAGACGTTCCGCGGCGTGCCCTGTGTGAGTGGTTTCATTGATTAGAGTGGCAGCGATCAGCTCCGGTGACTGCCGCGCAGCCGTTCCGCGGTGCTTACATCCCCTGTGTGAATAGGCCTTAAGTTGTGCTTCAGACCAGTCAGATGTAAAGGAGATCTTCCCAATAAGGCCCAATAAGTGCCAAATTTGCTCTTGAGTCTCCCCTGGGAATGCGGAATGTTGATGCTGAAGAAAAAGGCAAGCACACATCTCTTGTATAGTGTTTGCAGGCTTTGTTTTTTCTCACAAAACGTGAGTGTGTAGCAGGCCTTTGAGGAACTGATGGAAGGGGAACCTGAAATCAGTGAAAACACACAGACACCTGTGCATTACAAGAGAGCAATACATTTTTAGTTCATAGTGAATGCAAACTGTAGATGCAAACCAACTAACTAATAGCATCATCAACCAGAGCTGGGGACTCGAGTTGCACTTAAGTCTCACTAAATTGTGACTTCAGACTCCACTTGGACTCGACCTCAAAAGACTTCAGACTTGACTTCGACTCGAGGCTTGAGACTCGTGAACAACCTTTGTTTCGTGTTGTTATTATTATTATTATTCTCATTATTTATCTGTCATTCATCTTTTTATATGATCTCTGGCTCTGAGCTAGATGTAAACGGCAACTTCACGTCACGCGCATGCGCCATGTGTAAAGCTTCATTACTTCAGTATCAGACAGACATTGATAATGGCGAGTGCGAAAAGTTCACCAGGAGTGCCTCAAATCATTACGTTTGGATACAATGCCTTCACACAGACAGCCAACAAGCGAACAGCAGTGTGCAAAGAGTGCGGCAAAAAGATACAGGATTGTGGTTCAACTACATCAAACTTCATCCGGCAAATGAAAACGCACCCAAACTGGTTAGTCACTTGCTAACGTGAAAGACGTTAAAATTAGCAATTAGCCATCAAACTAGCCACAACAAACTGTGTGCTAATGCTGTGAACAGGCAGATTGCATATTTGCTGTTGGCCATATGATGTGACAGGCTTTGGGTTAACATTTCACCAGGTCTAGGATGTGTCAGAAGATTAGTCTATGTCATGCCAGCCAACAATTGAGTAGTAAAATCTGGGAGATTTTATGCTAATAAAATAGCTGCCAACACTCCCGTTTTTCCCGGGTTCTCCCATATTTCGAACCCATCTCCCACTGCCCTCCCGTTTTGTCATTTCTCCCATAATTGACAAGCCCCAAATTTGTTTGTTAATAATAATAATAAGAAGAAGAAGCGCACAATAGCAAAGGTTTTATTTTGAAAGCTCAGACAGGAAACCACCGCGACTCCGTTAGTTAGTGTGTTGTGTTAAGCAGCAGATAAAAGGCAGCTTGGAGAAAAAAATAATGAACATGTGTTTGTACCACAGTGTTAAACTGCAGTGCAGTGTTTCTGTGATGTTCATGATTTGTAATAAAAAAGTATAATATATATGAAGTTCATATGTATTATTCATGTTTCTTTTTATAATAATAACATTTATTCATATTATGAATACATAATGAATACTTATTCTGACACATCCACCCTTTGCTGCCCACATTTTAATTTGGGGGGAAAAACATGATTCAAATGTTGCTGTATTGGTTTACCTTTTTCAGGACAGTCCCCAGTACAGTGTTATCATGTGGATTTTTATTAGTAGCAAGCATTTTAATTTTATATGTCCATCTACAGGTTTACAGAATTCACCAAGTCTAAGAAAGGGACTACTGGACAGGGACAGTGCAGCATTGACTCTTTCTTGATGCAGGGAAGAGGAGTGGCAAAAAAAAAAAAAAAAAAAAAAAATATAAAATTTTAAAATTTTTTTTTTTTTAAATTTTTTTTTATATTTTTTTTAATTTTATTTTGGTTTTTGGGGTTGGGGGGTGGGGGAGGGGAGGGTTAAAAGAAAAAGAAGGAGAAAAAGGAAAAAAAAAAAAAAAAAAAAAAAAAAAAGTTAGTTTTTTTGGTTTTTTAAAAAATTTTTTTTTTTTTTTTTTTTTATTTTAAAAAATAAAAAATTAATTTTTTTATTTTATTAAAATTTTTTTTTTTTTTTAAAGGGGTGGGTGTGGGGGGTTTTAAAATTAAAATTTAATTTTTTTTTTTTTTTTTTTTTTTTTTTATAATTTTAATAAAAAATTCCTTTTTTTTTATTTTTTTTTTTTTTTATTTTTAATTAAATTTTTTTTTTTTTTTTTGTTTTTTTTTTTGGGTGGGGTGTTTTTTTTTTTTTTTTTTTTTTTTAATTTTAAAAAATTTCCCCCCTTTTTTTTTTTTTTTTAAATTTTTTTTTTCCCCCCCTGGGGGGTTTTTTGGCGTTATTTTAACTTTTTTTTTGGGTTTTTTTTTTTTTAATTTTTTTTTTTTTTTTTTTTTTTTTTTTTTTTTTTTTTTTTTTTTTTTTTTTTTTTTTTTTTTTTTTTTTATTTAGGGGGGGGGGGTTTTGGGGGGTTATTTTTGGTGGGTTTAACACTTTTTTAAAATATTTTTTAATTTATTCTTTTTTTAACAAATAATATATTAATTTGTATTCTAGATTGATTCAAAGCAATGTGTCAATATACTCATTGACACTGTATATCAGTGGCATGATATGACACTGTAACTAAATGCTTTTTGATTACCTTTTTCCAGACCTGGTCTTGGCTGAGGCTCAGAAAGTGACTGTGCATGCCAGCAGTAGTGGAGACGATGATCAGGAGGAGTCACCACCAACTAAAACTCCGCGTCTTTTCTCTGGCTACCGGAAGAAACACACCAAGAAAAGTATGGACCATGGCTCATCTGTCAAGGCTGAGCTCATCCGCTATATCCAGGTGTCATCAGATGAAGATGGAATGGACTGTTTGGAGTTCTGGAAAAGGCAGTCCAAGGCCTTCCCAAGGCTCTATCCTGTGGCTATGAGAGTGCTTGCAGTGCCAGCCACTAGTGCACCAGTGGAGAGGGTGTTTAGCCAAGGGGGACTTATCATGCACCCCCACCGTGCAAGTCTGTCAGCAAAGACTCTGTCGTATTTGATGTTTTTGAAATGTAACCTTTCTGTTGTTTAAATATTTTCCAGGAAGGTGAAAGGGGGTTTGAGATAGCCAGTATTTCATTTTTAAGTTTGAAATTTAAGTTAGTATAACTTCTCATTTTCTTGCACCATGGTTGGTGTGTTTTTGTTCATTTTGTTGTATTTTACAACATTGTTCAAATTGTTATTTTTTCTTGCACCATGGTTGGTGTGTTTCGTTAATTTTGTTGTATTTTACAACATTTTTCAAGTAATTATTTTTTGTTGAAGAAAATACAGTTATGGAATAGAAATAGTGTGTGTTTCTTCACATCACATTGCAGTAGATTCTCTATAGTGAACCTACAGTTAATCAATTTTCATACTGTCCTATATCAAGGTCAAGGTCAAGGTAACTTTATTAATACCCGAAGGTAGATTTGGTTACAGTTTCAGGAGAGGGCATCTCAACATACAAACAGATACATACATACAAACTTCAGTGACAGCAAACAGAAAACAGACATGGGCAGGTGCTCGCAAGGCTAACTGATCAGGATGAAGGATTGTACAGCTCTGAGGTCAGAATTTGAATTTGATTTAGTGTTGGCGAGAGACTTAAGACTTGACTTGGACTCTTGACCAGAGACTTGAGACTTGACTTGAGCTTGCCCCTCAAAGACTTGAGACTTGACTTGGACTCCAGCTCAAAGACTTGAGACTTGACTTGGACTCTAGCTCAAAGACTTGAGACTTGACTTGGACTTGAAGCCATCATGGGGTCTCTATACACTGAAAAAAGTATAACCTTGCTCAAATTTGAAAAAAATTATGTTCAGATATCACATCTAAAATATTTGACTTCACATAATCTAAATTGAGTCACTTGTTATGACCTGATTATTTTATGTTGATGTAAACAATAATACTGCACTTGACCCAACCTTAAATCTTTGCCTTGATCCAAATGATTTTCTCAACATTTCAGTTGTTGAACCAAACTAATATATTGAAATTAAACCAACCTAATGTATTTACTTTTAACTAAATTAACATGAATTAATGTTTGCATTGATACCAGTTAATTCATTTACATATAACCAAACTATAATTTTCACATTTCATTTGACTTTACTTCAAAAATAATTAGCATTTCCCATCTTATAAACTCTATTAAAAAAAAGACACTTGGCCAACAGATTACTTTAAATGTATTTATTCATCTTTAACATATGAACCATATGTTCATGTGTTCATCTTTGCATTTCCACATCCGATACCTGAGAAAACAAAGGAAGTAATGGTAAATTCCCTTACAGGTGATACACTGATCTGTGTTGGTTCAATCAACAGAACTAAAAGGCAATGTGCAGTATAGATGCGAGATGTTACCTATTCAGGTTGGATGAAGATATAGGCTACAGCCAGGGAACTGAAGAGAGCGACCTTGTGGTTCTGAAAGCATACAAAATAAAACAAATAATTACTACTCTCTGAAGACCACATAATACAACACCAAGAAATAAACGTTTCTGGGTGGAGAGCGAGACAGTTGGTGTTTTCTCTCCACCCAATGACAGAGCTCAGGTGAAGCTACGTGCAGCAGAGTATGTGGGCTACTAGCCCCACTAGCTGCCCCGGATGTTAGCAAGTGCTGGCACGTCTCTCTCTCTCTCTCAGTAGCAGCACCGCAAAGAAAAAGAAATACAGTCCGAGCGAAGCTCCGGAGCCGTGGACCGTTACCCGGCCGTCACCAACAACTAAAGCCTCGACTGGTAACAAGCTAGCTCGATGCTAACCTCGGCTAGTGGTAGCGGTTAGCATCCGTCGCTAACACCCGCTTCCCAGCTCACCACAACAGCCCTCCTGCTCGCTAAAACATAACACTGGAGGCTCCCGTTGCCAGTGACGGCCAGGTATCGGCGGTATCCAGTGCTTCACTCAAACAAAACTCCAGACTGTACCTTCAAGCAATATTTGTTTAGCCCTGGATGTAGCCCGGTTGGACTAGCGAGGGCTTTTGGCTAGCTTACGTTAGCGATTCATTGTCATAACGTTACCGGTAAATGCGTTAACCAACTCAAACGTCAGCTAGCTAAAGTTTGACTGCAGTTACAGTGCACTTTCACGGGTAACAGGTCGGAAAAACACGAGTTACGGGTTTCCTGGAACGCTACAAAGTCGTTAGTCGTGACTTGAAGTCGTAACTTACGGGTTGAAGAGCCTGCCTGGAACGCGGCACATCCAGCTACCAGTAGCAATTTTGACAACACAAAATACTAAAACATTGATTATCTGCAACTGCTTTGCTATTTACGTTTATTTTTGGACGAAATCCACCCAGGATGTAAATGACCGTAAGAGAGCTCTCACGTTCTGGGACTGGGACTAGAACTTGAACATGTGCTCCGACTGTGTAGTGTGCAATGCGCACGCGCAATTCACATTTGACTCAAACTAAAAATATTACCTGCAGGTCATGAAAAAAAATATATTTTTGAGAGAAATCAAAAACTTTGTTTTGGGTCCTTTGGACGTATATTTAGTTCAGTTTAAATCAAACTTGGTGTCTCAAAATGCAAAAAGAATGAGTTACACAATCAAATCAATAATTTTATCCTGTTTTCAATGACAGTTATTAGTTTGAATGAACAACTGCATGTTACACTTTTTTCAGTGTACTACTGATCGATTACCAGGTGGTTCATCAACCTTTTTAAAAATATAAGCAATTTATTAAATCAAAATACTGGTGTTGTGTAAAATATGCCACCATGATTGGAACCAATGCGGAAACATTACACCACACAGATTAAAAAACAAACAGCCAGCTAGGTTACATGAGTATGAAAGTATACCGAGCGGTATGATGTCCCAGTGGAGGTGGTGGGTGTGGCCCAGGTGTGTTATTGTAGCTGGTGGGAGCCTGAAGAGACATTAGCAAAATATTAGCAACATTATCTTTCATGTGTTTTTAATGTTTATGCACCCAGCAGTCAAAAAACAGGGATGTGACTGGCAAAGGACAAAAAAGCAGGAAAATGTAGAAACAAAGAGAGATAAATTTTACTTTTTGCTTTTTTACAGTATGCACTCTGGTACCTTATTCACATTAAATTAAATGTCTTTATCATGTGACTGCCTCTGTCCTCCATCAGCATTACTCTCTCTCTAGCCGAGCAGAGAACGGTTTTATCTTGTGAGTAAAGGCCAGCAGGTAAGTCAAGGTGAGATGTCTGACTGAGGACAGAGGCAGATTTCCATTTGACCAACAATTTACAGTGTAATTTGTTGGCCTGAGGGGTGACAAGTAGCCTCCGTTAGCTGTAACGCTAAATTATATAATTTATGCTCAGAACATCTTCATGTAATCTTGAACTCACTGTTGTTTACACACCTTGTTTTTCAGTTCATGAGTTCGTCCCACTGCGTCACTTACCGGTGTGAGTTTTACTGTTTATAGAAACAAATGTGCTACACATAAAGTAAATGGTAATGGTAAATGGACTGTACTTATATAGCGCCTTTCTAGTCTTCCGACCACTCAAAGCACTTTTACACTACATATTTCATTCACCCATTCACACACATTCATACACTGATGGCATTGGCTGCCATGCAAGATGCCAATTGCTCATCAGTTTGAGGAGCTAACCATTCATACACATTCACACACCGATGGCGCAGCCTTCGGGAGCAATTTGGGGTTCAGTATCTTGCCCAAGGACACTTCGACATGCAGACTGGAGGGGATCGAACCGAAGAATCCAATGCTGGCCCTGTGGCGGTTGCTGTCGCTGTTGCCATTGCTGTGAAAAAAATTTGAATTGCCGCCAGAACGGCTCTGCTGATATTCTCCGCTAACGCCGATTCGCCGGACATGTTTGCAGAGCGACCATGGCCGACGCCAAGAACACTTGTTTAGTAGAAGTTTAGTTTAGTAAGTGTTGCGTGCTCAGATGTGGCCCAGGTAAGGAAGGCTGAAACACGACCACCACTGAAAAAGTAAGTCCATAAGTTAAAACGTCAAGACTGGGCCAAGAGATATCTGAAGACAGATTTTTCAAAGATTTTATGAACAGATGAAATGAGAGTAACTTTTGATGGACCAGATGGATGGGCCATGGCTGGATCACAGAGCGAGGTGATCATACGCCTTATCACGTCCAAATTCCAGAGTGTATTGTTTCTATAGACACAGAGAAGGCGTCGAGTGGAAGTATTTATTTTCAGTTCTGGATAAGTATGGCTTTGGCCCTATGTTTACAGGCTGGATCAAATTGCTCTATACTGCCCCCATTGCAATGGTTCAGACAAATGGCATAACTTCCCAACCTTTTACGCTAGGTCGTGGAACACGTCAAGGCTGCCCACTGAGCCCAATTCATTCATTCAATATGGCTATAGAGCCGCTTGCGATCGCGCTCAGATATAACACTGGCATTGAAGGCATCCATAGGAGTGGCATAAAACATAAAGTCTCTCTCTATGCTGACAATCTCTTGCTGTATGTCTCGGACCCAACAAATTCTTTAACTGCGGCGCTATCTCTGTTTGGCATATTCGGACCACTGTCAGGCTACAAAATTAACTTACACAAGACAAAGCTATTCCCGGTAAACAATAAGGCTGATTATAGTAACATCCCATTTATGATTGAGAGACAACAGTTCACCTACTTAGGAATCGAGGTCACCCGTAAATTTAAAAACCTTTTCAAAGAAAACTTTATACCTCTGCAAAATCAGGTTAGAACTTCTTTACAACAGTGGTCACCCCTCGCACTGACTCTAGCTGGCCGTATAAACTCCGTAAAAATGAACATATTGCCAAAGTTTACTTACTTATTTCAATGTTTGCCTGTATTTGTTCCTAAATCATTTTTTGTTTCATTAAATTCGACTATTTCCACATACATATGGCAGAACAAGAGACCCCGGATAAACAAAACGGTACTCCAGTGATCAAAGAAAGACGGAGGGATGGGACTCCCCAATATGCGTGACTGCTATTGGGCAGCAAACATCCGGTCTCTCGCCTTCTGGCACCGGTACAATCTTTGATCTGATGGAGCTAAACTCAGTCCAAAACATGTCACTTTCTGCACTACTCGGTGCCCCACTCGACCATCCGATACCCCAACAAATAAAAAACCCAGTCATACGTTCCACTCTGAGGGTGTGGACCGAATTTAAGAGAACATTTGGTGATGCAGAATTTTCCATTCTCAGCCCTATTGCCTCCAACCATTTCTTTGCCCCGTCTCAATACGATACTTCCTTCATAGACTGGCATAAAAAAGGCATCATTTCATTCTCAGACCTATTCAAAGGTCCTCCTTTGAGGAACTTTCAAAGAAATTTAATTGGCCCAAAACTCAATTTTTCCATTATTTACAGGTCAGGAATTTCATGCGTCATGTTCTACCAGGTTTCCCCAATAAACCTAGTCCCAATCCAATTTTTTTCGCGTTTAATCCTGCGTCAAAGGGCGCCCTCTCAACATTGTGCCAAAACATCACCATGTTGCAGCATTTGCCACTGAACCGGACCAAGTTGGTTGACCCCAAAGGTGGGGTCAATGTTCTACCTCAAGATTTCTGTAAATCTTTTTTCTTCTATGTAAATTTTGTAGGATAACAATTTTCTGATACCATCTGAAATTTCACTAGCCCAACCTTGGGGATGTTTTGTGGAGGACATTTTTGTTACGGTTGTGATATTCATCTTCAATGTATCATTGTTCCTTGTATATTCATTGTGGAAATATTAATAAAAAAGATTTGAAACCAAATTTAACATTTGGATTTAGATTTAGCATTTGGATTTAACATTTAGATTTAGATTTAATTTATTATTAAAGATTTAGATTTTTCCCCCCTGGTAGAGGATGGGTCTTCCTCTCTTATCTACTCCTTTGGGGAGAGGACTGAGGTCGGTTAGCTGTATGACGGCTGGTTTAGGGGTGATAGACAGTGGGGGGGCTGCAGGGGGTAGACTGCAGAAAACTTCCAGGTTAGGTTTGTGTGGGGCTGAGGTGCGGGGCAGAGATGTGGTGAGGATGCATGTGGTGGCATGTGATGGTGCGCCGCACAGTTCACAGTTCAGGGATGAGTGTTCTACGCAAAGATGTAACAGTACAGCTCTGGATCTAGAGCGCCCCACTATTTACCCTGGTACACTGCCACCGAACCACAAGGGCAGGTCGATGATGAGGGACAGGTAATTGTCTCTGACCTGTGGTCAGCAGATGCTGAGCAGATGATGGGGGAGGGGATGTTTCGTTGGGTGAGGGACTGTTTGAGGCAGGCGACTGTCCAGTTGGGTATGTTTGTGGCTGAAGGATGGTCGGAGTGTTGGCAGGGGAAAATTTGGGTTGCTGCAATTTTGCCAATTGCCGGAGTGTCTGGACCTAAGCACACACTACAGTCAGAGCTCTTCTCTTCTCCTCTCCTTTCTCTAGTCCGAGTGAGGTCCTGCAGCTCCTCATAGTCCGTCTCATAGTGGTCTTTGTGAATCACATGGAATATCTTGACCTTATCATAATTTTCATGCATATTTTCCATCTCCAAGCTATATAAACTTGAATGTTAAAAATTGTAAAATGCCTTTTAGAGCAATGCAGCACTCTTGAAGTAGCTAAGGTATTAAGGTGTGATCACAGAACAATCAAACCTTTTGTTGTAAATAAGGTCAAAAAGGTAAACAAGGTTGCAAGAAACGTGTGGAGAAAAAAAGACATAAATTAACTGCTAAGAACTTAACTAACTAACTAAGAAGAATTTAACGTGAAGCTACCAGGAACACATTAACCTCCAGTCCTGCCATATAAATGCAACCTACCTGGAGTGTCCAAAAGAACACTTGTTTAGTAGAAGTTTAGTTTAGTAAAGTGTTGCGTGCTCAGATGTGGCCCAGGTAAGGAAGGCTGAAACACGACCACCACTGAAAAAGTAAGTCCATAAGTTAAAACGTCAAGACTGGGCCAAGAGATATCTGAAGACAGATTTTTCAAAGATTTTATGAACAGATGAAATGAGAGTAACTTTTGATGGACCAGATGGATGGGCCATGGCTGGATCACAGAGCGAGGTGATCCAGCACAGTGAGGCACAGAGCTTCACTTGGATTCAGACGCCAGCAAGATGGAGATCTGCTATTACAATATACAATGAGCTAGTTGGACCTACTGACAGTTTTTAGAAGATACTTTCTTTAAGCAGTGGTACACGGAAAAGTCTACATCATTCGAGAAGGCCATGATTTTTATGCAGGACAATGCTGCATTACATGCTTCCAAGTATTCCACTGCGTGGCTAGCCAGCAAAGACCTTAAAGATGACAAAATAATAACATGGCCCCCTTCCTCACCTGACCCAAACCCTATTGAGGACTTGTAGGCACTTCTTAAATGTGAGAATTACAGTGAGGGAAGACAATACACCTCTTTGAATAGCATCTGGAAGGCTGTGATTGCTGTTGCACATCCATCAATCATCCTGCTCAGAACCTACTTTTGATTAGTGTATTTCAGAATGTACTCAATGCCAGCAGGAAATAGACTCTTCATGCATCTAATCATGCTGATTTTTATAAAATAAATAATATATGTCAGGAAAACTTTTGCTGCTCTTAAGTTCTGATTGTTTGCTTCTTGCAGTAAGAAGTTCACAACTGAACTATCCGTTATTCCCTTGCTGAATGCTGGAACAACTCTACCTAATGAGGCTGTTAATGAGTTGTTTGTCGACATTGCTCTTACAGGATGATGACATCCAGAACACCAAGGTAAACATTTTGTCCCAAACTGCAGGGGACAGTCAAGAGAGAGGGATGGGTTATGTTAGGCCAGTTGGGAGACAGACAAAGTTAGAAGAAGTAACATTGCTTCATGCAGTTAGAAACTTTTCATGACTTGGGTTACATAAGTCATGTGTTCTGTGGGTTGACTTATTGTATTACTAGTTTGTGAAAATAATTATAAGAGGACAGCTCTGAATTAAATCTGCAACTAAATTCTGTCAATGCACTCAGGTTGTACACAATTATTGGAATCAAAATTATTTGTGAGTTTGCTAAAGACCCAGGAACTTTCACTGCCCACTGCATTCCACCTCAGAATACATTTGACATTAAAAACAGTAGGCCAACTGTGTTCAGCTAGGGAAGGTTCACACAGGAGGAAGGTTTATTCTGGAGGTTTATTTTTTATTTTATTGACTGTTCATTGGCTACCTGCATGAACGCGACATGACTATGGAGCAGGATGATACTGAAACAAAATATTAAAGGATCGCATAGTTTAAGTGTTTTCATTCAAATTCTTGTTGTCGTGGTGGTATTAAATGTTTCTAAACTAATTTATTGAATTATATATATTTCAGAGATTCCTCTGCATAGCACTCAAGGGAGCTGGCATAACACCAATGGTCCTTGTACCACAGTTTGAGAACCAGTGATTTAGGATTTGGGGAAATATACTGCAGCACATAACCCTGTAAAACTACAAACAGATGTTTTTACATTTTGGCTTTTGTATTAATTAAACAAGTGTGATATAACATTCATTTATAAGGTGCTGATAGGCATTCTTTTTTTTTTTTTTTTTTTTGACTTTGAGCAGCCAGAAGAGCACTTTGGGTCCTTCTGTTTACAGTACTTAGCTAAGTACAGAGATGAGTGCTATTAATCTTTTATATTTCTCAAAAACTAGAACTACTCGAGTGAACTTGCATGAAGACTGTGTGACCTTGCTTTGTTGTCATACACTTCAGGATTACATCATTACTTGGACTTTGTTTTCCAACTTCATTTCAAGATGAACAACATCAGCAGGTCTCATTAGAGACCTAGTTACTGAGCAGAGCATTTCAAATGAGAAGGTAGACTGATTTGCTTTACACATAATACAAAAACATTTATGAGGTAAAAAAAAAATTCTATATCGATCTTAATAATAGATGAAAACAGTACATGAAAAGTTGCATGAAAATTCATGTTTTAACTGAACCAGTTAAGCACCTTAAACCATTTAAAAATCTTCAGGTGCAGTTGTTGATTGCAACCCTTCACCTCACCCTCTTGTTCCGTCACAAAGGAGAAACTACAGTGGCCGTGAAAGGTGCGAAAAACGCAAATGGGCCCATCTAGAGCCAGTGTTCAGTTTATCTGTTCTGAGCTACAGTGGCCCAACAAGGTGGTAGAAGAGGCGTGTATAAAAAAGGTTAGTTCTAATGTAATGAAAACATAAGGATTCTTATTTTCAAGAGGTTATACACTAATGAAAATAGTTCTGAATATAATATTCAATTTCTGCCATATTCTGTAAATAGAGCCATCTAAATCTGACACAATGGACCTTTAAAATAAAAAACTGGAAACTGAAAAACTGCAACAGGGAGATTGACAAACTCCAACTCCAGTCTTGGAGAAAGCACATTCTAAATTCCTGGGAGACGCACGTTAATAATTCTTATCAATTCCATTTGGCTCTGTGTGCTGTGTCAAAAACAATATCAGAACCGACTCATGGGACTAATAAAGCTCCAGGGCCTCAAGATCTTCAAACTCAAACTATTACATGTATGAGTATTGACTGTAGGGATTTACTATTAAGGTATTGTTGCCAAACTAATGAAATGATCTCCCTAGTGTCAGTGTTTGAATTCTCCCACGGAGACAGATCTCCTCTGAAAATAAATGATAAAGAGAATAAAATGAGGGGATGCATCCACTGCCTTGGGTCTTCAGGGAACAGTTCATTACACCATTCTACGTTCTGCCCCCCCAAAAAACGCTCACAAATTAGCCTCCTGGGGGAATGAACCACTTGTTAATCTGGCAACATTATGAGTTTTTTTATTATTTCCAAGAGAATCGTAACATATTCTAACACATAGTAGGGTGATAACTGTTAACTGTAACAGTTTTTTGTCTTCATCATCATCAACTGATTGCTTCTTCTACAGAGATGGCAGAAAACCAGTGATAAAGGAAAGTTCCGAATGCACACTCCCCAAGTGGTAATATTACTAGTAGTTGCAGCCACAGTAATAATACCAGTAGTACTAGAAGAACTAGTCATGTTGTCATAGTCATGGTAGTATTATTAGCTATATATATACATATATATAGCACACACACACACACACACTAATCAGTGGTGGTGGTAGTAGTGGTATTAAGTGTTGTTAGCACATGACATTTCCTTCATATGCAACCCCCACATTTTTAAAGTTTCATGACTACATCTTGACCATCTTTACGCTTTCTTTATCTGTTTTTCACAAGTATGAAGGCCACAAACAATCATCATGGATTGCACAGTTAACTTACTTACTTACTTTCCTCTATTGCAAACAACAAGTGTATCAACCCTCCTGCAGGCTGACCCAGGGGAATCCCACCACAAGCCCCATGTATGTTCACATCTGCCCTCAGGAGAGACCTGATCTGTTTTTTACTCGTACCAGACTGCTTCCTGGAGGACAACACTCTTGTTTACACCTGTTATGACCAAACCGACTAATTGATCCTGAGAGAGTTCAGTCCCTCCTGCGCACGAACACACAGATGCAAATATTTGTCACAGAAGTGGTGCAGTTTGTTGTTGTTCCAGAGCTTTTGTTTTTGAATTTTAAATAATATGGCAACTTGTGTCCATGGTTGCAAGGAATTACTTATTGTAACTTCTAGAGGTTAATTACATGGGTGACATGTGACTTAGTGTTTAACAGTTACACAAAGGCCTTGTTGGCAATGGGCCTCAAGAATGTGTGTTAAAGGACATCAATTAATGTCTAAAAGTAAAAAGTTATGATAAAAAAGAAAGTTTCTATTTATCAAATGTTGGCATGCTTGTGCCATTTTCATATCTTTTTCACACCCAGTTGTATTTACACAAACACTTCTTAATAAATAATTAATAAAGAAATGTACCCACAGGAAAAAGAGAATGGAGAAAAATATGGAGCTGCAGATGGCTGGGAAAATTAGGCCAATATGGTCTCTGATCTGCAGTTAACTTTTACAACGCTGTGTCAGTCAACAGTACTTCACATCTTTTGTAACAACAGCCATGGGGGAATGCAGAACTTCTTAAGCTAGCAGAAAATTCTGACATACCAGAAATTCATACGATTGGCCTATAACCACATTATTGACCCGTCAGGCATCTACTTCAGGCACCTCAACCATCCTCAAACTGAATGTCAAACTGATCTGCCAGGCAGATGGCAGAAATCCACATGTGTATTCTTGGCGAAAGTCATCTGCTGGTGAGATACAAACATATGTTAACTTTAAAAATATTCTGAACATCCACCTGAAATTTAAATGAAATTTCTGTAAAATCCCCAAAAATCTAAAAGTTGTTTCAAAGCTGAAGTAGGCTTGTGGATGTTATGATCTGTTCTGATCTACTCACTGCCAATATGTGCTTCAGGAGGGTCTTTGGTCACAACCTACTCAATCCTGAGCCTGCTGTACGAAATGGGGGGGAAAGTCCATGCATTATAGTTCAGCCAAAGACAATTTGAAGAGTCAGTCAGCTGGTTTAAGTGTCAGTTGTCAGTTTCTTCTGTGTGTTGGTCTGACTCACATAGTCCTAAACAATTAAAAGTATAGACAAAATAAGTCAAAAGTGAGCTCTTAAAAATTCTCCTACATCAATAAAGTGAACTTTTTGGCCACAAGGGGGCAAAATATTTTCTACTACAGAGAACAGTGAGTGATAAAAACAAGATAAAAGAGGCTAAAACAGTGTGCAAGCTCCACAGAGCTGAGTGTTAATTTTCAATGGCTGTCATGCCATCATCCTCTGTCTCTCTCTTATATCTAAAACCGCTACATGTTTTTTTTATATATATATATATATATATATATATATATATACAGACACACACACATTTAGTATCACATGGATCATTATAGATTATTATAGACAAATACAAAAGTTTTGTCTCCACATATGCCCTACAGGAGTCACTATGGAATAAAATTATCATAATTGTCACCTAAGTAAGTGTGGTCCTGAGAAAAAAAATTAGTTCCCATCATTCCCGTCTGTGGTAAGATGCGCCTTATAGTTCTTTTTGATGGGAAATATTTTAGTGGTGCATACTGGGACACATATGCAGTGCCATATTTGATCAAAAAAGGTTAAGTCTGGGGCAACTGGACTTGCTTGTAGATACATGATCATTTGTAGATCGCCTCTCATCCAAGCTTCATTCAGTTCAATTCAATAACATATTTGATATGTGCACATCTGAGAAGCTGGACCTAGTTTCAAACAGATGCAAATGATAAGTTCATTATCCAAATAGTTGCATATTATTTTTCCATTGATTGAATTGTTTAAATCAACTAATTGTTTCAGCCCCAGTCACATTGATATGAAAATACATTAAATCAAATTGAAACAAAAAAACATGTCTAGACGTGGTCTAATGATATCTGGACAGAGAAAATGTTAAATTACACACACACTACACGCTCGGTTATAAACAGTCTTCAAAGTCACTATTCTAATCAAACATGGTGCAATGCAAAATATGTTGCTTTATTATATTTTGCTGATGAATTGTTATGGTGAGATTACCTGGACAACCTGCGTGTGCTACTTTTTGTCTCTTGTGGGTTGAAGTTTAAACATACTTTTCACTTCCTGCCTGTCACAAAATCTTTATAAAACTGGCAGCTGCTGCTCACGTTTGTCACATCGTCAAAGCTGTGTGGTGAGGTAAGCACTGTTAGACATCTCAAACTATCTCTGAACTTACAATTCAAACACAATCCCTCTCAATCATGTGCTGTACTGGTTGTATTATTTATCTTAACGCTGCCTTCAGTATGTTTCAGGTGGATGATAACTACACACGTGTGTCAGAGTTTGTTATTGTGGGCTTCCCGAGTCTCCAGCCGGAGCATTTTGACCTGGTGGCGTGGTTCTTCTTCTTCCTCTATGTGACCACGTTGGTGGGCAACCTCCTACTGGTGGTGCTGTTTGCTTTGGAGCAGAATCTCCAGAAGCCCATGTACATTGTCATGGTCAGCTTGGCCCTCTCAGATATTGGTCAGTATGTTAATGATTGTGTTGAACTGCCATACATCTTGTGTATTAGGTGTTATGCAGCTTTCATGAAAAAAATGTACTCCCAACAGTCATCACTGGCTCTTTGAAATAGCTGTAGAAACACTGATGGACTGTACTGGATTGAGAAATGTCAAGACTTGATCAGGAAATATGAGTGTAAATAACTGACAGTGCAGGTTTCTGCCGAAAGAAATCAACAAAACAAATCAACTGACATTCCAGTTTTGTTTCCAGCATCTGGTTATAAAGGATATAAGGATATAAAGCTGTGAACAGTTTACTGAACAGTGTGAATTTATCTTTCCTTTAGTTTAAATTCATCTTTTTAAATGTGACAACACATGAGAATAAATGTGATCTTGACATTTTTGAAAAATCATCTTTAAGCATGAAATAGTTTATTAAGAAAAACACAACAATTGTCACACATGATCTGCTTTGCTTTGCCTTTTCATCTCACAGGGCATGTGCAATATGTGATACCTTTTGTTTATGTACTTATTATTGTGACTTTGGTGTGTGATTTCATTGTCTGTTTGATTGCAGCTGTGTCTCCATTGCCCATTGATTTTTTTTCAATGAAGTTTCTTATCCCATAGGCTTTACCACAGTGGCTTTACCCAAATTAATTGCTCGCTACTGGTGGAATGATGGGAGTCTTGGCTTTCAAACTTGCCTCTTCCAAATGCACATGATCCACTATTTTGGCTCCTTGAATTCCCTGATTTTACTGACAATGGCCCTGGACCGATATCTGGCTGTCTGTTTTCCTCTCAGGTGAAGAAAAGTTTGATTGTTCTTACCTCTAAGCCCTCGAGTGAGACTGGAAATACTTCTCCTATCCTTCATTCTTCTTTCTCTCTTTTTCTCCTCAGATACCCAATGGTGATGACAAACCAAACCATGTTAGGCCTCACACTCTTCTGCTGGGTGGTGGCACACATCTTCTCTGGAATTAGCACCTTCCACTTCACCATGATGCCATTTTGTGGGCCCAACCAAATCGTACACGCTTTCTGTGACACCATGTCTGTTAAGGCTCTAGCGTGTGGGGACACCAGCAAACAATTCCGCGATGCCTTTGCTGGAGCGATGTTTATTCTGTACGTTCCTTTAGCCTTGATTGTCATCTCTTACATTTGCATCATTATCTCAGCATTGCACATGGCCACTGGACAGGTGAGGTTCAATCCTTAGATTATACTATCATCCTAAAATACTTTCAGAATTAAGATTACATACTGAGGATTTTTGATGTGGGGTTGTATGAAGTACTTACGCACAGTCACTGTGCTACCTGCAGTAGACAGTGGTCAGCTCCCAGTATGAAGAAGCATATACAAGTCCCAGTGCAGGTACCAGATGTGCTCAACTTGCTAGATCTGCCGTAACAGATGCTGTTATAATTATGATTGTACGTTGGAACAAAGATGAGAAAGATTACTTCCATCATTAGCCCAGAAAAAAAAATAGTTTCATTCAGAATGTTAATGAAGCCTTTTAAAAAACTTTTTAACATCTTCTCAACGCAGTCTGATGAGGTAAGATTAAATATGGTGAGTTATATCACATCTGTGTGAAACATACATGGATATATGTAGCAACAATCATAATTATCAAACAGAAAAAGTAAGTAAGGTATTGTATATCATTTTTTACAAAGCTGATGAAGTTTGTGAGCTGTCTTGTTATTATAGCCCTCATCAAATTGCACCCAGATGACTTTAAATCTTGTCTTAATAAATAACATTCTGAATTAAACAGTTTTCCAGCAGAGCTGTCAAAGGCTAATGAGGTTAATGTGTTTAGGTATCTGTAAACATGGAACCCTGAGGATCAGACGAAAAACATGTTTTAGCCACAAAAAGTGACAGACCTAAAAAAAAAAAAAAAACTGTTTTGCTAAGTGAGTGTATTCTCACTGCTTTACCTTTACGTTTGATCTGCAATGTAATACATGCAGATATGACAGCAATTTCAATGGTTGAGACAATGTAGCACCAAGGGAAAGGACTGTCTGTTACTGTAGATACGCACTGACTATGCATAAGCACATGATACCACTGTTGTAGTCAAGACCAACTAAACCTTTTCATTTTATTTTTCATGCCTTCTTTTAACCCTGAGCTGCTGTTCTCCTCAGGGCAGAATGAAGACCTTCTCTACCTGTGCCACCCAGGGCTGCATCATTTCTATCTACTACTTACCACGTTTCTTTGTCTACTCCACACCTTACTTTCCTAACTTGACAATGACCCCAGACAAGCGTATAGCCACCACCCTCTTCTACAGTCTTTTCCCTCCACTGATCAACCCGTTCATCTACTGTCTCAGAACCAAGGAGATCAAGCAAATTTTAACACGCTGGGTCCAGAGACGAAAGAGCGTTATGCCTATGAAGCATGGCCAAATTGTGGCTGTCACCAAGTCACACTGACAAGAGCCTTAAAGGTGCAGTTTGTAGGATTTAGTGGCATCTAGTGGTGAAGTTGCAGATTGCAACCAACTGAATGACGCTTGTCTCACCCTCCCATTCCAAGCATGTATACTACAGTGTAGCAGGTAAACTACAGTGGCCGTGAAACTCATGAAAAACAGAAAAGTTCCTATCTAGAGTCCATTTGTCCACTCTGGGTTTGTAGAAACATGGCAGTTCAACATCGTAGACTTCTCTGTAGATATAAAAGGCTCATTCTATAGTAATAAACACATAATGATTCTTATTTTCAGGTTAGCATACACAAATGAAAACATAGTTATGGTTATCATATTCCATTTCTGCCAGTAGGTCCCCTTAAAGGTGCAGTGTGGAGGATTTAGTGGCACCTAGCAGTGAAGTTGCAGACTGCAACCAAATCAATACTCTCTCACGCCTCACCCTCCTGTCCTTCCAAGCATGTGAGAAAAACTCTGCATTTAAAAGCAAAAGTCAATATCTAGATCAGGGTTTTGGCTTGTCTGTTCTAGGCTACTGTACAAAAATGGTGGTTCAACATGGAAGAAGACCCGCTCTCACTGTAGCTATAAAGAGCTCATTGTGAGACAACGAAAACTCAATTCTTATTTTCAGGTGATTATATATACTAACAAATATTTTATTCCATTCCTGCTAATAAATACTCCTAAATCTTACACACTGGACCTTTAATAAATGCTTGCATGTTAATTTATGAATCTATATAGTAATATACATTGAAAGAGGTTATATAGACTGACAAAAATATGTTGTATTAGTGGAGAAATCAAGGCAAAAGTCTGCGCCCTCCTAAATAATATTTCCTTTCTTTTGTCCTGCTTTAACTCTGTCTGTATGTGTACCAATGGTGCTTTAATTTAATAGAAAGCCTTTCTGCATTTACTCGTGTCAGTTTCTTGTGTTTAAAATGTAATCAAATGTCATAACAAAAACAACATAAGTCATATAGTTGCAAACTAACTGTTACGGTGTGCAATATACGAGGAAAACCTGTAAGTTTGGGAGTTTTGCAACTAACACTGACATAGTCTGAAGCATTGAATTGCATATAGTGTAATTTTGCAGCAAAATATGGCAGCTTTGGGACATAATGTAAGAGACAGATGAAGATTCCATTCTCTTGTAAAACAAAACACATGCAGAAAGAACCTGAGGACATATCAGATACTGTCACATCTGTGCAAGTAAGGTAACTCAGGAGGAGAGGCCCAAATGCAGACGCTACGGGAGGCAGAGTTGTGCAGCCTAAAAATGGTGAGTGGTGAGACAGGCAAGTGTCAAGAAAGTCCATATAAAAAGGCCAGAAAAGCAAAGATCTAAAACCACATGGGCAAAACAGGGCTGGGTGCCTGACACCGAGTAAATACACAAGTGAAGGCAGGATAAGAAGAATAAATCAGGCTGGAACACACAATTAAAACTGGTAGGAAATGTAACAATGGCAGCAAGTAAAGTTACAGACATGAGGAGAGGGGAATTGCAAAATAAAACAAGAAACACTGAACATGAAACCCAAAACCATGATGCTCCAGATCCACGCTGTGAAAACCAACAACAGAAGGTAGATTTATAATGAGAAAGAATGAGAAAAAAGAATGTGAAAAAAAAAAAGCAACGAGAAAAGCATGAGAAAGAAAAACAAAACTTTTAGGGGAAAAAAGGGAGCACAGGTGTACCATATAGTATTGGTTTAATGGTTTATTGAGATTAAAATGAACAAAGATATCACAACTGTCGCCGCTTTTGGCAGTGGAAAGGGGTCATCATGCCCTGCACAGCTTTGTGCACAACAAACTGTGATGCACTGTGTTCTGACACCTTTCTATCAGAATCAGCAGTAACTTTTTCTGTAATTTGAGCTATTAATATCACATATATATAACATATATTCAATAGGGGGCATCACTGTGGCACAGTGGTTGCCTCACAGCAAGAAGGTTCCAGGTTTAAACCTCGGCTGGGGCCTTTCTGTATGGAGTTTGCATGTTCTCCCTGTGTCTGTGTGGGTTCTCTCCGGGTACTCCGGCTTCCTCCCACAGTCCAAAGACACTTAACAGGTTAATTGATGACTCTAAATTGTCCGTATGTGTGAATGGTTGTTTGTCTCTATGTGCCCTATGATGAGCTGGCAACTTGTCCACAGTGATAGCTGGCTCTGTCTTATCCAAAGCACCTTCCACTGTTTGCACCAGTGGGAATGTTGCTATACAGGTCTTTTGCCACAAGATGGCAGCATCCTCAAACCTCACTGCAGTCTGTTCTTGCTCTCACACAAACACACACACACACACACACACCAGAGAAAAAAATCACGTCCTGCAATGACATTTGACTAATGTTCAGTGGATGCTACACCATAATTATATTTTTGCCTATATAATCCATCCAAACATGAGTAATGAATGTGTGAGTGCAGCTTTATGAAAGGGGTTCCCCGTTACATACCCACCCTGTCAATCCTTTTAATTTTACACCCTCCTGTTGGAGTCAGACACGTGAAATCATATCAGTTTTATTTATGTTTACAGTCGTGCCTTAAGTGTCACTGTTGTAAATGTCACATATATTTAAATAGCACTGCAAAATGTTTACTCATGCAGACTCACACTACCTTTGAAAGAATAATTTGTGTGTATAAAGAGAGTGCTGTTTTGTTCAGAGGCCAGACAGCAGCAATACTGACTGGTTTAATGTCACACAAACAGAATGAGCCGTCTTATACTGTAACCACAATCTTTTCTGTCTGCACACAGACTTTTTCTATGTGTATGTGTGTGTGTGTATAAATAAGGGAAGAATAGTTGTATTCATGTTGAATATCTGGCCCACATTACAGTCACTGTGCGGACACAGCATGACTGCAAGGAGGAGGGATGAAAACAGGGAGGAGGAGAGGAAAAAACTACACTGAAGGCAACAGAGGTGCAGTCATCATCCTTTAATAAAATAAATTCTTAGTCAATCAGAACTCGCCATCATACTGCGCTGCCATGTCACAAACTTGATGTGATATTCAAAGCTGAGCTGGACTTTATGTTCCACACTGTTTTTCCTGCTGCACTTTGGTCTGCTGACTGTTGTGCAAACCGGACAAGTGACTTCACAGCGTCACGTGGTTATCACAGAGAAAAGAGTTGCTCCCACATTAAGACTTCATTAGCTTGAATGTTAAGATTTGGGGCCTTAAAGTAAGAATCTTTTTTGTTTTTGTTACTTAAAAATTCTCCTTTTATATCTACAGTGGCAGCTCTTTCATGGAGTCCGCCATATTGAAACATCATGTTTCTATGGTAGTCCAGAACAGACAAATTAAATACTGACTCTAGACAGGGCCTTTCAAGTGTTGTTTCTCCTTTACAGTAGGGAGGTGAGGGTGATGTGAGGTGATTGCAATGCAGCAATGCACCTTGTAGAATTTTCTTGCATCTAGTGGTGTAATTTAGTTTGTCTGTTCTGGGCTGCTGTAGAAACACAGTGTTTCAACATGGTGGCCTCCATGAAAAAGGACCCGCTCCCACTGTGGATATAAAAGGATCATTTTAAAGAAACAAAAGTAAAAATATTCTTATTTTCAGGTGATTATACATGCATGAACATAATTATGAATATTATATTCCATATCTGCCTTATTCTGAAAGTAAAGGCCCCAAATCTTACACACTGGATCTTTAAGTGAGTGAAAAACCTCTTCATTTTGGGACTTTTGACGATCCGAAGCAGATTCTCTTTCTCAATCTGTTGACTCTCAACTCAAAAGAAACTACATACAGTGCTGAAATGTAGAGTGCATTTATTCAAGTTCTTCTTAAGTACAGTTTTGAAGTAGAGGATTTACTTGCTAATTAAATAATTGCTCCTAATGGAGAAATTCTTTTTTCATTCAAGTCTTACACATAAAGTGCTAAATGAAAATTTGGAGAGATGGTGGAGTGATGGGCAGCCCTGGGAGCAGTTAGGGGTTGTGTGCCTTGCTCTAGGGAACCTCAGCAGTGCCCAGAAGGTAACCATACACCTCTCCAGCTGCCAGTCCACCTTCCATATGCTGGACTTGAACCAGTTTCCAAGTCAAGTCCTTACAGACTGAGCTACTGCTGCCCCGAGTTGAGTTGAAACTCCACTACATTTCTCTGACAGCTAGAGTTACATCACAGATGAATATTGTACACACAACATGTATGGTAATCTCAAACAGTAGTGGGGAAAACTTTCAGATCTTTTACTCAAGTCAAAGTGCTAATACAACAATTTGAAGATATGCTGTTTCAAGTCCATCCATCCATTATTTGTAACCTCTGATCCTGTGTGGGGTAGAGCCTATCCCAGCTGCTGCTTCAAGTCCTTCATTTAACATTCTATTTAAGTAAAAAGTATTATCAGCAAAATGTACTGAAAGCACTAGAAGTAAAATGTGCAGAAAAATGACCTCTGTCAGTGTTATAGTAACATCACATTTTTAATACTGATGCATTCATTCATAATCATTTCATTAAGCTAGTTTACGCTACTTCTATGTACAGTCAGGTAGATTAAATGATGGTTCCCAAACTATGGATCAGGCCCCACCTAGGGGTCAGAAAACAAACTGACGGGGTTGTGACAGAATTAATGTGGCAGAGAGGAAGAAAAAAAATCATCTGCAACACAGATGTATTCTTCTTCTCCTTCTTCTTCTTTTTTTAACTTTTTGCTTCGTGTGTGTGTGTGTGTGTGTGTGTGTGTGTGTGTGTGTGTAAAATATTGGATACTTTCACCTTTGATATTTAAATGAAACAGACATTTCGAGGATAACAGTGTGGTGTAGTTGTTCCAACCATAACTGCTTTTTAATAGGGGCCTACAGTATACAGTAGATTCATATTAATTAGCATAAAATGGACACATTCAAATAAATTACAAGAACCTTGTACAGAAATACAGTACTGCCACTTACCACTAATCTTATAAAATATGCTGCAGTGTTTAAGTTTCTCAGCAGCTTTTTGCTCCCAATACCATTAAGTAGCAGAAGTCACCACATACTGTGTTCTATAACTACCTTAAAGTACACAAAGTAGTAAAAGTTATGGCATGATGGTACAGGTACATAAGAATGCTGTTTACATGTTAACACATTTACGAACATTTTGTGAATCCAACATCAAATGAAATGTGTCATGTACATTATTGTTCAATAACCTGCAGACAGTTTCATTTCAGCAGAAGTACTTAACATTTGACTTCCACAGAGCTGTCAGATATGTGTCAGATCAGCTGCCAGATAACTGTTGTGCAATAAGACACGACAAAAGGTGGTGCACTTCAATAACCTTTATTTAGATTACAGATGTATTCCATTTTGAAGTTTGGAGGGGGGAAGGGAGCATTAGTGCTATTTACAATTGGTTTGAAAACGTTTATCTCTGTACAGATTTGAACCCTGATCAATATAAACAATATTTTTTTTAAGACCTAGTGCTGTTACAAAGCAATTCTTTAAAGCAAAAAACCCACAAAGAAAAAAAAGGATTACATTAAATTATAAACAAATGAAAAATAAAATAATAAAAGAGCACAGAAGAAGAAAGAAAATAAAAATACAGTCTGTCGATGATTAGGGAGGTTCTGCTGCTGTTAAGCACAAGACATTGTCAGCGAGTGACTGTGACTGGCTAGAAGCTAACCGTATACACAATCATAGACTAAACACCAATATACTGTATATCAACAAGATCTAGTCATCATGTTCTATATAAGATTCATATTAAATATATTCTACACGTTACCTTAGTTTGGAACATTACTTCCATTGGAAAAATATAAAATAAAACAATCAAACTTTTTATACATTTTTATTTATCTGATGAAGGAGCACATGCTTCAGTTGTGCAAAATGGACTTTGTTAATGCAGAGAGAGAATTCAGGAGAGAAGCGAATTAAGACAAATAAGGAACATTTTTCATTCCGAGTTAATTTCCCTGCTTGGACAGCAATTGTCAAGAGAGATCCTTCACAACACTGTTAAAAAAAGAAGGAGCACAATGAGCCTTTTCCTCGGAGGAGAGAGGGGTGGTGCGTCGGGGAGGGAAGAAAAACTGACATGACGTTTTATTAATCACAACACTGGTCGGTCAGTAATATGCATGGACTGTCAAAACACAGTCACAAATGTCATGGAGAAACAAATAAGTGAAACAAGACCACCAACACTGGCTGTTTGTCTATTCGTTTGTTTGTTAGGCTTCGATTGGCTGAAAGATGACGACTGAACGAGCGGGATGTGTTCGGTCTGTACGGCGCTCTGCAGACAAAAATGGAATCATTTCTCTCTTGTGACCTTTAAGGGCACGCGCAGAGGAGGGCAGTAAAAAGGACACAGGTGTGTGTGTGTGTGTGTGTGTGTGTGTGTGTGTGTGTGTGTGTGTGTCCTGGTTTGAGTTCTCTGATCAGGCACGTCTAAGCTTCGTCTGCTGCACCGAGGGAGATCACACAAGCACATATGGTTGGATGTGTATGGGGGTGTCATAGTGTGTGTGTGTGTGTGTGTGTGTGTGTGTGTTGGTATGTTGGTGTGTTGTTAGTGGTTAAAATTCTCAGCGGTCTCTATGAGAAAACAAGGCCACACACACAAACTTGGGCACTGCATTAATATGACAACCAGCTAGAATGAGGAACCAGAAAGATTCAGACTTTTAACTGACCGGCTGAGGATGTGTGTGTGTGTGTGTGTGTGTGTGTGTGTGTGTGTGTGTGTGTGTGTGTGTGTGTGGCAGAAGGCTTAAAAAAGGTGTGCATTAAGAAAGAAAGAAAAAAAACATGCAAATCCAGTTCCTTCCTCTAATTTTCAGTTATGACAACAAATCAAGTACAACAAAGAAATCAACTCTGTCGTAAATCATTTCCAGCTCCCAACTCTGGTCCTGGATCAGCCTGAGCCCGCTGCCTTATTACATATGTGTGAGTGTGTGAGACAGGGGTAAAAAAAAGGAGAGTGAATGTTTGTGTGTGTGTGTGTGTGTTTGTTTAAATGCATATCCGCATTGTGGGCAGGCTCCAGGACAGGGAACAAGCTCATTAGGTCCAGGATGTTGAGGGCGAGAACGGATGAGAAGGATGGAGTGCCGGCGGTGGTGGTGTGTATTTACAGAATGACACAGCAGTTACTCTCCCCGGTCTTCTCTCTGTTCCTCTGACCTGGGAACACACACAAACATCGTCATGAAGACAAACACTGATCCTACACAGTACCCAGCTAAACACACTGTATGTGGTGCTGAAATGTGATTAAATGAACTCCATCTGAGGCACTGCATGAAATTTCTTTTTTAGATTCGCCGCAAACAGTGTTGTAGTTCTTGAGATCGGTCTTGGTCTTGAGTCCTGTCTTGACTCGGTCTCGCAATACCTTGGTCTTGACTTGGTCTTGGTCTTGGTTCAGTTGGCCTCGACTACAACACTGGCTTGAAGGCAGCTGAGGCAGGACTGCCAAGATGACGGTCAGAGCCACCACACTGAGCTTGACAACAGCTCTTCAGACACCCTCCAGACAGGCAATGTCGCGGATACAAGGTCCATGTTTTATACTGTCTGTTTCTAAGAGCCGTGTTCCTGTTTTAACCATTTACTGTAACAGTCAGGTATACTAGCTAACATTTACTTACAACTGACAAAAGAGGGGAAACATGGCTCTATTAGTGGTGTGCGCACAATGTTGTGGATATGTGCATATACACTGAATTTTGCTGTAATAATGTTCTTGCAAAAGGTACAGTTTAAACTGAGTTGCTTATTTATTCCACTTTATGTTACATTGGGCTTATTATACCCTGAATGCCAGCAAATTGAAGATAATATAACTAGACTAACTAGAGCGCTTGGTGCGACCAGTGAAATTAAATGTCCATCTGAACTCTGACTTGCCTGTCTCTGCATACAATCACCCTCTACCACACAGTCACAAAAGGAGACCTGTCACCTAATATGATTCATGCTAGCTGTATATTCTACACAATATGCTGCATATTGGGAATAGACTTAAGGGAGCCAATTATTTGCACCAGTGGCTGTTCCTAAAACAGAAGCCATGTGTAGAGATAAATAATGGCTGGGAGCAGAATGTTTAAAATTGTTCAGTGTGTGAAAGGCCTGCTGAAAGGAAAGAAGAGAGCTGGAGAGCTGGTTACCTTGGGAATTTGGCTCAGGCAAAGTCTCTCTGGCAACTAAATGCATCACTGTGGTCTTCCCCAACGGCAGTTTGAGAGCTGGTGAAAGGCAGACAGAGGAGAGGTAAAGGTTATTCAATGAGCTACAGTATGCCTGTATTAACAAAGTCATTGACCATCAGTATCACCTTCACAGTACAAATTATGCTACAGTGGAGCAACACTGAAACTACAAAAGAGAGATAAGCTACATGCTACATTTCAGCTGGTTCATTAGTAATAAACTATGGCTGAAGGTGTCAAAAATACATGACTGTCACAGACTAATGATCTCTCACAGGCAATAAAGGGCCCAAGAATGTAAACTTTTATATAAACCAACACCAAAACCACACCGGGCACGTCTCGTCGCGGACCCTCCACCAGGAGCGTCTCAGAAGCATTTTGCCAGCCAGACTTTGTTAACTAGCTCTTTGGTTTATCTGCTTCTGAATATGTAAATATGCTATGTAGTTAAATTGTTTCCCTTTTGGTTGTTTTAATAATCGAACGTTTGTACGGGGTGTTTTATTTTGAAAATTGACCAGATTCTACACAGAGAATACGCCGAGACCTGCTTCTGAAACACAACGCGGTGGACCGGTGGGGTTTGAAACATTGACTAGAATGGCTGTGATTAGCTCCGGCTGTCATGACGCATACTGAATGCATCGTATCCGTGCCCGGTGGAATTTGGCCACAGGTCTAATGTTTCTAGTTACTTTGGAAATCATTGATCTTTACGTCATAATCGCCATATTGATACTGGAAAACTATCCTTGTCAATATTCTAATACTGTTTTGAAACTACTAACTTTCACTATGTCTTACTTTCATCTTAACTCATTATCATGCAAATATAATGTCAGCTGAGCATGATGTTCACTGTGAGGGATTAAAGCTATATAGCAGGTGATATTTACACCAAAATGAATGGAAATCAATGGCTGCCCATTCCTGTTTTGGGGGTCGTGTCATTGTTGCCCCTCTAGTACACCTGTTGTTAATGTCATTAACACCAAAGCAGCTGGAACTGATTAACAACCCACCCTGCTACTTAACTGACCAGATCAGTATCCCAGAAGTTGAACTGACTTGATGCTATACTCTGAGTGTATAATAAGCAGCACTCATCCTTTGGTCATATTTGATGAAAAAAAAACCTATGTAGATTTTAAAAGCACATTAAGAACACACAATAAATTGTAGTTAATATCTGAGCTGCGATACTTGTCACACTGTTAGTCCCCAAATGTGTTTATCAGTCACGTTATGTTGCTTTCACACATGCGTGCAGTGTCGATGTTTCCAATCTGCTGGGAGTTTTGGCTCAACTTCAAGAGGATTCTGTGTCAGCGTGCAAACACGTTAAAACAACGATAAGGAATTATCAGATAGATGGCAGTAATGGGATGAGTGTAAAAGGGTTAGGCATAGCCATAACTACATTAACCACACAAACACCAGTCAAATCAAAATTGGGTTACGAAAAAAGCCTAAAAGCCGAGGAGAGGTAAAGTGGACTGCCTGAAAATAAGACATGGTCTTCTACTCTTCACTCATGGCGTTCATTTTCACACCTCCCCTCCCTTTCTGCCTCTTCACTATGCTGCTCGTGGTTCACTCTAATGCCAGTCTTGCCCCTTTCCTGACCAGTCTCTTTCCCCTCTTTTTCTGGATTTCCTCTCTCCTCCCTCTCTCCGTCAAAGCAGGCTTGTCCGGAGCACTGAGGTACCTCTGTTCTGCGGCTCAGGAAAGGGATGACAACAGCAAAGAACTTTCCAGCAACACACTGCTGTGATTTTGTGTGCATGTCTATGAGCACATAAGGGTTTTTTTTTTTTTTTGTAGTGGTGTACTTTCTGTGTTTTTCTCACCTCCTAGTGTTACGTTGCCGTGTAGAAAACGGCCCTGGTAGATCAGCCTCAGGATGTTAGGACTGCTGACCTGCTCTTCCTCCCAGTCTGAAAGGAGAAAAAAAAGCAGAGACAGAGGAAAATTTAACAGAAAGATCAACATGGAGACAGACAGATGACAAGCTTATCTCTTCTTTATCCTCTTACAGTTTGTTCTCAGAATTATTCTTTTTGTCTGAATTTCCACATCATTTGACATCTTTCCAATAAAACGTAACCATCGTCATGATTGCATAATCTATGAACATTGCCAAATAAGGTTCCAGTTTAGACAGCAGAGCAGATATGACAAAAAACTTTGAATTTCAGTTAGTTCCCCGTTCTGCATCTATCTAATTTACTGTAAACAGTGCTGGGGAAAAAAAAAAAAAGAAATCAGTCATGGCATGGTGGGAAAAAAAAGACCACCAACAACCGCACTGAAGATATTTTAAGACATTTAGGGCCTTTATTTCGGATCATTATATGCAGAATGTATAACATGTGGGCTTTGCGGGATGCACTACAGAATGTGAGAAAGACTCGGAGCAAAAAGAACACGAGGTGTGGCTTGGGAAGAGCTGAAGACAAAAAGTGAAGGCATTAAATAAAGAGAGAAAACAGCGAGGGGAGGTGCACGGCAGCAGAGCCTGGCCACCAGATGTTTGTCTCCGGCTAAACGGAGGGTGTTGGTGCTGACTGAGTGCCTGCTCCGGGTCTCACAGGGTTCAGATCTGTTGTTTGGAAGGAACATGGGGTGCTTCCAAAACTGACAGAACAGAAAGAAAAAAAACTCCCCTTGTCACGAAGAATCTATCAGTATAATTTATACATGGCCACAGTGCATGCAATGTGGACTATATTCACAGCACCGTGGGAAAAGGCTACAGTCTGTGCAGATTTGAAGGTGCCGTGTGGTCGGCAGTATCAGATGAATTCTAACACTGGTGTAGCAGCAGTTGGGGAGTGGGTGTGTTTCAGAGAGGAGGTGGCTATACTGCGATCCCGAATTCCTGTCTGCAATGATAATCAGGCTGAAAGGAGGAGTACATCCTCATTACCTTCCACCAAAGACCAGCACATTCCCACAGAGCTATGCAGACCTGCATGTGAGTAATCAGCAGTGGGTCTGAATGATCTCAGCTCTCTGGATACACAGTATAGCTAGAGCAGAAGTCAGATCGTCATTAGCAATACATTAGCAGCTTAATTGTTAGCAATTACTGCTAATGCAAATACACTGCAGCTGTGCTCATGCAATGATGTGGCTGATTTGCAAAATAACACAATATGATTTTATATTATCTATATGCACATTGTGGGATTATTAAGAATACCCAAACGCTGCATACCAACATCTGTGAAATGTTTACATTTAGCAGTTAATGTGAAGCAGACAGTGCACGGATCGCTCACCTAAAATCACTCCACTCCTCGTCCATGATGAAAGGATGAGTCACATTAAAGCTGCATTCATCTTTTTCATCAATGATGGACTGTAACTATGTAATTATATGTAGTCCTGTACTTGCAATGCAACTTTGAGTTACTTGAGTATTGAAAAAATGAAAACATCAGATGTTAGAAAAACTGTACAAAGCCATTCTGCATCATGACTTCTTTACTTTGGATTCTTCAAGTACATTTTACTGCTAAGATTTTTACTTAAGTAGGGTTTTGAATGCAGGACTCCTATTTGTAACGCAGTAGTTTTAATGGTAATGCTACTTAGGTAAAACATCCCAATCCTTCTTCCACCATTGGCCACTTTGAGGCCAATAGGGGTGGTCTGTTATGGCTGCAGCGGTGCGGGCCTGGGGGTGTCCACCAATAAAACGCAGCGACCCAACTTTTGGAAAAACGCAGCCTGACATCACGCAGCAGTCAGCCTGAAATGTCTCTGATACTCTACCTGTTGTGTTCTGGCTTTGTTTATTTCAACTGCCATTGCCAGTAACGCTCACTGGGATATCTAAATAGAGCTACTCACCCATCGGCCAGTTGTCATAGACGTGTTTAGCGATGTCTGCCGCCGAGTCGTTGGGAGAGAAGAGGAATTCTTTCGTCTTCCCGCTGACTAAAATAAGCCGCAGGTTTATCTGCAACAGAAAAAAAACAACACAGCTATGTTAGAACTGTGTCTGAGAAACATTATTGCACACATTAAATGGAACGTAACACAAACGCCTGTCCCATATGTCACATAAAGCACAGTCAAATCAGGAAGCACGCAGGTTCAAGTAATTTAATAGGAAACAGGAGAAGGATATGAGGGCCCTGAGGAACATCCTTCCGCAGGATCAACTCCCATCTGTCTCTCCAACTTCCTCCTCTCTTTTTTCTCATTCCACTCGTTCTCTGCTTCTTTGTCTCTGGTTCCCAGTTCTGTCATTTACCGGCAGTTTGTCACTTTCTCATCTCTCCACTCACAAGCCAGATGTTTTGCTCTGCTTTGTTCCTTTGTCTGGGCACCAAACCCAACATATACTTTATTACATGCTATTCTTCATGAGACTAAAATACAAGTTTACTCTGCAAACTGCAAATTAGAGGCACTATGCAACATATATGGCATTTTTGTTGTTGTTTTTTTTCCTGAATGGGAGCGTGGTATTAAAACCCTCTGGCTTGCCAAATGTAAATTTAGATGAATGAATGAGACTGTGAGTATCAATGAGACTGTGTGTTTCAACACAACCAAACCTGGTTCTCACAGTGTTTAACAGCCCACAACACAGGAACAATTAGCAGGTTCTGGAACTAAAGGCTGTTAAAATGTTCTCCGAATAGCTCGTCTCAGTAGTCAGTGGTGACAGCCAAGTATAATAATAAATGAATAATAGTGTGAGACTGTCACCCTTTACAGAGAGTCAGCTACTGAATTGTCTTTATGGGGTTTTTCTCACTGACAGTATAAAGAATGGACAGTGTAAGCGTGACGTCACCCGTTTTGAAGCTAAAAATATGTAACGCTGGCCACCGCCGTCTCTGCTGTACTGCCTCTACTGCCTCCTGGCTAATCTAAAAATCATCTTCTGCTGTGAAGTTGAATTTTAATACAGGAGCTTATGGAGGTTGAAATGTTCTGTATCCAGCCTCAAGTGGCTGCTTGAGGAACTGCACTTTTTGGCGCATTGGCTTTATTTCCCAGCCACGGAGGATGCCACTTGGGTTTTGTACAGGATATTTAAGGTGGGCACAGTCCATATTAAGATCAACAAACATGAGTTATCAGTCACATGATCAGTTATGATCAGATTTCTTTTCCTCTGACAGTCAGAAATATATTGAATGACGAAGAAAAATCACAGATAGGAACACGCTGGTTGGCGATGGTAAAAGTCCAATCCTGATAAAACACAAATTCTTGCACATTCCTTTCCAAAAATAGACATGGACATCCATCAGAGGCTGCTTTGCTCATTTACACTGTGTTTTTTGCATAGAAGAATAGATATAAGATGGTGAAACGAGGACTGTAAACTCTTCAGAGAGGAGGTGACTGACCTTCAGTGTGGCTGTGTACTGAAACTCATTGAACTGGATTATTCTCACTCACAGCACACTGCGCTATTTCACAGATTCCTCATTTGTTTTTTTAATAATTTCTCCCAGTACACTACAATGGTCCTGACTCCATCCAGCCATTATCTGTAACCGCTTATCCTCATCAGAGTCACAGTGGGGCTGGAGCCTATCCCAGCTGACTTCGGGCAAGAGGCGGGGTACACCCTGGACAAGTCACCAGTTCATTGCAGGGACAGACAGAGACGACCATTCACACCTACGGGCAATTTAGAGTCACTAGTTAACCTGTTAAGGTTCATGTCTTTGGACTGTGGGAGGAAGCCGGAGTACCCGGAGAGAACCCACACAGACACAGAACATGCAAACTCCACACAGAAAGGCCCCAACCACTGCAGCACCATGCCGCCCCGTCAATGGTCCTGACTCCTGCTGTACAAATCAAACACTTCAAATACTGCGAATGAACAGCACACACTGTATCAACACTGTATCAACCACTGTATCAACCCCATCTGACTCAAATGATTCTAATCATTTGTGACGTCCAGACTATAACAATAAACAGTCACCACCTTTCCTCACTGTGCCTGCGTCACTGTGACAAACAGTGACTACAGAGAAACAAATCCACGGTTTACATTTGATTGGTGTGACTGTGCTGGAAATAATCACACAAAGAGGACCGGACTGGACGTGTGCTGCTCATCACCATCTTTCACCCTAAAAACACTCAAACATTTGCAGTCACGTGGCATCAGGATGCACAGTTTCTCTTAAGCGTCGTGATGTGTGTGTGTTTAGCGTCGGTACGGCAAAGGTCCGCGATGTTTGTTTGCCTGTGTTTACTGTGTTTGTGTGTCTTGCCTGCAGTGCATGCATGGCACAAGCACGTGTGTGTCATGTTTCCTAGTGTGTTTCCATGTGCCGAGCGTCTGTTAGCCCTCTACACCACACCCCTCCACCCCCGTGCTCCACAGAACCCACTCTGCTGAGCAACACACACACACACACACACACACACACACACACCCCAGTATACTGTATGTATACACATTTCCGCACAGAGAATGGGCTGCAATGATGTAACGGAGCTAACACCAACGGATTCAAACAGAGATCTGTGTAAGTACGTTATCAAATCAGCTTTTAGGTTTAAGAATGAAAGAGCCATACAGAGACATACACACACATACATATATATATGAAACACACACCCACTGACCTCAACACTGACCCCATAAACATGCAGCTCATATACACGGGCAAAAAAACAGCAACAGTAAACCAATACGATCTCACCTAAAACAACCTCACGAGGAACATTTGGAGCGTACAGATGAGATACAGATCATAAAGCAGGACTCTGCAGAATGTTGCTGAGCGACTGTCTGAATCTTTTTATCACACACACACACAGACACACGAAGACAAATAACTCCTCTGAATGAGACGCTCAGAGACAGATGTAATGAGGATGACACACACATACAGGAAGTCCCTTTACATAAGCAAGGTCGTGCTCCTTCCTGGTCGAACACCTGGTCGTTGCTATGGTGTCACCATGGCGACAGCCAGTAGTGGGTGGCTTAACCTGATAACACCTACAAGATAGCTTCACCCCACCCCCCTCCGTGTCTCCCTCCTGCCAATTTCCCACCGTGTCGCGTCATATTGTCTTCCTCTCCTTGCAGCAATCTCTGCATCCCATCCCTCCCTCACTCCCTCCATCCCTCCCTCTGTCTGTCTGTTTAACTGTCTCTCTCCCACCACTCTGTCGATCTCTCGCTCTGCACAGTGTACAGTGGAGGAATGTACAAGGCCAGAATAACAAGAGGCTCCGAGCTAGCTTCAATTAAACACGCTCAACTCAGCTGATCAACTCGAACGGCTTTCAATCTCATAATTTACTTCTCTCCCCCTCTCCATCCTTCTTTCCTCTCTCTTCATTTTCTTCCAAGAGACAAATAAAAAATAAATAAATAAATACAGAGATACATAACAGGTCTGTATGGTCTGCAAATGATCTGATGACAATCAAAATTTGTTAAAATGATAGATCTCTCCATCAGCAAACATAAAACATAAAATTAGGTGAATATCTTTTCAAAGAGCGGTGTTCAAACCTCCTGTAGAGTTCAGGGACGTGCAGAATCAATGAACAGTAACACTGATGCTGGTGTCTCGTGGAGCAGCAACACCTTCCTATATTGCTTTTTCTTTTCATTTGTCACCCAGCTGTATCTCTACAGGCGAACTCTGGCTGTCCGCTTTTTCCTCTTTTTTTCCTCTTGTCACCCTTTATTCTCATTTGAACTGAATCAAGTCTTAACTCTTAGCTCTTTCTTCCCCTCTTCCCCCCCGAGGGTCTCTGCGCCTTCTCCCTGGACTCTCATCCGTGGAGGGGGTGGTAATGAGGTTTCACAGCCAGTTCGGGGAAGTATATTCAATTGCCATCTATTCTCTGTAACGAATGCAAGAGCTCCAGGTATGGGGAGAGCTGTGCTTCGTGCATTCATGCATAAACATTATACAGCGCAAATATCTGGAGGCAAACAGCCAGTTACTCATGCATACGAAAGGCAAGTCCTTGCCTACAACCAGAGTCCACAATGTTAGAAATCGGCTGTATGAAGTGTGCACCAGTTTGCAGAGCTTGTGGAGGAATAGAAGAAGAAACGTAGTGAGTGTTACACTTCCCCTGATGCGAGTATGTCAAAGTATTTGTAAGCTCAAACATCCTGGTGCAGCAGCTTCTATTCTTGGCTACTTCTAAAAAAAAAAAAAAATTACTTGTGCATGAAGCTGGTGAAACAGCTCCCTGCTTGTCGAGCCTCTGCTACAGACGAGACATTCAGACACACTACAATAATGTGACCCTGCTGCCAAGCAGTGCCATGGTGTAAACATGTGAAGCAAGCAAACCCTCTTGGCTAAACACTGTTTGCACACGGCGGAGAGCAGGAAACTCAATGCCATCTATAATTATGCCTCCCTGAGTACCGCTCTCAATTCTTTCTCAAGGAAATAGCGTGTGTGTGTGTGTGTGTGTTTATGTGTGTGCTTGTGTTTATAAGAGTATTAAAGAGTATTGCTGCTCTTTAGACCCTCTGCAGCAGTCAACAAATTATAGAGTGGGAAGCCTTCCTCCGGGAATATATTAGAGCAGCTTTATAGGTAGTAAATGCAGTAAGGTTAGCCTCCGCTGTCAGTGGATTCCTAACCGTATGAATGAATTTAGGAGAGGAGGTGGGCGATTAGGCTGACTGGGGTCTGTTTAAAACAAGCCAGCTGGATCCAGCAGCCAGCCCGCTTTGTCTTGCCCATTAAATCTTTAGAAAACTCGACTGTAAACTCAAGAATGTAGCAGCGCAGCACTTTGAGGACACAAATACCGCGTGAATTGTCAGTCGCTGATCTTACCGATAGTAAGTTGTGGGCACTTGCCTGTCTGCCGCTGCTTTCTGGCTGTCAACACCTTTAAATGACGGCTCCAAAAAAAAAAAAAAAAAAAGTTGTGGCTTATTGGACAAACTGTGAACAAACGAAAAAGAAAAAGAGCAGCCTGAAAGAGTCTTGTCCCATTTTTTAATTAGTCAAAACTGAGTCAATAAAACAGCTTTGTAAGCTCTTAGTGATTCTGCAAATGAAGAAAAGGAGCTGCTGCAATTATTAGCCTCCATTAGCACGCAAATCCTCTCATGGAGCCATTGTTTTCTTTAATTAACAACCCTGAAAAGTGTTTTTAGAGAATACCTTATGCAACGGCAGGCTGAATGCACGTATCACAAGCTGCAGCTTCACTTCCTCAGATGTTACAGCAGCTGACAGGATTCGTCAAATAGCCTCATTTTGAGTCGGACATATTTAATACCACATTATATATAGAGCGTATTTTTGTCTGTGTAAGTTCCATACTTCATATGCACACATACTACACACAGACAGAGTGGTTATGCAACAACAGCTGACTGATGATAGTGTGATACGAGAAACAAAGCCTAAGGCGAGGATTTGTGATCTCAGTGTCTCTCGGAGTGTGTGTGTGTGTGTATACTTTCTCAAACTTACTTTGCTAATTTTGCCCTATTTAATATTTATTTCAAGACTTGTCCTGGGACATCACGCTTACACTGTCCAGAGCAGCGATGTGTCACGTTTAATGCAGAGGAGAGCACCTTCAAAATAAAAGCAGTGAAGGTTCGGCTGAAATTGTGAAGCAACTTTAAGGAAACTTCAGAAAGATAAAGAAACATGGTGAAGAATTACTTTACCAAGAAATTCATGACACTTAGCTATGATTCTGTTTCTTTCTAAATTTCTGGATTTCTTTCCAGAAATGAGAATTTACCAATTTTACTTTACTTTAATAAAAGCGAGCAGTGAATGCAAAGTCTAAAAATTTTTAGAAACTGCAGGTGACACTATGTCCATGCTTTTGTACCAATTATGATTTCTTTGTGTGCTGTCATATGATGCACTTTTTAAAAATTTTTTTACACAAGACATTTATTTGAATTTTCAATATTTGTAGTAAAGTTAGGATTCGTTTGTATGCTTCAATGTCAAGACACGTCTGCAGGGGTGCAGCAGACCGTTCACTGCAGTAAAGACGTAAAAACAAACAGAAAGACCTTGACCCACCGAAAATGTGTTCATAATTAACTTTTTTATTATCTTCATAGGGTACTTATCTATAATGGTGAGCATGTCATGCTTTGCTTTGACCTACTTTGCCAACATCATGTACTACAAAACACGCAGCTTCTGCAAAATATTTGGTCATTTCCATGAACTAGAGAGGTGAGCAAAGGTTTAACAGATATATACTGTGAGAGTCAACAAGAGAGCTATTCCTTATGGTTATATTCATATTGAATATTAACCACAGGCCGAGTCGGGGCAGAGTGAGAATGTGATTGAAAATAAACACAGCTCCTGTTTCACCTCGAGACAAATTGTCTTTTCTGCTGTTACATAAGCAAACAGGAGGCTTCAGCCAAGCGATCTGACTGGTCAAGATTTATTCCAACACTGCTGATTATGCCTACAGTCATGCTCTGCTGGTTGCCATGCCAACACTTGTGGTAACCAGGGAGCTAGTTAGTCATCTGTGCTGTTTTGTCCTGTTTTTATGCCTGTGCACTGTGTGGAAGCCTTTCAGACATCATGCTCATGTCAGCAGTGTACTAAATAATAAAGCACCACGATATTATAACGACAGCTAACGCTGAAGTCTTTTAGGTTGTCATTACAATATTAATTTCTACAAGGAGTTATGTAGTTTATTTAGTGTGTATCTTTAATATCACATGCACGTTTGTGGTTGAACAGATTTCTCTCTCATGCTTCAGACTGCTGGCACAGAAACTCAGTGCAGCAGTCAATAAATCAGAAAATACTTTCAGTTTCACAATTCCTTCAAGTCAAAGTTGATGCTGTAGTTGCAGCTTTTCCCTCAACATGGCTGACACGTACAATATCACCATTCATTTAAGAATGATTGCATTTTATCTAACAAGCAAACAGCTGCTCTGTTCTTTAACAAAGAGGATGTTGTGTTATGTGCCTGCAGAAGAAAATGCAAATAATCTTTGTTGAGTGTTTCTGCTGCATTCGTTGAGGCGTAGCAGCCATGCCTCAATAATCACTACAGTGCAGTAATATGTCCTTAAATCAAGCATCACACGGGCAGCAATAATTTAACTCTACTACAGGATAACCAGGAATGTTATTTTCATCCTCAGAGCCCTCAGCTTTACAGAGCTAGATACGAGGTGGTACAGACCAACACTGGAGCTGCAAGAGGATATTGGACCTACATTCACCGGGTCGGCCAGAAACTCGACTCCAAATGAATGTCAGTGTTACTGCATGTGTAAATAATCGACTGTTTGCTTACAAGTTGGCTATATCAGCATAATAAGGAGCTTAACTCTGCAACTTTTGAAGCCACACATGTGACCATGCCGGCCTGGGATCAGATCCCAGAGGAGTTTTCTTTAATTTTTAGTCCCTTTTGTGTCAGCAGCCTGTTCAGTGGACATAAAATGCAGACCTCCTTCCTGTTGAACTCTAAAAATCGCCATTAATCATTAAAGAGGGGATCTACTGTAAGAGAGGCCGTAAGTGCCGACACCACAGACCTTTCTGATGCACTTTCCTTTCATGCTAACTTCCTGTGGCAGAGGTGGCTAATGGCTACAATGCAGTTTCTTGCACAAAGCAAAGAAACCCTTCACTCGCCGCTCCTCTGCAAATACATCATCTTTCCTAGAATCATTACTGAAAACACCTTTGATGATGATCTTCTCTTTCAGAAGTCTGACCCTTTAGTTTGAGAAAGTGTTGGGCTTGCAGCCACGGATCGTTATTCCACTGCTGCAGTTACAGCTCTGGGCTGTGGATCCAGGAGAAAATGAGCAACTCCCCGTCTCCTTTTAGTTGCTCTCACTACTATCAGTCGCATGTCTCATTACTCAGTTGCCCCCCCTCGTACCTCACATCTCTCTCCAAGCCTCGTCTTTTTGTACTGTCATTCAAGAAGACCTATACTTTGATATGCTGACGTCCTCATCACAGGCAGAATCCACTCCGCTCTCGTCTTTTCGCTCCCTCTCCTTCCTGTCATGAGCATGATCAGCTGTTCCCCGTGCTCCAGCTGGCACTGTACCTGACAGCTCTCCGCTCCCCGTCCTCGCTCTTCATCACTCCCTTCTCACCGTTTACAAACAGATAACCCTTTAATCCATCAGCTGCTTCTCCCCTCTCCAGAAACAGGTAGAGTTCCCTTTCATGCTGTCATCTCCCCTCCTAATGTCTTCACTGACACACACACACACACACACACACACACACACACACACACACACACACAGGGCTGCATTCCTTCTCTCCTGACAGACGTCAGAAAGGTGCCTTTGATCACACGTTCTTCCTCTCTGTGATCGGACCCGTCACAAGCGCTTGACATTAGTTTACGTTGCACGCCTGCCTCCTGCCACTTCCTCCACTCTCCACTCGCTTCTTCACACTTCAAAATGGCTGTTCGGAACCCGAAGGCCAAATGAATTAACATGCCAAATGTGAGCCGTGCCAAAAAAAACTCAAGCAGATTACCCACCCCATTACCCACTGGCAACCCACACACTGATGGGACACAGTGTGGAGACAACTGTGTTCGGATGTCAGGGAAATCTGATTCACGGCTGTAACACCAGCATCGAACAGGCAGGAGGAGAGTTAGTTTAGCATCTATAGATGAACATCTGATTACCAACACACTAGGGTTCTTGATCAGTGCTCTGGAGAACCTTTTTATCCTTAAGAACCCTTTTGAGCTGTTTAAGGTTAAGCACTTTTGATGCTTTGAGGAACATTTTTATGTTTAATAATCTTTTTTCCTTTTAAATGTTCTTTGGAAAACTGAGTACTGGATCTTTAAGTTGACTCAACCGGTTCTTTGAAATGGTTCCTTGTGGCATCACCATGAAGAGACCCTTTAGGTTCTAACTGGAACCTTTATTTTATTTTGAAGGGTGTAATGGATTATAGAAACTCTGACATTTGATTTGACTAATTTACAGATTTGATATCATCTAAAGTGTATATTAGCTTGAACATTCTTTCTTTAATTTTTATAGCACTGTTTTTCACTCATGCGTCATCAGAAAGACAGCTCACATTTACGGCACAGAGCAGCTTGTTTCTCTGTTAAATGACAATAAAGTCACTGACTTGAAAAGGGTATCTGCAAAACCAGCAGACAAAGAACAGGACATCACTTAATGTTGCTCCAGTGTATCAAATGACAAAGTGAAAACAGTGACGGGAGCTGCCCGTAGTGATGATCCTGCAGAGAACTATCACTCTGCAGCTCCCCTCGGCTTTACACAGCTTAATGGCAGGTTTCAGCTCATTGTTTAGCTGTCTGGCCCAAAACTTTATTATTTCGGTTCACTCTCAGCTCTCATCAACGTCAGCTTTGGCCAGAGTGGGCAACTGTTTTCTGCAAAGGCCCACTGTGCACTCCCTGCTCGGCACCAGACACAGCAAGCTGGTGAACATAGTGGAGCATTTAACAGCTCAAGAGATAGAAACTTCTACGGACATTACTGAGACGGATACAAACGCACCGGCTAGAGGCCGGGACATTGAAACTTAAGAAGGGCCTGCTCCAAACATTAGTCAAAAGTTTGGCCCAGCTCCACAACACCTGCCTGCTGCTCTTCTTTACATGTGGTGTGTTAGCTGCAGCGCTCAATACTGCACAGTGGTTGAAGGTACAGTATGTCTGGATGGGCTAAAAACCTCTCCATCTCTCCATTAGCCACCATTCATCAAGACACACAGAAATATAGACACACATGTTGCCACACATGGAGGCACATGGAGGAAGGACACTTCATAAATGACCAGAGGAAATGAGAGAATGATGGAAACATGAGAAAGAATGTCTCACTGTCGCAGAAGAAGATGACGCTTTCACTTGAATATTTCCCACATCAGACGTCAGCAAAGGGAGGCTCCGCTGTCCTCATCTCATCAGGGAAAAACAAAAGTCCAATAAATACTTTCAGAAACAGAAAGCCCAAAAGAATTAAAGAACAAGAGGAAGTGACCACAGAGCCAGACAACAGAGCCCGTATCACACATCATCACCAAAGTGCTGACGCTGTAACACATGCCATGATAGTGATGACGAGGTCCGATGCTATAGGTGGACAGGAGAAACGCTGACACTTTTGGAGGCGAGCCCAAAGGACCGGGGGAGGAAACAAGAGAGACTCGAATGGGGATTCAAAGAGGGAACAACAAAAAGGTCAGAAAGAGGCGGCGAGAAGAGGAAGCGCGAAGGTGAACGAAGCGGTGAAATCCACTTTGTCCCTTCAGGTCATCCACTAACTATGAAGGGGTTTTACATCTACATATGCATGCACACTGTTTTTTTTGGGGGGCAGGGGAGTCGGACGTGAAATTGCTCTTGTATGCTTCAATCAATTCTCCTCTGATCCCTCCATCAGCGTCTAGACTCTGTCCTTCTCTCCCAGTGAAACACAAGGTTAGAGGTGAGACAGTACGCGATGACAAGGTGCAAAACAGTGGAATAAAAATGTTTCTGCGGTTGTCATCAAATGATTGGGCAAAAAAAAAAAACAGTAATGTGATACAGGAAGTGAAAGAGAGGATGCTTTCCCCGGTTGACCAGGAAGTCAGAAAAGAAAGCGCATCTGGGTCTGGATGTTTGCCAACAGTTATCACATTATCATAAATCATGTCAGTGTTTTTACTGAACAGAAAATCTCCATACTCTGTATACAGTGTTTTCAGCCTCGCAGGCCAGTGTGGCAGAGTGAAATATTAAGAAATAGAGCAGCACTGGACTTTTTGTCTTAATTTCTGTGCAGTTCTGTTTCCCAAAATAGACATTATTTGCTGAGTTCATATTCTGTCTGTTCAGGCTCAGAGAAAAAACAGCTACATGCACAAACCCAAAGGCCAACATGCCACATGTCGGCGTGCTGCTGGTGTGAAGGGACCACACAGAGGGTTGATGATCCCCCGATGATGGCTTTGATGAAAGGACCTCCTGTCCTTTACCTCCTTCCTCCTACCATTTGCTCTGCAGCAGTCCTGTCTCCTCAGACCTCCTCCTCCTCCTCCTCCTCCTCCTCTAACTCTCCTTCACTTCCATCGCAGGGCGTCTCACCAATGTGACTTCCTCCCCCGTGTTTTCCTGACCTCCCGCTATGTGAAAGCCCTGGAGTCAAGTGAAGCATCCCCATGCTGTTTCTCCCCCCCACTCTCCACCTCCCAAGAGAACCACATAGTCTGTGGTGACCTCTGCCTTCCCCCCTCCTTCCGTTCTCTGTCTCTACACATCCACCCCCACCCTCTTCCCTAGGTGGTCTTCCCCAGCGGTGTGTAGTGGATGCCCTGCAGTCAGGATTAGCCTGATTTGTAACCTTTCAGGCTGTCCTTTTTAAGCACAAGCATTTCCCCCTTTTCATGTCTGTGTCTAAAATGAGAGTTTAGTATGTTTGAATGTGTTTTGATAGTTCATTAATAGTTTAACTATTTACTAGGCAGAAACACAGACCACTCGCTGCTTCCAGCTTCTAAAATATTTCGAGGATTTGTTGCTTCACTCTGCTTTGTATAATTTTATAATTTTAAATATATATATTTTTGGAATTTAGACTGTCCAAAACTCGTTCCCTTTCCATCATCGTCTTTGTCCCTTTCCTCAGATACTCTTATGGCCAAGCAGACGTTTAAAAAGACGTGACGTAACGTGTGAGAGAGAATCGACATCAGACAAGAGAGGAGACAGCGGTTACATCCACGCCGCTGCATTTTCCTTCAGAGAAGAGCACAGCCCTGCCTTCAGTCCTCACGTGATGTCCTGTGTGTGTGTAGAAGAGAAAATGTCTCCACGTGAGTGTGTGTGGGAGAGAGGCGCACACACACACACACACACACACACACACACCATATAGACTGCTGGCAAGCTGAAATGCCCTCTGTGCTGGAATTTACCAGATGGCACAGGACAAAAACAACCAGGGGTATTACTACCCCCCCCACCGCCCCACCACACACACACACACACACTCCGATCACACTCACACTCACACACACACACACACAAATTCTAAGCCTATTCAGGAGTGAAGCAGCATGCAGTGGCAGGAATAGATGTGGGTTGAAAACAATTTTAAAAATCTTTAAGTGAGTGTGTGTGTGTGTGTGTGTGTGTGTGTGTGTGTGTGTGCGTGCGTGCGTGCGTGTGTGTTACCACAGAAAATGGATTAGATGTGTTGTACTTCTTAGAGCACATTTACATCTACAGCCCCCTGAGAGTTACAAACACTGATAGAACACACACAATGATGATAACAACAATAATAATGACAAGTAGCACTGAACCTTATAAAGTTAGACAATGAACACTGAAGTTTGCACATTTTAAGCCTCCTATAGAGGTTACAGGAGGACGGACACAACATCACACAGTCCTGCATAATATAGTCTAACTAATGAAACCTCCCCACAATGTTCATGATTAATATTTAGTACATATGAGGTCATTTTAAGGCTGTTTGTGGTGTTGTTGTATTATATTTGTAGATATATTTACAACAGTGTTTCCTCTACACCGCCACAATAAAATGCATCTACTGCAGAACTCTGGCCTCAAAAATAAGCAGAAGCCTGCAGGATGTCCCAGTTCTACAGGTATGTGCTGACAGGTAAAATGATTTGAATAAACTGTCACAACAGACAAACTCAGTGTCTGTCTGTGTTTGCAGTGTGTGATACATGCATCTATAGGGCTTTTTTGTTGTCTGATTGGAGATCTGACTCATCGGTTATGTTTGTGTTGTGCACGACAGGAAAAAAAGGCAGCCTCAGTGGGGAGACAGTGAAGCAACCACTAACGCACAGTAAAGCAACAACAGGAAGGAACACAGCAGCAACAAAAAGGAGGAGGAGGTGGAGGAGGGGAGGGTTGGTGACTGGGGACCCAATCAAGATGTTTGACAAACATTGTTCCAAGCAGAAAAAAATATAGATAGAGATGACATAATCCGCCAAGGGGGCTGTTTAGGGGATGTTGCGTTGCCTGCTATGTCACCACAATTAAGATGTTTACATCCAGCTGAACAATATCATAATTATTAGAAGTATTATTCACAGCAAGGTGCATGCAGAGGCAGTTTAAACGTTTGTGAGGATGAAGCGCACTTTGCCTTAATGCTTCTAGCGAGCGCGCTGAACTATGAACTGTAACTGTACCGAGATGACCGCTGCAGCCGACTGAGCTAAACTAAAGCTAAAGCTAAAATGTGAAGAGCCAGCGATCACTGCTCATAACGTATATTTAGCTACAATGATCTCAGAGAAGCCACTTCACATAAAATTGTGTAATTAAACTCAACTATAAGTCAATGTGTGATGTCCTCAGTGCGAGTCAAAGTTCTGCTGCTTCCCCAGAGATAAACCCACACTTCCTCATTACAAGAAACTGAGAACAGAAACTAGATGAAAAGCCCTGAATCACTCTAGTCCAAGGTCTAATGCTTCATTACTGCCAGCTCATTCAGATAACAACACACACACACACACACACAACCCCTGCTGGGATCATTAAAGATATACAGACTCAGAGCTCCATAGCATCCAACATGCAATGACAAGTTTGTGCAAGACAGCATGAAGGCCAAATATACCCTCTCTATCATTCACACACACACACACACACACACACACACACACACACTTTGAGCTCTATATTTCACTCTGCTCGTTTCCCACTGCTTCTGTGTGAACACGATTAAACCGGAGGTTTCCGGTTTTCATCTCTGACACCACCACAACCTTTCAGCAACCAGCCGAAAACATATCCTACTAATTGTCTTTCACTCTTGCCATCACAGCTCACAAATTCAAATACTAAGTACATGATCGATGTACTGCTACATCCTGTTCAATCTTTCAGCACTACAATCAGTGTGCAATAAACACACAGGTTTAAAAGAAGAAAGTTCAGATGCAATATGAAAAACAAGCAGGATTATTGTGTCTGCACACACTGTTTATATAGTGGCAAACCACTGAAAGCCTTCATATTGAAGCTGGCTTACGTTATCAGCTGAGGATTAAGGCTCTAGTTTAGTTAGCGCTCGGTATATATGACACACAAGCTCCTGGAGGATGAACTTACTCCAGCTTTTTTTAATTTGATATCAGAAAGTGGGGGAAAAAAAAGAGGTGAAATGTCAGCACAAATCAGAACTATGCCATCGGTGATCAATTAATCTGAGCAATCTCTCCCTCTCCTCCTTCCATGCAGTCTATTGACAATCAGAGAGAGAGAGAGAGAGAGAGAGAGAGAGCCATTACCTGGTATTATGAAGATGAAGGACACAGTGGGTACTGTGAAATAGTCAACAAATTACCTCCTAAACACTTTCCTAAACACTTTTCTTTGACCTGGATGGAAAAAGTCATGAGGTCAAGGAAAGATGTGGAGGAGGAGTTAGGAGAAGACGACTGCGGTGCTCAGAGAGCACTCACACTAAACTACATCATTATGTGCAGGAGGATGTTACTGACGTGGTCTGTGGTAAAACTACAAGGTTCGGAAAATGGACTACAAAACATGTATCTGAGATACTTCTCCCTGTGCGTTCTTACCGTGTTTTTAATGCAGGAAATATAAATGTGGGCTACCCAGGGGAAAATATGACTACAATGGAATTGTGGGATGGCATTATCTCCATTCCTTTCCTAAAGGATGGTCCGGTGTAGCCTATGCTAAAGGACATAAGAAAGGAAGCATTGAAGCTCCTTTCCTTAACATTTAGAAAATTCAAACAGCTCTTATCATGACAAATACTTCCAGGTCATTTCACTCAGTGAGGAAGCATCAAGCATCAAGCAAAAAAGACTATTTGACCATACCCCCCAGTGTCTGTACCCACGTACAGACCTAAAGCACCATGAAGCAGTGAGCACACCTGGTTGGTGCCGATATCATTCAGTACCACATTAGTTGAGGCTACGTTCTCTCTGCCTGTGAGGAAGAACAACAATCTGATCCTGCAGGAAGATCCACTTGATGAGGCTTGACCTTTGGATGACTGCTCCGTGGCTCACGTCTGCCCCATCTGAGACCCGAAGAGTCTCGACGCTGACCCTCTGATTCCCTCAGCACGTATTGTCTGTCTGACTTGCGCTGGCACAGGAGAATATCGGGACAGATTTAAGTGCTGATCTAGAAAGGGCAGCGTGTCCCGAAAATTTAGCAGGAAGAGGGACAGTTCATTCTTGCTAGCTAGCTGCTCTGACACACACACTGTGTGCTGGCAAGGCAAAGCTTTAATATAAATGTCCCCTCAGCTGGAAATTGTTTCCAGTGCAGCTGAAAGGCTCCTTTTATTGAGCTGGTCAAACACATACACACACACACACACCCTCCCATCATCCCCCATTTCTCCTACACACAAGCATGCGCACACGCACACACACTCTGTTTCTACTCAACTTTTAGGCTCACAGAGAAATACAGTGTGTTTTTTTCACTTGAGGGCTTTTGTTTTACGTCCATTCAAATTGTGTAGGAAAATTACAGCTTCATGTAACATGAATTGAACGGCAATAAAACGAGAGACCGTGTGAGTTTGACGCGATTTGGTGCGATTAATGCCTGGTGTAAAACTCAAATCAATACAGTGGACGCACATATACGCACTGAGCACATTGATTACACACATTGTTTGTTCAGAATTTCCATTAGAAACTTATTATCTAACAGACGAACGCGCGAGCTACTAACTGAGCGACTCCCAGTTTCCATTAATGATTCACATTTAATATTTGACGAGGCTAACGTGACACTTTACACAACCGTGAGCTGAGATGACAAATTAGACATTGAGCTTGTGTTTTTTTTCGCTGTTGCTTTCAGTCACTAAGATCTCTTGAAAAGTAAAGCGCAGTAAAATGAGCTTGTGTTCGGCTCCTCGTCTTCCTCTCTCGGTGTCACTCTGTGAGCCTTTCCCAACTCAAGTTTCTCTTCCTCCTTTCAGCCAGCCCACAGCATCCTTAACGGCAAAACCCCGCCGGACACGTCTCTCACGGCGGGGCCGCAGCACTGTTTCAGTCCGCTTTCCATGTTTCTTCAAACCCCATCAGGAGCAGCTCGGCTGCGTTTAGCCCACCTGACTCATTTTTGGTTTATATGCTTCTAAATATGTAAATATGCTACGTAGTTAATTTGTTTCCCTTTTGGCAGTTTTAACGATCGGTAGTTTGCACGGGGTGTTTTATTTTGGAAATCGACCAGATTCTCTATGGCGCTTCTGTGTCTGACTTCCTGCTCTATGCAGGTGATGCGGGCTGCTTGCAGCGTCCACATCACACACGGGGTGCGTCACATCCGTTGGTTGTGAGATCTCCTCAAAGTAAAGCGCAGTAAAAACGAGCTTGTGTTTGGCTCCTCGTCTTCCTCTCTCAGTGTCCCTCTGTGACCCTATCCCAACTCAAGTTTCTCTTCCTCCTTTTAGCCGGCACACAGCATCCTCAGAATTTCATTTCTTTGGTATCAGGATGCAATAACTCATCCTTTTTTTTTTTTACCCCATTTAGTTTAATTTAGTCAGAACCATAGCTACCATGGGGAACATTGGGTCATGTCTTTGGTATTGTTGACTACTTGGGGAGATTTCATGACATTTTTTTTCAAACAAAAAGAAATGTGTATTGGATGGATGTCAGAATAATATTCCTGCCATTGTGGAGCAGGCTTCTTTTAACAGGCTCGTGGCACGGTGCCATTCGGTAGTGGCGCACCATTACATCCAAACAATGGCCTTTTAGGTGCAGCCCTAGATTGTGCTGTTCTCTGGAGCAAAAGTGAAGCAGGCTGACTGACTGGGTGTTCTTCCGCTGGCAGATTCAACAGAAAACCACGTCACACTTAACAGGAAGAACAGGTTGTGCTTTAGCTGTGCTTCTCCCTGCAAATGTGCACATTCATGAATACATGGATAAAACACACGCATTTTAAAAGAAGCTGCAGGCGTAAAGTCCAGTCAGGACCACTCACGTATTACTCACACTCACACCCACTCATCTATGTCATGCTCTGACTCTGGAACATTTGGTATAAAAGCTGCAGAGTGTCTTCACTTTACTTCTGTCCTGAGGTGTTCCGTGTCCAGCACGTACTGTAGAGACTACTGCTGTTTTGCAAGAGCGTACTGCTCCGGAATCAGTAACCAGCTCGGTGTATTTGTTGTACATTATGTTACTGTGACTGCTCCCAGCCTCCGACAATACTAATATTGTAGACATGAAGACATGAAGCACAAAACAAGTGCCTATTCACTGTCAAGGGAGATCAGGACCAGAATCAATAGTGTAGACCAGACCAGAAGTTTCCTCTTGAACCGGGACCCTGGGAGCCCCCAGAAACGGCAGAGTAGTTCAACACATTCCTCAGCCTGAGCAAAGCCATACCTGCCAACAGTGAGTGCTGAAAAGAGGGGGATTTTCCAACAGAATAAGCCCTTATCCCAACATGTACACACTGAGTTTTTTTCTTAGCTCCGCTCTGGGTTACTCACTGAACTTCTAGCTGAGCTGATCAGAAATGCAAACAGCCTACCAGCCCGGTGAGCGATGAATCTAATAGCCAGCTTCATCCTGGAGATTTAATCTTGGTGGTTATTAAAGTTTGCTTTGTGAAATGTGTCTCTCGCTTAAATTATCATGAGCTCTACAGTTAACAAAAACCTCTTAACTCCAGTTTAACTTGGCTACCCACCGCAAACATCCACATTAAGGCCATAGTTTGATTGAGACACATTCATGCATCCAATGGTCCAAGTTTAAATCAGCTGCTCGATAGAGGACTGTTGGTGTGGTAGCCTTCAGTTTTCCACTCCACATATTTTCAGCTTTAAAACAGCGGCTTGGAAACCTACGGGCGACATCACAAATGCACTGTCCATTCTTTTTACTGTCGTTGGTTCCTGCAAATGTTTCATAATAAAAACTTTTCTGTCCACTGAAAAGCTAGTGGGCTTTTAATTTGAAACAGATGCAGGAAGTGTTGAGTTTGCATGAACAGCCTGATGAGGCTTTGTACGTCTGCTACGTTCCTGACTGTACCGCTGTCGAGCTACCTCACTAAAACTGCATGAGCGGCGTGATGGTTGTCGGGGACAGGGTTATGTTATATTGAAAAGAGAATATGATGAGGTCATAAACTAATTAGCAACTTACCACAAAGAGACTGCTAACTCTGTGCCACCGCCTGCTCAGCTATGATGCTACTATGCTGAGAGCTGAGAGTATTGTGGCATTGAGCGGTCATGACATTTCTCAGAGGTGTTTGTTGTTTCTTCTTAATTTGCCAGAATGACTCATAAAGACAAAGTCAGTTTGTAATAAATCAAACTGGTTTAAGCTCAAGCTCACACCAAACTGGACCGGCAAAACCAGAAACCAACCCATCCCTACTCCTTACTATTGATATGTCAAGTTAACTTTAAACCACCCAGCAAGTTTAGCTATTTGTAGCGTTAGGTGTCAGATGACAGCTGTAGGATGAAGGATGGCACCACCGACCGATGCTGCTCATTCCTCATCTGCTTTCCTTTGTTGGCTTTGTGGCACATGCACAGAACAACAACAAAAAGTGCACACATAGCAGATAGGCTCGCTTTATGATTACAACCTCAATGCAAGTATGACATAAAATACATTTTTATGCAGTGCAGGTTCAGAAAATCAAAAATTCCTAACTGTCAAGGAACAGCCAAGGTTATATTTCCTGGCTGTAGAAAACTTGATATTTTTACAATCAACAGCGACAGGATTCCCACAGAGGAAACACACAGCATACAACATGTTATGAATAAGTGATCAACAGGATCAGACGTGAAAGATGAAAAAAGCAGAAGTGCTGACAGGTGCTGCAGAACTCGATGTGTGCAGCGCGGTGTCATCATTCATACGAGTGCACGGGAAGCACATGCACAGACATATGCAACATACAGACAAACATAAGCAAACCAACCAGTTACATAAGCAATCGATGGACAAGAGGCTCTCAATAGGACTTCCTGGACATGCATCGATAAAACTGAATTAACCCTTTACAGTCACATGACCTTTGCCAACTGCCATTGAGATCCTTCCTACAGAGACAAAGCACATCCTCACAGATACAAGAGTCTTCACACTATTCTCTTCTCCATTACTACTAACTGAGTACTCACATCATCCATCTTAAGTAGAACACATACTTGAGCTGCTGTATTGCACAATCTGTCAGTGTTTCAACTTCAAGTCATCAATTTCCTGAAATACTCAAAACTAATATGAAAAGAACGTAACTCGTGCACCTCCACAGCTGCTGTCACAACTTTCTGTAGCACTCCGGGGCTTACATGTGACAATGTCAGAGTCAATATATCAACTCCTGCATCCAGGCGGGATGATGTAATCCCGATCTGTGACTCAGACACATGGCATCGGCAACGCTGACGCGCTTCATCCAACTGTCAGGATTCAATAGTGTTCTTTTTCCCCTCTGAACATGTCAATCAAAACCCTGTTAGCAGCTCCAGCCCGAGGCCAAACAACGCCTGCAGACCTCTCTGTCGTCTCTAGCTACTCTGGCTGTCATAAGCGCTGAGCTAAGCTCGAGTGGGAAGAGGGGACAGGGAGTTCTGTTTTCAGCAGCAAGGATTCCCCACACATTGTTCTTTCACCCCCGACCAACACGCTGCTGACCTCTGACCCTAACCTTTGACTGCTTTGTGTGCGTGTGTGTGTGTGTGTGTGTGTGTGTGTGTGTGTGTGTGTGTGTGTGTGTGTGCGTGTGTGTGTGTGTGTCCCGAGGGGATTCTTGACTATGTGGGAATGAGCTGCTTTCAAAGCACCAAAATTAGAATTAGCCACACACAGAGTGACAGAGCTAGCCATCTTTAAGCCTCATCCTGATACAGTAACACAAAAACCTTCTCAGTCAAGCGTTGATGCTCAGACACACTTGTCAACAAGACCTTATAAGAAGTTTGTCAAAATTGTTACAGATAAACAATTTCACCCAACAATTAACAGGTTAATAATCATACTTACTTACATAGTATTATGGCTGTGATTGCCACTTCCAACACAAATTAACACTTAGCACTCACCCACTGGACAAATGACAGGGTGTTTGAACACTAACCACTGAGTGTGTATGAGGGTGTACGTGTGGCAACACTGTTTATTTCTTCATATTATAATCAGATATGTCTCTATGCGCCTTTAATATGGCCACACAGTCATGTTGATACTATGTTCTACTAAGGCAATTTGTAACTCTTTATAAATGATGCTTAATAGATCATTTACTGATGCTAATCAGCTGTAAAGGTTGCCAGATTGTGGAAAAGCCCTATGATGATGTTTATCCTTTTCCAGGTTTATCTAAAACTTATTTTTAGCTTTAGGATAAATAAATCAGTCATGAAACATTCATAAAGGGTTTATGGCAGTATAAACAATGGACAGTGTATGAGTGACGTCACCCACAGGTTTCTGAAGCTCAAACTGTACGCCGCTGGCTGCCACCATGTTGGCTGTCCTGCCTCTTCCGCCTCCCGGCTAATCTAAATCTCGCCAAAGACGTGGATCATCTGTGGACCTGAGGCGGGCTGAATGACACCTGAGTGCTCAAACAAACCTTACATTTTGCATTGGCTTAATTTCCCAGACACGGAGGTTGCCGTTTGGTTACATCTGATAAACTCCACCGTCATGTACTTCCCTCTATATATGTGTGTGTGTGTGTGTGTGTGTGTGTGTGTGTACCTGGATTTCCCTATCTTGTCTGCAGTGCTGGGACATATTCAAAGCAGTGATGTTTGAAATTCACTCTCCGCTCTGTGGGACTCTCCGTCTTTTCTGGAGTGTATTTATTCAGGGAGGCTTATCTGAACTCAGGTGCTTTATTCTTCTCCTGGTTCTGTACGCTCCCTCTTGTCTGCTCGCTGTGACAAACACACACACATATACCTGCAGCACACCCTGACCCAGTCCCTCCACATACTCACACACATTCACTAGGGCATCCAGACCTCAGATCAGAGCATCCCACTGTTGCTATGGGGACTATATCAACCCCGTCAGCACTTCTGAGGTTCGCCTGGAGCGAGGCAATTTGCCCCCTCCCCATCCTTCACTCTTCCGCCATCCCTCACCCCCTCCCTCTTTTTCTCCTTTCAAAGACGGAGGGGAAAAAAATCCCATCCTCCATTCTCAAGAGGCATGACTATTCCTTCTCCTATTCTTTCTCTCAGATTCATTCACCCACAATGTTTGGCACCAGCAATCTCCTCTCCTCCTTCTCTCACTCCCACTCTATACAACCTTTATAAGTGTGTGCATACACAGTCACTTGCTCCTTCCACAGACTGAGAGAGAGATGGAATGGGGGGGTATAAAGAGAGAATCTGCTGTTTCACAGGATGAGTTCAGTGCAGAGACCTGATATCCCCTCACATTTCTTTGGGGGGATCACAAGGAGCCAGTCTGATGTATAGATTGAGCAAAGTCACAAAAGGAAGTGATTGTTGTGAAGATTTACGCTGGCAGAAATCTCCACACGGCTCACTTCTGTGCACAATTTGACCTTTATGTTTCTGCTGCAGGCATGTTAATAACATGAGCCTGAAGCCACTGTCAGAATAAAACCCATTAAAAACACTAGCTCCAGAGCTGGAAGTTGAAAAAATTATTATTACTATACCATTCAGAAATGAACTTTATGTCCGACACTGGCGATAAATGATGCGATAATAATGTGATACTTCCCCCACAGGGAAATTCTCAAAGCACAAATCAGGCTGAGCTTTAAACCGGCTGGCAGGGATTCAGTGTGTTGCTTGAAGACACTTGAGAAGGGAGGCTCGATGCTTGAGACAAAGTTCTCTGGATGAATCATAATCTTATGCTACCACTCTAATACACAAGAAAAACACTATTACAGTCACCGGTACTGCAAACTGACCCAAAACACTACGACTGAAGTCGTCGCGCATCCACACAGATGGTGACATGACACAAGACCTTCTATGAACGTTCTTTAGGATTCATGGCGATTTATCTCGCGGTCATATCAGGTCTGGATTCGCCTCATGATTATGTCCACAATCCATGGAAATGTGCTATACTTAGATGCTTTAGCTTTAACTGGACGGCCGGCTCACCTCTAACTTCCTCGGAGTATTATCCCAACATCCTGACAACATAATGGACCTGCTGTTCAGGGGATCAGCTGAACTTGAGCATGCAGGAGTACAGGCACAGCTGGGATAGCTGGTCTCTCGCTGGAGGGCCACATTACGTGGTTTATCCTTTCTATACATAGACCTGAAAGTATTCTTAGAGCCACTGCGTACTGGCGGCAAAGATGACAGACGTAAAACAGACAGACAGACAGACAGAGGGGAAACATTATATCCAAGGCTCGGTAAACCCGACTAAACGCATTTTATACGCCTTTTAATTTGTGGACAGGCTTACCCATGAGAGGCTGACATAAATCTTTATAATGAAAGATCATAACACACACCACAGGCAGTAAGCTAGTGTAAAACAAGTAAATAAGTTGCAGGAGGAGAGCGTCTTGAGAGGGTGGAGGTAGGCTGGTAGTCACCTGATGTTGACCACAGACTTCGGGTCATTGTTTAGCCTCCTTTTAAAGCACCACCACTTCAGCAGGTATGACATAATGGGGTTGGAGCAACAGAGCCGTTACCGGTCAGAGTGCACTAAACTCCATGCTCATTCCAGCCGTGCTCTCTGTGATGCTGGAGGAACATAAAACAGTGTACACAGTGGACACCAGTGAAGGGACAGAGCCTCTGTTTGATGGGAGCTCAGAGGACAGATCTGAGAGCGATGCTAGCTTTGGATAAAGGGCTATTATGGAAATCTGCTGTTGTCTGTTCAACAGCGTGAAGCTCGAATGTATTCAATTTAGAGAAAAACAGGAAAAAAAGGAAGCACATTCTCACAGTCCAGTAGCTAGAATCACCTCGTTTGGCGTTTGCTTGAAAACTGGCAATTCATTTTATCAATGGAATCGTTGACATATCCTCCAATCTCTCTATTGAACGCAGGTCTGCATCACTGACAGTATAAAGAATGGACAGTGTATGAGTGACGTCACCCACAGGTTTCTGAAGTGCATTTATTTTTGTCAAACTTTTCAAATGTATCTGGGCGTAAAAATGCCTCACACAACGATAACGTGACACACAAAAATCATGTGCTAATAAAATTTCATACTATAGCGAAATCAATGGGAGCCAATGGCTGCCTTGTCAGAAATACATATTATATATATTTATATATGTATATATAAATACAAAAAACATGTATTTTATTTAATGTACAAGAGTTAAAGCACACAAGAGTTCAAGTTAAGAAGGTAAAAGTAGTCAACACTGATAAGGACCATATCAGCTCAGTTAAGGTGCCATAGTTTTCCTCTCAACTGCACTGAGATCTACAAAGCCCACTGAGCCTGTATGACTGTTCTCAACACAGTGAATGGATGAAGTTAAATGGATGAAAACAGGAGCAGCAGCCTTTAAGAGTTCCCTCACAGGCTGCCGCTACTGTTTTTTAAGGGTGAAAACTCTGTGGGAATAAATGGACGTCAATGGTCAAAGTGTGAAATGCCAATAGTCAATTCTCTCACCATGTCCGCTGGGGTGCTGCCCGTCATCTTGAAGGTTTTCCCGGTCCTTGGAAAGGGGTTCACACACACACACTCACTCACACACACTCACTCACTCACTCACTCACACACACTATACAAGAACACAAATATTTCCTCTTTTTCGTTTCCCTTGTTAAAAGCTGTCACACACTCTTCGAAGCAAGTCGTCGTCGTCGTCGTCGGGTTCCGAGCAGGAAGCACAACGTATTCCCGGTGACTCGCTCTCTCTCTCCACAGTCACAACACTGAGGTAACCGAGGCGGGTTACAACACTTCTTCCTCTCTATTGCACAATCATGTCGTTGATCATTTCCCGCACAAATGGGCAAATTTGGAAGTAGAGTTAATGTTAGTGGGATATGCTGTCGACCCGAGGGCCTCCTGCGACCCTCCGAACATCAAGAATATCCCGCTTCAGAAAAGGTGCCTACGCCATGCGAAAAACCAAACACTGCTGGCACATCCGGACACGGAGCTTTTTTTTTCTCTCTCTTGCTGAAAAAGAACAAATAATATCCGCAAGGTTACCGGTTACCGTCCCGAGGTGAACTCAAACACGTCCGCCGCTTCGTACAAAAAACGCGTCACACGGTGAAATGTGTCGGTGCTTCTCTTTAAAACGGGACTCTGAGGCGGTTGTTGTTAACGTTGCAGACTGCGCTGCCGCTGCTGCTGCTGCTGCTGCTGTACCTTTACGACCCGTTCAGCTGTCATCCTGCCTCACCAAACCAGCGTCAAGCTACCGACAGGAAACAACACGGGACTTCCGGTTACACTTTAAAAACAAAATAAAAGTACTTTAAACTTTTCGTTCGCAGTATGCGCATTTCATTTTTTTCTTTGGACAGCTATTATAAAGGCAAGGTTTGGTGTCAAAAGGGTGTGAAATGAGTAAAATGAGCAAAATGGAAGAAAAATAGACGAGAAGAGAAAAGAATTAGCAGGAAATAGGGTTGCATTCATCTACTTCCTCATCCTCAAAATCCATAAAACTATTATTGAGAAGATCTATGGAAGTCCTAAGTGGTCATACACTCATACGTATTATTTTACTTGTGATAATGAGTTTGAATTTGAATTTCATTTGTTTTATTGAGATGTCGAGTTATTTTTCTCATTATCTTGACATAACAAATGTTGTTATCCTGAGATAGCGGGATAATTTTCTTGAGATTTCAAAATAACAAAACATCTCGAGAAAACAAAAGGATAGTTTAGTATTTAAATCATTGCAGGAAACATCATTTAGTGTAGCAATGTCAAAAGGAGCAGGAGAATGTTGCAATTGCAAAATGTTTGAATGCATGACCGCTGAGGGCTTCTGTAAGATTCAGCTGTTAGATTCATCATCACATTATCTTAAATCATGTTTTTGTTTATACCTTTTTGTATGGCTGTATCCTGACAAAGCAACAGTATAAAACAAAGTGATAAATAGCAGTGTGTTCCAGCTTCACATCATTTGCTTAAGTGAACGTAATACCATGTAAGTAATACCAATATATTTCTAATGTACTGTTACTTCTAATGAAGTACTAAGTATTAGTAACGAAATACAAACACTCATTATGCAGAAAGGGCCTGTCAGTGTTACATTATCATGTTATTGAATCATTATTATTGATACACGTAGGCTGTACTTCAATGTTGTTGTTGGTCTAATATTGATTGTTTCATATAATGCTAGCTCATTTAATTTAGAACATCCATGACAGTGTGACGGGAGCCAGCATGCACAATACCACAGCCCTGAAACTGAAGCATTCATTCATGTTATTATTTACACCTGAGCTTTTCCCACTGTCACCTGTCAAAATGTCTTCAACTATACCTTCTCCTTACCTACAAAGCTCTTCATGGTCAGGTACCCTCATAGGTGGCTCAGGTGAGTCCTGAACCGTCTCTTAGTGATGCTGCTATAGGACTAGACTGCCGGAGGACTTCCCATGATGCACTGAGCTCCCTCTCTCCATCAGTGCATTCTTCCCCATCAGCTTCTTTACTTTTCTTCTTTCTCATCCTGCAGGTTCTCATGGATCGTGGATCTTTAGTCATATCTCCATTAAAGTTTATAGTTACAGTTATTATTTTACTGCTGTTGTGCATCTGTGTGTCTCTCTATCTATCTCTCTATTCATCTATCTACCCCTATCTGAGTGATATCTAGTCTAGACATAGACATAATAGATAAATAATAATTATAATAATAAGCAATGAGAATACAATTCAGTCAAAAAAGCTTTCACTATGAAAACTCAGTTTTTCATTTTAGGTGTTTTATTTTGAAGTCAAAATGACTTTACATCCGGGTTTAATCTTTCTCCATATGCTGCTTGACGCAGCCCCTTTAAGAACATGGCGGCAGTCCCCTGATTAGGGGGTGGAACAGTGAAGAGACTGCGAGCTTAGTGGGAGCAAGAGTGGGAGAGAGTCCAGATTGGTGGAGGAATGACTGCACACACCTCCTGAGAAAGCAGCATGGAGGGTTTCCTCCTCACAGGAAGAACACACAGAGATGGTAAACCTCATCCAAACACAACAACCAGTTCAGCTGTTTAAAAGTATTGGTTTGTTGAGCTGCTCAATCTTTTCTAATAAATAAAGATATGATACTTTATTGATCCCAGAGGGAAAACTCTTTTTCTGCCTGTCACATCCGGGAAGGTCAAAGGTCAGCCGCAGAACAGAGCTGGATTCACAGCAACGCTCATAAGTGAACCATTCACAGTGATATGGTGACAGTTGGTCCATTTGAAGTGATCAGTGACTTAAAGGATGAGACAAGGCGACAAGGCTGCTCATCCTTCTGTAATGACTTAATCAATACATTAGCCAATCAGTATCCAGGATTGCATGTGCTGACATGGAGAGTGAAAGATGTCTTACAGAGCTGAAACCATCGATGAGCAGCACAAGTGACTTTGGGGGGAAATACTGGCATTGCTGTGTATATACAGTAACATATGGAGTATGTTTAATAATTATTATCATGAGTTTGAAAAAGACATGACAGCTTCATAATATTAGTTCAGTACAGTTGTGGGGTTATTTATAGCACACATGTAATACATATGTAATATAATATCCTGTCTTTGGCGAAGTGCTCTGCCTTATGTGTGTGTGTGTGTGTGTGTGCGTGCGTGCGTGCGTGCGTGCGTGCGTGCGTGCATGTGTTTCCGTCAGAGGTCGAGATGCGTATCGGCAGCAGGTCTGTCCTCTCTCTGGTGGCCTGAGTGAAATCCATTGTGGCATCAGGAGTGGCTTTTTCTCTGAGATCTACAGGATTAACTACCTAATCTCCCCACCATAAAGGGAGAGTGGAGAGGGGGTAGTGAGTCTGACACTCAAACACACACACACACAAAAGCGTATGCTTGGCTGTACAAACAGTGAGGTGTGAATGTGTTTTTGTTGGCTGGTTTTCAAAATGAAGGTCAGTGTATGATTTCCAGCTAGTGAAACGAGTAGGGCAGCACCTAACGATTACTGTCGTTATCAATCTATCACTTGATCATTTCCTAATTGATTGATAATTGTTTGATGTCTAAAATGATAAATGATAATTGTAACAGTTTGAAAAACCAACAGTTTTAAACCAAAGGCAGTGGATGTGGTGATATGAAACAGAAATTAAAAGCAAATTGTTACATTTGAGAAGCTTGATGAAGGACTATTAATTGGTGTTGACTCCATGTTGATCACTCACGTCATTTTTGTTCTTGTACGAGATATACCATATATACACGTGGGCAGAGAGGGGAGATCATGACTTCAGTATGACAGGGATGTTCCGATGGTGATGACATGTATGCTTACAACAAGCAAATCAACCTTTTACCTATTTTAACAACTTACTACATGAATATGAACATTAAACATGGAATGACAGATTAAACTCACGTCTTTTCAGTCATTGTGGTCAAACCAGCCCATCTAAAAAATAAACCAGGTCCAGTGTTCATAAGGGTATACAACTAAAGGCTTCAACATATGGTGTTCCTGGAGGCCCTCCTTGAAGACTTAATGTCCAATGTTATGTTCAAATTTGACATAATCCGTAAACTTAAAGGATTCTGTACACGGCCACATGAGACCCGATGTTAGATGAAGAGTATTTTCTGCTGTAGATGTCGAGTCTGACTTCACATTTAATCATAATTCCTCATCTCCAAATCAAAAAATGCACCTAGATCACATCAATGTGAGCATGCATGTGTGTTTCTCTTGCCTGTACTTGTTCACAACAGTGCAGGTCTGTGTAATATGAACCAGCAGGTCACCTTTACAGTCCCTCAGTTCCTCTCTTTAAGGTCTGCTGATCAAATATAAATGTTACATTTTGTGTAAAGACAATACAACTCTGTAATCCTCTAAGCCTCTTGACTCTGCACTCATTTAGATTTTCATCTGAGCACCTGCTGTCTCATGCAGACCACACACAGACATATTGTGCCCATGAAACACATGCACATATATAGAATACCGGTCGTGAAAAGGACACAGCATTACGGTTTTTCTGTGTTTGAAAGGTCAGTGGGCGTGATTAGAGTTGAACTGGTGTATTGTATCCACTTGCACACCGTCAGAGAAGGAGATAAAGTCTGATCTATTTCTGTTCCCAGTGTCACTACAAAACAGTTGCTGCTTTTTTGGCTTTGAAGGGCGGCATGCACAACGCACTTGGTGGTTACCACTGCTCCATATATAAACACTGACACTCAGCTTAGCAGTGCTCGAACATCCCACTGCTTTGCCTCCCCATGTTTCCCACAGATTATTAACATGCATTGTGTGACATCAGCTATTCTGAGATCCTGGAGCAGACTTTGAGCTCAGACTGCGGCGCAAAGGTTAGTGCTGGGAGCCACCGACGCAACACAACACCCAGTGTGACGCTTCACACGCCCCCTGACTGAGAGGACAATTCAGTTCAGCTCTCCCAAAAGAGGTGTGAGCAATTATTTCCCCAACATAACCACATCATACTGTTTTATGTCCCCTCATGCCTGTCAGGCCCAGACTGAGATGGATCAATGACAGGAACACTGGCGGTCTTGTTCTTAAAGGGTAAGTTCACCCAAACAATAAACAAAATCTCACTCTCCTAATAACTTGCAGTTTTCATATAGGGACTATTTGAGGGACTACTTTTACAACAGCATTTCACATCTGTTGTATATGTCCCTTTTCTCTTCTCTGGATTGGATATCACAATAGCAGTAAAAAGAATGGACGTCACCCACAGGTTTCTAAAGCGCCGTTTTGAAGCTGAAAATATGCAGCGCTGGCCGTACTGCCTCTTCCGCCTCCCGATTAATGTAAAAATCAGCAAAGACGTGGATCATCAGTGTACCTGAGGCGGGCTGAATGACTCCTGGGTGCTCAAACAAGCCATCTGTAACGACACCTACCTGTCAATCAAAGCTGCCACACTGTTAATTCTGCATAACTTAATTCTGCATAACTTACAGTACAGTTGTCATGAACGGGGAAATTAGCTATAGAGACCAAAACATTTTTTTTGCACCAGGCTGTAAACATGTTTATTTCTGCTGTGAAGTTGAAGTTTTGCTGGTTTTTAATCTGGTGTCATCATTACATATACATTTTTATATACATTTGTCCAATACAATATTTACATTCCATTCATTTAGCACTTTAGACATCCGCATCGGCTTTTCTATCTTTGACGGACGCTGCGAGCAGCCCACATCAGTTTACACAGCTCAAGCTGTGTTTTGGGGTTAGAATAAGTGTACGTAACCTCAAAATGGGAACAAAATCAAGAAACTTCATCAAACATGCTGAACTGCTTAAAGCACTACATATTTAAATGATAAGAGCATGAAACAAGAGGTTTTAAAATGTTTTATTCATGGGTCGAGCTGCAGTCTCCACAGGTGAGTTTTCAGTCTATGACAAAAGAGCCCCTGGTGTTAATGGGGAGCTAGTTCCACCATTGTGAAGCCAGACTGTGATTTTGTTGAGTGGTAGCTGGGCCCCCTCATAGTGAGGCAGCAGCAAAGTGTAGTGGACGGGCTGGGGTGTATGCTTTGACCATGGCCTTTGGTCTATCACCAAATTCCCATCCCCATCAGCTGCTTTGATTTCTTTTTTGTTGTACTGCAGACATTCAGGACTCAATATTAATCCCAGATAACCTGAGAAGATGTCATTTTTTCATTGTCATTGTCTGGTAAATAGGCAGACACATGTGTGGTGTTTTCTGGGTTGTCAGTGGGAGGAACCTCTCTCTCTCTCTCTGTGTGTGTGTGTGTGTGTGTGTGTGTGTGTACATTAACATAGCAGTGCTTTCAGCTAAACGCTAATGTCAGCATGCTGACATGTTGATATTGAGTAGGTGTAATGACCATCATCATAATCTTAGTTTAGTGTGCTTGCATGCTAAGATTTGCTAAGTAGCGCTAACAGAAAAACAGGAAGAAAGTGAGAGCGACAGGTTCCTCCCACTGACAGCAGTGAAAACATCACACACTGTCTGTCTGTCTGTAAAGCAGAGAGTGCTGTGTTGTGTTTACCCAGAGACAAATACAGGTTGTAACAGGAAGTAAACTGCAGTGCTACCTCATCTGCATACAGATCTAGAGATGTTACAGTGTATAGGAATGATTTCACTTCTTGGCTGTGTAGGCTACATAGTTTAGCAGTGGGCAAACATTAGCAATTATTGTCTTGTCTTTTAGCCTTTCATTGACATGCTAACAAATTAGGACTAAACTAACTAGCACTTCAATGCAGCATTTCACATGTCTTTTTCTCATGAATAATGTCTTATCCACATTGCTAACCTATCTTCATCCATTAGTCCCCTCTAACATTGACAAATATCATCAGTCCAACCTTCCATATGTTCACTGAACAGTGGCGGTACACACAAATGTTCGGATTGGTCTAACAACTGGTCATTGTCATGAACTCTTCTCATGAACCCATTCTTTTCTGTGACTGACAGCTCTGGTACAAAGTCACCAATCCTCAGAGATCTGCCTTTATTACTCAGGATCAGGTCCCTTTCAAAAGCGATAGTCAAAACCGAGTTGGATTTGGCTCAGACTTACCAGGAGACGGCCTAAGCCCGAGCTTATCTACAACGAACTGTTGTTGTGGGGATCAGGAGGAGGTGGGTGCTCCTCTAATCTGCCCACCTGTCGAACACACTCAGTGGTAAATATACACAGGGATTTGCCCTGAGATCCCTCTGATAGACCTTTAGCTGGAGCGTAAATCTGGCATTCAAGTTGTATCTGTCATTTTAAGTTACTGAATTTGAGTGTCAAGTGCAGTTTATAGTTTGTTGGGCGATACACGAGGAGAGACAGGCAGCAGTCACACACTCGTCATAGTTAAAGGCTTTCTCCCGTCTGCTGTGAAAACAATTTGTCATCATGTCACGTTTTTGCCATCTGTCTACCACAGAAGGGGAATAAAGTGCACGCTCAGTGCTTGTACTTTGTATTTACGTACACTGGGAGTGTGTCTGTTCTCATCCTGTTTACCTGTGAGTGGGAGTTACTTAACATTTTATGCGTCTCTCTGTTTGTACGAGCACATCATGTCCCAACAGCCCTGCTCGGTCTACATTAACTGGCTTTTTACAACCTCTTGCCTGTTCAACCTGTTCACACTCACACATGGGCTTTAACAGTGCTTACGTAGAACACAATGCTGCCGGTAAGGCTGTGTCTGTATATGTACAGGCATGTCAGGTATTCTCTGATTCAGTGATATTATGTAATGCAGCAGTCTGACAGGTTTACTTTCAAGCCTAGTAGTTATAATGTTTACCATGTTCACCATCCTGGTTTAGGACAAGGTCCTAGGTGCATTGGAAGAGTGAAAGCATAAGCAGTTTTAGATTTTAAGATTAGCTCAGGAGGTGGAAGAGTCAGGACAGACAACATGGTGGCAGCCAGGGTTTCAAAATGCAGCTTCAGAAACCTGTGGGTGATGTCACGCATACACCGTTCATTCTTTTTACTGCCATTGATCCTCACACAAAACATTATATGATACTGTCACACACATCACACATCAATGACCTTTACTCTGACACCACCCTCTGGCCAATTTATACATTTATTTCACTGCTAACTGCTGAGCATAAGATTTATTTGGATATCTTTTATCTATCTTAATTGTTTTTCCCTCTTTGAGCCAATGAGCCAGATTAATTCTTAAACTTGTTTTTCTTTAGAGACAACAGTGGTTCTCTTACATGTCATGTTACGCACATATTTTAGTTCTGTCTTATGTAGAGAACAAGTTCAGAAAGTCTTTCTTTCTTCCTGCAGAGACAAACAGAATGATTTTGAGAGGAGACGTAAGACATCAGTAAGGTACTAAACCTGTAAAATGATATCATAAAAGAAATACCAACACTACAAAAGAAAAGTCACTGTGACGCTGACAGGCCGTATGTATTTACAGTGACTATCATCCTTCACAGCGTCTATTGTCGAGGTTTTGTCTCAACCCTTTTCAGTCTAGTAGTCATAGTCAGAAATTAATGACACACACACACACACACACACACACTGTCAGAGCAAACCACAGGCGGTGCCAACCTCTGCCTACCTGAGTCAACCTCTACTTCCTCCTTCACCACCTCCCCCTCTTCTGCTTTTCCTCTTTCCATTCCTCCCTCTCTCACAGTGACTAGGCAGGTATAAAGTAGAGGGTCAGGCTGGGTTATCAGCAGTGCATGCCTGCCATTATGTCTACCATGTGGATGTCAGGCAGTTATTATGGCACAAAATAGCTGTGATTAGATGAGCTCAGAACAAAAACTGTGAGACAGCATCGACTGTGTGGCTGTTTCCCTGCCATTGTTATCATTTGGTCACATAATTTTGTGATAGAACAGAAAAGTCACAAAAATAAAGGAGCATGTCATCTGCTTCATTCAGTGAGCATGTGTAAGTCTGGGATCATGGGATTACATGTTATTTTTTTGGCCCTGTCCTCATGTAGACATTGTTTTTCAGGTGGTCACTTGATTGATGTTTGTTCCAGGGTGCCTCTTTGAGTCATCCTGGGTGAGCCCTTTGTTGTTGCATGGTTTTTGCTTTTTGCTGTCAGAACACTGACAGATTCATCAGCACCGAGCGAAAAGAAGAAACGCAGACAGAGAAAGAGAGAGGCCTGAATAAATCCATGCCTGACTCACCAACCCTGACAAAATATGACCTGCAAGGCAACACAAGGTAAGTTCAGTATGTCAACAAAGTTGAACTTGTGGTGAAGGTTGTAGCTTTTAATGCATGTCTTCTTTTGTTTAGTCTTCCTTCTACCCATATGCTGTGTACTAACAGCAGTATCATGAGCAGTGTGTGTGTGTGTGTGTGTGTGTGTTCTCTCTGCTGTCAGTGTTTCATTTCCTGCTTTGGTTTCACTTGAAATCCACTGGCTTAAAGTCAAGCAAGGGTGTGTCTGGCTGTGCACTAACACACTTACACACTCACACACAGAGTTGATTAAGCACCGATGGCCTAAAATTATGTGAGTGATTTAGGGATTTAACAGAGGAACTCCTTTTTTTTTTTTTAAGTTGACTAAATGAAATTACCGCCAGCAAAGGAGATCTCAAATTAAATGATCACTTCCTCATGATGCAAGAAAAAGCAGGAAATGGTCTGAACAGTCAAGCAGCTGTAAAGATGTTAAAGGAACAACATGGGATATTACTCAGCAATGTGCACACACTGTTTGATATAAGGCAGGGGTGTCTGAACTTCTTTCAAAGAGGGCCAGATTTGACAATGTGAAGATGCCCGGGGGCCAATACTAACATTTTAAAAATGAAAAACAATAAAAGTTACATACAAATGCACTATTTTGTAACAATTTTGTTTTCATTGTCACAGTTATCTTTTTTTAAAAATGACAGTGTCACCAAATCTAAGCCAATCAGGTGTGAACAAATCTAAAAACCAGTTCTTCCTTTCTTTCCCATCTGGAGTCAGATAACAAAGAATAAATTGTATGGAAAACGTTAAACTTGCATGAAGTTGATACAGATCTTAACCTCATGTTCATTCTAAACATGATTTATTATGAGTAATGCAAAGTCTGTTAACATTTAAGTTTAAAACGTATCACTCTTGCTCTTCTCTTTAACAAAATCATTCAGAAAGTAATATTTTGTGTCACATCTACAGATATATAACAGCAGCAGTTATGTCCATAGAGGTTCAAATGCTTCATTATGTCAACCAAAGCCAAATCTGACAATCCTGGCAGGCCATAAATAATATATTATAAAAATGAAACTTCGGGCCGCATGACATCTGACCGTGGGCCGTGATTGGCCCCCGGGCCGGACTTTGGACATGCCAGATGTAAGGCATTCATGTCAACACCTCTCTGACAAATGAACAAAATCAACACATTTTGAAATTTTACATCAAAGTTGATGATGTCATGCACAAAGTTAATGTTATTGCATTACTATCTGATGTGTCCTTAATATGAATGCACTGTAATGGTAATGGATTTTTACTAATATCCAATCAAGTTCTAAATTTTAATCAGTATGACCATTTTAGCTGATAACCATTCCATTAATGAATGTGCCAAAAAAAAAAAAACGGCGTCCTAATCCCACATAGAAGACATCAGTGTATGAGAGTCCGACAATAGAACCCACTGTAACACCCGTACAGTAACAATCCTTTCAATGTCCACTCTTTGATTTTATGAGCGTGTCCAAATCCTCAATCTTCCTCCCGGCACACTTTGGAGGTTTTAAGACTAAACTGTGAACTCTGTTAAATTTCAAAACGTCATCAGTGAGCCGGGAGGGAAGTTTCCCCTGAGGCACTACTACAAAATTAGTTAGTGCATCTTTAAAGAGCAGCTTAACAGATGCTGGCTGTGCTCAGAAATACAACAGACTTTAGACCAGAGATGGCAATGAAACAGTCCTTTTAGCCTGCTATTAAGACTGAAAACAGCCTCCGGGGATAACAATAATGCATATCCAGGCCAAGACTTCCTCTGCAGTTCGATTAACCACTCCACGCATGAGAATGATGACAAGGGTTGGGTTCTGAGATCCCCAAATCAGATGATTGGTGGTCCAATCCCCGGCTCCTCCATTCTGCATGTTGAAGTGTCCTTGACCAGGTACTGAACCCCAAATTGCTCCTGAAGGCTGTGCCATCGGTGTGTGAATGTGTATGAATGGTTAGCTCCCAAAACTGATGAGCAGTTGGCACCTTGCATGGCAGCTAATGCCATGAATGTGTATGAATGTGTGTGAATGGGTGAATGAGATATGTAGTGTAAAAGCACTTTGAGTGGTCGGAAGACTAGAAAGGCGCTATATAAGTACAGTCCATTTACATTTTGACCAATGCGTTTCGCCTCTTTTGCTTTCCACACCAAATGTTTACCTGCATGCAACCAAAGCTCGCTCAAATGTGACTGGTTAATACAAACTTCAACAACAGATTCTGGTCATAGAGATTTGTCTGAATGTGTTCATGCTCTTTAAAGCTGCATGAATTGATTTTTGGTCACCAGGGGGCAGAGCTGACAGATGGTTGAGATGGCACCAGTCATCAAAGTCTGTGTTAACCCCCTCTGTACTCCTGCTCATTTCCTTCTGATACACGTCCAATGATGGCTGTATCATCAGAGAACTTCTGGAGGTGACAGCTGTCAGTGTTGTGCTGTCAGGAGAGAGCACCGTACCCTGTGGAACCTGTGTGGTTTGTTGGTGAGGTAGTTGATAGTTCACGCAGCGAGGTGATGGTCAACTCTAGCCCCTTCTAGCTTCCTCCTTAGCAGTATTGTGTGTATTTGGTGTTAGGAATGTGACAACACAACTATTAATAAAGTTGTCAAGGCCAATATGTAAGAAAACACATTCAGCAGACATGGAGGAACACCATTTCACCATTTCATGCTATATTCACTCTCATTATGACTTTCTTCAGTAATTGTACCACCTCCTGTTTGGTCCTGTTTTTATGATTGTTGAGAATAGTGAGGCTCCATTAACTATGCCAGCTTCAAAGCTGAAATGCAGCTCATTATTTTGGTCTTGAAGTCGATAAGCTACATGGAGCTGCAGAGCTTGGCGGGAATTCTCTGTGGACTTGTAACAATTAGCTGTCCCTTTTATATTATATGTTGTTATTTAGTGTTCGTATTAAAGATTTGAATTCATGCAGGCTCATTATCTGTAAAATATTTGCAATGTTAGCATAGCATCTTGCTGATATAATACAGTGGTGACTGGCCTAAATGTGCACTTCTTGGACACTTTTTAGAGAGTGACACATTAAAAAGGTCAATCTGTCTATGCAAACAATCTTGGGTTTCTTAGAGAGAAGTGATAAGGTTTCCTTAAGATTAAAACATTAGCTTTGGTCGATGGCGTGTTTGTTCAGTCTGTTTAAAGCACAAAGCCTCACTCTGCCAGGCCGGTCCTCTAATTAGTGTAAATGAAGTGCTGAAGTACAGAAATGCCTGATTTGCAATTCCCAACTGGGAAGTATTTTTATATTGGCTCTGTGCTTATGGTATAATCAGTATAAATCAAACCTATAAGAGGTTGATATAAAGCCCTGATTACCTCGCTCAGTGTTTCTAGTCGCAACATGCTCCACACGCTGAGGCAGCAGCATACCAAAGACTTTTTTTCTGTTTTCACATCGATACCACTCTTTTTTTTTTATTAACATCCTTCCTCTCCATCCACAACTTCATGTTTCTTCTCTCAATATTAAATTCTTACAATACTCAGCAACTACTTTAACATTTGAATTTCATCTCACACACATTTGTTTGTCCGAATAATGAAACACACACACACACACACACACACACACACACACACAATGCAAACTGATGGAAGAATGTTACAAGGACAAAAGTATTCATTATAAATCAATAAACTGTTGTTCAATAAATGTTTCCAATCTGTTATTAAGATTGTCAATGCAGCACACTCCTATTCTTTTCACCAGAAGTAATAAAATATCGCAGATGAGTTCTGTTGTTAATATTATTCTTGGCACAAAACTGAAAATCTATACAAACAACATCCAGTTAGTAAATACATACATACATTATCTATAACCTCTTATCCTCATCAGGGTCGCGGTGGGGCTGGAGTCTATCCGAGCTGACACTGGGCGAGAGGCAGGGCACCCCCTGGACAAGTCACCAGCTTATCGCAGGGTACATAGAGACAAACAACCATTCACACTCACATTCACACCTACGGACAATCTAGAGTCACCAATGAACCTGTTAACCTGCATGCCTTTGGACTGTGGGAGGAAGCCGGAGTACCCGGAGAGAACCCATGCAGACACGGGGAGAACATGCAAACTCCACACAGAAAGGCCCCAGCTGAAGTTCAAACCAGGAACCGTCTTGCTGTGAGGCGACAGTGCTAACCACTGCGCCAGCGCCACTGTGCATTTTTTTACACCTATAAACTATTCACTGCAACATCAGAAGGCGCTCAACGCCAACCACAATCAGCCAAATGTGAGAACATCAACAAACACTATAGAAATGGGGTTGTTGCTGAGGGCCTCCCAGCCTGCACAGTGAAACCTTTTCACATGATCCAGAATGCGGCGTCCGCCTGTTTTTCAACCGAACGGTTGCTTGCCTACAAAGTAGTCTCCAGTTCTACAATCACCTACTTGAATGGCCTTAAACAGGCATATGTTATCTCCCAACTGTTGCACTCCGAAAATGAATGACTCCTGGCACTGCCACCTGCCACCTGTACCTGTGCCACTGTTGTTCCCCAATGGTGGAACGTCCTACCAGTTCTTCTTACCAGATCAGGCGTCCCTCTCTACCTTTAAAAACGTCCTGAAGACCTCCAGCTCTTCAGAGAGTACCTCCTCTCCAACACTACCAACAATCACTACCACACCTCTACACACGTCACTTGATTCTATGTGAGTAGTACTTAGTGATGCACTAACATGTTCCTATGTTCCCCACTGTATCTTGATTGTTTCCCTTTTTGTAAGTCGCTTTGGATAAAAGTGTATGTTAAATGACTAAATGTGATGTATTCTAATGTAATGTCACATGTTAGCATGCTGATTAGCACTGAAGTACACCTGAGATTGATGGGAGTGCCTGTAAATATATGTTGACATGAGTTTATACACAAAAATCTAAAAACACAAGAACATACATGTCTATATTCACTGCCAAAACGCGAAGACTGTCTTGTACAAAAGACACACACACACACACACACACACAGATAAGAGGCGTAAGATGACTCATGAGATACAATGTGTGCAGGATGACAAATCTGATATCACAAGAACTCAACATTCGCCCACACAAGTGTTTGCAACACTTTGTTCTCTTGAAAACAGAAGAACATGTGAACACACGCTGTACCGCATTCTTTCACATTCACAGGCAGGCATATATTCGCTCACAAGTTAGAGAGATGAAATTTGTAACACCTGTTGTAGGATATCATCACAGTACGGGAGAGACTTATTAAGTCACTTACAAAGATCCTCTGTTCTGAACAGATTCTGGATGATGAGGCCTTGCAAACAGCTTTATGTGAAGTAGAAGCAATCATGAATGATAGACCCATCACATCAGTAACAAATGTCTCGAATGATGTGGAACCTTAATAACACCTAATCATCTGCTTCTTCTTATAACAAACCTATCATGTCTCCGGGACTGTCCCCCCCCATATTTTATGTATATATTATATTTTATGTTGTTTATTTAATATTTATACTTAGTTAACTAGTTCTTTTCTATTTTATACTCGACATTGGGCTGCTCCGGGACCAGGGAAACTAATTTCATTCCATCCCATGTTAACATGTGTTGAAATGACAAATAAAACTCCTTGAATCCTTGAATCCTTGAATCCTTGAAATAAGGACGCCCTGTGCTCCAGTCGAAGATGAAGACAGGAGCAATACCTGGCAGATCTCTTTTGAAGGAGATGGGTCAGAGAATATCTCCCAATCATGCAAGAAAGAAGGAAATGGAACAACCACAAAAGGAACTTTCAATCTGGAGACCTCGTCATGATAGTAGATGACTCCTCCTGGTTCTTAGGACAGATTTTACAGACTCCGGGAGGCAAATGTCTTGGTTAAAACCAAAACCAGCATTCTGCAGAGACCTGTTAACAAACTTTGGATGGAAAAATTGATATTTTATGTTAATATGAAATAGGATATATGAATTTAGGAGTTCTTTGTATTTGCTACATTTAATATTTAAGCAACTATGGACTGTCTAAGATGTCTAAGTTCTGGTTTGTTAAGTATCAAAGTAATTATTTTGGATTTACTCATTCATTTATTGTCTGATTAACTACTACCATCAGCTGTTTGAAGAGGTGGGACTGAAGCTGTCTTTTGTCTGAAAAATCATGTTATAAGTTAAGTAAAACAGAAACTCTTTTTTTTTTTCTTTTAAACTTTTTGTTTATGTTTTTTGTGTGAGTCAGAAGCAGAGGCCTGTAACCTGGCACAGCGGAAGTGGAAAAAGACAGTGTGAAACTACAATGCACTGTCAATGTGTCAAACAATGTTTCTGAGAAGAAAGAAAAACATACAATGAAGATTTGCATAATATGAGTGAGACTTTTATATTCTTATAGTTTTGATCATGTTAAGGAAGCTGCACAAGAACACAAGGTAGTCTTTTCCTCTGCAACAGCATCACCCAGTGGAGGAAGAGGTTATGACTTCATTCATGTTTAGCATGCATATATCCCATAAAACAATGCCCTCATCCACAGCATACACTCACACACTCACACACACCAGTCAGCTCAGACAGAATTCATGCTCCATGGTCCAAGGGAACCAGCCCTCAGTAATATAAATCCACTTTTTAATGTATGACTGCACACACAACACATTATTAACAATCAAGTTAAATGCCTTACAGTTATTCATACAGGGGGAAAGTATACATATTTCACATTTTGTCATCTTTTGCATATTGCATAAATTTGTCCATTACACATCTGAATAACGTCTTTGAGTTCTTTCAAACACTGAAAATATACCTACTATGGGGAATGTGGACTTTATTCACATTAGTATATACACATGTATTATAAAAGAGAATGTTACCATAACAAGGACTTCCATAACAAAAGAAAGAACTCATTCAATCACAATGCAATGGGATGTTTTTACTCTGATCAAGAAATGAGCAATTCATCAGAAAGCATTGGGCCTTGATATGTTCACTTCAGTGAACACAGACTCAGTCAGTACAGGCTCATGACGTGTTTCTGGCTGACTGCAGGCTCCTGGCTGTGCAAAATGCTTTTGAAGGAAAGTAGTTGCTTTCAACTGATTTGTTGTTGAGTAGAAATGACTGTTATCAGGTCTGAGTCTTCACTGCAGGAGGGCTGATCATAGTATCCTGCTGTCTGCTCAGACTTTAGGCTTCTTGAAATTCCCAACATGAAATAATCCATCCATTTTCTGTAACCACTTATCCTCACCAGCCTATCCCAGCTGACTTAGGGCAAGAGGCTGGATAAGCTGCCAGTTCATCACATGGCACAACAGACAACCATTCACACCTACAGGCAATTTAGAGTCACCAATTAATGTCTTTGGACTGTGGGAGGAAGCCCGGAGAGAACCCTGACATGGGGAGAAAAGGCGCACAGAAAGGCCCCAGCTGAGGTTCAAACTATAAACTCTACATAATAAAAATATCTGTTTTTATAATTGTGCCACAGCTTGCACAAACAAACAAAAAACAAAATGAGACACAAAAACATAAAAAAAGAAACAGCAAAATCATATGCAATATTAGATGAGCAATAAGGCAGCAAAGAGGCACACTGAAACGTGAAAAAGAAGCAGATCAGCCAATAACTAGTCCTAATGAATATCCTAATGAATGCATTCTTTTGTTATTTGTCTACACAACTAAACATCACTTTAAACATGTATCCTGTATGGATGAGGGAGGATCAACATAGGATCAGACATAGCAAACAAAAAGAAAAGAAACAAGAGGGAACAAATATACGTTTATTGGCATTGTTATCGAGATGAGATGAGATTTAATGATCCCACACCGGGGAAATTCACTTGTTACAGCAGCTGGAAGACTAAGATGAAAGTCGGTGACTTTATATTTAATTTGATTTTTAATTCTCGTGGCATTTAATTGCATATTGATATTTAGAAGTGAGACAAGAATACAAATGAAAATCCTGTGAAAGCCTGATAGAATATAAATAAAGGTCTGAGAATTGAATTGACATTTTGAAGAATCTGGATTAGTTATAAATCTCATGAACTTCTTCTGAATTAAAAATATTCCAGAGTTTCCTGATGGACAGTAAAGTAAACTGCTGCCAACTGTAGCTGCTGTTAGCTCATTTTGTTAGCTGGGGTGCCCGGACTGTGAGCTCAGAGCATGATTATTACCATTCTGTTTCATCTGGATTCAAGGCGAGAACATGCAGAGCTGTAACTAAAAGTAAGATTATTTTTCATAAGGAAATTTAAGATTGTTGATAAAGATCATCAAAATACAACTAAACCAAACAGGCAGAGTGGAAGCCAGGGGAAAGAGAGAGAGAGAGAGAGACTGTCTGACCGCCTTATTTCACTCACAAACACACCAGGTGAGCTGCATCTCCCTGACGATGAGACTCCGCCCACCAGGCTCCTGGAGGAAGAGGCTTGTTCAGAGGGTCATCACAGTCATCAGTCTCAGGTCCTTCATTCATAGAATACAGTGTTGACTCGACACAAATGTCTCAGTGTATGTCGATATGAAGAGGGTTGAGGTTTTCTTCCTTTGTGGTTACTTACTGATAACTCAATTGGTGTAGGCAACCCAACACTCAACAACTGGGACCAAAAACACACAAACAAACTATGGCTTCATTTGATGGCATACAGCAGACGAAAACAAACCTCAGGTATGTACAATAATGGACCAAATCTATGATAATTCTACTTTGACCAGGGAAACATTGTGAAAAGAGTAGGTTCAGAACCCAGACTCATTTTAAATGTAATATATAGTATATAGCATCCTCTTTAGATGCTGCTCGTTCGACGGCTTCAGCTTTTCCTTCACCTTACGTGGATCCTGCAGTCAAACACCAGGGATTAGATGGAAGTACCAAGAGTACCAGTCAAAAGTTTGGACAAACCTACTCATTCAATGTTCTTATTTTCTACATCAAAGCTGATTGAGAAAAGTGAAAAAGTGTATTTCATAGTTTTGATGGCTACAGTGTAAATCTACAGTGTAGAAAGTAACAAAGAGAAAGAAAAACCACTGAATAAAAAGGCGTGTCCAAACCTTTGACTGGCACTGTGTATTTATATTCAATTACAGATCTCATCAAGCAGAAGTTAGATATGCAGCTGAATGAGGTGCTTCTCAGCTCGAGGACGGTAACATTCTTTTTGAATAGTGATTTTTAAGTACCCACATTAACCTTGAACAGACAGCACTACCTGTCTTGACTTAATCTCCAGTGATAAACTTTTATATAATAAACCTTATATAAACCTTTTATTTGTTAGTTATTTTGATCAGTGTTAAGTGTGGCTGTGAAGTATCTCAATACTGTTCTAAACTGCTTTTTGAGACTAATTTGCATAAATATACTGTTTGTTACTTTAAAATTAAAAATTTACTTTACTTTAAAAGCATAGTTGTATGAGGTTGTATGAAGTACTTAATGCATAGTCATTGTATTACCTACAGTAGACAGCAGTCAGCGTGCTCTCAGTTTAGAGAAACAGACAGAAGTTTACTTTACCTTGCCATCAGATCTTCATGATAAACGTTGTTTTAGAGATGGGAATATTTAACTTCTATGGTTGAGACAATGTAACGCAGAGGCAAAGGGCTGTCTGACAGCAAGGTAAAGCAGTGAGAATATGCTCTCTATAGCCTACACTTAAACAGATATTGTTTAAAGTAAGTGGCTGCTCCCGTCCACAGCCTTGCTTTGTTTTACTTCTGTGCTGGAACTTCTGTCTGCTTCTCCAAACTGAGAACACACTGACCGCTGGCTACTGTGGGTAACACACTGACTGTGCATAACTACCTCATACAACCACATTTTTAAAAAAACAAAAACTGAACTATCCCTTTAGAGTCTCCTCAAGGTACTTTTTTGTTGATTCTGGCGGCCCCTGTGGACAGAAGCAGTAGTAGTTAATTATCCTCTCACTATAGGTCATGTTTGTTTTTGCAGGTCATATTGAAGCAAACCTGTTTCATAACCAGTAGTATGTTTACGCATGTGTGTATTAAATATATAGAGGTCAAAATTCCAGTGACACTTGCAGTATAAAGAACAATTTAATTGTGAGACCATGCATCTTGAAAGTAGGTGCAGTTATGCCATACCATAAGTATTCAGATTCTTGAAGTAAAAGTACTACACTATAAAAACACTGTGTTTAAAAGTTTTAGTAAAAGTCTTGAATTAAAAGTGCTACTTAAAAATATGTAAGTATAATCAGGAAAAAAATATTGAATTAAGTCAAAGTACTAAATGCAGAAAGGTGTCCCTTGTGACTGTTATACTGTTACATATATGATAAGTATGTAATAAGTAATTAAATAAAGATGAGAAATAAAATTATATAAATAAACAAATAATAAACAAAAAGCGGCACTAGTGATGATCCTTGAGTGAATGCAACATTCCCATCCTCCAAAGATTCTAGAAAAGGTTTCCATATTTTACCGTACGGTTTTCCTTTCCCTCTGGCAATATATGTAAGTCTTTCTAACGCAAGGTATGTTGCAATCTCCTTTCAACCATAACTTTCCAGAGTATTTGTATATTTTTCCAGAAGAGAGCAAGCAAGTCCAAAATCTATCAATTGATTGTTTAGAAATGATGACTTAATTTTTCTATATATGCAGAATGCATAGCTCTGCTTGCAGGGGAACGTTCTTACACGCCACTTGGGAAATGCATTATATGCATTATACTTTCCCAAAATGATTGTACTTTAGAGCATTCCTAAACACAGTGGAACAGTGTTCCTGTTTCCTCTAAATACTTACAACAAATATCTGGAATATTAGGATCAATTCTTTTCAATTTTACTGGAGTGATGTTAGCCATTTTTATTACTAGATACTAGACCCTTTTTAGTTAGATTTGTAATGATTAGGTTTTCAAGATTTGTCAAAGGTGGCTCAAACATATATTATATATTGATGATATAAAATGTTTCAGTTGTAAATATTTTATGTCATACTTCAGGTAAGGTAAGGTAAAATTTTTGTTTCCCCATATGGGGGATAAACAAAATAGATCATATTATATTATCATTACTTTTAAAATAATTCAAAATCCTCAAATGCTGTGAAACTAGAACTACAACATATTTTTTGCATTTTTAAAAAGGAAATTAATTTGTGTTTAACTCGGTACAATTTTTTTTCTGAAATGTATATTTAAAAAAAATAATTCAAGTAGCCTTCCTTAAATTTGTAGTACGGGACTTGCTAAGTGATTAACGTACTGTAGACCTGAGTAATATCACTACATCTTTCTTCCACTTTTGACTGATTATTTAACCAATCATTCTATTTACACATTGCCTCTGTTTTCACCTCTTCTGATGGATTTCATCATCGGTTTTGATGCAGTTGCGCCACTGTGACCACTAGGTGTCGCCCGGAGACCACTGATTGTACGCAGGGTGTCCATTGGACACCAGGTGGCTGGGATTAACAGGCTTCGGAGCCGGCAGTGGCGCTGTGTAGCTAAGCTTGCTATACTGTATGCGCACTTCTGGCCTGTACAGGCCCATGCAGACGCTGATCAACAGCTGAGTTTGCAGCCACGAGGCGCTGCAACTGTTTCAGCATAGTTTGCCCCCTTCTCCTGCCTCTCACCAGCACGATCCAGTGCAATATGAAAAGTACAATCTGTGGGCCAATTCAGTGGATGAGTGTAAACAGTCACCATTTTAACTGCCTCCCTAAATCTGTTGTAATTGTGAGCAGGCCATATTGCATATTGCACACACAAACAGCGGGGAAATAATAATAAGCGGTGACAGCAGATTGCAGCTTGGCACATGTTTGATGATTGCATTTTGGTTAGTTAGCTTTGCTGCTTTTCAGCAACAACAGCAGATGTAGACAAGACATGATATGACCCAAGGTTGAGCAGGTTTAGATCATTTCACCACCATCATCCACTGGATTCGAATTGAACAGGAAAAAGCAGGCATCATCAGTAAATGTGAGGAATGATCAGGGAGAACAGGAGGCTGTGTCACCTTCAGGGCCCGGCTGGGCTTTATCAGAGGAGTGCAGAGGTCAGCTGCTGCCCTGTGTCTGCCTGTCCTCTACAGCCTGCTCGATACTAAGGCTCATTCAGTTAGGCCAAGGCTGTCATTAGTGCAGAGACTGTGGAGATATGCAGCACGTAATAAGACACATCCTTGTAATTTACACCACAGATCAGAGACATGTCTGTGCCGTTCAGCTCATGAACACTCGTGTGCTCAGGCTGAGAGATGGTAACCCCCCTGTTTGAATAAGCTCTCTCCCATGGGGGGAAACAGCGTTGACACCACAATGTACAGTATGTGTGTGTGTTCCTTTTAGACTTGCATTGGTTTGAACACACCAGCCATATTCTTATGTCACAGGGTTTTTCAAAGCACATAATCCTTCTTATATAAATGGTTTTTTTATTATTTTTTTTACCCTGGATAGACCTCCAGAGTACGTGAGAGATGAAGCAGCTGTATCTAAATAAAACAGGAACAGTCAGTGATGCATGTTGGCATGCTTTGCAAATAATAATTCTACTTTCATTGTACGTCCACCGGGGCAAGGAGCTTCAACACACAGCTCGTTTGCATACAACCACAGTAGGCTAAAATACACATGACACATAAACAGTTGTGGTGGTGAGTCATCCTTCATAGGAACAGTTTATCGAGTCCTTCTTGTGCTGTTTAATTGTCTCCCAGCATCACAATGTCAACTCCATTTTAATTCACTGAGTAGACGATTCGAGTTAACACGAGGCTCAGCTCCAGAAAGATAAAAATTAATGATTCCTGAGTCTTAAACGTTTACGGAGCAGAATGGTCTCAGTCATAGTCGTTTATTTCCAAGCAGAAATGCACTGTATGATATTTAATGTTTTCATTGTCAGTTACTTTGATGTGGGTAGGGCTTATATTACAATGCAAACTAACAAGTTTGTCTTGATAGAACTGCTGTTTATACTTCTTTCTCTTCCAGATCAAGAATATTAAACTTCTATCATATATATACTTAATTCACTCAGTGTGCTCTCACCAAACAACTTTTAATCATGGGAGGAGGAAACCTGCAGGAAAATTAACAATACCTTTTAAGATCCGACGTAACACACAATACAAAACAGATTATTAAAAAAAAATGTTTATTGACATCAGAAGCAATTTAAATTTCAACAATAAACAAGGCGTTTTTCTTATTTTTGCTATTACAGTGGTACGTAAAGATCAGTAAAACAACCGTGATACGTCAAAACTCGATAACAGGTCATTTGAAATAAAAACACACAGGAAAAGGAAAAAAAGGAACACTCAGATCTAACTCAAAGTTTTGTTTTTATGTGCTGTGCACCTCTAGCTAGGGTAAATACTGTAAGCCCACCCCTTTACACTGTACCAGGCAGGATAGTGGTCTAGGAACTATCACTGAAAAAATAAGACTGGCAGAAAGATACAGACACGACACTTGTGTAGTGTTAACTATACAAAAAGGAGAAAAAAACTGTACAGCATAAAAACAACTGATATACACAGCCTTTTTTGTTGTTTTTTTTACCCCTTGGATACTAACGTATTTTCTTTCAGTAAGTGAAGTGTGTACAAGGGGGTTAAATGCTTTATAAACAAGAAAAAATGACCACTATATATGTCACCGCCATCTACTCGTCATCATCATCATAGTCGTCTTCCTCCTCCTCCTCGTCATCGTCGTCATCATCATCGTCATCCTCTACCTTCTTCTCTACCTTGGCCGGGGCTTTTGCTGCTGGTCCAGCACCTGCTTTGGTCTTTTGGCGATATGCTGCAACTTCCTGTGGTTGAGAAATGAAAATATATTACTAAATACTTCAAGAGAGAGCAGCATAACATGAATTGAATTATCATTTGTAAAACATGTAGCCCCTGGCAGCATCAATACAGCAGATTTCTTTACCTTCTCATACTTCTCCTTCAGTTTAGCGGCCTTCTTCTCAAAAGGCTGCTTGTCCTCAGAGGCGGTACCGTTCCACATCTCACCCAGCCTCTTGGCGACCTCTCCAATGGTCAGTCCAGGAGCCTCGCCTTTCACCTTGGGGCGGAACTCTGAGCAAAAGATGAAGAAGGCAGATCTGGGGGGAAAAGGCAGGGAATTAATGAGTTTGTCATTTACACATCATAACATGTTTCATATTGTGTCTTTACTTTATCTATTGCCAGCTGCTATAACATAAAGTGTTGACATGCAGTACTTACGGAGGCCTCTTGGGGGCATTGGGGTCCTTGTACTTCTTCTTCTTGCCTCCCCTGGCTGGAACATAGCTCATCATCTCCCTCTCATAGCGCGCCTTGTCCTGCCTGGCCAAGTCCTCAAACTTGCCCTTCTCCTTGTTGGACATTGTCTGAAAACAGAGGTAACTTGCTGAATGGACTGTTGTACTGTAAGTGCTTCCTATGTTTGGGATCAACTTAGTTATTGCACATTGTGGGCATCTAAGAGCTATAAAATGACAATAACCGCATTCTATACTGATGTGCACCGATGATAAGTGCCATCTAGTAAATCCTCTGAAACAAAATTAGGAATTCAAGTTTCAAGCTTATTCATTTTTTCCTCACCTTCCATCGCTCGGAGCACTTCTTGGAGAACTCCGCAAAGTTGACTGAAGCATCAGGGTGCTTCTTCTTATGCTCCTCCCGGCAGGTCTGGACAAAATAGGCATAGGAGGACATCTTGCCCCTCGGCTTTCCTGGCTCTCTCACCATCCTGATGACTGTACCTGAAAACAAAAAAGGTTTCACGTACAGATTAGCTGCATCAGAACTATTTTTATTTTACTGTTGGGATGCATAGGCTAAAGTTCTACATCCTATAAGCTTTGGAAATATCACACCCAAAAAGTGTTTTCCTGAAAATGTATTGTTTCATTAATTAAAAATAGATTAATAAAAAATTATTCATCTAAATTTAGATTAGAAATAATGCATCCATTTGTGGTTCTTACCCACCTACCACGCTCCTCTTGCTATACAATGAGTATGTCTTTTTACTGGCCACTGGTGTTGATACACTCCTTGAGTGACCCGCCCTCGCCGCTGTCAAACTGCACTAAGTTAGGACCCGTTAACTCCGTTCGCTAAAATCAAACCGTGCAGCACGGACGGAGCTAACGCGATGAAAATGACTTTATTTATTGATGCAATCTGCACTGTGGCCTTTACATAAAACTCAGTGGTCCGTGGTCAACTCCCATTTTGGTGCTTTAAAAACGGGCTCAACACATCGTTCCGGATTTCAAAAAAGGAAATCACAAAAACATTCAAAAAATTCAGATTTGCTTGCAGGAATAAATCTTCCCGTTCTTATCAAAAGTGCAAAAGTTCCAAAAAAAATGCAGCTGCATAACATAAACGACAGCCCTGTGTGGGACTACAAGAGAGGACTTTTAAAAAAAACTCGTGTTTTTGGAAAAAAAACACCCTCAGACCTCATCTGAAACAAGAACAGGCCTTCAGGAAAGCCCCCTTTTCATTCGTTTAATGTCTTCATCAAACAAATAACTTTGACACAAAAAAGACACAAATTACACATAAAGACGTATTTATTGAAAATAAAACACTTCAAACTGCGATTCAAGGTGATTTACTATTGCTCTTACTATTCTCTTATTCTGGAAAAAATGCTCCGGATATCTGGAAAACGTTTAAAACTGATATTTTTCCTATACATTTTCCTATTAAATGCTACTGTAACTCCCTGTTAAACTGCGTCGACCGGAGTAGTAATGGCGCATAGGCTTTCGTTGAGGAAAAGGAGGTCAACAACGACGGCAATATTTCTTCTTCCATTTTGTGAGAATGCCTTCTTCATGAAAGAAAGTCCCCCTCAAATGTCTCCTCCCGCCTCCCAGTTCGCTTTGCAACTCGACAAATATGTCTTAAAAGCCGGCGATCTTGACAAAATATTTCCCCGATTGATTCCTATTGCACTAGCCGGTTTGTATAGTAATACATTGGGTCTGCACTGTGTCTATGAGCGGGCTGTGCTACTGACTTGGTTTCTATGAGCTCCTAATGGCCGCTCGTCTTCATCCACTAACATGGAGAATATGGCTCCTTCTCTTTGTGTCAACGCACAGCCATTGCACTGCATGCAATAGAGGGCAGAGCGACCGCGGCGACCACTTCATTTCAAGCCCCGATTTAAAGGCTTTAGAAGTGTCGGAAAAATCTCGCAATGGTGTCGTTCGAATCACGAAAGATTGAATTTTCTTTTGCCGTCGTTACATGTTATAGTTACGGGTTTGTTTCTCGAGAAAACACGGTTAGAAAAAGTTGAACTCAACTGCGCCTCTGTCACTGGCTTCCCATTTGCCTCGCTGCCTTGCCTCCTATGCGAATACAGTCAGCCATTACAGTAAAGCGCAGATCGTGAGGTAATTTTTTTCACAGTCTTGTCGGGCGAATTGCAGCAAACAAACATATGTCCGTGTGTATATTGAAACGGTCTCTCTTTTTCTTATGTTTTTAGAAATTTTAATGTTTGTATCAAAACCCGCACTCTTCACATGACAGGCATTCAGCTTCGCAATGCACTGCAATGCCAATGGCTAGCTAACGGTGAGTCTTCTACCATTGTCGCTAACCGTGTTGTCCGCTAGACATTCCTGAATTTTTACGCGATAACTAGCGTTTGATTAGACTCCATTTTGTGAAAATGACACGACAGTAATATACAAAATTATTCGTATTTGACAAAATCGACGTTTTTCGTCGAATTTCGTCAAGGTTAATATTCATTTCTTCCTTTTAACAGAGCGTCTGGTCCACACTCCCAGGCAGGGTAATGTAATGTTACCTGCTAAGCGCCGTCTATTTTTTGTTGTTTTTTTTGACGGTTCCCCGCAATAAAATTATTTGCAAGCTGTTAAAGGTTTTACATTCGACTATGGCAAACAAGTAAGCAAGATATTTCTAAATGTTATCGTCATTTTCATCATTACGAACACTTAAAATTTCCGTGTGTGATACTTACCTAGGGACTATCGCTGGATCTCAATGCTCTGCAATGGCTGTGTGTGAGGGAACATAGGCGATACGCAGTGTCTTCAGTCTTCAGCTCTCTAACATTACTCTCGGCGGGGCTCGCACGCCATTGGCCAGCGCCCAGTCTGGCGCTCCCCCGATTGGACGGAGGCTTTTCATTGTCCTAATAGAAGACGAGGTCTGATTGGCTGCCTTTTGTGAAACGTCACTGAAGTTTTCTGAGGCGCGTGGATACAAAAATATTTCTGTCGGAGCATGCCGGAGCTGGTAGTAGTGTAGTGTGTTTGCCATAGTATTGAATTCACTACGTTGAACACAGTGTACAGTAGGCAAGTTAAATGAATGAGACAACGTGGAGCGCTTGTAGTCAGTGAACCAGGCAGCCGTAAAATGCTGTGCGGTTGTGTTGGACGGGCTGTCCCCCTCTTCATCAACCACCTCTATTGTGCATTCTCTTCAATACACGTGAGCTTATTTGCAAATTATGACTTTGAAAATCAAAGAAATCAACATCGCGTGTTCACGTGTAAAAGACAGACGACACGCTTGCTCATCCCATACGGGACAGTTAGGCACTGGATGTGATATTTTAAGGGATTTGGCTCCGAGTTAGAGTGAAAACACAATAACTATACAGTTAATGGGCTGCCTGTTAATTAATGTATAAGCCGCGATTTTCATTTTCAGCACATTATTGAGAAAACATCATTGCACCGACTGTACCAAACAGTGTTTTCTTAGTCTCTCAGACAGTTATACATAATAATCACTGCATCAGGCCCTCCTTCAGTGCTATAGCTATGTTTACTTAGCCTGCAGTCCCCATTAAGATGAGCATGCATGGTATCAGGGTACATGCATTAAATAGGTGTACTAGGCCTCGAGATTGATCATTTTTATTTTTCTCAGCACAATTTTTCTCTCATTTTTATATCCTTCATATACAGTAGCTAATTGAAAGATGATAGTGTGCTCACCCCCAATTAAAACCCAGACTTGAGGAGATCAAACAGCTGCTGTTCAGTTTAAGCCAAAGTTAGTGTATATATCAGTTTATAGTTATAAGAGAGGAATGGGGCACTCATTAAGGTCTACAGGAAATATTTTTCACAAGTGAACTATTTGGTCTGCTGTTCTGCAATACTGTATGAGCTATTGTTTATAGCACTCCCATAGATATAACAGGTCTCTGTGTTAGCCTCATAGCAGTGGGCTTATCACTCACAACCATCATTGCTCTGTGCAATGAAGTGGTTAAAGCCTAAATAACAATAAATTGGAAAAAGAGAACAATGAGGAATTCATTGTCATGCAACCCACTGTTGCCAGACATATTATATAAACAGATCGGGGCTTTTGTTTGTTCAGTTCATAGTTCTTTTTTTTTTTTTTTTTTTTTTTTTTTTTAATGAAATTGCAAGTTCTATTTGTCCATTTTATTAACTAATATTTGACTAATACTAACAATATGCTCCTATTTGATCATTTTGATCATTTGATAATACAGATTACCATACAGAATGTATAATATAGCTAATCGTGACTCAAGTTTGACAGTGTTTCCACCTTTTTTCCTCTCATATGTTTCTAATACAAACTCAAACCACATTTAGCTGTGCTGCTGTCAAGTCAAACAGTTTGCTCATTAGTTGATGAGATGTCAAGAGTTGATGTGATTGTGTATTTGTTTGTTTGTTTGTTTGTTTGTTTGATTGTTTGTTTGATCAACAACAAATCTTGAAATTAAGTTTGCTGTGTACCTTCATGCTATTTAAAGAAACCTAAAGAGTCTGATGACCCTGTGCTCTATAGCGCCACCATCAGACAAAGATTAGAATTTGTTTAAGGAGTGCGTCTCCTATCTCTCTACGGTACCTTCTGAGCAGTAATATACAGAAACTAAACCTGCGGTGTACTAATTGAACATAAGTAAGGGTTAAGGACTTAAACTCACATGTACAAGTTTTTGTTTAGATTTGCTTTTCCACTAGAATACTGATTTTATTTATTTATTTTTTTGAGCTAGTGACCTGAGCTCTAGCGCCACCTATAGGCAAAACCTTCACATACAGACAGAGTAGAAATGGGCATCCTTTAGACCAGACTACTACTAAATTTCAGGACAATGACTCAGACTGTGAAAATGCCTTCCTCAAGCTGACTTGCTTACTTTGCTCAAAGTGGAGCTAATAAAACTATCTGACTTTAAATGCTCGTCTGTGTGTTTTAAATGTGGTGGTGGGGGGTGGGGTGCTATAATAAGGAAAACATTATGATTTGCAAAATGTAGTCACATGCACACTGAAGATAACACTATAATCATACGTGCCTCAGAAACTATTAATGATTTTTACATGCAGTTAATGAGGAAATGGATGTCTAATGAATATGCTCATGCTTTTATAGCAGCTAATATAGAAACAAAGAAAAATGGCTGACAGAGTTTATTCTCATCCTTGAATTAAGAAAGGGAAGGGTGAACTGATTCCAAATGCCAATCACAACCCAGACTCAGGCCACATGTCTGCCTGTGATGCTGCCCGTCTGTGTCTCATTTTGCATCAGGAGATGCCACGGCAGAAAGCTATAGCCCGCTCATGTGGCTAGGAGGCAGCTGGTTTATGCATTCTAATGAGCACTCCCTGGGAAAAATATGCAAATTCATTTTGTCATCAAGAGGAAAATAGAGGACAGGAGAGCAGCAGATACAGGAGGGGCTTAAGGGAGGAGGGCACATGCGAGAGGCGGGATTGGGTGGAGGCAAATCTATGTGTTCATGTCTCTGTGTGTGTGTGTGTGTGTGTGTGTGTGTGGGTGGGTGGGTGGGTGGGTTGGGGGATATAAGAGCAGGAGGTGTGAGAGCTGGATAGAACCAGAGTGAGGGACATATGTATCCCCCATCCCACCCCCATCCCAACCAACTCCACCCTTCCACTTCTCAAGAAGCCACACACACTAGGTCTGCAAACAAACAAATAAATGGTCAGCTGTATTAAACAAACAAACAAACACGCAAGTAATCTACAAACCAAACGTGGAACACATTTATACAGGCCACATCTCCAAATAGAAAGATGTCCAGGGATTTACACTTCAGTATATCTGAAATAGCAGAACAGAAAATTAGGTTAATCAGTTGAAATCATCATTTTGGTCTTAAATAAACGTTTCTTTGTGGCTGGGTCTGGTTGGTTTTCTGTTTCATATCAGTTTGAAATGGATCGGTTCTGATGAACTCAGACTAAACCAGTTTAAAACCAATGAGATGTGCAACCTGCTTTTAAGCTCTTTATATATTTTACTTTATTTAAAAAAAAAGGTTTATATTTCCTTTCTAAAATGATTATTTTGAATAGCCCTACATGAATAATAATTACTTAGGACTATTAAAATTCATTGATATAATAAAACATAATTAATACCTGATTAAATGCTTGCCTGTATTAAAAGATAACTTCTTTTAACGCGTTCGTGTTCTCGCAGTGATTGGCAGTGGTTTGATGAGCACTACCAGACTCTTCTCTATGAACAGAGATAGCCGATGGGTTCCGATGTTGATAGCAGACAAACACGAACACTGTTCTGAGCACAGAACGCTGCAGTTCACTTAAACTACCGAGAGGGGGCCAGCGGGGAAGACAAAGGCCGCTGCACACGCGCCGGCGAGCGGAAAAAGAACGTTTGTGACACGAACTGGCAGAAGGGTGCACATGGAGCCTCTCCACAGGCTGAGGTTTACACATTCAGCCCCCTGACGATGGACTTCGCCGATTATAGTCGTAATATAAACTCTAATTTAAATTTGGTGTCGGTACGTATCGATTTTTATTCACCATAACTGAACATTTGAGTCGGCAGCGGCGGGAATAGTTTCCCGGCTTTAGGCTAATGGCTAGCATGCTAGCCGCCAGGTGCAGTGTTTCATACTGTAGTTAGCATGTAGCTTCATTAATGTTTATCAGAACAGTAAGTTTGACTGCTTTAAAAATAAGTCATTGTATCTGTAATGCATTAGTTGGGTAATGGTACACATCCGCTTATAATTTTCCTCCTAAAGAGAGTTGAAGTTTATATTTATTTATGTTTTAGCTGCACACGCTCGTGTCTCTCAGTGAAATATGTAACGTTAATCCTAACACGTTTGAAACGTTTGTTCTGTGTTATTATAATGTTTCTCAGTGTTGAACGCTCACACTCTGTGTTCGAGCTCAGGTGGCTGAGTGAGTAGCTTCTCGGTGAACCCACGTGAGAGCCTGCAAACATAGTGTCGTGTGGAGGGACAGGGGAACTGTTGATGCAAGGGAATGTGCATAATCCTTATAACATAAAAAAAACCTTTAACATGATATTCAGTTGGACCAAAACTGTGTGTGACAAATGGTGGACAGTATGGATCAAATCTTGTATCATTTTATTCATATTTTTCTAATATATTCTGGCATTCTGATACACTGAATTAAATACCTGACAGATTAAAGTGATAGTTGGGTGTTTTGAAGTGGGGTTGTATGAGGTGCTTGTGCATAGTTGGTGTGTTACCTCCACTTGACAGCAGTCAGTGTAGTTTGGAGGAGTAGAGCTATGCACGGCTGTGGACAGGAGCAAGAGAAACACTTATTTTAGATGCATAAAAAGGCCTTCAAGGCTCAAGTGGATGCTCTTTAAAAAATATTTGTACTGCTTTACCTTGACAGCCTTTTTCTTTCCACTGGCACTATCCATAGAACTTCCACAATCCTACTTATAAGTCCAACTGCACCTGTCTCAGTGCAGCTTAATACAGAGCTGCACTGAGACAGGATCAAGCGCTGTGGTGAATCACCACAAGGTTGTGCGGCGTGGGGTGGGGGTGGGGGTGGGATGAGGTGGGCTGCTAGGGGTGCTGGTAGAGTATCAGAGTCTAGTCCATGAATCCAGCCTCAGTTTCAGAGACATTTCAGGCTGACTGTGGAGGTTTGACCCGGCAGTTTTCCAAAAGTTGGATCTGACTCAACTTGCTCTGCTCAGATAGCTGCATTTTTTTTGGCAGACACCCCTGCGGCTCACATCACCGAAGCCGAGGTGGACGACCCCCCACTCAAATGAATGGAAAAACGTGTTTACACGCCACAGCGCCTGATCCTGTCTGAATGCGTTTTACCGCAGATCAGCTGTGTGGCTAAAATCCTTTTTTCTGCTGACCGTGTCCACAGGAGTGTATAGATCTGCTGGTATCTCTGTCTGCTTCTCCAAACTCTGACTACGCATAAATTACTCACAACTCCACTTCAAAATACCCAAACAATCTTTATTCTTTACATGGATGAAAAAATTGATCCAGAGATATTAAAGGGAAACTTGTCACTGCATAAACAATTTAGAAAAAAAGCTCCATTGACAAATTTCTATGTACTTTTGTATCTTGTAGGCGTTTAGTAACGTGGCCTCTGTGGTGCTGTATGTTTCTCCTCAGCCCCTTCGGAGGTGAGCCAGGTTGCAGTGACATGGTAATATTTTGTGAATGGCACCGGACAGCTATGGACCAGAAGAGCAGGAGCGGTGAAGACACTGGTTTGGGGGCTTTGGCCTCACCACTGGTGGGGTATTTGGGAAAAGTCAGTAGAGCTCATGTTTTCCTCTCGCTGTTGTCACTTGCGCAAAGCTGAATTGAATTTGAAACATACTGTGACTGAGCAGTACCAATCCAAAATCAACAAACGAAAACAAAAAAATGGAAATCTTGTAAAAGGCGAAAGTTTTTTGGTTTGAAGCTTGTTTCATGATCTGTGAACTCAAATATTGTAAAATATTATAACATGAGAAACAGTGTACTACATGGAATGTTTTCTATCTATTTGAAACAAGAGTGGTTCACTTTTAAGTTTCAGGTCCTTTTATATGTACTGGACACCTACTGATTCTGATAAAACTCCTCTTCACCACCTCAAACTCACTCACACTGATGTTGAGCAGCATTAAGTTACCATGAACAGTTTGTAGTTTACTTGTATGCTCCAGATCTGCAAGGTAAATCAAGTAAAACCTTCCTAGTCTTCTTTTTTACTGTAATGCATGTGCACATATAAAGTTTTTAAATGTGAAAATTTATGCTAAAATGAGGCTGTGATGTTGATTTAAAAAAAAAAGTGTTCAAGATGTTTGCAGTCTTAAATTGAATCTACACGTATGTCAATTTTTTTTTTTTTTTTTTTTTTTAAGGTTCAGGAAAGAGCGGCTTCACTGGAGTATTGTCCGTGGTGTACTTCAAAGGGCTTGATCAATGCTCTGCGCTCTTACCGCATTAACCTCCAGGAGTCAGTCACCCTCTGCACAAACCCACAGGTCAGTCTCAGTACTGCTGTGACACACACACCCATCCAATGGAACATGTTGCCATGTTTCACGTCTTTGCTTGCTTCTGTGTTAACATTTCCGTATTCATTCCCCCACAGTGCCTTTTCCCTCTGGTCAGCCGGCCCCTGGAAGATGTTTTGGCTAGCTTGGTTCCTGTGGAGCTCACTGTCGGGAACAAAAGAAAGAATGCCTTGGCACTGGAAAAGGAAGAGCTCATTAAACCTGCACGCAAACGTCTGCGATCAAGTGAACTCGACACTCTTGGAACACAAAGTATTACTGACACAGTTATCAGCCAAACAGAGCATGATGCTGTAACCTTTGTCAGTAATGGCCAATGTGCTCCACCCAAGACATATGGTGAAAAGGTAAATGGATATCGCACGGATTCTCCAGTTTCAGAGACAACAGGATGGAAATCGCTACAAGACGAGGATGATGTTCTGGACAAGGAACCAGAGAATCCTGCTCCTGCAGATGGTCTTGCTCTTCCTACATGCTCAGTCTCAGCTGGACACCTGCAGTCCTTATCAGATACCTTGTTGACCAATGGGGCCGAGCCTGCGCGCTCTCCTGGTGGTGCTCTTGGTATATCAGCGGTACAGGATGACTTCAGCCAGGCGAAGAATCTTCCTGAGGCACTTAACAAACCCTCCATTTGCAATCAGTCCTTTTTCACAAATGAGGACATTCGTTCAGCTGAAATCAATAGTCCATCACCTCGGCACAATGAGCAGACAGCAAGGTCAGGACAGAAATCACCGGCTGCAGACATCACCACATGTAAAGACACGCGAGTCAGTAAATCAGAAACCGAGGCTTTGTCCTCTACCACGAGAACAAAGTCGGAGGAGCTCGTGTCCATTCCCAGTCAGCTTTTCTGGAGGAACAGCAACAACCTGTGCTGGTTGGACTCGCTACTTGTTGCTTTGGTAAACTGTAAGAGCTTGAGAAAGTGTAAACCTAAAGATGAGCCTCAGCTGTCGTCAGTCTGGCGACTGATAAGAGAATATGAAGACATCTGTGCTGCGCTCCAAGTCCATCAGCAGCCTGGCAGAGGTAGGTTTTTTTATTTTGTAGTATTGCATCTAGAACAGAAAGTTAGTGATATTACACTTCCTCTTTGAGTCAAGTCAGCCTCTGCTGAGTCAACTATTTTCTAACTTTCTGTTAGGGTGTAACGATTCTCCAGATCCACAGTTCAACTGCTGTCTCTGTTTGTGTTTTAAGTTAGGGGTGAGGTTGAATAAGAAAAAATGGAGTAAAACACTTTTTCTTTTTTTAACCACTCTACTACAGTTCAGCTACAAGGTAACTAAAACGAATACATAACTGCCTGAATTAGTGCTGGTTTATAGAGCTAATAAACAATGAACTGACTGACATCCACATATGGAGGAGGCATGTTTGATCATATGCTCTGATCCTGTAACATTGACCACATATCCTCAGAGATAAACACTTCTATATTGTTACTTTCTGAATCTGCAGTAAGAGGCTGAGGTTCGTCTCGTTCTGCTCATCAGCACATTGGGTTGATGTCGTTTCCACAGACAAACCCTTTATGACTTAAGATGAACATCAGCCCACAGTTTGCCACTACTCTTGGTGTGTTTTTCACTTTTTACTAACCAGGAAACACTCCCATGCAGTGGACCAGCGACACTTCATCAGCTTAGTTGACTAGCATGCTACAAATGCGTTTACTACCACGACACATAAGACAGAACTACGTGTCAATTCCATGGACATTTGCATCGCCGTTTCAGTTGTGGTTTCAGAAGTTACACCCTGACTTTCTTACTTTCTGAACCTCTGGTGACATCTCCCATGCAGATTGATTTGGTGTCATCTGTGTCATCTTTTGTACATGAATGTCTGCGTTAGCTTGATTTGATTGTTGATGATTTGACATTGGATTTTTCAGTTCTTGGAACATAGATTCAAATTGATTTGCAGTACTTAAACCTAAACTTGCAAAAGTGCAGGATTATTAACAGCAAGCTGTTAATGGATCATGACCAAGAGGTTTTAGGGTGAACCCCCTTACAGTCATTTTCAGATACAAACAACGGCTTGTCTAAGAGGGGTGATGGTCTTAGACGTGTAGTGTATTATGTAATTTTACCTATGTATTATAAAATACACATCTGTAACAAAATATCCTGATCCTGAACAATAATACACCCCAACAATAAAACAATACCCTTAAAAAAAGAAGACATGACACACATCAGTGACATTATAACAGTCTTCATTTTAACAGTAAAATGTTGTATCATACATGCGTGTTCACGTGCATTAAAATAAGTTAAATTGGAATATACATTATATATAAGTTCATTAACTACAAGTAAATTTGTGTGTACTAAATTTAGCCGTGCTACTAAATGTGCATCATCTTGTTACCATGGCATACTTAATAATTACTTCCTAGGCTGTGCAGACACACACAGAAATGACAGCTAATATTTTTAACTAACAACTAAGACAAAGGAAACAGAAATGTTAATATGTTCATTCTGTTAAGCATGCGATGAAAGTACCTACTGTTTCTATGTGACTACTGGGAGACTCTGGCATGTTTGGAAGAAGAAATCAAAGTTGTTAGACAACTACAGAGCTGAGGGAGGAGGCTGTACTACTTAGTGTGAAAGTGAAGCTAATAACTCAGCAAACAGCCAGGCACTGCAACTGTAGCACAGATACGTGAAACAAGAGACTCGACATTAACAAACCTAACTGGATAATCTTGAATCCATCACTCGGTCTAACCACATTCACTTATAATACATGCTGTAACAGCAAATGAAGCATGAAAACATTGTGGAGCTCCTGTAAGAAACATGCAGGGACACTGTGAGACTTCTATACACGGCTCTGTAGCCCCAGTGAATGCTGGGAGGCTTCCCAACACCTCTAACATGTCTGACTGCAATTACTGACCAGCGTTCAGGCAGTCACATGAACACTGATAATGGTTTCAACTCTCTGCTCATTTAGCCCTTATTTCAAAATAAGAGTGCAGTGTTACCCGATGATTTCATCCAGGATCAACACATGAATGCTCAAACTGCTTTCAAAGAACCTAAATAAGCTGGATAATGATTAACAGGATAGTTTTGGCCTGATAACAGCAGAGAAGTCTGGATTAGTTTAAGCCACATTTGCAGGACAAGGCTGGGGTTTTAAGTTACCCCCCCTGAGATCGAAATTTTGCCCTGTTCAGAACATTGAAATATTGAAAAGCAGCACTACAACTCTCTGGCAGATATCTGAGAGAGTCATCAGTCCTCCAGACTAACATTTTACATTGGTCGCAGCAGTGCATCTAACTTTTTCATTTAGGTGCAGCAACACATAAATTAGTTGCAGCAAATAATATATTTTTGTCAGTTCCCATACACATTGGTCATTTACTTCCACATTATTTAAATGATTGTAAACAGAAGTAAAGTTGCAGATAAATGTTTTTATTGAAATCACAGCACACCCGCTGGAACCACCATAAATCTATAACCCCAGAAAAAAAAAGTCACCGCTCCTGGGTGCTCACAGAATATTTAGGCTGCCTGTGCTCAGCCCCACCTTCGACCCTCACGTCAAAACTCCACCGGGCACGTCTCTGTCATGTCGCAATGTTGCTGTTTTGGTCCGTTCTCCATGCGCCTTCAGACCCCACCAGGAACTTTTCAGAAGCATTTTGCCCACCTTTTGTTTCTTGCTCAGATATGGTCATTTTCCTGGTTTATGTGCTTCTAAATATGTAAATATGCTACACAGTTCACTTGTTTCTGCTTTTGGAGTGGCAGTTTGCACAGGGTGTTTTATTTTGAAAATCGACCAGATTCTATGTGCTGTTTCTGTGTCTGACTTCCGACCAGTTCAAGCTGCTCTGTGCAGATTGACACGGACTGCTCATGGTGGACACTATGACCTCACACCCTGCAGAATGAATACACATGCAAAAAAAGAAAAAAGCTGTTTGGTACAGCTGGACTGGAGGGGGGCTGCTCTGCCCCCCACATGGCGTTTTATCAGATCTATTAAATTTCAGGTGCATCAGTGCCACCAATGAGAATGTTTGCTTGATAGATCGTTGGTCACACCCTGGAGCCCGACATTAAACTGAAACAGTCAATGATAGATTAGCAGACGAGGGTTCATTTAGAAAACATTGTGTTGTTTGTTTGCATGAAATGAAATATTTAGTTCAAGCCGTCTGACTGTAAATCTTTTACTGCCATCAGTGCAGACCCTGATGTCTAAAAAGCATTTAAAATGAATTTACTGTTAAATCATCTTTTCATTCTTCTAAAATAATGCAATGCTTTTACTTGCAGTTCACTTATCTCAAGTTGTCTGTGTCTAGATGGAGTTGCGAGGGTGCCCAGTCACGTGCTGCAAAAGGCCAACGCAGACCTACAGAGGCTTAGGATGTCAATCTTCAAACTACTGCAGCCCAAGCTGCAGTGCAAACTGGGTAAGCACAGACACTGGACATGCCCTGTATCAGCCTCCGTAAAATGAATTCAGGATGAGAAACCACAAAATGATTTTGGACATTCTTAGTTTGTGTACCTGGATGCTGTCCAGAGTTTTTAAACCGAAGACGCAGTCGACGTTGAATCGTACAAATTCAGACTAAATCTGAGTGATGGTATCAGGAGATGATCTCGCCGCTCAGGAACGAATTGTGAATAGTTTTTCGAAGAGTTTTTGCATTCTGACGTGTGTCTCACACCTGAGGTTTGTCCTCAGTGTGCACTTCAAAATAAACGTTCCTTATACGTGACGAGAAAGGTAAGAGAAGAGTTCTTGCCGAGCAATGCTTCAGTCATTCAGGGTTTTTCTCCAAACTTGGAGACTGTGCAAAGTAGCAGAGCCATAATTTCACAGTTGCTAGCTCTCCCCACATTAAATATACAGTGATTAAACAACACAAAAATTAATATTGAAATCTCACATTGGTCTGATGTGTCACTCCATGAACATGTTCTTTTCCTTTGAGAGGGTGAAGCACCAACAGGCTGTCCCACACAGCTGGAGAGACATTAATAGATATAAGATATTTCTTTAAAGCATTTTTCTGAAGGCACCATCGCTGATCGGAGACCAGCATTGGATTAGGAATAATATGCAAATTGTGCCAAGCTACTGTGACCGAGGGAGAGATGTCTGAGCGAATGCTTTTCAAACTCAACAACGAGATGCTCCCAGGGCCCCTCCAGCCTTCTGTTCATGAATATTAGATTTCATATAGCCTAATGCCACTTTCTTGCCAAAGAGATTACACTGACAAAAATAAGTATTTTAAGGAGTAGTCTTTCTTGTTTTGGCAAGTTTATCTGAAATGTAATCACATAGCTTATACACTTTATAAATGAGGCTCTGTGTGAGATGTTCAAACGGCTAAAATGTTTTTGTTTTTCTACCTTTCCTTGATGATTTGTGCTTTTAGATATTTGGCATCTCGGCACCGAGTCATGAATCCCTCCTCAGTAACCAAAGCAAGAGTTAATCTTCAAGTTTCAAAGCAACCATTATCATCTGATAATAACAGAAAGTGACGAGCCTGGACCTGCCAAACGTTGGATTTTGCTCGGCTCGTTGCTGCCAAATCTTTACATTATACAAAAGAGGGAGAACTTGTTTAGTAGTCGTCACTCTTTGCATACTGAAAACAGAGAGGAGAGCATGGCTTGAGGGTCAGATACAGGCAGACATGCGATGCAGCTTTTCAAATTTCGCCCCCATCTCATCCACAGATTAAATTCTTATAAATTTTGTGGGAATAGGGACTGTAACCGCAGCTTCTGTCAGCACTCGTACCCGTGACAGCGCTCTAACTGCTGCATGTTTGTGCTTTTCAGGTCAGAGGGAAACTCCAGTATTTGCCTTGCCGCTTCTGCTCACGATGGACTCCTGGGTGGAGCCTCTCTTCCAGTCAACCTTTCACTGGGAGTTTAAGTGCAGTGAATGCAAAACGGCCACAAAAGAAAGGTATGCAATGAAATCCACGATGTTGTGCTTGATCCACTGAAGCATTTTGTCTTTTTGAAACTCGCTCTGGAGAATGAAAACACAGAAAGTAATTGTGTTAAAAACAAATACGTCGCTCTCTATAGCAGCTGGATGAGTGCCCGCGCTGCCTCAGGTTTATTTGGAGAGGGGAAATAAAATGTATGAAGTAATGAGTCATTGAAGAAAAGTTGCTCTGAATGTATTGTAATGAGAGGTGTTTTTTCCTTTTTAATCTCTCTTCTGACGCGGCCTCATTTATCCACAAGTGGCTGTGAAGGGTGGATTGTTGATTGATATCTAGTAATAGCCTGAATCTCTCAGTTCATTAAGATTTGGTAATTAGTGACATGTTTGGAAACATGTCCAGTAAAGTCATTTAGGACAAGTCAATAATGGTTGTACAAACTTTAGACATTAACTGGGTTCTGGTGACAAGATTTTGGGAGCATCAAGTGCAAAAATAACTGCCAGACTAAAACCAGACAGAAAAGTGAAAAATTGACATCAGTTTTCTAGAACCCATGGTGACGTCTTCAAATTGATTGCTTTGTCTGAGTGTTAGTCCAAAGCTCAAGAGTGTTAAAGTTATGATAATAAAAGAACAAATCAAGTCCTCCAATTGAAAATTACTTGTTAAACGTTCAATTTTTGATCAAAATTGTTGCTTCATTTTCTGTTAATTGACTCAGATTGAGAACTTATTTGATGCGTGGATGAGACGGTTGGTTTCAGAGATGGATCATGAGTCTTTGAAAGGCAGAAAACAGAAAGTAATCTTCTGTGTACTGAAAACAGTTGACTTGTAGTTATTTCCACCACTCATCTGTTGTCACTGTATAAACCTGTGTGTACTGCATGCTGTTCTTTTTAGGGTTCTGAAGACTCTCCCCAGTTTCACTAACGTTGCGCCTGATTGGCATCCACTTCATGCCGTTCACATGGCGCCGTGCAACGTGTGCTACAAGAACAATCAGAGGAGGACAATGATGCTGGAGAGGTGAGAATCAAACTGTTAATGTGTATTCCTTCAGTCTTAAACATACAGTGGTGGAAAAAAGTTTTCGGACACCCCATGCATTTGTGAAATATTGCATTAAGAATCACTTTTAGGTCTTCAAGTGTAATTTCTTTTATTTCAGTCACAGCCAAAATACTAAACAAATCCTAAAAAAGCCATAAAAACTTAAAATTGATTGGTTCCATAAAAAATACATAAGACATTTTGAGTATTGGGTTATTGGGTAACCAGTGATCCTCTAATGAAGGTCGTGCTTTTTATTAAAAGACACAATATTTGTTGCCGTGCTTCATGCCTATATAAAGCCAGCACATTTGAAAGTTCTTCAGAGACAAAAATGGCTAAAACAAGGAACCTAACGCAGGAAACACGCCTGAAGATACAGATTCTCAGCCAGGAAGGGTACAGCTGCCGCCAGATTGCCAGGAAGTGCAGATGCAGTCCTTCAGCAGTTGGATACACTCTGCAGAAATACAGGCAAACCAACAGCTTGGAAGACAAACCAAGATCTGGGCGTCCAAGGGTTTCTTCAGCAAGAAATGACCGCATCCTGATCCGCATGTGCAGGGAAAACCTCTGAATGACATCACAGGAGCTTCAGCAGCAGTGGTCAAACCAAACTGGTGTCCAGTGTTCCACCCGCACTGTACGTGGCCGACTTTTAGAACATGGCTTAAGATCCTACAAGGCTGTCAAGAAGCCCCTCATCAATGAGAGACAGAGGTTAGTCCCGCGTCGTTGGGCCCAAGCACACAAGGACTGGACAGCCAGGAACTGGAAGAAGATTCCGTGGTCAGATGAGTCCAGTTTCCAGCTTTATCTTCCTCCTGCTAATGTGAGGGTACGCAGAAGGCCAGGTGAAGCATCCCCAGCATGTACAGTACCTACTGTCAAGCATGGTGGAGGCAGTATCATGGTTTGGGGATGCATGAGTGCTGCAGGTGTTGGTCATCTCACTGTCTGTGAAGGTACACTGAACTCTACCAAGTATTGTGCCATTCTTGAATCCCACATGCTCCCTTCTGCACGTGCTCTGTTCCGAGGTCAAAATTGGAAGTTTCAGCAAGATAATGCCCCTTGCCACACATCCAGGGCCAGTAGAACTTGGCTGCAGGAGCACAGTATCCAGGTCTTAGATTGGCCAGCTCAATCCCCGGATATGAGCCCCATTGAAAATCTGTGGTGGATTACCAAAAGGTCTGTTTCAAAACGTAAACCAAAGAATTTAGAAGAATTAAAAGCAGTAATTCAAGAAGAATGGGACAAGATTACCCCTCAACAGTGTGGAAGGCTCGTGGAGAACATGCCAGCGAGGATTAGAGCTCTACTGCATGCTAATGGCAGGACAACTAAATATTAATTTGATGATGTGATGGTTTATCCATTTTTTGTTCAGTTTTGAACACATTCTGTTATTTGTTGACTTTGATACCGACAATGTTGAGAACTGACATATTGAAACTGTCAAGAATTTAGTTTTGTTAGTTTTTCTAGTAAACAATAAACAAAACAAATATAATTTGTTTGTGTCTGTCTAATGCAACCACACCTTTTGAAACGCAAAAAAACATTTTTCCACAAATATTTCATGATAATATTTGAGATTGTGTAAAATTTTAAGGGTATCCAAAAACTTTTTTCCACCACTGTATGTTAAATATACACCATGATTAACAATGATCAGACTTTCTGGAATTGATCATTTGATTATTGATTTAAGATTAACTTTATTTTAGTGACCAGTGATCAAATCTGACCACCATTCAAAAGTAATTACTATGAATGGAAGTGTTGGAGTTGTTAAGACTCAAGGGGTAAATTTATTACTGTCAACAACAGATGTCCTTTGAACATTCACTATTAGCTATTGAATAATTAATTATTGCATTCGAGCAAAGTAGCTTCCTCATTGTCTCAGGATTGTCCACAACAAAGTCAGCTGTCTGATCCAAAAATAAACATTTCTTTAATTTGAAGTCCAGAAAAGACAAAAGCTGTGTGTCTCCACAGCATACTTTAACTCATTAACGGCCTGCAGACCTTCAACTGTCTTAAAGTGGCCGTAAAGGCTGAATTAAATTAACAGTTAATTATTACTCAACACTTAGGTTATCTGCAAAATTACAGATTTATCTTTTACAATTGAATGTTGAATATTAAGAGTAACCATTTTATAACAGAACACACACTCTAAGGGTGCATTCAGACAGCCTCTTAAGGATCCGGCGCTGCAGCGAAAACGCAGCTTTTTCCCTTCATTTGTCAGGGTTTGAGAGAGACAGAGTGAGTGAGCACCGGCCTCGATAAAGTCAATTAATGAGCGAAATAAAAAGTTGTTTCCTGATTGTTAGCGGTTACGTTCAGCACAAACACTCACAGCTCCAGCAGCCGCACACACCACCTGCACAACCCTGCAGCGATTCGCCACAGCGCCTAATCCTGTGAATGGACCCTAATAATGACACGAGCTTCAGAGAAACTGTTTTCTATGACTTTAGAGAAAGTCCTCCCTCGACCTTCACCTACCTATCCATCAACCAGACGTTTGCTTTGTGTTTTGTTTAGCGTGCCGCCGGTGTTCCAGCTGCACTTTGTAGAGGGACTTCCTCACAGTGATGTCAGAATCTACTCCTTCACCTTCAAGGGGAAACGCTACTCCGTCACCACCGTCATACAGTACAACCAGCAACTAAAGCACTTTGTCACCTGGATTCGTAATTCTGACGGTACGTATATTCAGAATGACATGTAAAGATCTTTATGGTCGGCTTTGCTAAGTGTAGCATGTAAAGTGAACTTTTTTTTTCCTCCATCGTATTCCATAAGCTATATTTACACTTGTTGTAAAACCACAAAACACTGGAGCTCATTGTTGAGTCACATGAAGGCTGATATTTATATCCCTCTTCACTGTAGTTTGCCAACAGCACATTCTGCTGGACAATTCATGCAATGTTAAACTACAGATGACTCCAGCTATTTAGGGCTTGCTTCATTGACATTTTTAAAGAATTGAAAATGTGGTTTAACTAAATATTTCCCAATATTTGATTCATCTTTTTAATTTTTATCTGTTATGATTAGTCTGTTTTTATGTGATAATTATGGGTGAATGGATAGTTGATCAACCTTGACTTTGTAGTTTGTCAGAATCTAATGATAACAAATATCAGTATAAGTATTCATGCTGAGTGTGCTGTCTTCTATTTGTTGTCGTACCTGTTCTTACAGGATCGTGGCTGGAATATGACGACTTGAAACATCCAGACTGTAAGATCTATCGAAAGCTCCCAGTCCCTGCTGAGGAGATCCACGTTGTTTTCTGGGAGGCGCAGGATGATAAAGAGCCTCAAGCCTGTTCTCCCTCCAGCACATTTGTCGAACATAGAAATGAGCTGAACCTCAGTCCAGGTGACAAAGACTTAATCGCGGATGAGCTGTCGGTTCACACTGCGGATCACTCTCTTCTCATGTCTCACAATGACACTGACGTCATTCGTGCACTCTCAGAATCTGAAGACTGCAGCAGCATCATGGACACCACGGTCACAGCTGGTGTTGACACATCAATAGGTTCCACAACACTGCTCGACACCTTTGAGGGCCTTAGCCACGATGACATCATCACGCTCACACTGGTGGAATTGAAAGCAGATTCAGAAATGCAGCCTGCGAACAATTGTGGACAAACACAGGATCTGAGTGTTCCCAGCAGGAATGAAATACTCGACTCTGCTCCGGATAGCTCCTCAACTCAAACAGGAGGCGAAAAGACTCACAGTCCTGTTGCTGAGCGCCCCACAACCTCCAACTCATCTGAAACTGAGGATGACTTGTGTGATCCTACATTTGTGCCTGGTGGTAGGGTAGGGAGAGGGACTGGTAGAGGCAAAGCCGCTAGCAGACAAACGGGTAGAAAGGCAGCCTCGTCCAAAGCAGCTCCACATATTTCACCCCCTGCATCATCAAAGCCATCTAAAGTGATTACTGTCAAACCCACGAGTGCTGCTGCTGCTGCTCAGGATAACACACCACATGTTGAGACTACACAGCCAGTGTCTCCCGTGTCTTCTACAGACACCTCAACCTTGTCCACTACTCAGAAAAGTCCCACAGTGCAAACTCTAAATCAGAATAGCCGCTGGTCCTTCCTGCTCAGCAAACACCCGCTCCACCAACTTCAAAAGCCCATTGAGAAACTCGCCCCCACCCCGGCCACCAAAGCAAAGCCCACTCCTCTCACTCAATCTACCCCCAATCCTGTGAGAAGACAGCAGTTCCCCGGAGGATTCGTCTCTAAACCTCAGCTCAGGACAGAGGAGGGTGACAGTCTCCCGCTGAAAGCAGCAGAGATGTACGGTGCCTTTGGTGCCAAGAGCTCAAGCACCCCGACTCCGCCGCTCCCATCTCCTGCACTCCTCAACGTCAAATCAAAGCTGGTTCAACCCGTAACCTCCAACCACCAGAAGTTACTAATGAACACTCCAGTTGTGTCTGGTACATCACTTCCTATGCCTGCAGCAAAGGGGCTCCCTGAAATATCCTCCTCAAAGAAACACAGCAGCCAGTCCTCGAAGGTTCCTCCAGGTCTCGGCGACACTGAAGCACTCAGGTACAAGCTGTTAAAGAAGCTGAAGGCAAAGAAGAAGAAGCTCGCTGAGCTAAATGAAAAGTTAGGTCATCAGGGTGGAGACAGCCTCCGACCAGACAGCACTGACTTGGGCTCTCCAAATAATGTCACCTCCAGTACCTACGACGGCTCCATCTGTGACGACTTCCTTTCTGACCTGCTCTCACCGGCCACCACAGCCAGCAACCTTTCACCAGACAGCTCTGGCTTCCTTGAGCGGCTAGCCATCGGGCAAGATGGAGTCGACCAGCTGGACTGCGGGGGCAGTGCGGTTGGTGCAGCACCACAGGTGAACACGTCTATGAATGAGCCCAACACCGAAAGCTTCCTGGACGACTTCTTCTTGCAGGCTGTGGCTCAGAGGCCGACTGAGGCAGAGACCGAGGCACTGAGCGGACTCGAACTTTTCATTTAAGACGTCGTCCAAGCCTCGAATTTACACCTCATCTGTCACTCGATCATGTAAGCAGCCTGTTTCACATGCAAGTCTGAAGTAATTTTCTCTTGTTGTATTTATTTTGCTGTTAATTTAGATTAATTAAGTTTGTATGACATTAAGTGATGCAGACAGCTTGTTGAACGATGGATGAAATTTGTAACTTTGTTCACATCTTGAACTTTGTTCTGCAAGTGTGGCACTTTATAGTGTATATTTGATGTAACTGGGTTGTATGAAGGCATCGTGTTGACAGTCAAAGCTGTTTGCCCTGTTTTGTATTTGAAAACTTGAAAATTATGAAAATTATTTTTTTGCCATTTAATAAATACTATAGATGAATGCAGCTGGTTGTACAAAATGTCGTAACTACTGCTGAACTGCATATTCAACTCAGCCAACTTCCTCTGGAATATAATATGAATATTTTTTAAAAATATTAAAGTCTCTAAATAGTTTTTGTTTATTCTATTCAGTTTGACATTTATCAGAACTAAGATGAATAGTCTGAATGAAAGAAAAGGCTCAGAGTGTATACATGCAGTGAATCCTGTGATGTGGCATTAATACTTATTTTTACAGCCAATAAGCAAACATGAACTAAAAGAAAAGATAATCACATGCAGCTCTAATATTGTAGCATTATGAATTTGTTTGCTGTAACATTAATCCAGAAAGCCACTAACCTGTCACAGCCATCTATGAGCCACCTAGTGACCGTTGTGTGAAAATGGCCTCCATTGTGTTATATCAAGACGGTGCTTTCGTTGTATCAACCTATGTTAATTATTGTTAACTACACACATTGAATTTAAATAGTTCCCAACGCCTCGTATCAGGAAATGTGTCACTTCGTAGGTCAAAACAGTCGTTCCCATACCGGGAGTCGAACCCGGGCCGCCTGGGTGAAAACCAGGAATCCTAACCGCTAGACCATATGGGATGCTGTCAGGTATGTCACAAGCCTTCGTTTTTGATGGCCATATCATATACACATATACATAAATCATGTTGATATGATATATATATAATAACTGTAGACTTTTTAGATTATTCTATTATCACGTTTAGCGCCATTATGCTTTTTAATAATGATGTTAGCTTTGTTGCTAGTTGTAACAACACTGTTTTTTCCGCTTCCTGCTAGCCTCCCTCAGTCCAACTGTATTTGTAAGTACGTAAATTATTATTACAGATTATTATTAATATATACAATTATGATAGACTTTTACAGTGTTTCATTATGATTAATTAAGACATTAATCAAATTAAAGAGCCGTTATAAATCAGTGAAACACATTTGCATATTGTGTTGCATTTTAAAACTCAAAGTATTAAAAAGATAATTAAAATTGTCATATATATTTAGATTATCTTTATGTTGTGATTGAATGATGAATTAATAATTGAAAAAAGGAATTTTGAAATGACATTTTCCTGTTGCTTCTCCTTGTGTTTATGCCATCCATGTTTGGCCTATTTAATTAATCAATTAATTTTCTCTTGATAAAATGTATTAATGTAATAATTGGTTATAACGAACACAGTAACAGATGGAATGAGAGTGTAACTAATAAAAAAATATCATTTTCTACAGCTTCCTATGTGTTCAACATCTGGTGGATCCAATTCTGGAGAAGAGAGAGAAAGACAGTAAAACTATAGAATCAGTGAGAGAGAGGGGAAGCTGCATTACCATTGAAAAGCACATGCAGGTGCTGTTTGACTGAAGGTAAGCCAAGTCAGAGTAAACCAGTCATTGAGTGTACGACACACTCAAAAGCTTTCACCGCTGCAGCAGACATTTTGACTCGTCATGAAGAACATTAATGAGCCATTAATTCATAACACCTGGGTTATTCTCTACAATGACAAGCCAGATGTTTGCTGTGAAAAAGGCCTACAAAGGCACGTCATGTAAATAATATAACAGAACTCTCATTCACTAATCTTGCTCATTTGCCAGAAATAATCTATAAAGAAAATCTACCAGCAGAAGGCCATAATATATAAAATATACACTAACAGCAATCCTGTAAGTCTCACACAAACACACACAATGGAAGTAACAGGCTGTGTGCACCCCTCTGTATTAACCCAGAGCATCATTTACATAAAGAGGAAGCCACAAACGTGCATGTGGGATGGGGGAGTACATGATGTCACAGAGGGACAGATCACATTTATACTCGATGTGCCTGTGCTGTAAAGACACACTCCTGGGCCGTGAAAGAGAAGCTCTGTCTCCCTCCGTCAGCCTCTCCATCCACCTGCTCCCACAGCTCGCACATAGAGATCATGGACTCCTTCACAGTGGTGGAAAACATCTACCTCCTGGTCATCGTCACCCTCATTAGTGTGCTTCAGAACGGTGAGAGAAAGCAAGAAGCATCTTCTGTTACTAGTAACTGTCGATCATATTGTTGTTTTTTAAGCTTTAGATCAGGAGTTGTGGTGACATTAATGATCTCTGTCTGTGTTTTAAGCATTCTTTGCCCAGAAGGTGGAACGGGAATGCAACTGTCAAAACACCAAAACATCTGCTTTTGAACGGGTTTCTTGTGCCAAGTAAGTACCCCCTTCTCTCATACTCAGTTTCTCTAATTAATATAATCTATGCCGGTGAAACAAGGGATGAGTTTGTCATTTTTATCTATAACATTCATAAACTTTTCTCCATTTGGTTTCACATTCCCCACAAATATAACATAATATAACATTGAGAGGCAGCCCTCATTTGCCTGAACACTCCCAGATAGGTGGGAAAAAAAGCTGGTACATAGCTCATTTGAATGGACGCTGGAAAGTAGCCATGAGGAAACAACATCAGCCGTCCTCTCTGTAAGGTGAACCTGTAGGTCCTGTTCATGTCAAAGGAGTGAAAACTGCTCATATATTTACAGACGGTGACCTGTGGACTTTTTTGGTGTTTTAAATTTCAATCCAGGGATCAGAACACAAGTGTCTTTAAAACCGGCTGTTTTCTCAAACTTTTGCACTTATTACAAAACCATTGCCACATAAACGTTTGCCAAACGTCAAGAGTAAATTTACCTGACCACTTTGATTCCTCATTTTAACAAGCAAACAAAGAGTTACTCACTTCATTGAAAAGTTCACAATGATTTTGTTCCAACATTCTCCTGTTCCAGTTGTGTTGTGGGTTTTAGAGTTTTGGACTGTTGATTGGAAAATCTGAATATGGACTTTGGGGCACCGTGATTTTTTAAAAATATTTTATAGATCACATGATTATTCAGAAAAATAGTCAGTGAAAACCGACATCACCACAGATATTAACGCTTCATGCCTCAGTGTTTTTTGACAGCTAGGCTCAAACCCCAAATTCAAATCTGATATTTGTAACTGACATAACGACTCAGTCTTAGTCAGTCTATTGGTCCATGAGCAACAATTCACTTCCTGTTTTTAAAAGGACATATCTGAGCCACATCCTGTCTTGTAGCTAATGTGAGGATTTCAAAGAAATTGCAAACATTTGCCCCCTAAAATGTGATGCAAGCGTTTGCTGGAAGTTTAAAAATGTCCTGTCTTCATGATACAATCAGCAAAGGGCACATTTAGTTTTGGACATCGTACCAGAAATCTTCTAAATCTGTGGCTTATTGTCACACCATAAAATGAAGCAAAGTCTACATGTGACCACCCTTAATCAGAGGTTAAGGCCTCAGTGTGGGCAACCAAACACTGACTTTTCTTTCTGACTGTTTAATTTAGATGTAAAAGACAGTTTTGCAAGAAAAATAAAGAAAAGGCAGAAGAAATATAATATAATATACAAATAATTTTGTGTAACAAATCAGCTTATGACCGCTCAGATTTATCTTGATATCTTGATAAGAGGTCCCGATCAACAGGTTTCACTCTTCTGATGGACATGGTTCTGTGTAACATACTGCACAGACTTATTGCAACTCATTGCAGCAGCCAGTACAGCTGACTCGTGGAGCGGACTCAGTTTTTCCTGGCTGCCCCTTCGTTCCACCAACACATCTAGAAAACCACACGCAGGCCTCTGTAGCACATTTACTGTTTAATCCCTCAGATTTTTTAAAAGTCACAGACACTTCTGCTCTGCAGTTTCAACACATTTCCTGACAGCCATAGAAAAAAAGGGCCCGTTATCAGTCACTGCACAGTCGTTAACAGATTACTTAATAGTTTCTCATTGCAGGAGATTTCCGTAAAATGTGCTAATTGCTTCTTGTTTATGCTTCTTCCAGTCGTAACTGCATGGATGCTTATCCCACTTTCCTGGCTGTGATGTGGTGTGCCGGCCTGTGTCTCAGTCAAGGTAATCATTAATAAGTTACTGTAAAGGCAGTCACAACACACCCATACAGACTAAATTCAAAGACAGGCGGACCTTTCCAGTCATAGTTTCTAGTCCTATAAGATTATCATCTATCTCTTTATATAGATGACTTATTTCCATGTTTGCAAAGCAGCAACACAGCAGCGCCTATAGTCAAATGAACACGTCCACTTTCCACAACATTTTCCAACCTGGCTTGCTGGGATTTACTCACAAAGAACAAGAGCAAAAACTATTTCAGGCAATGACGTATGCCGATCAGGGCCGGCTCACAGCTGGAGTCTCAATTCAACACAAAGGTGTTTCATGGTGTTGAGGTCAGGGATCTGCAGAAGCCACTAAACCTAGAAAACCATTTTTTCCTAGACCTTGTTCTGCGGAAGTTATTGAAACAGGAACTGGTCCCAGATTGGCGTGCAAGTTATACAGATATAAAGTTATAAAGTTATACTGTTTTACGGCAGAAATATTGAGACAAGCAAATGTTGTTGCTCTCTGCAGAATTTATTGACATAATAATCAATGTTCAAATTCCCCTTTGTCGTATTTTACTCTCATAAGCCTGCACGTAATGAATCGAGAATACTCATGATTAACTGTTGTTATGAATACACTGTACATAACAGGGAGTTTACTTTACTCACTGATCGAGATAAGATAAATACACACACAGACATGTGACTGCATCACCACATACCACTTACTACAAGCACACTATTGTCTGAGGCATCATCATATGGTGTATCATTAGTTTTTATGAGCATGTCCTCTGAATTCAGTTTTTATGAGCATTTGTGCCTTCATGGCTTATAAAACATGTAACACGGCCTCAGATGGGGTGTCCAAAGTGTAATATGAGGTCTGATTCAGTGTTTTGCCTTTTCCTGTCATGTTTGCAGCTCCCGCTGCCTTTGCTGGCTTCATCTATCTTGTTGTCAGGCAGAAGTACTTTGTTGGATACATGGGACAAACCTGTCAAAGGTAAAAGAAGTGACCTACAGTGTACTCTGTGTGTTTGCAGCCATTGGTCTGTTTCATTTTTTTTTTTTTTTTCTGTAGCACGCCCGGCTACCTGTTTGGAAAACGTGTCATCTTCTTCCTGCTCCTGATGTGCGTTGTGGGAATCTCCAACTTCCTGCTGATGCACCACTACGGCAGCGACTATAAGGAATACGTGGAGACCATCACCAACGCTGCGTCAGCTCTTCTCCTCATCCCTTAGACCAAATGTCAACATAATGGCAGCAGCATGTCCAACACATTTATATGTTAACTGATGTGAACTGTACAAAACTGAATTAACACACAGTCATTGTTTTTGTAAAAGAACATTTATTGTATATGAGTTTGGTAAAAAATAAAAAGATCTTATAAACAAATGCTGATTTTTAAGTAAAAAAGTCTAAAAATCTCTGGTTCTGCAGTAGCACAGATTTATCCCATCACACAGCAGTTAAAAAAAGCACCTTTATAAATAATTTAGACACAGAATCTGCTTAAATAATCTTCATGCCATTCAATTTCCTTGTCGGTCCTTGTCAGTGGTTTCCACCAGCTGAACAGAAGAAGAACCTGGACCCAAACAGCCATTATTAGGTGCTTCCGGCAGTCCCAGACGTCGGCTGGTCCTCCACCAGTCAGGTTGTAGTACAGCCGTCCGTATGCTGATCGAGAAACCTCCTCGAGGAAGCAGACGCCATCGAAAACTGAGCTGATAAACTCCACTCTTCATTCGCTGCTGCTTCATGTCATTCTCAGCTTTAATTGGAACAGAAGTGAACAAAGGGGACAAGTCAGACAAGTGCACAACCACAAATACAGGAAGTGATTAAAAGAATTAGAGACCTTAAATTACCTTAAAATTTCTTTTGCTGAAGCCAAACCAGTGTGGGAAGTCAAAAAGGGCATCGGAATAGTACTTGAGGGTGAAGCAGGCGTCGGTCCACACGGGTTTTATCGGTTTGTCACTTATGACATGGATGTTTTTTTCTGCCCAGCTCTCCAGAGGTTCAGTCAAGTCAACCTGACACAAAGAAAAGTCACTTCTCAGTCACAGAAAATCACAAAAAAAACTGCACCGAACGATATGAAAGACAACAAAGCTCCGCTTACATCCACCCTGTAGCTTTCCCCAGCGACAGAGGAGATGGTCCAGTCCAGGCCTTTCTCCATCTGCCACCTGATGAAAGGATCGTTGCCATCGATGGACACCACGTACTGCTGCAGAACTGATTGAGATCATTGAAGAGGGGAAAAACAGTCAGGAATGAGAGGGTGCAGAAAAACATGCTGTCATGTGTCAGAGGCACTGAGCTGTCATTGTAATTTCTCTACTCCACCCAGTACAAATGTCTGGAGGTTTGGAAGCCAGCATGAGTCACCCGGGCCATGAAAGTGTTTGAACCACTGAGCAGCCTAATGCTGTAAAATACACACTGCGTTCAAAGTAGAAAAATACCAGTGGTGCGTTTGAGGACATGTGTTTTTTCACTGTAATTACACACAGTGTTCTGGTGTAGTGGGTGGTGAGTTTAGTTACCTCTGACTTCACTGGCTGCCTTCTTGTTGCTGGCTGAGCAGATCTCCTCGCAGGCAGACACCAGCAGATAGATCCTCTTGGACAGCAGACTCTTCCTCATGCTGGTGTACTCCCACAGATTCTGCATCTTAACTTTCCTGTCGTGGAAAACAAGTCAGACACATTAAGGTGAATTTGTTTGATGGATATAAATGTGTGTGTTTGTATTCAGAAGTGTTTTTCTCACCTTCCCAACGAGTTCTGGAAAACTATCTTCCCCCTGCAGGAGTCGAAGTCGTCAATGAGCACCAGGCTCTTCTCCGCGTCGCTGTGGACTCGGTAACCGGAGCCGATCAGCTCCACGGAGAAACCCACCGGAGGCTTCTTCAGGAACTCTTCCAGCGGCGTCACCGTCATCCTGCTGCGTTGCACTCTGTCTATCGTCATGTTGTCACTCTGTCCTCCTCCTCCTGCGGCTGCTGCAGCTTTAATAACGTCCAACCACCGTCAAGTTAGCGACGTTTACACGCCAAGACTTCCGTTCTGCTCTTGTCAAAATAAATCCACCCATTAGGAAGATCATAGCTGTGTTTAGTTTTGTTGTTCTTGATGAAGCAAAAACACCTGCTGCTTTTGTCTCATACATGTCATTATAAATTATATATTTCTGATGATGCTATCAAAATGTATTCATTTGTAGTCTTAATATTAATCAATAAATATTTTATTAATTGACAGAAGATTCATATACTGCAGTTTTGAGAAGTTATTGAATTGTAAAAGTAGAATAGAGTTTAGATTGTTGGTCAAATAACAAGATGTTGTATTGATCTTGGCTGTGGAAAATAGTAAATGTCACCCCCCCCCCCCCCCCCATTTTTTGTATTTGACAACAATTGTGCTTTTATTTTGAAAGCCAATGTATTTATTTCCTGTTTTTTATACTTGATATGACCTATAATGTGTGACAACTCTCAAATACTTCTGGCCAGACTTTCTGGCTAATTGGCTTTAGTAAATAAGCCAATTATAATTTGAAATAAACAATTAATGAGAAAGTCAAACAAATAAAAGAAAGTGTTTGTGTGTGTGTGTGTGTGTGTGTGTGTGTGTGTGTGTGTGCGCGCGCGCGTGTGTGTGTGTGTGTTTGGATGTTGGATGTATGCCATGCAGACACAAACAGACCTAGTGTAATGATGTCATATAATGTAATAATGACATCATTATAATAATGGCGTAATAATTAAAGAATAGTTCCTTTAATGATTTTAATGATGGTGGAATGTTGGCTCTGACTTTATGGGAAGCCACTTGAAGGCACCATTTGTCCCTGTGCTCGGAAACAACAGCAGCAGGCGGACTCTTGAACTCTTGATGGAAAAGTACAGCACCTCATTTGATTTATGACTCACATGAGAGGCAACATAAATGTGCTGCATGTTTGTCTTTCACATCAACAACCCATGCTTTTATTCATAAGCAAAGTTTGTCCAGACCATATTTACCACAGCGCATAGAGCTGTTTCACCTGTAGCTGTTTGATGCAGTGTCACTTGACACAGCCTGTTCCTCTGCACAGACACTGTTTACACTTTGCTGATTCCTCCGAGCGTCTATAGAGCACAGCTCTTTCCTTACAGTTCACCACAGTTTCACCACAAAAATGTGAACAGTCACCACTGTGGTTTCACAGCAGAGCCAGCCTGTTTGATTTTTGTGGACACGCAGTCCCTGTTTAGCCTCTGCTGGTCAGGAGACTGTTGACTCATTTGTTCTGGATGTCTCCATCAGTCGAGCTACAACAGAAAAACATGCCTCCTTTCTGGACACCTCCTTGTCATATGTAAACAGCACCTGCCCTACATTAGGAACAATACATCACATTGGCTCACCTCATAGTATGTGAAGAAACGTGTGCGTCTAAAGTGATATCTTTCCCCACAAACACAGCATTTTTAACGCTCATAAAGTTCAGCTTATCTGTACTTGTTTATTATCTGTTTGTTGTGTAGCTAACCTCTGACCTCCCTGCAGTCAGAGGCAAATGATCTCCTGGTGTGTAGCTGCTCCCAGATCAGTTCAGGGATTAAATTCAGGAGGGCTGTGGGAGAATAACTTTGTGGCACAAGTCAAAGTTAAACAAAGTGTTTAATAGCTGGCATATCCACACAAAGTTATAGATAAGTGATAGATATTTGAATATCCATGTTTTACTTAAAAACTGCCATCTTTTAAAACACTTGTCTGATTTACAAACGTATTAAAATCACGAGCAAAATGTCAGACACAGAAAGATGGTGAGAATTGTCCTGAGCTGGGAAAGACTGTCTTATAGTTGATAAGAGGCTCATAAACAAATAAACTGAATTAGAGGCATGACTCATGGACTCATCAGCTGCACATAGTATAACATCAATATAACATATCACACAACAAACAGGAAAAAAAACACTGCATTGTGCAACAGTATAGTGATAGATAATATCCTCGTTGTCTGTAAACCTGAAGGAATTAGACAGTCAGTAAGTTTCCATGAAAGATTGAAATTTTATACAGCTCGACATCAGTCTGTCTCTGTCAGTGTTATATAATCCTATAATAGTGGATTATTATAACTGATAAAACAATATGCTGTAGTGTAGTATAAGTGAAGTATAGTTAAACATACACTATTTATTTGAAATTTAGTATAGAAGTATAAAGAAAATAACTCTGAACACACTCCTCTGCCTGGTGAACGTGTTGTACAGAGGGTGGTGGGTGTTGTCCAGTATCAGAATCAGAATCAGAATCAGAATCAGAATCAGAATCGCTTTATTGGTCAGGTGTGTGTACACACACGAGGAATTTGACTCCGGTTCACTCTCAATTGTACATACAGGTATAGACATAAGTACAGTTTAAAAGACAAGGGACATGACAGGTAGCCTCAAAAACATAACATAAAAACATGAAACATAAAACATAAACATAAACATAAACATAGACATAAAAAATAACTATATACATATTTAAAAGGTATATATATTTGGATAAATATAGATATATACGGACATGTGTATCTATCTATAGACATTTGTAAACTGGGTAAAGGACTGGTGATAGTGCAATGGTGCAGGTGGTGGAATAAATATAGTTTCTACAAACAGTTGTATTCTGTATAGGTAGGTGGATATGACAGTATATACAGTATGATTCAGTCTGCCCAGTCGAGAAGGATTAAATTAAATTAATAAAACAAAAATACTTTGGTAAATATGAAAAACAGTGCCTTTTTGTATATACATTCTATCATAATAACAGGGCACATTATTGTTGTGCTGCACTAAGCCGCAGTAGCCTATATGATGGTAGTAACCTGTTCATTCAGTGTCCGCTAGAGGTCGCTAAAGCTCTGCTGCTACAGTGGAACAGCGTTCTGCCAGTACAGGAATGTGGCTAACCAATTTGTCCGGTTCGCCATGAAAAGACGGTGATTTCAAGCGAAGAGCAGCAGCCACAGGGACCATGTCGCACCATAATGTGGTTAACGGATGCAAACTGGTCGCCGCGCTTCTTCTCTGGCTTGGTGAGTGGACCAATGCCTTACTGAGACGGCTAGTGTGTTAGCTAAATGGCTAGCATTAAGCAGGATACTCTGCGTCAGGCCGGCTGAAAATACCGGAAGTTGGTTCTATTTGGCCTTCAAAGTAAAGTTTTCAGCGTAATATAAGAACATACATGGTACATTACGGTTCGGAAAATATACCAATAGATGTATTTAATGAGATATTACTCAGCTCAGTTATGCATCGGTATCGCCGTGATACTGGCTTTGGTACAGAACAGTCGAGAATTTCATTTTGAAATTGAAAACAGGAAACTGTGATTTTATTTTCTACAGTGATTTTATTCTGCGTAACTTGACGCAGCACTTTATATTACAGTTCATCCTGTGGGGAGTTGTAAATAAGGTGCTTTAAGTTAATTAATATTCGATTTTTTCATGTATATTGAAAACTCAGCACTGATTGAGAATTACAAGAGTGAGTGCTAGTCCTAGTTTGTAGTGAAATTGAAAATTTAGACCAACTGAAACACAATATATGAATATATGAAGATATGAAATAATAAACTAAATAATCATTCGTAAATGAACAGTTCTGCACACTTGGTTACCTTGGTTACTCAAGTCTGAGATGGGCGGAGCTATACTGGGAAACACATGAGGTCACCAGGCTGTATGTACAGGTGAATGATTAAAGTGTAAGGTGTGTTGACCTAACAGGAGGGCGAGGGGAATGTCAAACAAACACAGTCTATGAAGGTCAGACCCACACAGTCGTGAGCAGAAGTCTAGATAGATAGATAGATAGATAGATTGAGAGATTGATAGATTTACTCAAAATAATATACAAATAGACATGAGATGGATGCAGATACTAGACAGCCTCAGTGTTGCACCTCCAGTCCAGTCTGTTGTCCAGAATCTGGCACAATGTTTTTGACCTGGATTGATCATTTCTCCTTGACATCAGATCAGCCAGGTTCTTTGAGAACACTTGTTACCTGTATGAGTAGCAGGACTTTGAACAGCTGCACTGTAAATAATCAGTTTTATTTATATTTTTACAGGCTTTAGTAAAATGACAGTATGGATCATCAGGATGATAGATAGATTATAAAGAACAAGGATCCAGGAGCAACTTCCAGGAAACAGACTTGAGCCACATGATGAACACATGATGATTCAGCAGCTGCCATATCCAGCATATATCTCTACCATTATTATATTATTATACTCACTGACTTTCAGAGGAGAAGAATATTTTTACCAGGACAAATTCTTTTTTGGGTCTTCCTGGATTCAAAGTCTCAGAGATTTATCTTGTTAAGATTGTGATAAGACTGGGCTGCTGAGTCTGCTACAGCTCGGCCTGTTATTCCATAATTATCATACAATATAAGACTGTGAAAGATATACATATGGCTCCTGTCTTGGCTTGATAGATTGTTTACACTTACTGTTGGGTAGATAGATGAATAGAGAGATAGACAGAGAGAGACACAGATGCACAACAGCAATAAAATAAATATAAACGTTAATGGAGATATGACTAAAGGTAGTAATAATGATAATCATAATAGTAGTATATGTAGTGGAGGTCAAGCAGGACCACAGCAGCAGACTCGACCAATCACTGATCACCACAAGGAACCCAGCATTCTGAGAGTGCAGTGTTCTAGTGGGGTAGTAAGGTACTATGAGCTCTGGTGGTAATCAGTTATCACTCCTGCTGTAATGGATTTTCTGTTGATCAACTGATCAACTGAAACATGAATTCACTGCTTGTTTCAACACAGCTAATAAATGCATTCTGATGATGTAATGACATCATTTCTTTTAAAGGTCCCTCTGCTGGAGACACACACACGGCTTGTGCTCATGTAAGTGCCGCTCCCAGATTCTTGCTGTGATCACGAATCATGTGGCTCAACAGTGTGTGTCAGACTTAACCAGAATCCCTCTGACTCCCCGCAGGCAGCACAGCACCAGGAGCCCACTGCACACAGCTCTGTTGGTGAGTGAGGATTTCACTGCGCATGGCCTGATATTGTGTCCATAGTGACATTAAGGAAAGCAGTTCAGGTGCATATTAATGATGTTTGATTTGATCGGTGGTATCTCTTTCTATCCCTCTCATCTGAGGGGAGGATGCAGAGGACTAGGAGTTAAGTTTAACATGTTTGGAAATATGGTTATTCACTTTCTTGCTCAGAGTTACGTGATAGCACTTTCGTGTGTGTACGCTAAATATGAAGCTAAAGACTTGAAGCAGAGTGAGACAGCTAGCCTGGCTCCATCAAAAGGTAACAAAATCCACCCAAGAGCACAGATGAGTGAAACTCTGATTGGATTCTTGTGCATCACTATTATTCCTCCCTGTGTCTTTGCTTTTTCAAATTTGTCAACGCTCTAACTCTGTGTGTGTTTTGTGTGTTTTGAGGTTTGGAGGAGGTAGTGATAGTGATCCAGAGTCAGAGGAACTCCTACCACGCCCGTCGGGGGAGGCAGAGGAGGGCGGAGATTCTGCAGCAGGCAGCTGAGCTGGGACAGGTGACATCTGGCTTTGTGGTTCACACATTGTTGCCTCAGAGGGGTAATATGCTGGGTTTAGATCTCAGCCCTGGTCTTGTCTGTTCTTTGTGTGTCCACACATGCATGTTAGGTAGGTGTCCTGTCTGTCATTGTGAAAATGAACTCCAAACTTTAAAACTTTAAAGCATTTGAAACAATTAGAATAAATCATTTTAGTAATCTAATCAATGATTTCACATTTATTGGTTCTTTTATATCTTTTATTTATTTAAGTCATGCTAGCAGTGTTGTTGATGAACTTTGGTCCAGATAAAATATCTCAGAAAGTATTTCGTACAGACATTCAACATTCATAGTCACCAGAGGATGAATCCCACCAATGCTAGTGATGCCCTAACCTTTCCACGAGAGCCACCATGAGTAGTAGTGTATGGATTGCCGTGTAATTTGGTCATTCAGGGTGAATTCTAATAACTGGCCATGCCAGTGCCATCATCCACTAAAATGTTTATTTATTTTACTTGTGTTTGTTGATTTATGAACAAACCTCAGCTCTACTTTTTCTTTCGTGCTAATCAGTGACAGTATAGAGAATGGACAGAGTATGCGTGACATCACCTGTAACGGCACCCACCTGTCAATCAAAGCGTCCACGCTGTTAATTCTGCATAACTTTAAGCCTTAATATCATTTGAACAGGCGAGTTGTATAAAAATTCACTCTCAGTACAGTTGTCATGAATGGGGAAATTAGCTATAGAGACCAAAACTGTTTTTTGTACCAGGCTGTAAACATGTTTATTTCTGCGGTGAAGTTGGACATTTTAACATGGGGACTTATGGAGGTTGAAATGTTCTGTAGCCAGCCTCAAGTGGCCGCTTGAGGAATTACAGTTTTTAGCACTTCTTCTGGCTTCATTTCAGCCATGGAGGTTGCCACTTGGTGCTAATTAGCAAATGTAAGCATGCCAACATGTTAGCATGCTCATGTTAGCATTTAGCTAAGAGAAGCTTACACAGTCTCACATAGATGTTAGAATGTTTGTCAACTCTTTGTACCTTATTAATGAATATGATTATTAATTTTACAATATTAATTCTTTAGTGTGAGCAGCTTTGGAATTCCAACTGGAAAATGGTCAGCTGCAGTTAGGTAAAGGTCAGGTATTTATCATCTGTTGTAACAATAAAAATAAATAATAATAATAATGATGACATTTTATATATATATTTCTATTGTTCTTTAATACAACCCCATTCCCTCAAAAAATGGCTTGCTGTTTAAAATGTGAATAGAAACAAACTGATGATGTGTAAAATATTAAAACCAACTATTTAACTGAAACTAGCACAAAACATTCTCAAATGTTGAAACTGAGAAATTTGATTGTTTTTGGAAAATGATTCATTTTAAATTTGATGCCAGCAACACCTTTCAGAGAGTTAAACAGGGTCATGTTTAGCACTCTGTTCATCACCTCGTCTTTTAACAACACTCTGTCTGTGAAGCCCAGTTCAGCACCCAGACTCTTTTACCACTGAGCCATGCTGTTGGAATACATACAGAAAGTAGTTTAACATTGTCTTGCTGAAATAAGCAAGGTCACCTCTGAAAAAGACGTCATCAAAACCTGTATATATGATTCAGTATTAATGGAGCCTTTACAAATGTGCTGGTTACCCATCATGCATCATGGATGCTGGCTTTTGAACTGTGTGCTAATAACAAGTTGGATGGTCCCTCTCCTCTTTAGCCAGGAGGACTCGGCGTCCATGATTTCCAAACAGAATTTCAACTGTGGACTCATCAGACCACAGCGTCTCTGGATCTGGTTTATAGTTTCCTCTCTGCATGGTTGGGTTTCAACCATCAGTTGTGGATGCGGCGATGAACCATGTTCACAGATGATGGTTTTTGGAAGTGTTCCTCAGCCCATGCAGCGATTTTCATGACAGAGTAATGTCAGTTTGTGATGCAGTGCCGTCTGAAGGCCTGAAGATCACAGCCATGCAATATTGGCTTTCAGATTTCTGCTGATTCTCTGAATCTGTTCATGATATTATGAACTGTGGACAATGAAATCCACAGATTCACTGCAGTTTCATAGATAGATAGATAGATAGATAGATAGATAGATAGATAGATAGATAGATAGATAGATAGATAGATAGATTACTTTATTCATCCTCGAAGGGAAATTAGGTCGTCATAGCAGTCAGGTATTTGAATACAATAAAATACAATAGAATAAAATACTGAGGTAGAAAAAATAAAGAACAAACACAGAATAGGACAAGGACACAAAAAAAAAGAAAAAAGATAAATAGGTAGATAAGGTGCAGTGACAAGATGATGGTAATAGTACTGATGATATGATGGTAATGTTATTGTAACTAAACAGTATATAATAATAATACAGTATATATATAGTATATAATATAAATATGAATATAATATATAATATATATAATAATGATAATAATATAATATATATAATAACAGTATATAACAGTATATATAATGATAATAACAGTATATAGTAAAAATGGCAGCAACAGTATATAATAATAATAATAATATACACAGGAATGTGTCATATGTGCAAGGTGTGCATACGTACATAACTGCAATAATAATATGTACACATGTATAAATATATGTGTATATATATATATATATATACACAAGATATGATATAATATGATTTTTCATGTTTCATGTTGAGAAACATCATTCTTAAATTGTTGCAATATTTGCCATTTGTCATCTTTACTTCACAAAGCCTCAGCCTCTCTAAGATGCTCTTTTTATGATACCAACCTGTCACCAGTTCACCTCCTTCACTGTGAGATGTTCCACCAGCTGTTTTCTTTCAGCATTTTTACAACTTTTCCAGTCTTTTGTTGCCACTGTCCAACTTTTTTCAAAAGTGCTGCTGCTGGGGTGTCATTTAGCTCAGTTGGTAGAACAGCCGCCCCATGTGAAGGCTCAGTCCTTGCCGCGGAAGCCCAGGGTTCAAATCCGACCTGTGGCTCTTTCCCGCATGTCATTCCCCATCTCTCTCTCCCCACATTCCTGTCACTCTTCAGCTGTCTCTGTCAAAAATAAAGCTTGAAAAAGCCCAAAAATATATTTAAAAAATAAAATAAATAAATAATAATAATAATAATAATAATAAATATTATATAATTATATTATATAATAAAAAGTGCTGCTGCTATTAAATTCAGAATGTTCATATCATTTTACAAAAACACAATATCATAACATATTTCTCAGTTTTCAACATTTGATAAGCTGCTTCATTTGTAATGTGCGTCAGTGACTGCATGCATTGCTGTGGTGTTACACAGACACCAATAGGTGTCCTCCTTGTCATAGAGCTCCCCTACCTGGGCTGAGAGGAACCGAGCTCTCCGCTCTCACATAGAGGTTATTTAATAATATGTGGCTGCTGGGTAGCTGTGAAAACTCATCTGTTATAGAGCTCAGTGAAATGAGATGACAGGCATATGGACATGACAGCCTGAAGTAGAGACACAGAGTAGATGATTTTCCTTTGAGATCGGGTACTGTGAAACAAAGCCTTTGATTCTTCTTCCAACCTCATTTTCAATACAGATAGTCGTCCCTGATCGAAAAAAAATGACAGAAGGCACTCAGCAGTCGCTCCCAGGAAAGAATTCTAAAGTAACATATGAAAAATAAAAAAAAGTTTCAGACTGTTGTGAAGGACAGAAGTTGTTTAAAATCTTAATTTCCCCTGACTACTGAAAATTTCTGATCTGATATGTTTTGATCAGGCTACGGTCCAAGTAGGAAGTATGCAGTTGTTTCTCTGTTCACATGAATAATAATCATTGGATTTGTGGTCTGAATTGAATTTACCGTAGTCTCTCCACCTCTGAGTTTTTACTGAGGACTCCTCTACAATCACAGCCTGTGATGTAGTAGCTGGTGTAAAAATAATTCCGCATTAATTTAGAACTGGGGGAAGGAGATCGGAGTCAGCTCAGAGTCCAAACAAGGTTTTTAATCTTGTACAAGAGGAGCATTCACAGAGCAACACGCAGATCCGTTACAAAGTGAAGACTCAAACCAAAAGCTTGGTATTTATCTGTCTCTGGATATGCCCTCACTCAGTTAATTATTGATGTATGTCCTTCTAAACCCACAGGAAAATATTAACAGGGAAGGAAGTGATAACCCTGAGTGGCTATCCAATACCTTGAGTCATAAAACATCACAAAAGGGTCATAAATCACAAGTCACATTTAAACAGTTACGTTTAACATCCATGTGTAAGACTTCAGTTCACATCTCTATTCATTAAGTACAAAATTTCCATCACAGCTGGAAAAAAAAAACTTTAATCACACACCCTTTGTTTGTGAGCACTTGTCAGTTGATGATTCACCAGTGACATAATGGGAGCAGTGATTTCATTTCATATGACTGTTTTGATTTGAAACCATGCGGTGGTTTGACGTGTTCATGCACTGATTTCTCCCTGAGACGCGGAAAGAAAAAGCAGTGAGCGCACATCAACATCATCTATAGCTTGTTAAGTGACTGTTCATACATGGCAGTGAAAAACAATTACACACTCAAGTGGAATATGTCAGAGAATTGTTTTTGCCTGTAAACATTTTTAATTAAATTTTCCATTTGTTTTGGAAAACCAACGAATTAAACATGAATTTGATTGTATTACACTCAGCCTTAGCCATCTCTATGGTGCAAACAACATTCTGCCACTGAACCAAATCAACAACAGAAAGACACTTTCAAAAAACAGCCAAAACCATTTAATGGGATTATGAACATAACATGAACATATACATAAAAACAACCAAGCCACTAAATCAGACGCCCAAAAGACAGTCCAAACACCGGAAGTTTCTTTTCAGCTTTTAAACTCTTTCACTTTCAGGCTCAGTGCACCTCAATGAACAATCAGATTGTGGCAGGATGTGAATCACTGCATTCCCTCCTCAGAGGTAAGGGGAAGGACTAGTAAAACAATTAAGTACACCTGGGAGCTGGCGGAAGGGAGATTTGTTTCAGTTAGACAAAGACAGCGTGGAGGAGAATAGGAGGAAGTGAGAGGAAGAGGAGGAAAACCAAACTTAACGCTCTGTAGAGAGACAAAAACTGAGAAGGACTAAAAGCAACCCCGGAGTGCGTGTAAAGTCACTGGATGTCCTTTTATGCGGTACTCGGAGCTACAACCAGTCTGGCCTCAACCAAACGATATACAGAAAAACCTCTCCCTTTCCCCTGTCCTGTCTCCTTCTACCTCCCCATATACACAGGCATACATACAGGCATTACATCAGACTGAACTGAACTTTTGGATATTTTTCTTTTCCCACGAACTGAATTGATTTCACCACTACACCCCCCCCCAATTAAATTTGAATTAGTATTGCTTTTTGAAATATGTTAATTTATCGTTCGATTAACTCTTTTTTGCCTACAGTGATTTATCTGTTTGAATTTTGGCTTGGCCTATGATTGATGAATAATTAATTTTTCATTTTCAGACATTTTGTTGACCAGCGTTTTGTTTGGGGTTAATTATCTTTTGTAGCAAGGGCCTTGAGCTAGCTGGACTTTTGAATTTTGTTGGCTTTACAGCTCTTTCGGGTTTACATATTTGTTTTTTTTCATATTTGAAGAAATAAACGACAGGTTGCCTTGTGCTCCTGTCTGGCGCCCAACTTTAACATCACGAGCATCTTTTTCAGCCCCTACGCTACAAGATGTGGCACACCTGTGCAGAGGAACAAACAGCACATAGAACACATACAGCCATAACATGTAACATACACATTTTCATAGGCCTCCGCAGATTCAAATGGTTACCTTATCGCTCGTTGACTCATTTAAAATTTCTACTAATAATATTACAAATGACAAATTCAAATTTTTCCTTTTTTTGCATGCTGATTATTATGATTTTACTCAATGACAGTTTAAAGAATAGACACAGTATGTGTGATGTCACCCACAGGTTTCTAAAGCGCCGTTTTGAAGCTGAACAATTTGCAGTACTGGCTATCTATCTAGCTACCAACACAGTTTTTAGTACCAAGCTGTAAACATGTTTATTTCTGCTGTTGGACATTTTAATACTGGCACTTATGGAGCTTTAAATGTTCTGTAGCCAGCCTCGAGCTCCATAGAATAATGCAGATGCCACCACAGTGTCATAGAAAGTTTTTAGGACCTCAGTCTCCTCAGTAAGTGGAGACGACTTTAACCCTTCTTGTACAGGACGTCTGTTGTCCGACCATTCCAGTTTGTTGTTGAGGTGAACACCCAGGTATTTGTATGCTCCCACCCTCTCCGTATCCAATCCCTAGATGTTCACGAAGTCGATCACCGTGTCCGTGTCGTCTTGCTGGCATTGATGTGAAGGTGGTTGAGGTAGCACCAGTCGACAAAGTCTGTGATGACCCCCCTGTACTCCTGCTCGTTTCCTTCTAATACATGTCCAAAAGATCTGACACACTGGACCTTTAACACAAGCCAGGCCTGGACACTAAGACAAGATTATTTTTAGTAGACCAAAGTGAACCAGGATATCCTCTATTTCCATCTTAGCAGAGTCTTGGGAGAGGAGAAGATTTAGTATTAATAGAAAAGAGACATCCACAATATTCAAGAGAAACAGTGTGAGTAAATAAATAAATAATTGTAGATGTAAATAATGTAATTGTGCATGTTTATGCATGAGTGCTATGCATGAAACAATATTCACAGAAACAACGCTCTCTCAACTGATGGAAGGAATCACTTTTATGGGAATAGAGAGGTTCAGATAATGTGTCAAATACTATAATCTAAATCAAATCAGATGCTGTGTAATAGCCACGGCAGCCTCTGAGGTGCTGATAGTAAATGGCTTTCATAAATAGCACATTTGGAGGTGTGTGTGTGTATGCAATCATCTCTGCATGTGTGCTGTCAAGCTGGCTGGCTAGATAGAGCTTGATTGTAGCGAGCAGTTTGGAGTGAGGGCAGGTTGTGCGTCACATGTTTTTTTGACTGACGTACGAGGTGTTTATTTCGGCCGAAGGCAGTGATTGAAGGTGACTAAACACCCATAAACTCTGACATGGTGACAGCTTGTTGTCAGACTGACATATGGCTTCTTCTTCGTTTGTTTGGGGTCACCGAAAGGTTCTCGTCATACTGTAAATCAGAGGTACACAGCCGTTGTCATGATGTCACCAAAATATGAGCAGCAGCGTCTCGGTCGTAATTTTAGTGCTTTGTTTACTCAGATGTATCACAGGGAGAGATGAACGTTTTATTTCAGCCTTGTTACATGCTTTGTTATTTGTTATTGACCTCAGGTACAGGCTTTTAATCCGAGATGTCAGCGCCAATGCCGAGCCCTTTCAAGCCTCATCATGCAGCCTCATTACAGAGTCATCTCATTGGGCTGCTGCTCTTTTCGCCCACATGTCACCAAACATTCACAGCAGATGGTAAAAACCCTCCTCAATCCTCTAAAGTGGAATCTAAAGTGGACCTGAAGTGTGATTGGGAATTTTCAATTTGTACACGACCGGATCTCTGCGTTCGTCTTTCCTTTAACTGAAATCAGACCCATGATGGAAGTCTTCTCATTGTCTATATTCTTTTATTTATTATTCTCACAGACAACTTTTTAGCCATGCAGCGACCTTCATGAACCTTCAAGTTAAGATTTATTCCAGGACTTTTACATTAGGCTGCAAAGGTTTTAGCAAGGTACCTAATAAAAGGCTAACTGAGTGTATATGTGCACTGTACACTTCACTGTACCAGTGTGAGACCTCTTAGGTTGGTTATATATCATGTTGATGGCAGCAGCTCCTCTCTCCTCTCTCTGCAGACGTTCTGCATTCACTAGGTCACTCGTGCTCACCAGGATTAATGTGTGTAGTGATGACCTATTATATTGACGTAATGCTGCTGTTTCAAACGCCTCATTTAGAGCTCTGCAGGTTGGAATAGATTCCTCATTGTCAGACACCAAAGACCATTAACTTTACTTGCTTGCTTTTGGTCTCTCTGAGTTAAACCTGGATGTAATTGAACAAGAGAATTGATCTCTGCCCAGACAAGAAAGACACAGACTTTCATTTCAAACCTATTTTTGGCTGTACTTACACTAATCTTAATAATTGTGTCTGTGCCAGTGCTAGTGTGAGTAGCTGCATGCATGAGATACATTGTTTTTGGCCTCATTTTGAGCCTGTGATCATAAAACTATAATCCAAACTCCAAACAGTGTAAACAGCTGGACGTGCGGATATTTTTACTCCGCATGATCAAGGCGTCGCCACCGCGTCACTTAAATAGCCCTTGTGTTGATGAACTTTCTACCATCAAGCATCCTTCAGGGAGATAATCACCCTGTACACTGCCCTCTAGTGGTGAAACAGCAGCACCATCATCCAACAGTTTGTCTTTGAGTGTTAGTCATGATTGCTGATACACTGTTGGTTACATTTAAACTCATTTAATACATATATATTCAACAAAAACCTGGTATGGGGAAAATGCAGTATATTATCAACAATAAATACAATTAAACCGTGTGATTCTGGACATGCCTCTCGCCCAAAGTCAGCTGGGATAGGCTCCAGCCCCACCCTGACCGTGAGGAGGATTACAGATAATGGATGGTTGGATGGTTTCATATTCGATGGATGGATAGAAGATTGAAGTGCAATATGTCAGAATAAAGGGAAATGTTTGATTTTCATGATTGAAAGTAACAAATACTTTACAGATGTATCCCACAGTGACAAACACCTCATATGATGGATGTTTAACGGAGCAGAAAGTTGAATTTATGATGCCAACACATTTACCTTCATGACTGCATAAACAGACAAAGTTTTTCCATTTAGGACTGTGTTCTCTTTTGTGCATAAATCCCAGGCTGACCTCAGCCTTGTTTACTTTGTTTGTTTTTTTTCACTTAGTTTTACTTTCACATCCATCCCTCAGGTGCACAGAGGCTCACAGAGTGAGTTTGTACTCAGCATAAATTACAAGCATTAAAATTAAATGTTTCAGAGGAGCTTTAGCACTGTATCTTTCATGTGACCGCGGGACGCTGGTGAATTAATTTAAGGACATTTTGTGAAATTGAGTTGTTGTGTTTCACGCAGGCTGATCCAGTTGTTGTTCTCCTTCATGAGCTGTCAGATTATGAAGGGGACTGGAGCATCCTCCCTGCGCTTCCTCAGTGAGTGTTGAACATGATGATAAACAAATTCATTAAATCAGATTCATTAAGATTTAATTTGATGTAGCTTTAGTGAGTCCTCAACAACTCCTCTCACCTCCTGCATGAGACTGTGGAGGCCTTAAACAGCTCCTTCAGCAACAGACTGCTACTCCCACCATGTATGAAGGAGATCTACCACAGGTCCTTCATTCAACAGCTGTCACACTCTTTAACACCAGCATGACTCCATGACTTTTTCTATAGATTTATTCCTTGTGAGTAATTTCTTATGAACCTTGTGTATATGAGCTGCTGTGACAGGTGAATTTCCCCAGTGTGGGATCATTAAAGTCACATCGTATCCTTTCATACCTAATGGGAAAAATTAAGGTATAAAGTTAATAAATTCATGTGGATCTTTCCAGGCTCTCTTCCACTTATGGCAAATCAGCTTCCTGGTTTTTCTTCATAGAGGAGGAAACAAGAGTCACTCTATCCGCTCTGCTGCAGGTGCTCCACAGATATCAAGTCCAAGAGGTGAGATGCACACACACACGTTGACTTGCAAACATCCTCCAAGCAATCCTGACTGTCCACTGTAGAATACAGCTTTCGCTATATGAATGTCCTGATGGTGACCTAATTTACTGCACTGATGGACATATTATCACGCTGCACAGGAATGGTTCTTAGGTAAGAGTCTCCACGACAATGAGGCCTCCGTCATCCACCACTATGCCTTCTCTGAAGAGCCCGCTTCCTTCAGTTACCCTGAGCCTGCAGCAGGCTGGGCTCTCAGCACACCGCTGCTCCAGAGGTGCGTGCAGATGTGCGAGTGTGACTGCTTTCTTTTTTTACATTGAACAAATCTAAACAGTATAAGCAGGATGCAGTCTCTACCATTGCATTGACCCAATCTTTCAAATCTTGTGCTTTGGTCGTTAATTCTAGAGGCCGTAATCATACCCACCATAATACACAGAAAACACACATGTTGATATATTTGGTATGAACACAGAATAGGGTTCATAGGGATAACTAATGACCCAGGTCGTCCTCTCATATACAGGACTGAAGTCTTCTTTCACTTTCATGTGTTTCAGACTCGCTGAGCGGATCCAACACGAGTACCTCAAGTCAGATTTTACCATCGACTTGAAACACGAGGTACGCTGAAACACTTTCCAGGAGTTTTCGTGAATCTGTGTGTCATCACCTGCCCATGACTTATATCACGTTATTATTAAGACACGATTCTGCTTCGCATCTCTACAACCGCTGTGAAAACTGTCATCAGTGTCACATTTCAGGCTGCACGCTGAGCTGAAACGCTTAGGCATACAACTATGATAGGCAGTATTCCCTCAGCGACTGACTCGCCTTTTGTTGAGGAGCTCTCAGAATCAACCCCTGCAGCTTTCTATGCCTGCGTCTTTTCATAGATCTACTGTATGATTAGATTCTGGATGGGACTAAGTCTGTGTGTGTGTGTGTGTGTGTGTGTGTGTGTGTGTGTGTGTGTGTGCGTGCGTGCGTGCGTGCGTGCGTGCGTGCGTGTGTGTGTGTGTGTCAGGAGATTTATTTTTATCAGGTTGCAGTAACACAAAGAAACAAAGAAGGTCTATGAAATGTTTTTGATGTTTTTCTCCGTGTCTGCGTGGGTTCTCTTCGGGTACTCCGGCTTCTGGTATGAATGGTTGTTTGTCTCCATGTGCCCTGTGAGGAACTGGTGACTTGTCCAGGGTGTACCCCGCCTCTCACCCAAAGTCAGCTGGGATAGGCTCCAGCCTCACTGTGATCCTGATGAGGATAAGTGGTTACAGATATTATTATTATTATTTGAGATAATTCAAGGTCAAAGCAAAGTTTTACTTTCTGATGTCTAGACGCAGCAAATAGAACTGATGTCATTGAAATGCACAGCCTGAGTCTTAAATTTTGAGCTGTTTCCCTTTTAAAATTCTCAAATGACTTTTGGGTAATACAGAATAAATGTGTGTGTGTGTGTGTGTGTGTGTGTGGTGTGTGTGTGTGTGTGTGTGTGTGTGTGTTTACTGTTCACTGCATCTATCTGAAGTCTAACTGAAATTGATTCATGTTGATAGTGACCATCAGTGCTGTAGTTGTAACTCTTACTTCATCAGATGCTTTTTGAATTTTACTCAATATTAGCAGAAATATCGATCAAAATAAATCACAAATGACTGTTTCACTGCTCTCCCATGAGGCCTGCATTCATTCTCAGGTCTGTTTCTGTTTTCCTAGATTGCGTTGTATATTTGGAAGGAAGGAAACGGTCCAAAGCTGACAGCTGTTCCAGAGTTTTGTACAGAGACGAGAGACAACTGTGCTATGACATTTACAACCTACCTGCCCAACTGTGTATGTACCGTATTGTATTTAAGTTAGTTCTTAAAGAGTGTGCCTCTCACATTTGTGTGTTTACATATGTGCATGTGGCTAAAAGCGTCAGTAGCTGAAAGTTTCACTGCAGACAGACTAAAACATGTTCCAGCCCAGAGGAATGGAGGGATTATTTAGTAGGTAAACACAGTTAACATTGTCCCGACAGGTGGTACTAAATAAGTATAACTCATGGAGGCCTGACTGCGTTTTGGTGTCAAAAGAAGGAAATTGATGACATTAAGCATGGTTTATTTTATAATCCATAAACCATAGTCCCATTTATAACTCAGAGTAGAACAGTGAGCAGCACCGCCAAGGCAGATTGTACAAGAATGCAAATACAAAGATGAGTAGGCTGAGTCCATCTGAAGGCTAAACGGAAACCGGTCTACCATACAGAGTGGATTGATGGATTGCTGCAGTGTTTGTTTGATGACAAAGCGCATAGAACTGAACAATAAAGCACATTTCTGAGGAAATGACACAAGGCTACAGAAGACAGGTGGGACAGAAGATAACAAACATCTAAAGAGAGGACTGCCATAAAAACTCCATCTCTATACGTCTGACGTAGGAAAGCAGGGATCACAAAGTTAAGTAGACCTTCTATGTACAGCACAAACCTTCCTATGGCCGGATGGTAAGTGGTAAGAGTTCATTTCAGTTATGATGTGACCAAACAGTGCCAGCCGGTGTTGAAGGAAACCAGAACTACTGTTTGAGGCCCTTTTTTTGTACGTTAAATTTTATTTTATTTACCTCCAGTTCCTCGGGTTATCTTATTGTATCCAACAGCACATCCAAAACCACAACCCTTAAGGTATAAGCGGGTATAAGAATCTGTCTTGTTGGGTGGTACCAACACAGTAAAAATCAGTACTGTGGTTCTCATTATATCAAGTTGTTTTTCTTGTTCTTACCAATATATTTTCATGTCATGTGTTGGCGCTGCCTGCACTTTGGTAGTTCTCTTGGTTCTGGCCATGGACGTCGGAACAATTTCCTGTGAGTGGGTGCTGTAAATAAATCCCAGCAGGATTTATAGTACAGGAACACTCCAAACAAACAGCGCAGTAAATTCACCTGTTTCTCAAAAACACAGTATTTTACAGTGCAGATACACTTAAATAGAGTCAACAGGGCATAAACAAAATAGACCGCTCTCAATCAGAAATATGTTTAGGCCGTCTACAGAAGAAACAACAGAAAAACAATGGACAGGCAAGCTAAATTCACATATCGCAACCAAAACTTTATAACCCTAAATGAATGATAACATAGTCATACCTCACACAGTACAGTTTTTTCCAAATAGCACCCTCCATGGCTGGGAAATGAAGCCAATACAATCTAAGTGGCAACAACTGTAATTCCTCATGTGACCACTTGAGGCTGGCTACAGAGCATTTCAATCTCCATAAGTCCCCATGTTAAAATATCCAACTCCACAGCAGAAATAAACATGTTTACATTTTACAGATGGCTTGTTTGAGCACCCAGGCATCATTCGGCCGGCCTCAGGTCCGCCCATGATCCACGTCTTTGCCCATTTTTAGATCAGGCAGAAGAGGCAGGACAGCCAAATATGGCGGCAGCCAGCGACACATATTTTGAGCTTCAAAACGACGCTTGGGAAACCTATGGATGACGTCACACATACGCTGTCCATTCTTTTTACTGTCATGGGTTTTTCAAAGTCTGACGTATTGGTCAGTTTGGTCTCGATTGGCATGAGAAAAATCGCATCGTATTATTCCTCAGTTCTGTTTTAATTCTGGAATAAGTAGTTTTAGGAATAAATTGAAATAGATTAGTTAATAGTCAAATTACATTGAAGCCCCAGATGTGACCACTGTTAGCTTTACAAATATTGTAAATATTGTATAGTAGTTAATGACAGACAATAACAGTCACATTGTGAGTACATTAAAACAGTTTACTGTGCACATAACATTTCCTTACTGTATTAAATATGTGTTTATGATTAACAAGTGATTTATAAACCTTTAAGAAATTGTTATATAATGTGACATGTCCTGCCTTTTCCCTTTAGTGATATTAGTTTAGTCTGTCTCATTTTTATTTATTTTACTTTATGTATTTTTATTATTTTTTTATTTCATTTTTATTATATTTTATTTTCATTTAATAGCTTATTTAGTTTTCTTTCCATTTGTACATATGTATGTTTGTATATATGTGTAGAATTTATCAAATCAAATCAAATCAAATTTTATTTGTATAGCCCAAAGTCGCAAAACACATTTTGCTTCGGAGGGCTTCACAATCTGTACAGGGAGTGACACCCTCTGTCCTTAGACTCTCGGTTCGAGTGAGGAAAAACTTGCCCACAAAAAACCCTTTTAACAGGGAAAAAAGTGGAAGAAACCTCAGGAAGAGCCACAGAGGAGGGATCCCTCTCCCAGGACGGACAGACGTGCAATAGATGTCACGTGTACAGTCAACAAGTCAGCAGAAACATTTTGTACAATTACAATGAAAAATGACAATGGATTACAATGAATGATAAAATGATTACAGTAGCAGTGGAACCTGTGATAGAGATAGAGAGACACAGATGCACAGCAGCAGCGAATCATTAACTAAGTTACTATAAACTGTAATGGAGATATGGTAACATTAATGACAGTAATAATATATGTAGTGGACGTCATGCAGGACCACAGCAGCAGTCACGATCCACGAGAACCTGCTGGACGAGAGAGCACAGAAACTCCGGGGAAGAAGTTTAGTTAGTAAGATGCATTAATGTACATGTATGACAGACATGTATGTTTACAGATGGTGGTGGTGAGAGAGAGAGAGAGAGAGAGAGAGAGAGAGAGAGAGAGGGTTTTCAGTAAAGGGAGATGTGACTGCATCTTCAACCAATACCGTGCCTGGCTAGGCATAACCCTGAAAGGGGGAGTCCCCCGGCAGTATAGTTCTATAGCAGCATAACTAAGGGATGACCTGAGCCAGCCCTAACTATAAGCTCTATCAAAAAGGAAAGTCTTAAGTTTACTCTTAAAAGTGTTGACCGTGTCTGCCTCCCGAACCCAAAGTGGTAGTTTGTTCCACAGAAGAGGAGCTTGATAGCTGAAAGCTCTGGCTCCCAATCTACTTTTGGAAACTATAGGAACTACAAGGAACCCAGCATTCTGAGAGCGCAGTGTTCTAGAGGGGTAGTAAGGTACTATGAGCTCTTTTAGTTATGATGGTGCCTGACCATGAAGAGCTTTGTATGTAAGGAGAAGTATTTTAAATTCTATTCTAGATTTAACAGGTAGCCAATGCAAGGAAGCCAGAATGGGAGAGATGTGATCTCTGATCTTGGTTCCTGTCAGAACACGTGCAGCAGCATTCTGAATTAGCTGAAAAGTCCTAAGAGACTTATTGGAGCAGCCTGATAACAATGAGTTACAATAGTCCAGCCTAGAAGTAACAAATACATGGACTAGTTTTTCTGCATCTGCTTGAGATACAATGCGTCTGATTTTGGCAATGTTACGTAAATGGAAGAATGCAGTCCTTGAAATTTGTTTTATGTGGACATTAAAGGACAAATCCTGATCAAAAACAACTCCAAGATTCTTTACGGTGAAGCTGGAGGCCAGGGTGATCCCATCTAAGGTAACTAAGTCTCTAGAAAGAGAGTCTCTGATGTTTTTGGGTCCAATTACAAGAACTTCAGTTTTGTCTGAATTTAACATCAGAAAATTGAAGGTCATCCAACTTTTTATATCCTTAAGGCATGCTTGGAGTTTAGTTAACTGATTGGTTTCATCAGGCTTGATCGATAAATATAATTGGGTGTCGTCGGCATAACAATGAAAATTAACGGAGTGATTCCTAATAATGTTCCCTAGAGGAAGCATATATAAACTGAATAGAAGTGGTCCGAGTACAGAACCTTGTGGGACTCCATGACAAACTTTGGTATGCATGGAGGATACATCATTGACGAGAACAAACTGAGAACGATCTAAAAAATAAGACTTAAACCAGCTTAGGGCGGTTCCTTTGATGCCAATTTGATGTTCCAGTCTCTGTAAAAGAATTTGATGGTCAATGGTGTCAAATGCAGCACTAAGATCTAACAGGACAAGTACAGAGATGAGTCCTTTGTCTGATGCTATTAGGAGGTCGTTTGTAACTTTGACTAGTGCGGTCTCTGTGCTATGATGCACTCTAAATCCTGACTGAAAATCCTCATATAAACTGTTCTTATGGAGAAAGTCACACAGTTGATTGGCTACAGCTTTCTCAAGTATCTTAGAGAGAAAGGGAAGGTTTGATATCGGTCTGTAATTGGCTAAAACCTCTGGATCTAGAGTGGGCTTTTTAAGAAGAGGTTTAATTACAGCTACTTTAAAGGACTGTGGTACATATCCTGATAATAAAGACAGGTTAATCATATCCAATAAAGAAGGGCTAACTAGAGGTAAAACATCCTTGACCAGCCTGGTTGGGATGGGATCTAAGAGACAGGTTGACGACTTAGATGAAGAGATTATTGAAGTTATTTGATGAAGGTCGATGGGAGAAAAACAGTCTAAATATATATCAGGTTTTACAGCTGTTTCAAAACTTGCTGTATCAGAATGCAGATCAGTGCCTGTTGAGGGCAAGAGGTGATGAATTTTGTCTCTAATAGTTATAATTTTATCATTAAAGAAGCTCATGAAGTCACTACTAGTTAGACCTAAAGGAATAGGTGGCTCTCTGTTAGCCTGGCTACAGTGCTGAAGAGAAACCTGGGGTTGTTCTTATTTTCCTCTATTAATGAAGAGTAGTAGGCTGCTCTGGCACTACGGAGAGCCTTCCTGTATCTTTTAAGATTATCTTGCCAGACTAAACGAGATTCTTTCAGTTTAGTGGCACGCCATTTGCGTTCAGAATTACGTGCCTCTTGCTTTAAGTTGCGAGTCTGCTGGCTATACCATGGTGCTAACCTCCTTTGTTTAATTATCTTCTTTTTCAGAGGTGCAATAGAGTCTAGAGTTGTTCGTAATGAGCCTGTAGTACTATCAACAAGATGATCTATTTGTGAGGGGCTAAAGGAAGCAGACAAGTCCTCTGCTACATTGAGACAAGTCATTGAATTCATTTATTTCCTTTCCTATTATCCTTGTGAACTCCCATTTGGTTTGGGATGTTTGGGTCTGTTTAAATAAAATACTTTCCTTGTGATATTAATATCTTGATATATATATTCTAATATATTACTGCTCTACTGCAATACAATGAAATTATTCCTAGAACATCTGTAAACCTGTTTACATAGCTATATGATAATAATATGCGAAATATCTATAAACATTATTAGGATGGCTGTCACAAAGTTGCACCTAATGATTATAATAGTGTTCTATGGTTAATAAATAGTCTGAGAACATGTTGCAGTCGATAAACATAATTTGGATGGTCATTGTTTGTGGAGCCTCTTATTGTTCTGTTGTATGATGAAGATAATTCATAGCAGGATCTCTTCCTCTCCAGTTGCTGTTTATATTCTGACATAAACAAATATATACACTGTATTTGGTCTATATGTATGGTGCTCCATACATTTGCTCTTGCTAGTGTGGTCCTTTAATTTATCTGCAAGAGATAAATACAATAATTTAGTATGAATATACACAAGAATCTAAAAATACACATTGCATAAATAAAATGTAAAGACCACTTATGAGATTACAGGAATCTTGTATTTATACTAAATATTCTGCAAAGGTAGCAGATCATAAAATGGCAGCTATAAATAAGAAATAATATCCTGATTACAGTTCATTTTCTGGAATAAGAAGCGACACATGAAAGAGAATTCAGTGCAGAACGAGAACGAGTATTGACATGTCTCTGAGTGCAGTGCGAACACATGGCTGTGATTTGTTTTTCCCACATGATAATACTGTTAGGACCGAGTGTGCCTCATTTTGCCATCCTGACTCAATTTGAAGTCCATTACATTCTGCACATGTTGCACCTCACACTGGGTTTATGTTCAGCTCTGCACTTTTTACCATTTCATAGCCATGATGCATCATTTTCTTTTTTCAATCAGCTGCGTCATTGTTGTTGTTCCTCTGTTTTTTTCCAGGGAAATGCAGTTTCAAAGAAAGACGTGTTTGTGGCTGTGAAAACCTGCCAAAAATTCCACTCGGAGCGAGGTGAGTGTGTGTTATTCCTGACAAAAACAGTTAAATTCATTAAAAAATAGATTCTGCAGCTGTGAAAGGAGTACCCAGATCCAGAGCAGTGATTTTATTTATGTCCATAATAAAGATGGAGTGAAATATCACTTTTTTGAGCACCAACACAGGACACCTACAAGATGACATATCAAAAGAATTCTCAGCAGCTTTTTGTGAGCCGACCTGTTCTTAAATATCTGTAAACAAAAGTGAAATCAATTATTAATTTGTACTTTTGATATAAAAGTTTGATGGATTTTTTTTTTGCGAGCTCGAGGTGCCAAAATGAACTCTCAGTTTGTGTTTATCACAGAAAAAGATGGTAATGAAATGGAAATGACATTTAACTGCAAAAGCACAGTCACTACTTTTTTTGTTTCCCGAACAGTCGGCTGGTCATTCAGTCCGAGTTGACCTGTCAGGTGAAAACCACCTGTTTAAATTCACAGCCTCATCTCGACTGACTGCTGAAATTGCAACAGTTTGTGTAATTATCCAAAACATCAGTGCCTGTTTTCAGGGTCAGAATGAGCCAGTAGTTATGGACTGACTATTTAAAAGCAATTAACAAAATCAGAAATAGAAAAAAAAACGTATGTGATTAACTTTGCTGTTACTTAAAATTCAGGTTCAATTCAGAATTGCACAGCAAACCGTCACAGCACACAGTCTGTTTATTAGTGGATTTGTTTAAATGTAGGATTGGTCTCACTTGGCTGAGTTAACATTTTGTTTTTTAATGTAAATACTGCTCTGATCTTGAGTCTTGTTCAAAGACAGCATAATTGTTTCTCCCGAGTTAGTAGACATCTTCCATTATTTGATTATCCTTTGGAGTTTAGATGTTTTCAGTATGAACTTTGACTTTTAAGCCATCAAACAGAGATTGGATGTACAGAGCTGAGAACGAGAGAGAATGCATTCTCTTCTCTCCCACTCCTCACCTCTTTTCCTCCCCTTTTCTCCTCACAGTACCAGTTGTGAAAGCAACCTGGGAGAAGGATGCTGGCTTTTTAGAGTTTTACAGTGATGTCGCTGATGCCTCCATACCCACAATCAGTCTGGGAGTTCCCAATACTGAGAGAGGTGAGTTGATGAGCAACAATGTTCCTGTACTGACTCCCTGTCTGGAAGGGTTAAATGAGCGAGCTACCCTGGAAGCACTGAGAGATCCCTCAGGAGGAACAGGATGTTTGTGATGCCTGTCGCCTCTGCAGCCCAGAACCTCACAGGGTAGACTGGAGATAGTTGATGTAGCTCTGTCGGTTTGGTTCAGACTGAAATATCTCAACGTTGACTCGTGGTGCAAAGAGGAGCATTCCCTGAAATTTAATTGTATCCAATACTTTGATTTATAACCAAATAATTTATCATCAGTCTCTGTGCAATTAGCATAACATATGCTAATATGCTAAAGCAGGATGGTGGACACCCAGATAGCAGACCAACATTGAATCAATGTTTCTCTTTTCAACATTGAAAAAGCAAAGAATTATCAGCATTGATTCAATGTCACCTAGCCTTGAATATTCAGCCTCAACCAAAAAGATGATTCTGATGTAATGTCAACATTGAATCAATGTTGCCATGCTATCTGGGCATGGTAAACATAACAGTATACCTGCTTGCCCATCACATGAGATGGATGGTAGAACACCTTTTGAGTTGATCTTATGTACTGTGCATTGACAGTATGACAGCACGTCCATGTTAAGTTACGTTGGACAGTGTATTTTGGTTGATGTGAAGTGTTCATGTCTGTTTGGTTATATCAGAGCCTTCAGGATAATCCAAGTTTCCATTAGAACTGTTACACTCTCACATCCCCATTTAGCTCACTGTGCCAAAGAAGCTGCTTCCATGTTTGTAGACCTGTTTCCTGATGTGAAAACATTGTTAAACAGTGATAGAAAGTCCACCAAGCTCTCCAGGACTGAGGTGTAACTCTCCTGACTTCCTGTCCTCAGACACTTTAATTGCAGTCATTCCCCATCCCAGTGAAGAGGTGAATAGACGACACTTGAACTTCCTCAAGAGCCAGAAACAATAACTGCACTCATGACCAGCTTCAGTGAGAAGATGACAGTCACCAATTTTATTTTTGTATTAGTCGTATTCTTGTCTGAGATAGCCCTGATTACAGCACAGATCTGTCTGTGTCACTCCCCCTGTACTTTGAGTCACACAGCAGGGGGACAGATACAGTGTCAGCAACACCTCCATCTCTTTCTCCATCCATTCTTATATTCCTCTCTCTGCTCCGGCCTGATGGAAGCATTACACCGTCTGTCCCATACCTTTTTGGCACACTGGTCATTTTGTACTGCTCCCACACTCTTTAATGCTTTCCAAGCCTCTGCTTTTCTTCATTTTTTTCTTTTAGTGAAAGTCCCTGTCTCTTCCTCTAGTTTTCTATTCACTCCTCTTTTTTTTCTTTTGTTAGAGCACCACATTAACCTTCCGCTCAGAACAAGTCTCTTATGAATACTATAATATAATAAAGGGCGGCAGTAGCTTGAGGGCGGCTGTAGCTCAGCCCGTAGGGCAGTGAATGTCAACTGGCGGCCCGCGGGCCACATGCGGCCCGCCAGAGCTCTCCATCTGGCCCCCAGAATATTACTGGATTCAGGAATAGCCTGGTGAAGAGGACAAAGTATGTTTCTACATTTTTCTTTAAGTGAAATGAAACAAACGCCCTCAAAAAAGTAGCTTGTGCCCTAACCCTAGTTTGAGTTTGTTTTCTGTGTTTCCTGTTTTATTTTGTAGTTCCACCTGTTTTTATTTTGTAGTTCTGTCTTGTCTTATTCTGCTTCCTGTTGTTTCCCGCCTTTCTTGATTTGGCAACTCCCCTGATTGGTTTCACCTGTCCCTGATTTATCTTGCCTGTCTATTTAGTTCCTTTGTTTCCTTTGTTTCCTTGTCTGTCCGTTCTCTCTGTGTGCTCTTGCTCTTGGTTTGTGTGTTCTTAGTTTCCTGGTTCTTGTGATTCTTGTGATCTTGTTTTGTGTGCTTTTGGTTTTGTGTTTTCTTGGTTTCTTGCGTTCCCATGCTTGATTCTGGATTATTTTGTGAGTGTTTTTTGCCTGGTTTCCAGCCCCCTTTTGGTTTATCTGTTTTTTGTGTCCGTTGGTTTTTGAATCCTGCTCCCATGTTTCTTTATGTTTCTTTGTGTTTCTGTTTTGTTTGGTTATTAAAGTAAGCCTTTTTGCACCCTCACCTGCCTGCAATTGGGCAGGTGAGGGTGCCCCCCCCCCCCCACACACACACACACACACACACACACACACACACACACACACACACACACACACACACACACACACACTCCCACGTAACAAGCCCGCCTCCAATCAAAACAATGACGATAAACGCGTTGCTCTTTTATTGTTTCACGTCTGTCAACATTGTCCTTTCTTGGGCTTCATTTCCCCACACAAATGTTACTCTTTACATCAAATGAAAGCAGCCTGTAATCCAACAAATAAATACGAAGTAAAACCAAGAAAATCACAAGACGGAAATACTCACGTTTGGTTAATGGGAGAAGTGACATTTCCCCTCCGACACTGTCTTTTTAACATCGGGCTTGACAGCTGTTATGCCTGCCTTATGCGCCTGCAGTCCTAGTTCATTTTTCACAACTTCACAGGCATATGTTGATCCGAACATGGTGAGCACATACATGGCCAATGTCCTCAGTGTGTCATACTTTTGGGGACGAGCCACCCAAACGGCGCTCAAGCGTTCAGCACCACGGAGAGCAGGCTTCATGTCACCAGCGGCCTGGATGTCAATCAGTTCGCTGTAATTGGCCGCCTCACCTTCCCCACGTTAGCAGTTGACAGCCTCATGAATATGAAGCCTAAAATATCGTTTTCGCCCCCTAGTGGCTCGCTACCGTACAGGTAATATGAGTCTGTTAACACTGACAAAGGCTAAAAAATAACATACATTTCAAAGGCAAATTGATATATGAAATAATATTATATTACTAATAATATTATTATTAGGATACAATATTAATTTAATTTTTACGAGAGCGTCTGGCCCTGATAGTGTCTGCTGAGAAAAATTCTGGCCCTTGGACAAATGTAGTTGATGACCCCTGCCGTAGGGACTTGGCTTGGGAACTTGGGAGGATGGCTGGTTCAAGTCCAGCATGGACCAAAGTACGGAAGGTGGACTGGAAGCTGGAGAGGTGTCGAGGTGCCCTTGAGCAAGGCACCGCACCTTCCCAACTGCTTTCAGGGCGCCGCTCTGTGTGGCTGCCCATCACTCCACCATCTCTCTCCACATTTGCATGTCAATGAGCCCTTCGTGTGTTTCCCCTTGAGCGATCAATAAAGTATCTATTCTGTTTTATTCTTCTATTCTATATCGGCTTGGACATCAGATTTTTCTACCACATACCCAATATTTCTGATCTTTTGCCTCTTCACTGTTATTTGTTTCATACTTCTGTTGGTGTGATAGTCCATCGAAGCTCTGCTTTGACCTAAATGCTAACATCAGCATGCTAACATGCTCAAAATGACAATGTAATGTGTGATACCGGCATAATGTTTACCATATAGCCATACATAGCCATATACCATACACCATATACCACACCATAATTACTGTCAGTACTGTTCATCCATCCATTATCTGTAACTGCTTATCCTCATCAGGGCAGCTCATCACAGGGCACATAGAGACAAACAATCATTCACAATGTTAACCACTGCTCCACCATGTATATATCAGCTTAGTTAACCTGCAGTGTCTAATCACACCTATAATTACGTTTATACCTGCAATTGCTGCTGCAAGCTGTATATGTCTTAGTGTATTAATTTCACATACTGTTAATGCTGTTCATACTGTATATATCTTGTTAACATATTTATATTCATATTTATATACTGGTATTTACATATCTGTATACATATTTACATACTCTGCACTTTATTGCTGTTTACCTTCTGGTTGGGTGCTAAATTGCATCGTCTCAGTACTTTGTGCAATGACAATGAAGTTGAGAGTTTAGCCTCTTAGCATGCTAACATTTTCATTAACATGAAGTAGCATGATATAGAATAGCATGAAGTAAGCACAAAGTAGGGCTGAGGCTGATGGGAATGTATTTAGTTTTGCAGTATAAGCCAAAGTTTTGAATTCATTTTCTTGGTTATGTGTACAAAATGTCGTGGTATCCCGTGGATGTTGAGATCTTTCAGTGTGGTTTAAATCTCATTATCGGGTGCTCTCTGGTTAACCCCTCTGAAAAATAACATCAGCACAGCGGTGCATTTTTCACCCACACATCATCACCTGGCGAACTTGGGACTGATTTCCAAAAATAGCAAATAGTTCTCCCCTCACTGTATCTTGCGTATTTCTACTAGTGCTGTCAAGAGATTAAAAAAATTGAGAGATTAATTAATTATGATCTGTAATTAATTAATCTAATTAATCTCTTTTTTAATCTCACCTAAAGATTGCTGAGAAAAGCCCTCAACTTGAGGTATTTTCATTTAAATTCATTACATTATTGTGGCAGATCAAAAGATTGATAAATAACAAAAAAAGTGGCTTTATAAAGTCATTTATTGTTTTTAACAGATTTGAACAGATGCAGTCCTAGCCATTTACATTCCGCTGTATTTGAGACTAGTCCCAAGTGCTGCCTGCAACCTTTAGTTTCGACCTTTTGTCACTCTCCAAATAATTAGAAAATAGAAATAAAATAAAACATCAGGTCCATATAAAGTGCTGCTGTACCTCTGTTAACCCCTCGTCTTCCACTATGTTTATCGGCCTGCAGTTCATCGCTATCCACTTGGCAAGATTATTATTTATCTTTATTTATTTAATGTAAATTTCCCATTCATTGGACCGACAACTCTCACATGCTCCTCCATTTTCACGTCTCCTCTCCGCTACTCACCGCTCCTCACCTTGCCCTCCCAACTACAATGGGAGCCTATCAGCTTATGCTACACCATCCCAAACACAATGACAGCCAATCAATGTCCACTTCAGGGTGTGACTGACCATTGTTTTCCACCCCCAACAACTCAAGCACAAGAAGCCCAACGTATAAAAACGGATTTTATAAAAAGGCAACTCGCATACAGAAACAGTAAAGTTAGAGATTAAAAATGAGATTAACACGATTAAAAAACATAACGCGCTAAATATGACACCCCTAATTTCTACTTCCTGCCTTTGTGTTTTCCTGCCAGTTTCTGATTCTATTCCAGCCTGGTTAGTTTCACCTGTGTCTAGTTGGCCTGGTGTTATTTACGGTAGGTCTTGTGTTTCCTTTGTGTCCTTGTTTGTTTTACTGTGTTCTGTGTACTGCATTCTGGTTCCTAGTCCTGTTTTAGTCCCTTTGTCCTCTGTTCCCTCTTGGGTTTACCCATGTTCCTGCTATGGTTCCTGAATTTTTTCTCAGTTCCGGATTTTGTTTATTGGACTTTCATTGGACCTCTGGTTCATCTTGGATTTTTCAACTGTTTGTATTTTTGCCTGGACTATCATCCGCCTTTAGTTGTTTTTGTGTTTTCATCCCTGCCTAGTGAGTTATTAAAGTTACTTTTCTTTCAAGTACCACTTTGTCTGCAGATATGACATTGGATTTGCACAGAGTCTCAACACAACCATTTTAAAGACAGTATCTGTCATATTCAGTCTGAACACAAATACACTTCATAAATACAAATGCGTGTTTATCAGTGAAACACAGACATTCTCATTTGTCTCAGCAGACAAAAATGGCCCGTTGGCATCATACTTTCATGGATATGAGGAATAGCACAAACCTGAACTGGAAACTCATCTTTTTCATACATTTATATGACTTTAATATGTCGTCTCCCTGCAGGGCATTGTGGGAAGACATTTGCCATCTTGAGGCGGTTCCTGAGCAAAGCTGTGCCAAAGGCTGACTGGCTACTCATTGTTGATGATGATACACTCATCAGGTAACCAGGAGAAGAGTTTTTAAAGCACTGAGAAAAGTGAAAATACCTGTGGGAGTAGATCCACTAAAAATCACGTGAAGTCTCCTAGTAAACATTTGATGTAACCTTGTTTGTGTCTACACATTATACAGTCTGTGCTATGTGCTCAGTCCTGTCTGTTGATTACTGTCCATCTATAGTTTACCCAGGTTGCGGCGGCTGCTGCGTTGCTATAACCCAAAGGAAGCAGTGAGCCTGGGGGAGAGATACGGCTACAGCTTGATTCAGAACGGATACAGCTACGCCACAGGAGGAGCAGGGTGAGGCCGAAGGGTGGAGGGAACGTTGTGCTGTCGGTGTGTTTGGAAATAAGTTGGACCATTTGTGTTTATTTGCCCCAAAACAACCAGTCAGAGTGTTTGTGTGTCTGTGAGCCCAGGCTCTTTCCCTTTTCCTCTCATCTCTGTATGAGACGTGTTTATTTGTATATTTATGAACCAACTGAAAATGTAAGAATTGCTGTTAAGATTGTGTTTGTGAGTGTTACATACAGTATATTATACAGTACAGTCGGTGTCTACTTACATCATTGGGGCTGCTTTTCAGAAAATAGACACAGACAAACAACCATTCACACTCACATTCACACCTACGGCCAATTTAGAGTCACCAATTAACCTGTTAAGGTTCATGTCTTTGGACACACAGAAAGGCCCCACCACAACTTTTTCAAAAAATCAATGATGCTGCCTTGCTACCTATTGCTTTATCAGACCACAAAGGAGTATTTTGTTGTGCAACCTTTGGCTGCCTTTCCAAACGCGCTGCTAGGTGGCGCTTTAATACCACATTGTTAAAAAATGATGATTATAGATCTCAGTTTTTGTTCCAACTAAAGGAATTTTTGGGATTCAATTTAGACTCAGTCGATGACCCCAGGATTTTATGGGATGCGGTCAAAGGGTTTATACGAAGCAACGCCATCCGTTTCGCCTCAAATTTGCGTAAGGATAGAACAGCTAAATTACAAGCTTTGGAAGCTGACTTGGCTAGAATAGATTTGACCTTACAAAATAACTATTCCCAACAGGTTGAATTACAATGGGAAATCATTAAAAAAGAAATTAATAATATTTTAAAACAACAGTCAGAATTCTTGATACTTAGGACTAGACAGCGTTACTATTTTCAGGGGTCTAGACCCAGCCACCTCCTCGCCTCCAAAATAAGGACAAACAAGTATTTTGCTGACATTCCTTCTATCAGGTCTATAACAGGCCAAATTCGGACTGATCCTAAGCAGGTGAATGACACCTTTCGCACATATTATTCTAATTTATACCAATCAGAGATACAGTTGGATAGAGATAAGTGTCAGAACTTTCTTGGTCAATTAGATCTACCACAATTGGCAGTAGCTGACTCTATGGCTTACTGGCTACTTAAGGCAGCAGTTCTCGACATGCAAAGAAACAGATCTCCAGGGTTTGATGGAATACCTCCAGAGGTATATGTGGAATTCTGGGATATGTTGGGCCCGCTACTTTTAGACATGATAATGACATCTATAAACAAAGGCAGTTTTTCAAGAGACATCAATATAGCTCTAATATCCTTACTCATAAAGAAAGACAAGGACCCTACAGACTGCAGTAGTTATAGACCTCTCAGTTTATTAAATGCAGATCTTAAAATATATGCAAAGGTGCTGGCCAGACGCATCCAGAGTCACATGCCGACATTAGTCACTTGTGATCAGACTGGATTTATAAAGTCTAGGCTAGCGGCAGACAATGTCAGACGACTTCTCCATATAGTCAATGCAGCAGTAGACAAATCAGTGCCAGTTGCAGTGCTATCCCTTGATGCTATGAAAGCCTTCGATAGGTTGGAGTGGTCCTTTCTGTGGGCGGTTTTAGAAAAAATGGGTTTCGGAAAAAACTTTATTCATATGATAAAGGTCCTTTATTCAAATCCCTCAGCTCTGGTACTCACTGGCCAACTCTCCTCTGCGCTGTTCCCTGTCACCAGATCTCTCTCCTCCTGTCAATTATTGGAACAACATACATTCTAGTGTGTCTCGATTTATTTGGAACGGAAAGCGCCCGCGCCTCAAACTGTCCACCACACAAAGAGGAGTGGCCAGTGGTGGCTTATCTGTACCAAACTTTAAGTTTTATTTCTGGTCATTCGTACTTAGGCCATTACTTGTGTGGCGCGACTCTGATGCCTTAGTTTCCTGGCGCAGGCTAGAAGAAAATTGTGTGAGACCCTGGAACTTGCAGGAGGTTCTCTTTGCTAACATATCCATTAAACAATGTCGGTTACGTTTTGGCCCAATAGTTTCACAACTTATCCAATCATGGCGTGCGGCTGAGCTTCAATGTAAAATCTCCTGTAAGTGGCATACGCTTACACCGATCTTTCACAACCATGGTCTATTAATCGGGGGGAGACCCATCTCATGCTCTGCCTGGAGTAACAGTAATATTTGCACTTTAGATAAGGTGTATAGTGACACTGGGCTGCGCACCTTTCAAGATATTAGAGACAGGTATAATTTGCCTGCAAACTCATTCTTTTTCTATCTGCAACTTAGATCATCTTTACAGGCGCATGGTGCTCCGGGACACCACCCGTTACCTTTTCACCCACTGTACAAACTACTTGCCACTCGAATTAAAAAGAGAGGTATAGTATCCGCACTTTATCATTTCTTCCTTGAGGCCTCCTATAATGTACTACCACTTGACAGGATATGGAGATATGACTGCCCCAATTTGGACTCTGATTTTGATTGGTCACAGGTCTGGGCAAATATTAGAGAGGCTTCCCGCAACCCCGACCACCAGCAGATCCACTTTAACTATGTACATAGAACATATTTGACCCCTCGCAAACTCCATTGTATGAAGATGATAACTGATCCCTTGTGTAGCCTATGCTCTATGAAGGCCACTGGTACTTTTTTGCATATGATGTGGAATTGTCCTCCAGTCTCACAGTTCTGGTCCAAGGTAGCAGCTAAGATTTCTGATTTAGTATCAGTGACCATACCAGTGACTATACCTGTCCTTTTGTTAATTGATCTGTCAGAGGTTAATATTACTAAACTTAAAAAGCGCACTGTACTAGCTGGCCTGACAGCTGCCAAGAAGGTGATAGCCTTGCGATGGAAACCTCCCCATTCTCTCACCATCAGACACTGGGCACTTACTTTCCTAGATGTAATTTATCTAGAACTGTCAACTGCTAGAATTAATGGCGCTAGTGAGGCTTCCATAAACAACTGGCGTGCAGCAGCTGACTCACTGAAAGAACTTATGAGATAAGCTCTTCCCTCACTTAATGCCTTTTTGTGAGACTCTTAACTTCCTTGTTTCCCTTGATTAAGTTTTTGTGTGTGTGTGTGTGTGTGTGTGCGTGTGTGTGCGTGTGTGTGTGTGTGTGTGTGTGTGTGTGTGTGTGTGTGCATGTGTGTGTGTGTGTGTGTGCATGTGTGTGTGTGTGTGTGTGTGTGTGTACGTACACATCAGATAGATATACTCCATAGGATGTCAGTAGACCTGAGAGAGCGTACCACTGTGAGTGTGGTGCTGGGGTGGGGGGTGGTGCCCTTATGGTTTGGTTTGGTTTTGCTTGCATCTTATTGAGGTGCAAGGTTATCATTATTGTTATTATTATTTTATTATTGTTTAGTTGTTACAGTCAATTTTGTACTGTCTCTATTGTCCATTAATGAGTCATGTTTTTTTTGGTTGTAACTTGTATTTTTGTTTAAATAAAAACATTTGATCACATCCAAGAAAGGCCCCAGCCGAGGTTCAAACCTTCTTGCTATGACAGTACTAACCACTGCACCACCGTGTCGCCCAAACTGAATCAAGTATTCGGGTTAGGGTTAGGGGTAGACATACAATAATAACTAGTAATTTAAGCTGCTATAATTAATGTGTTTAAATTGCTGATGGATTGAATGACTGCTTGTGTTACTTATTTACATGTACAGCACATACGGAGCAACATTATCATTGACTTAGAGCCAAATGACTGTAAGTTCAATGTACTCTCCTTGAGGGGTGAGAGGAGTTGTTCATGATGGATGTCAGCTTCACTAACATCCTCCTCTCCCCCACTTCCTCTGTGGAGTCTAGGGGGCAGTCAAGGACAGAGCTGGACTTCTTCACCAGACCGCTCTTTCTGTCTTTGTGTAGGATGGTCCTCAGTAGAGTGGCTGTGTCCAGGCTTATTTCCAGTGGATGTAGCTGCTACAGTGATGATGCTCCTGATGACATGGTGCTGGGCAGATGCTTCACTTCTCTGGGTATTCCCATTACACACAGTCCACTGTTCCACCAGGTAGGAAACACACACACACACACGTACATGTTCTTAATATTAAGGTGAACTGAACTTTGTCCACGGGCAAGCATCAATTTAACGTATGTGAATAAGAATTTCCAATCATAAGTCATGAATTAATATTTGCTTGTGTTAAAATGGAGCAGTCATTCACATTTTTCTTATAAACTTCTCAGAACTTAATTTTTTTTTTCTAATTTCTTTGAGTCCCAAGTCTTTGCAGAAAACTCCCATGGAGCTACTTAGGAAATTACAAATCCATAAAACAAAATGTCAGATAAGTGGGTGACGCAGAATCCCCTGTCCAAATGTGGGAAAAGGCCTTTTCTCTTTCGGAAAAAGACTTATTTTTTAATATATATTGGCCTCAAAGGAGAAGTCTTTGGATACAGACACACATGTGATATTGGTTGCATTTTTAGGTTGTTATTTTCATTAAGGCGCTTAGGACCTGTAGATCAGCGTGGTAGAATTCAGTCATAGCCTAATTACATTCCAAAAGTGATAAATTCTGACTATATTTTCTTCACTTTCTTGATCACCAGTGACTCATTTGGATGAGGACATTATTCCATGAGAAGAGGCCTTTTTAGATGATAAAGTGCTCAAAAAAATTAAAGGAACACTTTGAAAACACATCAGATCTCAACAGGAAAAGAAATCATGCTGGATATCTTTCCTGATATGGAGTGGGTAATGTGTTAGGAATGAAAGGATGCCACATCATTAATGGAAATGAAAATTATCAACCTACAGAGGGCTGAATTCAAAGACATCCCCAAAATCAATGCAAAAAAATGATGCGGCAGGCTAGTCCATTTTGCCAAAATTTCTTTGTAGCAACTCATAATGGTACTCAGTAGTTTGTATGGCCTCCACATGCTTGTATGCATGCCTGACAATGCATACCAATTGTGGTGTTCTGTGGCAAATGCCAGTCGAGCTCCATGGTGCCGGGCAGTGAGCACAGGGTCCAGTACAGGACGTCGGGCCCTCAGGCCACCCTCATGAAGTCTGTTTCTGATTGTTTGGTCAGAGACATTCACACCAATGGCCTCCTGTAGGTCATTTTGTAGGGCTCTGACAGTGACCATCCTGTTCCTCCTTGCACAAAGGAGCAGATACTGGTCCTGCTGATGGGTTAAGGACCTTCTATGGCCCTGTCAAGGTCTCCTACATTAACTGACCATCTCCTGGAATCTCCTCCACGCTCTTGAGACTGTGCTGGGAGACACAGCAAACCTTCTGGCAATGGCCCATATTGATGTGCCACCCTGGAGGAGTTGGACTACCTGTGCAACCTCTGTAGGGTCCAGGTACCGCACCATGCGACCCGTAGTGACACTGACCCTAGCCCAATGCAAAACTAATGAGAAATTGGTCAGAAAAGATGAGGAGGGAAAAAATGTCAGTGGCCTCCACCTGTAAAACCATTCCTGTTTTAGGGGTCGTCTCATTGTTGCCCCTCTAGTGTCCCTGTTGTTAATTTCATTAACACCAAAACAGATGAAAATGATTAACAACCCCCCCAGCTACTTACCTGACCAGATCAATATCCCAGAAGTTGAATTGACTTGATGCTATACTCTGATTAAAAAGTGTTCCTTTAATTTTTTTGAGCAGTGTATTATATCCCACATAGGTGGATAGAAAACAGACATGACATAAGACATGTTCCCGTTGTTTTGACTGCCTGCGTGCAGGTGACGTGTTCGTCAGATAAACAAGAACAACAACCTGCATGAAAACTGTCGTACTGAAAAGGGAGTGTGGTGGGACAGTTCGGCAGAAGCAGGTCTAAGGTTACATAAAGATTGTGGAACATTGACCTATCGTATCCTCCCTATGAAATTCAATCTGTCTCTGCTACCTTTCCAGAACCATCTTTCACACAGGAAAGACATATAGCACTAAATGAGCCAAAGGTACTCCAAGTGTTGATAGGATCCAGATGTAAGCAACGTTAACCTTTATTCAGTATCAGATGATGCTCTGCATGATGCTCTCTTCATGTTTCCTAAATGTAAGTGATAAGAGACAGAAGACAGACTGCCTCGTGAGTTACACAGGTTGTAACAACATATTATTGAATGAACTACAGTGGGGCATTCGCCATATTGTTTTCAGCACAATAAATTAAACACAAATCATTAAACTGAGATGTGTTCTTGTTACTTTAGGCCCGACCAAATGACTACTCTGAAACACTGATCTCTTTGCAACAAGCCATCTCCTTTCACAAGCACTGGGACATAGATCCTGTGGCTGTCTACAAACACTGGCTGCAGGACACACACCCACGAGACGAACTGTAGAACTCCGTGTATACAGGACGGACCCACGTGTTGAATCACACAACAGCGTGGAGCTAAAGAGGAGCAAACAAGCAGCACAGGAGCTGTAAATCCCTACAGCGACTGTGGAGAAAGCAAACAAACATGTCCTGAAACACAATTCTAACAAGCTTTATTGATAAATATTTTTGATATCTAAATTTTATTTTTATTTATTAAGCTTTTATTTAACCAGGAAAGGAAAATCTCATTTTCAGCAGGGTCCTGGTTAAGGCAGCACAAAATAAGAACAATTCAATGAAAACAGATACAAAACAAATATTACAAGATAAAACATCCCTGTGAATAAAAGTGTGGTACAAAAATATCTGTTCTTTTTTTCAAAATGGATTAATGGACAATCACTAATGTGGAAGCAGTCACAGAATTATCTGCAGCTCTGTGGAGCCATTTTAGCCTCATTTATCTCATTTTTGTTTAATGGTCTACACTCTGACTGTATGACTGAGTCACAGCATAAATGCTCTATTAAAAAGTAATGGGAACCTGAGAACTAGATGCTGATGTTTCTTTGCCTCTGCTGGATGTGTAAGTAGATGATAGTTAGGATTGTTTGTCTGTCAGTATCAGTTAACGTCAGCATGCTAACAATGACCACGCTGCAGGACTGCTGTAACTTTGATCAAAACCAAGAACCAAGATATTTAATTTGTTTAAGAAAGATATTTGTGTTTATGTATTATGTTATAATTATAATATATAATTATCATTTAGCATTTTGGTAATTCAGGTTACAGTGAGAAAGGTTGAAAATGTGAATGATCTGCGTTGTACTGGTGAAGAATGAAGTGTTTTATTTCATTTATTTAGCCAGCTAAGTTTCGACAGGGTGAAAAGGTACTCACAAGGAAAATCTGCTCATGACAGCAGCATAAAAAACAAGGCAACAACTAAAATAAAATACTAACCTAACAGTAATAATATGAAGAAGGCTAAAATAAGTTAAGAATAGTGACAAAGAAGTCATTAACCATAGAATTAACAATAGTCTTGATTTCAGTCTGACATTTCAGATTCATCAATTTAAGTTTCATTTCACTGCCAACTGTAATGATAATAACATAAAGATTTCATGTCAATTTATTTCAATATATTTTCTGTTCATTTCACTTTCAAACAGTACGTTATTTTTTTAGTATCTCTGAAACAAATGAGTGAAAAGTTGTACGTACTTGTTGAATGAATTTGCCACATTGAAATCTGTGTGAGTCTGTGACGGAGGAATGTTCTATCAAAGTTTGATACTCTTTTATTTTTGTTCTGTGAGCAGCAAATCTGTGTTTATGTGGGTTAGTCAGTGTGAATGTGTGTGAGAGTAATTACAACCATAGCTGGAAGGCCTGTGTTAAAATGCTGTTCTGCAGCTGTTTGTTTTGCCAAAAAAACCTGTTATTTGTGTTACATAAATTACACGAGACTTTTTTAATCATTTCAAATAAAATGTTCATTGGGTTGAACGGAACTTTTTGTGCGTGTTTGTGTTTTGTTTTGCGCCATAGCAGACTGTGTGAAGGAGGATGTATGAATCCCGTGCTGTTGTAGGTGTTCCTCCATTTTTCTCTCTTATCTAGAGATGAATTGCGCACAGACAGAGTTATACTACACTGCAGTGCAATGAGCCGTTGCCAAATGTTGTAGTTAATAAAAATTCTGCTGCTCCTTTGCCAAAGCTTCTCTCAAAAGATGGATTTAATCGTCCGTTTAATAACGTCGTTAAAGTTACAATAAATTAAGTTAGTGTTGCGGCGCCAAATGTTTTGTTATCAGGCTATCAATGAGTCTTGTTCCATTCAAATGAGTGGTCGTCACTTCTTCACACACGTCTTTTCTCTTTTCTTCAGCCAGCACAACTCCAAAATAGTTTGTTTTTCAAAGTTGTATAAAGAAGGCTTATAGGTCTCTGATTGATCACCACGCAGAGGGAAACCTCACTGATGATATTACAAGAGACTGCCTTTTCTTTTCTTTTCTCTGCCTCAGCCTGTGTGTTTCTTTCATTTCTCCAGACTTGTCACTCTCACTGAGGCAGAATCCCATAAGTTGTGAAGAGCCTCACTATCACCATGTCACTGTGACATTAGTTACTATAGCAACGGCTGTATTGACTGCCCATTAGTGACAGTCATGTAGTGACAGATTCTTTTTGAAGGCTTTGTATGATACTGAGCAGATGACATATTGTCAAAAACATATGTTCAGCATGAATTCATGTAGAGGGAATAAATAAATCATATTATTCATAACACCAGCAAATAATCGCTTGAACTGTTGGTATGTTTGATTGGCACTGTTGGCTTTTTTCACATGAAATGCTTCAAACACTTTCCTGTTTACTTCCCTGTGGTCTCGGCAAGACTCAGAAGTTACATTCAGTTTCAGATCAGGATGCAGCTGCAGGGATGTCGTACTCGTGCTCTTTCATGTGTAAATGTAACGCAACAAAGGTCACAAAAAGGATAGATAGGCAGACACGTGCACAGCAGCATTATTAATGCAGAAGTTTCAGAAATTCCACAGTGTTTCCTCTCTCATTGACACAGACAAGATGCTTCCAGCTCTGCAGTTCAAAAATAAAACTGAGGAAACTGTATGACTGTATTGCCTGAAATCTGAGTCTACAGCAACATTGCTCATCCAGTGGCCCTTTCTTTCAGTTTCCATCAATGAACAGTAAATCAGCCTGATTCAGTACAGACATAACTATTAGCCTGCCTCAAGCATTTTATAAATCAGAGTGGATATAGTCACGGCTACGTTTAGTCTGTCGCCTATTACTGCATGTCAGGTTCTTTATTCTGTTGGCTGTTCCTGTTCCTGAGGTTCTGTCATTCCTGGCTTCTTTAGCTTATAGTGCGTCTCTCATCACAGGATCATTGGATGATTATGAATTTCCAGTGCGTCAGAGTCAAAATATCCTCCAACACTTGTTTTTTCATCCCTATTTTTACTTTTTTCTTTGCTGTGTATTTGTCTGCGGCATAGTGGTGCAGTGGTTAGCGCTGTCGCCTCACAGCAAGAAGGTTCCTGGTTTGAACCTCGGCTGGGGCCTTTCTGTGTGGAGTTTACATGTTCTCCCCATATCTGTGTGGGTTCTCTCCGGGTACTCCGGTACTCTAAATTGTCCGTGAATGGTTGTTTGTCTCTATGTGCCCTGTGATGAACTGGCAACTTGTCCAGGTTGTACCCTGCCCTCTTGCCCTAAGTCAGCTGGGATAGGCTCCAGCCCCCTGCGACCCTGATGAGGATAAGAGGTTATAGATAATGGATGGATGGATATTTGTCTAATTAAAAAGCAGTTTGTCATTGATTGTTAAAAGCATAATCTGTGATTCAAGCACAGGACTGAAACTCAGAAACTGATTGACTTTCCTCTTGAACAACATTCTGGCCAATCTGGTGAAGTAAGTCAGCGTTCAGACAGGGACAGGCAAACCGGACGCCGGCGGCGTTTTTTTGGGGTTGCCGCAAAAAACGTCGCCAGCGACCGGCGAGAGAAGTTGAGCCAGATTCAACTTTTGGGAAAACGGAGCCTCACGTCACGCTCCGGCCGCCAATCAGACACTCAGATCGGTCAAACCTCCACAGACAGCCTGAAATGTCTCTGAAGCAGAGACTATCCAGGTGGATTCATGGACTAAACTCTGATAATCTATCTGTGTTTGTGTTCTTTGTTGTTTATTTCATGTACCAGCTTCTAAATCTGAGTCTGACTCGCAATTTAATTTAAAATAGTGACACGAAGAAGTTTAATTTGATTTGTGATTAGAGAGAGAGACAGTGAGGGAGAGAGAGAGAGAGAGAGAGAGAGAGAGCGCTTTGGTAGAGAGACATAGAGTAACAACACAGAGAGCGAGTGCCGGCCTCGATAAAGCTGTCATTAATCAGAGAAATAAAAAGTTATTTCCTGATTGTTTCACAGCGGTTACATTCAGCAGGTATAGACACGCCCACAGCAACCCACCTCAGCTCCCCTCACCCCCCCAACCACCGCACTCCCCCACCACCGGTTGCCTGTCCCTGTCTGAACGTGGCCTAACTTCATTAAACGTAGCCTTGGACAACACTCGATACTTGAATACCAGCGTACTGCATCCAATGGAGCTGTGGTGGATTATTATTATTATTATTATTAATTATTATTAAAATATTATTATTATTATGATTATTGCAATGCTGATGCCCACTGAAATGAAGAGGCACTTGAAGAGGTGTTCATGAACTGTCTAAATGAGCAAATAATAGATGACTTGGTAAGAAATAATAATAATATATAATAATCCCGATTCTGATTCTGATTCTGAATGTGTTATAAACCTAACAGTCTCTGTGCTCTGGTTTCACTAGCAATTAAGTTTGAAAACTGTTACAGGGGGAGGCGGTTAGAAAGAACTAGTTGCTTCTGGTCAACATCTGTTAGGTTTTCTTTGCCATGTAGAAGAACGAGAACTTACTCCAATGGAAGTCCACCTGGCAGAGATTGCATGCAACCACAGCTGCGCATGCACTTGCACTTGCACACATCTTTATATTCTGATCTTCTCTACAAACCAAGAAGAACATGTCTCCAGGTGCTCCAGAGGTTTCTTGTAAAAGCAGACAAGACATGCGAAGATGCGACCTGTCACATTTTACTCCAGACAAATATCTGCTGAAGTGCTAGACCTGTTAAGGTTGATAAGATAAAAAAAAATAAAAACCACTGATAGGCCTAAAAAACTTTCTTTTAGTTGCTTATATTTATCAAAAGGGGCAACCTTGCCAATTAAGTTAGCTAAACCTTACCTCCCTTAGTTCAAGCTGCTTGCCTGAAAAGCTGCCAGTTCCCACGGTTTTCTAATAGTAGCAGATCCCTCAATTTGCAGTAATTTCTGAAACAATGGATTCTTGATTACAGACTTGTAAGACAGGTTCTCATTTTTATCTGGCAATCAGGAATTTTACAGGCTGACATAATTAATAGCAGATTTTATCAGCCCTATAGATAGCTAATTAACGTAACTTGATACATATTTAATAAAGATCCTCACAAGTTGACAACACATAGAAATGAACACAGCAATGTGTATGACTATGAAAACATTGTAAAATCAGAATTCATTCTACCATAACCATGTTTGTATGCTTATCTTATATGGGGGGAGCAAATGGTCAATTTCAAATATGGTCAAATTAACAAACAGTACATCTTATTAATCTTCATAGAAATTTTGGTCCACAGTCTACAAAGTCTGATTTGTCCCCTTCAAAGCATTATATATAATTGTGTAACTTATATTCTCACACAGTAGCACATTTCATGTTACTATCTCTGCTTTATGTGCTGCTCTTGACTCATAAAGGCAGTGAACACAGCTTTGGTTTCCCTCTTTTCATCACCCTGTCTGTTCGTAGGTTTGTTAGGTGTAACGTTCACATTCTGTTTTATGGTAAAACCAGCCACCAGACTAACCTGTTTGTTAATCACCCAGGTGCGGCTAAGTGGGACCTTTATTCTCCAGCATTTCACTTGGAAACATCGGCTGACCTGTCCAATTGAAAAGTGCTTGTGCATGCTCAGGTGTTAAAGTTCTGCTGAGTATGTAAAAGTGTGACTTAAAGTGCCTTGTCTGGTCTTATTCTCAGAAGAATATTACTGCTCAATTTCACAAAACTGTAATGTCACATATTTATAGTCTGTGTAAATATAATAAGAATTTCTACATATAGGAAACAAGGATTTGTCTCAAACTTTCTACTGTTTCTCTTTTTACAACCACGGACCATCAGTCATTTATGTGGCCTAGTTTGGGAATAGAAGAGCAGACAGTTTATCAGTCCAAATTATTCATTAAGCTCTAATGCTGAGAACACATTTGTAACGTTTCTGAACAACAATATGAGAGAAGCTTGTTTCATTATTTTTTTAGAGCGCCGAAAGCTTTGATGTATACCAATAATAATTTATTGCTCTAGAAGCACACACAGATCCCCTCAAAGATATTAACGCACTGACTGACTGCTACCAGTGAACCACTTACTTCCCATTTCACTTTTATGATTGCAAGGCGCAGCTGCTGACTGGCTGATTTATTTTTTTATCATATCATCATTATTTATTAACAAACAAACTGGTTATTTTTCTAGCACCATCCATGAAGGCAGTTTTTTATATTTTTTGATTCGATGTGTGAAAAAAGACCAAAAAAAATTCTTAATATGGACGAAAGTTTGACAGTTCAGTTCAGAACAAGGGTGTGACCTTCGTGAGTAGGCCTCCCCCTAGTGCACCACCTCATAGTGAGTCTGGGCAGTCAAATCCTAGAGAGAACCTGAACCCAGGAAGTCATTCAGTAGAGCATGGTAGATCCCAAATCGCATCCACCTCCTTATTTTGAAAATGGAGATGGGCATTTACGTTAAAAGATAAAACTGGTGTGATACAAAATAAAAGAAAAGGAACCTGCAAACTGCAGAAGTCACGGTGATTTTAGAAGATCTCACAGCTGCAAAAAATATATACTTATAACAAGACTGACATCTACTTTTGTTTTAAAGCAGACATAAAAGAGCTCAAGTATATGAGGTAGAGAGATTTTACTTACATGAAAGGTGAATCTTTAGTCAATGCCCATTTGTGGGGATTGATTTCAGGAAAGACCAGATCAGTGTATATCAAATGGGTTCATGTTCAAGTCACACTGATGTAAGAGATTTTGATCAGGATGGAAATAGAGAAGTAGATAGCATGGCCCAAGCCTTTTCTTGTATATTAATAAATGGCTTCTCCTTATCCTATCACACCAGACCCTGAAATTGACCCTTCAGACCTTTTTATTCACACTTCACAAGCTGTGTGGATCCTGAGCTGCTCGGGGGACAAAATTTGACTTGCTGAGGGCCTTAAAAATATCAAACCGGTTCTCAAATGCACAATCCCAGCAAAATGATAAAGAACAAACAGAATAGAATGGCGCAAGTATGTTCCAGGGAACTGTGCATGCTGCAAAATCCAAGTTACAGAGTGTCTGTGGCTGGGAATCCCCCTATGGAGCATACTGCTGTTTCAAACAGTATGCTCTCAGAATGACAAATGCCTGCTGTCATCACCCTCCTGATTTTAAAGCGGATTGTGCTTGCTCTGTCTCTGCAGAAAGATTCAAGATTCAAGATTCAAGATGTCTTTATTGTCGGGAGGTGTCTGTGTGTGAGTGTCTGAGGAGTGGTGAGGTGTGTGAGGTAGGCTGCAGGGGGGTGATGGCTCTGACAGCTCTGGGGAAGAAGCTGTTCCTCAGTCTATTGGTTCTAGTCCGTATGTTTCTGTACCGCTTACCTGATGGAAGCGGTACAAACAGTCTGTGGCCCGGGTGGCTGGGGTCCGTGGCGATGGATCTGGCCCTCTTCGTGACCCGGCCTGCCTGAAGAAGAGCCTTTGTTGTGCCTTCTTCACCAGGTGGGTGCTCCCCTGTGCAAACGCCTCAAGGATCAGCCTCTGTAGTGGGTTGGCTTTACATAGGGGGCAAGATTATTTACACCTGTTTGATTTTGTAAAACCAGGATTCAGAAAGAGAGTAGCGAAAGACAAGGGCCAGGGGAGGTACCCAATCAGACACTGCATCATACACACCAGATGGCACGACAATAGAACAAAGAACTCAAAGAGTAAGAAAGAAAATTCTAGGCTAAAGAAATCATGTGTTTTATGATTTATTTACTTGTTAATTTTGGCCCTTGCCTTGATTATGGGCCTAATGTCTTATGCACAGATAACTGCTTACTCCCTTAGAAAGGTGGAATGTTTGGCCGACAAAGTTGGAAACCAGGATGGCCTCACAGATTTACGGGTTTCATGAGGTTCAAAAGATTAATGCACTGGTGCCTTTGCAGAATGTTAGAACCAAACTTAGTGCTTAGAGAGAAACAAGAGTGAGTATATGAAATATACGTTTCAACAATTGCATGAACGAGGCTTAAATATAACCGTGTTCAACACTTCCCAGTTTGTGAAAAGTGATGAACTCTCAAGCATTTCATGGGATCCAGACTGCAGAATGTACTTGCCATGGTAAGCCAACTTTGAATTTTAATCATTTTTGTTCTGTTTTCTTTTTTAATAAGGCTGACTCAGGGGAGTGAGTGACCCTTGGCCTGAGAATTTACTCTGAGCTTCTTTTATGTTTTGATTTGTTTTTGTTTAGACTGTCTGATGGATCTTACTGATTTATTTAGCATGCCTAATCCTGATTATTATTATTTTATCATATTGAATTCAGCTTTTTACAGAAGAGGATTAGGGCCACATAAAAAAAAATGTTTTCTCAGAATTCTGACTTTTAATCTCAGAATTCTGACTTTTAATCTCAGAATTCTGACTTTTAAACTCAGAATTGTCGGAACCAGTTGCCGGTTTCTGTGGCAGCTGCCACTGCCACTGCCCTGCCACGGCAACTGCTGCTGTTTTGGCATTTGTGTTTATTTTTTATTTTATACAGTCGTCAGTGTTTATATTTTAAACAGTCGTCAGTGTTTTGTTTGATTCGCTGGAATGCCGCAGCATTCCAGCATGGTCGAGGCTGGCCACGAGAGAGTGGCCACTTCTGATGTGGCCCCAGGTAGCATTGCCTTTGGGTGGGCTGAATATCATGATCTCTGGCCTTTGGAAGACGTCTCTCCCACCCAAGTGGTAGGAGTGGTTAGACGGTATACGGACCTTGGGTGGGGACCACATCTTTTCTGGTTCTACTTGGATTGTATTTCTGTGCACACCCATAGACATGGGAATAGGCTTGTATGGGGGAGAATGGCCTACGTGAGGTTGGGTGAGGTTCATCCTCTGTTTGTTTTCCCTTGCAACCTGGACATTAATCCGTGGATCTTGGCAGAGAGACATGACTGGCTACTTTCCACCCACCGCACACATCATGACAGGATATGCTCTGTATGAGGTATGGACATGTGTACACCACAGGGGACATTGGGCTTGGATCTTGCGTGTGGATGACACAGTGTTGCAGGTTATGTTATCTGGGATGATGGTGCTTCAACCTCCGCTGTGAAAAGAGAACTTTTGTGGTCTCAACCTCACTTTCTCCTGAGGACCTTTTGGGACTGATTTCTTTCACTGTTTTTATGGTTGAGACTGTTCAGACAGGCCTAAGATGGCGGAAAGGTGACAGATGATGACTCTGTCAGGATGTGTGATTACGAATGGTAATGGTCTTTTATTTACTGTTTTGTTCTTATGTTACGTTATATGTTCATTGATAATTTGCTTGTGCATTGATGTTTGAATTCATGTTTAAACTTTATGGTAATTTGGTATTTTGATTTTTAAGTTTTAAACATTTACTTATTCAGATGTGATGTGTTTCCCCTTTTCTTTCTTTCTTTCTTTCTTTCTTTCTTTCTTTCTTTCTTTCTTTCTTTCTTTCTTCATTTGTTCTATTCTGATTATTAATATTCAAAATCTAAATTTTTTTTGTTATTGAGTATTATTATATTTGAGTATTATTATTATTTAGCCTAGATCAGTTAATTACTGAGCTTATTTGGCTTATAATTTTTTGGATTATGATTTGTCATCTATCAGTTTTTAACATTGATGTGTGTGTTACTTATCATACTTCATATGATAAGTTTATGATAAGTTCTTTTTATGGTTGAGGCTGGCTCTGGCCTATGATGGCGGAAAGGCGACAGATGATGAGTCAGCTATTGATTTAAAAAAAACAAAAAAAAACAGCAGCAGCGTCGAGTTGTCACAGTCTGTAACCCCACATGGGTTCCAAAGTCTGCAAGTGGGAGTTTCAGTGGTAGGGATTATAAAACAGGCACCTCCTGACGCTCGTCTGGCTTTTTCTCCCAGAGACTTTCACACCAGCACCATTTGGTCCGCTTTAAACAGACCAGAGTTTGTTTCCTCGAGCTGTCCGCTTCGGTTGGGCAGGTGTGAAAGCTCATCCGAACTCTGGTGCGGACCAAACAAGCAAACTTTGGTCTTTACAGTGAACCAAAGAGAGTCGTCTGTGTGACCGCAGCAGCACATCGTAGTCTGCCGTCTTTTTTAGTACTGCTGCGTTCGTCTCATTTACATAGCAACATGCTGGATAGCTTGCTGCCTCGCCTGCTGCTCATACTGGGCAGCTTCTTGTGAGAAACCAATTAGGTTTGAACAGCAGTAAAAACAGAAACCCAGAGACTGGTGTTGCTCCATTGTTTGTTTTTGTTGTGACGGGGATGGATATCTGTTTTCGGTCCTGGCCAATCGATTAGGTTTTCTTCTTCCTCATACTTTTTTTCTTCCTGGTCAGTGCTCATTTCGGGCAATACCCCCCAAAACAAGCAATGTTGTAACTACATGATGTTGTCCAGACGGTTTGGTTGGCTTTCAAAAATGCAGTGACAGTGAACCAAACCAAACGAAGGTGTGAAATTTTTGGGCATTTCCCGCCTAATCGGGCCGAGTCCCCTGGACTATCCTTGTGTGAAAGTGCCCTCAGACCGCAGGGCTCGTGGGTGATGTTTGGGTGTTGGACAGCTTGTACTGAACTGTTGAGAGTTGATTATTCTACGAAGTTGATGTCCTAGTTACATTTCCCCAGTCTACCATGCATGGAAGGGGCAGCCACCATACTGCACACATGGTGGTGGCATGAGCTCGGGGGCCGGGGACAGTTTTCTTCAAAGAAGAGAGGTAAGCAACGACTCTCTCACTTTCAATCTTCAGCTGTATCTGTCAAAATAAAGCTTGAAAAAAAAAAAAAAAAGTATGCTCCAGCGCATCCTACCATCCTAGCCTGCTTTTCTCAAAAATAAAATATATATAGATAATAATAAAAAAAAAAAAATGTTTTACCACAATTAACGTAAAATTTATACCTGCCTCTTGCTTCATAATAGCTTTGAAAATGTGTTTGTTCCCTCCATGTTGGGACTTATGATTACTGGCATAAACAGATTATCCCAGTTTGAGTGCTTCCTGGTGCCAGTCGTGACAGAAATCTAATGATGAATGAGTAGGCTATGTATCAGTTGCTCTCTGCAGGTATGCATGTGTATTATGATGATAAAAAGTACATGGTGGAACCAAATAGAGTTAAGCACTTATGCTACACTGGATTAACTTTAGGCCTTACCAAATGGGTTATTTTGAGCCAGTGTTAGACACAAGCTCACACAAGATTTACCCTAACACTGTTTAAAATGTATTGTTGTACAAAACAATGTGCTGTTTTAAAAAAAATTTGAAAACTGCAATGATACTATATTTTATCTTGAAAGTATCTTGCATCCACATCAGATCAACAGTGTAGCAATTGTAAACCTTTTAATACAACCTATACTTCCCTATTTTACATTACCAAAATGTTTTGCACAAATTAAACTACAAACAATAAGTATACTGCATTTAATATTTGGTCCTTTGCAGTCACAAATTTACCTGACTGCTTCCCTGGTGATATGCTGCCAGGGTTGTACTGCAACCCTCTTCTTGCTAGTTTTGGGGCTTGTTGCTTTTAGTTTGGGCTTAAACTAGACAAACACACACTCAGACAGAGGTCTGAGTCGACCAATTGAGGTCCAACAAAAAATTATATAAGAGCCACTCTAGCTCTAACTTTGAACAAGAGCCACATTATCTCTCCTGTTCTCTCCTCCTCTCCTTCTTATCTAACTTACAAAAATAAACACACTCACCTTAGCTTGTTGAACGAGCGACCAAACAAACATTCACTGGGGAAAAGTGCTCTGCTAATGTCAGTTTGCAGGCTTGATAGCAGCTTATTAGCTGGTAATCTGCAGCATATTAAACTGCATTAAGATACTGACAGCACGAGTTTGTTTACTTTGTCTCCTGTTCCCCTGCAGGGGCTCAGCCTGCCAGCTTGTGTCACTCAAACACCAAAACATCTCTCCAGCTGCTGAGACAGAAAGGAGCATTTGTGACAGTTCTTTCCTTCTATTATTAAAATATGTTGTCAACACATTAAGAACAAATAGGCAATAAATTTAAAAAACCTTTTTTTTGACTAAATTTCAGCTGGACGTTCCACTGTTTGGCCATAAAAAAAGAGGTACGGAAAGAGGCACGTCATCACAAAACTCCAAACTTTACCAAACCATGCAGACTGATATTTTACAGAATCAGTAGAGTATCAAAGGGTGGCCTTTTCCTTTCATGTGATTAAACCAGCTCACTGTCTATTCCATGAAAAGAACAGGTGGTCCTTTTATGCACACACTCTACACTGTCTACAAAGTCTTTCAAATAAGCTGGTCCAAACTCAGAGAAGCCACTATGCGGGCCTTTCACAGCACTCATCAGTCAGTGTGTTTCAGTCTCGCTGATCCGTCTGCTGTCTTGGCTCTGCCTGCATGAAAACATGGCATTTCCTTCTCTTACTTCCTTTCATGGCACTTCCTCTTTTTGTTGGCACAAAAGCTGAGGCCGAAGAAAGCTCCAATGGCATTCAGATATTGCTCTGAAATACACAAGACAGCAATGTGATAATATCACACAGAGGGAGAGGTTCAGTTTGGGTGTCGGCAGGGAAACTGGCCTGAACATGAAAAGCACACGAGAACACCTAGTTATCTTGCTGTTTGGAAAAACAATTATGAGCTGATCAAATATTAATGGAGAACTATAAATTTGTTATGATATCTTTTCCATTTTAATTTGTTTGCATGGGCTTTCTTTCTTCTTCTCTGTCCTGCTTCCAGAGATATCAGAAAATATTTTCTTTATTGATTCTAACAAGACTTCCTTACAAATAATGCTAATTTAACTTAAGCTGTCAGAAAATATGCTGCTATGAAGATAAGCCTGCAAGTTTGCTCAAGCAAACTCTGTTACATACAACATGTATTCCATGCAACCTTTGCAACAAGGCAGTTTCTTTACACCGTCACCTTACCCATGCTTTAGCTCTAGCGCGCTGTTTGTTGTCCTGCTGCTTATTTGCTGTTACAGTGTTGCAAACATATAGCATTTCACAAGCTATTTCAGCTGCCAAGAGTTATTTTGAGGAGGCTTTGTGGAGGAATAAAATTAAAAGATTAAAAAATTAGAAGATTTACTGAGCCAATATTTGTTGCTTTAGGTTAACTCGAGTAATTCTGTCTTTGTGTCCTTGACGGTGCGGCTGATGATACTGCTGGCTATTTTACTGCAGAGTTCTATGACCAATCTGTCTGGGCAATGTCATTCTGTTGGCTCACTGCTGCAATTACTGCTCTTAGGCTGCTGTAATCTCTCTCTGTGGAGTATTTTAATTGCTAGTTGTGCTTGCTGTAGCTAAGCTAATTCTTCTTTTGGTTGTTTGGCTCATGCTTTGTGATGCTTTCATGCCAGAAATTTACAAAGTGTTGAAATATTAATTCTCATGTTTGACTGTTGATATTTCAGTGTCATGGGCTGAACTGTTTTTGTGGCATATTTTCTTGCTGTTATGGTAATCTTTGCTTAGATGTCAAACAGCTATTGTAGCTCCCAAGCTATTGTATATTAGCTTGACCACGGGACAGCCCATTCACATAATTATTTTCCAGTGAGACTGACTTTATGTGAAACTCAACATGGCTTCTGTCACACAGAAGATAGGTGATCATACTGTCTCTACAGTTCACATTCAGCTGAGGTGTACAGAAACTGCAAAACATTGTGCACAAATTCAGGCATATAGAACAAATACAGTATTAGTGCCATGCTTGAAATGCTGTTGCAAGCTGAACAAACTTGAGCAAAAGAAATTGCTTGTATTGAACAGCTCCTCTCCTTTTTTGACGTTACAGCTAAGTATGATATATTTCCACTCAAATAATTGGTTTATGAGACAGCTTGCTTTACTATTTTTTTATATCCTAAATCTAAACTGCTCTATACTACTACTGATACACACAGCCATACTTACCGCCAGGCCACAGTGTAAGTTTTGAAGGTCATCTGTTGCTCAGCAATACTACATAACATGTGAAACAGGTTATTTCAGCCCAGCATACTGCTGCAACAGCCTACACTCTTCTGTGAAGGCTTCTCTCAAGATTTGGGAACCTGAACCTGCAGTGACCTTTGAGTTAACAAGAATATTTGGATGTCAGGCACTGAAATTGGTTGATATGTGCCTGCGAGCAGAGTTTAAGTTTTTCCCAAAGGTGTTCAGGGCTCCGTGCAGGCCGGTCAAGTTCATCCACACGAAATTTGTCAAAACATTGTTTTATGGACTTGACTTTGTGCACAAGAACATTGTTATATTATGGTATCCAAGAATAGCTGTTCTGTATCATATGCTTTAACTGTAGACTTTTTCTTGATTAAGTGGTTTATTGCTGCATTTTTCCCAGTAAGCTGCTCTCTGTTTCTGCTGCTCCATCGTATACATTTCCAAACGTTGTACCATTTGTTATCCAATCTTTCCATCTCTGGTTTTCTGAGTCAGTCAGTGATGTTTTACTGGGAAAAACACACAGACTGACATGTCAAAATCACACTGTCCTCGCAACTAAAGAGGTTCAGGAACAATACAATCCACCCTGAGCTCATCTGAAACTTATTATCAGCAGACTCCAAATTCAGTTAAAAATGGGACATTATGCTCCGATTTCATTCATTCAGTGGCAGTATTCATATACAAGCTCATTATGCAGAATTATTCTAACAAACTGCAACAGTGACAGGTTACTGTCTATTATTTTAAGTATTATGACATTAGTTATACAGTATGTTATCTGCTTTCTTAAATTATATTCAAATTTATGTAGAATTTTTTTGTATTTATAGACCAATTATATTTAACAGTGAATGAAGAGTTGAATGTGGAGGAGTATTTTAACAGTTTTGCTGCACAGTGTGATATTTGCCTTTTCAGAAATACAGTCACATGTTCCAAACAATGGTGTATGGATGCATTATGAAAGTGGTAACTACATTGTAAGGCTGATTTTTACAGGTGAAGTGTTTCATTTTTTATTCCACATTCAGGTACCAGGCGTAAATTGCTTCAATAAAACCTTTCTTGTCTATTTTTACAAAGTTTGCTCTGCACACATGAAGTTGTCGTCAGAACATTTATTTGTTGTTCGTACAGTATATACTGTCTTCCTTTACATTAAATGACAACATTTAGTTCAGTGCATTGTGATCACACAGCAGAACATTTTGTTTCCCATCAACCCCTCTGTGTACTTTCATTCCATTTAAATGCACTAATTTGTTTTACCGTTTGACATTTGAATAAAAGAAGTGAAAAATGATATTATTACAATATGCAAAGAAGCTAAAAAAGGATTTATTCCTTTATACCCTGATCCACAAATTGGATCCCCAAAAGTCCTGTCCTCTGTCGTTCCAGAACTTGATGGTGAAAAGCTGAAATACAGAAATAATGAAATGAAATATCATTGAATCATTGAATAATGATGGGAAATGACTAACAGCTTTTCTTCAGAGACAAATAAAACATAAGGAATCTAAAAAAAAACTTTACATTTTTGAAATTGATTATTTCAAAACCTTCTGGATCAGGGATATAACAGAACATGGTGCATGAAATGCTTAATGGCACAGTTAATATGCACAGCTGCAGAACTCTGATGCTGAATTTAGGTGTGGTTTGGGTGAATAATTCCCACTTGACATTTATGTATTTTTCATGTGTTATTAACATTGAATCCGGTCTTCCTTATTGAAGGGTCCTTCTCTTAAAAAATTCCCATAACACTGGCAGTATCAATGACAGTGAAATAAAGATTTGTGGTTTAACTCGATCTTTGAGCATAACCAACAGAAAACAGTGTGCGAGTGAAGGGAGAAGGGAGGAAACATGAGAACAGATGAAGAAAGAACACATTTTAAAAGGTGGAGAAAGAAGGCCAAAGGTGGTGAAAAACAAGTGTGAAGCAGCGGCAAATAGAAAATCAGTGCGTGTGGGTGAGGGAGGGAGGGAAAGGAGTGGAGGGAGTGAATGGACAGAGTGAGAGAGAAAGGATCAGGATGTTCTTGTTTTTGAGCATTTTTCCATTTCACTAAAAAATACCTTGAGCTCAGCTAATGTCCCGTCTAATCTAATGACCCTCTGCCAGCTCTGTACTTATTCTCTGCCCAAAACTGCAACGTTTGCCTTGAATAAGAACATATCTTTTTTTAAATTTTTTTTATCATAGTCCCACAGTTTAAAGACAATCTCTATCCTTTGAATTACATGCTGAAGTGCTGATAGGTGATCTGAGGACTGGGCTACGGAGGTGTGGAAAGCTCACATACAGATACTCTGCTCTGACTGGACAGTTGTTGTTGTTGTTCATTTCCTGCGGCACAGGAGATGAACAACACAGTAGGAAACAAACAGTTTTCCTACAGTTGTTCATCTCCTGTACAGTGGCTGGTAGAGCTCAATGTGCTTAATGTGAACCTTCTCCTGTATTGTCACTGAGCACTTTTAAATATCAGCTTCGCTGGCAACACTGGGCAGGTCCCTGCAGCACCAGGTCCCATTCATAATGAACGGCAGGCTATTGTTATCCCAGCTTTTGAATCACTTTTACTTTTGATTTTCACACTCTGGAGCCACAAAAGGCTTTATACAACTGATTTAACACATGCAATAACATTAGTATTCCCAGACAGTAAAAAGTAAAGTTCCCTTCTAAAGTCAAACTCAAATTTACTTTGATTTCTTCAAAGATATATATATATATATATATATATATATGTATGTATATATATACATATATATATATATATATATATATATATATATACACATATATATATATGTATGTATATATATATATATATATATATATATATATATATATACACATATATATATTAGTGCTGTCAAAAATATCACGTTATTAACGCGTTAACGCAAAACAATTTTAACGGCGTTAATTTTTTTATCGCGAGATTAACGCTCTTTGTGACCTAGTGAACTTGTAGTTTTTTCATAAGCTGTGGCCACTGCTAGTAACGTTAGAAAAACTACAGGATCCAGCTGTAAACCGGAAGCAAAACAATAAGCGCGCCCCACGCTACCGTATTGTGTGGATGTCGAGCACGAGATGCTGAAATGGACGCTGCTAACAAAATTATGAATGGAAAAGTTCATTAGATAAAACCAAAGTTATCTGTGTGTATTGTCAGTGTGAACTGAGTTATCATCGTAGCACATCCAGTCTGAAATAACACTTGATGGCCAAACACACCGGCAATTCAAATTCTCCACCTCCAACTCTTGAAGGTTGTTGAGGGGGCTGTTTTTGTGACTAGGTATTTATTTTTTTGTCATCTGTTTATTGATAGTGTTGCTTTGTTTGAGATTTTGCTTCAGACGTGAATGGCTGTAACACTACATGTTGTTGTTGTGGTTTGCAATAAAAAAACATTTGCACAAAGCAAGCCTATCCACTTTTCCATGTTGATAAGAGTATTAAAATGATAATTCAAGGGACATTTGGAATAGATAAAAATGTGCGATTAATTTGCGATTAATCGCGAGTTAACTTTTTTATAGAGTTAACATTTAATATTTTAATCGATTGACAGCACTAATATATATACATACTGTTCGTATGTATATTGTATGTATATGTATATATACAATATATATATACTAGTGCTGTCAATCGATTAAAATATTTAATTGCGATTAATCTCATGAATGTCATAGTTAACTCGCGATTAATCGCAAATTAATCGCACATTTTTATCTATTCTAAATGTCCCTTGAATTATCATTTTAATACTCTTATCAACATGGAAAAGTGGATAGGCTTGCTTTGTGCAAATGTTTTTTTATTGCAAACCACAACAACAACATGTAGTGTTACAGCCATTCACGTCTGAAGCAAAATCTCAAACAAAGCAACACTATCAATAAACAGATGACAAAAAAATAAATACCTAGTCACAAAAACAGCCCCCTCAACAACCTTCAAAACAGGGTGATACAAAATAAATCCATCCATTGTCGCCTGGTTATGACGCGGAGGAGGCGGAGAATTTGAATTGCCAGTGTGTTTGGCCATCAAGTGTTATTTCAGACTGGATGTGCTACGATGATAACTCAGTTCACACTGACAATACACACAGATAACTTTGGTTTTATCTAACGAACTTTTCCATTCATAATTTTGTTAGCAGCGTCCATTTCAGCATCTCGTGCTCGACATCCACACAATACGGTAGCGTGGGGCGCGCTTATTGTTTTGCTTCCGGTTTACAGCTGGATCCTGTAGTTTTTCTAATGTTACTAGCAGTGGCCACAGCTTATGAAAAAACTACAAGTTCACTAGGTCACAAAGAGCGTTAATCTCGCGATAAAAAAATTAACGCCGTTAAAATTGTTTTGCGTTAACGCGTTAATAACGCGATATTTTTGACAGCAGTAATATATACATATACATACAATCTAGTATGCCTATGAGTCGGTCTCTATTCTGCCCAACTCATGCTGGTGGTCGGACTTTAAACTCATACAGATGACGCCACAAATACTATACGCCCAAAAAGAGAGAGAAAAAGAAATTTACCCATGTCCGTGTTCACCTTCAGCACATTCTACTCTGGAGCCACTGTTGTCTGATTATGTTAATGGAACGTCAACGGCTAGCTATCTATTATGTCTGGGAAGCCAACATTCAGTTTCTTCAACCCTGGTCACAAGGCAACGTTGAGATAGGCTGGCACCTGCACTCATCCAGCACTCCAAACAGCAACCTTCTCTGATGTGATTTAGTGCTGTCACTGTCTATGACCTCAAGGCCCATGGATGACCCTGTGTAACCTAAGGATAGAAAATTCCATAACACATATGGTCAAAGTTTAAATGAGTTAAATAAGTTTGGTGTGCTGACATTACAGTGGCTACTCATTGCTGTGAGTTTTGACTCACTGTCTGGTCCAGAGGCGGATTGGCCAGTGGTCATACATTTTTTATTTTTTTATTTCTATGCGAAATGCTTGGACCCTTCAGGAGCTCACTTAAAAGACCACTCCATCTCAAACTTCCAGGCAGAATTTCATTCTCACTATATCCCTGGTTTGGTCATTTGGTGTGAACACATGAAAGAGAGACTCACACTTAACACTAACTAGACCAACTCCTTTGTAAAATGCATAGTGAGCACAGTGTTGGAGCACCTCATGACTCAGCAGATGTTAACAATAACATCTACAGGGAAACAGTGGGACCAAGATTTTGGCACCAGAAGTGTTCTGGTTTCCGTTTGTACCGGTCATATTTAAGCAAGCTTTGATTGCAACAGTCCATGATTCAATCAGTTGTAGTGTTGGCAAACTAGGCTGTTGTCACTCAACTGCTGCAAAGGGAAAAACCTACCAAGAGAAATTAAGTTGTTTCCATAAATGGAAAAAATATGCTCAGCAGCTGCAGTAGTCTTAATATTGTCTTACAAAAAAGAATGAAGAGAATTCAAATTGCATTTGAACTTTAATTACAAAAGCAGCTTGAAGAATAATCACGGCTTCATCAGGAGATTTACAGGCCAGTTAAGGATAAGGATAAATGTGTGTGAGGAGGCGGTGAAGGAAGATTACTCCAGACTATTTCAGTTTATATAGTACTCCTGTTCCAAAGAGTAGTGCTGCACCATATGCCACAATGATGCTGTAAGTCTTTATTCATAGCTGACCGGGCTCAGCTCAGCTCACATGTAGCCTACTGTGCAGGCTCATTATCACAGCATCGGTGCACCCTGTCCAGCATTCTTCATTTCTGATCCTATTATTATTTGTTACTGTTTCTGCATTACAGACAGCATGCTTTGCACTGATGAGATAATTATTAACTAAATATATGATCATGTTCCTGTCTCACAGAGAAAAGCTCACACTCAAAATGATAAAGTGATGAATCATGAATCAAATAAAGAATAATACTATATTTTAATACACCGGTGTAATATGTCCTCTGTGTTGCAGCATGACATGACTCATCTGATCACACTAATCTCATAACCTGAGTCACATATAGCCATTGCTGTTTGACACACTATTTTGGTGCTCATCACACACATTGTATTCACACAAGCACACACACAATAAATCTGTTGTCAGTATTCACTGTTAGTGATTTGTAAAAGAGAACCTATATATATATATATATATATATATATATATATATATATATATATATATCATTTTAAAAGTCTTCAGTCCAAAGATATTTAATAAAATGATTATTGATTATTAAAATGGTTGGAGATAAATTTTGTTGCTTTCAATCCATTAATGTCAGTATCTGTAGGTGGAATACAAGATAGAAGGGTGGTGAGGTTGGTGCAGTGCATTGCTGTCTACCAGTATTGTTGGTGTAAGTATCACTGGTGCAACCTGTGTAGTCCATCAGGACCCAGAAGCTGTCGGGCCCATCTGTGTTGAGGTTTTGATACTGTCTTCAAAAGCAGCTAAAGTAACGTTAACAAGGATTATCTTTGATGCCAAACCATACTTCAACTTAGTAATGAAGAAGTCTTGGCTTGGGGACACAGAGTTGGTTAAAAAAAAAATAAAAACCTATAATAAAAAATTTTTTTTATAAATGATACCTATTATTTCCTGAAAATGATCATTTAAAAACATATGAATAGGATTTAATGTTTTACAAGACATAATGGCAGCAATTCAGAGGAAAAAGTAGCAGTTTTCAGCAAAGCAACAAAAGTAGGTACAGTACATAGGTAACACACTGACTGTGTGTAAGTACCTCTTACTGTCCCACAATCCCAGCTATCCCTTTAACTTTAATTGTTGCCTGATTTATCCTCCATTTTTGGATATGTTGTATCTGTGGTTATTGATTGCTCTCTCGAGGCTGGGAGTGAGTTGCCATTTAAGTGAGGAGTTCAAGTATCTCATGGTCTTGTTTATGAGAGAGATTAAAACGGACCATTCTTTTGGAGCTTTTCCCTAACATAGTCCCAGAACACTCTAGAGCAGTGAATGTCAACTGGCGGCCCGCGGGCCACATAGCCTGGTGAAGAGGACAAAGTATGTTTCTACATTTTTCTTTAAGTGAAATGAAACAAACGCCCTCAAAAAAGTAGCTTGTGCCATAACCCTAGTTTGAGTTTGTTTTCTGTGTTTCCTGTTTTATTTTGTAGTTCCACCTGTTTTTATTTTGTAGTTCTGTCTTGTCTTATTCTGCTTCCTGTTGTTTCCCGCCTTTCTTGATTTGGCAACTCCCCTGATTGGTTTCACCTGTCCCTGATTTATCTTGCCTGTCTATTTAGTTCCTTTGTTTCCTTTGTTTCCTTGTCTGTCCGTTTTCTCTGTGTGCTCTTGCTCTTGGTTTGTGTGTTCTTAGTTTCCTGGTTCTTGTGATTCTTGTGATCTTGTTTTGTGTGCTTTTGGTTTTGTGTTTTCTTGGTTTCTTGTGTTCCCATGCTTGATTCTGGATTATTTTGTGAGTGTTTTTTGCCTGGTTTCCAGCCCCCTTTTGGTTTATCTGTTTTTTGTGTCCGTTGGTTTTTGAATCCTGCTCCCATGTTTCTTTATGTTTCTTTGTGTTTCTGTTTTGTTTGGTTATTAAAGTAAGCCTTTTTGCACCCTCACCTGCCTGCAATTGGGTCTTGTCCTCTAACCCCCCCCCCCCACACACACACACACACACGCACACACACACGCACACACACACACACACACACACACACACACACACACACACACACACACACACACACACACACACACACACACACACACACTCTCCCACGTAACAAGCCCGCCTCCAATCAAAACAATGACGATAAACGCGTTGCTCTTTTATTGTTTCACGTCTGTCAACATTGTCCTTTCTTGGGCTTCATTTCCCCACACAATAGCGCACTATTGCAGTGTCTCAATAACAACAGTCAACATAACAGAGAAGAGCATTGTAAGTGCAAGCTTTGCACATCAGCAAATAGATACAAACGACAAATAAAAGCGTCAGGCCGTCAGTTATGAGAAATGTTACTCTTTACATCAAATGAAAGCAGCCTGTAATCCAACAAATAAATACGAAGTAAAACCAAGAAAATCACAAGACTGAAATACTCACGTTTGGTTAATGGGAGAAGTGACATTTCCCCTCCGACACTGTCTTTTTAACATCGGGCTTGACAGCTGTTATGCCTGCCTTATGCGCCTGCAGTCCTAGTTCATTTTTCACAACTTCACAGGCATATGTTGATCCGAACATGGTGAGCACATACATGGCCAATGTCCTCAGTGTGTCATACTTTTGGGGACGAGCCACCGAAACGGCGCTCAAGCGTTGAGCACCACGGAGAGCAGGCTTTATGTCACCAGCGGCCTGGATGTCAATCAGTTCACTGTGATTGGCCGCATCACCTTCCCCACGTTAGCAGTTGACAGCCTCATGAATATGAAGCCTAAAATATCGTTTTCGCCCCCTAGTGGCTCGCTACCGTACAGGTAATATGAGTCTGTTAACACTGACAAAGGCTAAAAAATAACATACATTTCAAAGGCAAATTGATATATGAAATAATATTATATTACTAATAATATTATTATTAGGATACAATATTAATTTAATTTTTACGAGAGCGTCTGGCCCTGATAGTGTCTGCTGAGAAAAATTCTGGCCCTTGGACAAATGTAGTTGATGACCCCTGCTCTAGAAAGATCATATACTGTATCTCAGTATCTGAAGGTGGAATACAAGCTAGAGGGGTGGTGAGGTTGGTGCAGTGCATTGTCTACCAGTGTCATTGGTGTAAATATCACTGGTGCAACCTGTGCAGTGCGCCAGGGTCCAGAAGCTGTTAGGCCCATCTGTGTGAGTAGAGCTTAACTCCATTCATTCTCTATGACTATCACTATGGTGATATATTTTTGGCCACAAGCAGGATTGTGGTGGTGCTGTTTCCACTTTTTGGATAAAAGTCCAAGGAGAAAGCAGCAACTAAAGTTAGTTTAACAAGCATCATCTTTGGTGCCAAACCATAATTTAACATAGTAATAAAGAAGTCTTGATTTCAAGAGGTTGAGGAGACAGAGTCAGTTTAAAAAAACACCCTAAAACACTTACAAAGCAACTTGCAGGTTGAATTTTTCATGAAAATGATGCTTACTATAGCGCTACATTGTTTCAACCATTCCTACATCTAAGCCCAACTGTGCTGTGGACAGCATATTATGCTGCAGATCTGGCAGCAGGATAGGTATGTAGGTACAATACACACTGACTATGCGTGAGTACCTCATACAACCCCACTTCAAAAGACCTGAACTGTCCCTTCAGATTTAAGACAACAAGGCCAATTTATCCTCTGTGATACATTGTATCTGTGGTTATTGATTACTCCCTCGAGGCTCCCTCAAGGAGTAGGTGAGGAGTTCAAGTATTTCATGGTTCACAAGAGAGATCTTGTTCACAAGTGAATTTCCCCGGTGTGAGATCAATAAAGTCTATCTTATCTTATCTTATTAAAACGGAGTGTTCTTTTGGAGGTTCTCCCTGACATAGTCCCAGAACACTCTGGAAGATCATATATCTCGTTTGGTTTGGGAACGCCTTGGGATCACCCAGGAGGAGCTTGACCAGATAAGCGTTAGAAAGTGGTTGAACGGATCTGAAGCTTTCTGTGTTTCTGGAACCCTTTGGCAGTCCAGTTGTGGACTGCATCTCTCATGTGGACTTAATTTTGTCAAACACTCAACAGGTGCAGAAGTCGTTGAGTCTGAGTAGGAGTAAAACAGTTAATCAACTTTCTCAGCCTTGGAAAAAAGAAAGTAATTCTATCTCCACCAGGATTTGGAAGAGCTCCAAAGGGCTGTCCTGCTTCTTTTAGGACTGTGACGGCACAGGTAGTACTGTATTTAATTACAACTAAACCTTACGGCTGTACAGTACAAACAGGCCACAACATACCCTGAATGACTTTGACAAATTTAATGTTTGCTTATTGTTCCTAGAAAACACAGTTGACTTGAGTCTTTCATCCATTACAGCTCTAACCACCATTATTAAATTATTGCCTCTGAAAGAGAGTTTAAAAAGACTTGGTGCTTTGCCAGTGTTGTAAATAGCTTGCATACTATTACACTGAAGATAAGGACACTGATGTTGAGACCAAACGGTCCAGGAACATAATGTCCATACAGATTCATACTTTGATTCATATTTTTTTAAAAACAAAAAAACAAATAGATAAAGATACAGCACTATATGGCTGCAGCTAACATATGTTTTCATTATTGACAATGGACAGATTAATTTCTTATTATTTTTGTCTATAAAATATCAGGAAATGGTGAAAAATACAATACTTGCAGATTCATTTTTTTCCAATTATCAACTTACAGCTTTATAGCACTGTGAACATTTGCAAGTGCAGATAAAGTCAAATTTATGTTATCAACATTTTGTTTCATATTAACATTTAGATTTGTGCCTGTTTTTCTGCATTAATGTTACCAGATCAGATCAGAATGAATAAACTAACTATTAAATATCACCATTGATGTGTCGTTACAGTTATGAGTTTTAACAAAAATGATGCCGTTGATTCCCAAACTCCTTCTAGAAAGTGTAAGAAAATGTAGGAAGCTTAACAGACATAACCAACTTTATAACCTAGACTTTTATCGCACTCACACTTCCCTTAGGTAGGTTGAAATTTAAGTTTGATCAAATTTTCATTCATTCATTCATTCAATTTCAGTCCCTAACGGAAGTCAAACGTGCGCACACTAAAGAACTGAATTAGACTTCAACTCAGGGTAATTCTTGGCATACACTGAACATCACATTAAGATGCACGGAGGCATTTTTGCTGCTCTGTGTGGTTATTAAGCTGAGTTAATGTGAAGTTTTAGAGCAAGAATATCTGACAGTTCCCTTCAGACCTGTCTGTGACATTTAAAATATGGCCATAGACTTTAGCTTAATTTTTTATTAATGATCTATGATGTTATGTAAATGAGAGAGAACCAGGATGTCTTGATAAAATGCTAGTCTGCTGCACAGATGTGATATGTCTACAGTATATCTCCACCACCTCTGTCTGTCTCTCTTTTCCTGTCTCACCTCTAATTTTGTCTCACAGATTCACATCTCTTTTCCAGAATTATCTTGCTATAGATACAGAGCCAAAGTATATCCCACACCATAAATCTCTCTGAAAAGACAGACCAGCTGTTGTTTATGATTGGTAAGGTCAGCCAAGTAGCTGGAAAATCTAAGTATAGTAGGGTTTTTTTTTCTTTTCAAAAAAGGGTTATTGTCCAAATTAAAATAAAAATATATCCCCATTGCATTGTACTGTGGAACCAGCATTACAATTACAAAATGTTAAATCCACATGCCATTCTAGTTAAAGTCTTTTTTGCTTAGGAAGGTTCCTCACTGAGTGAAATGAGCCGGAAGTATTTATGTAGCAGCCATGATAAGAGCTGTTCGAATTCTCTAAATGTTAAGAAAAGGAGCTTCAAGGTGCTATAAGTTCTCCTGGTCATTCAAATGAATATATAAAACATGAATGAACAAGAATGAAACATGCTTTCACAGCTAACAGATTTCCACTGTGGATGTCTTCTCACTCCTTCATATCGTTCCTTGCCCTCATGATGTTTTCCACTGATGTTCAGAAAAGTTTTTAGGAGAGGACTATAAAAATTTTGGACTATACAAATTTGCTTTTGTGCACTAACTTTAGCCAAGTCTGCAGATGTTTCATGGGATCATATCACATTTCACATTAATCTAATGACATAAGTCTTAGTTGGGACTTGGGACTGTGAAATCATGTTAGCTTGACACACGCATTTCTGTTGCCACCAGCTAAGGTGGAAAAGTTGGTGTATTGATAAAAACAAAGTGCAATAGAAATAGATCTAGCTGATTAATCATGCTGTTCTGTCCATGAAACATGACTTATTTGTTACTCATGGTTCTGTTCCGCTGAAGAGACTAAAAGTAGCCACAGATGAAAACATTTGATCTCTCCAATAAAGAGACTATGACGTTACTCAAATCAATGCATCAATCATGTATTCATTTTTAATGCCGTTATCTTGAGATCACCGAGTAAGAAAGCTCGTTTTCTTGTGAAAACAGCTCCATTTAGCTTCTAATTAATTCAAGAAGATTCTCGAAATCATGAGATCATTTATCAAGAGGAAACCACTTTTGTTTTCTTTAGGTAACAAGATAATTATAGAGAACTCAAAAATGAGTGGTGCTTCATTTGATCATACCTAATACCATCTTAGATGTCGGGGAGGATTCATAACAGAACTGTGTTAAGACCTTTATTCAAGTACAGTCTGATGCGTGATGATCTTAAAGCAACATTTTGTAATTTTCTTACCATTGAATAACAATTGATATATACTGAATTGAAAAAATAATTGAATAATTTGATGCTACACTGACTTGTAATCAGGTGAACGGTTTCCCTGTCATTCCCACTCTGTGACCCATGTCTGCTCTTGTACCATGTAACTCTGGGAACAATCTCCCGTGGGAAGTACGTAATGCTTTACAGCCCTAAGCCTAAACTATTTCACTTATTTTGGTCAAACTGAAAAATCTTTTTAATGGAGAAAATGATTCTTGTTTTCCTTCTAATGTCCTATGGCTGCTCCGCCTCAACTCTCTGTGAGTTTACAGATGAACAATAGAGTAAACTGCTGCAAACTATAGCTGCGGTTAAGTTGTTAAGTAGTGTTGTTAAGTTAAGCTGTCCAGACTGTGAGCTCAGAGCACTGGGGGAGTGTCAGTGTTTGTACCACACTTGTTTTGGACCACCCTGAAAAGTAGGTGTGGTGCCAGAACTGGAGCTGGGCTAGTGGGTGGAGGAAGCCAAAAAGAGGAAAAAGAGAGGGTGACTGAAGAGTAAATCTGGGACTTACGTTTAGTGGTTAATGAGAGCTTGTTGAAATAAAAGGCTGAAAGCCGAGCTGGGCTTCTTGCTGTTGGACTAGTAAGTAATATTAGCTGGCTGCTATGTCTTGTGTTGTTGACCTTGACTGATGTTTGGCTGTTAGCAAAGTTGTCGTCAGTTTTAAAATGACATTTGTTTAACTCTCCATTGTCTCATCTCATTTTTGCATCTTTGCCTCTACAACACAACAATCTTTAAATGTGCTTTAGCCTGTACATTTCATCCTGAATGGGATTCAAAAAGGGAAATTAATCTGTGCCATTTCTCAGCAGTATGAGGTTGTTGTGGGTTGAAAGCTGAAAGGACATTCATGCCGCTGCAGGGGAGAAGATCTGATCTGACTGACTGTGCGAGTAGAACAACATTGTTCTGCTCCAGGCAATAGACATCTTTTTGACTTCTGGTGTAGCTGCTGTGTGTGAATCTGTAGAGAACTCAGTTATCTATCATCAAGACCTGAACTTGAGTCTTTAGTCATCAGTACTGAACATCTGGCTACAGCTTGGCCAGTGCAGTTGACTTACTGTCTTTGTCTTCACAGTCATTTTTCTTTCCTTGTTCATTTCTTTCAGCTATGATGAACTGCTCCTGTTTTATTTGGTTTCCCGGATAGAATTTAGAAACGGGACCTATCACCCTCTGAAAAAAAACCTACATTTTTAATACAAATCACCACCTGGAAAGAAATAGCTTTTAAAACAGTCAACCAGTTGGAAAATACCATGTTTGCTTTTGAAACTTTGTACATGAATGTATCACCTATTTTCTTTTCTAAACTTTTAACTAGGTTTAATATTATGCCTTATGGTGCACTAATTGTTCAGTGAAGAACCTGTCTATTGGTATATATACTCCTACCAATAAACAACAGATATGTACATCATTCTAATTTAACCCCAAAAAATGTAATATTTAGCAACAAAGAAATGTAAAAATTTCCTGGAGGCCCCACACCCACAAACATATAAAATATGGTTATCCCAACTCCGTTTCTAAAGTAGCCTCAACGGCAATCGCGGTTGTATTGCATGCTTTTAAATTGAAAGTGGTTTGAGTTTATGTGTTTATTTTGGAGTGATGTTGATGCTGCAGACAGATTTGCAGGCTACGCAGGTGCATTCCCAGGAAGTCTCCCAGTGCTGTCCAGACCCACAATTCATCTGGTCGACAAGGGGCCTCAAGTGAACTTTCTGCAGACGTCCATAGAGTCTGCTTTGGGTGCAGAATTTACTGATTTAACTCAACATGATGATGGATAGGACTTGACGTCAGCTATTATCTCCAATGACCTGCACTTGGGTGAACTCTGGCTCATTGATAGACAAATTTAAACAAGGCATACATGAGAGCAGAACTGCAGGAGGCCAATTGGGAATACATTGGTGAAACTAGGAAACAAGAGAGCAGAGGAGGTTGAGAGAATGGCAGGTGAGACCCGGAGAGGTGGACAAGAGAACTGGAAGTGCAGTGGAACGGTCATTCAAGTCAGAATTCCACTGACATAAACATTCTATTCAACTGACCTAATGTTGGCCTCTCCATCACACTCCAGCCAGCACCAGCATGGGAGCAAAAGAGAGGAGCAACACACTGATGCAGCAAAAAAGGAAGCATGAGTCAGAGTCAAAGGACAGAACCACGAGGACGACCCGTGGACAACACCACCAGGACGAATGGAACAGTGACAGCAAACGCCAACCAGCAAGGAGCTCTGCCTGCCATATGAGTACCCATTGGGAGTTGTGGCATGGGAGACTGGCATTATCTACTCTACTAATGATTAACATGCTTGTTTAAACCCAAACCATGAAGTTTTTTGCTTAAATCTAACCAAGTAGTTTTGGTGTTTACCAACCAAAGCTGTGCCTGTTTTTAGGGTGTGTCATGTAGGAGGCATGTCTTCACTTCATGAGTACAGTCTACAGCAAGCAGGACAGACTTATCCTCTCTGGGAATTTTATAATTAAACCCTAGAAGCTGGAAGACATCAGCGGGAAAACCAGAAAACATTTTCTCCATAAAATATGATCCAGTTTCACCAAAATCAGTGAAATAGTTGGTGGTGTGTGTACTTCTTGCAGGTGATCAGAGCACATGTTAGTTACATGGTGTGAGAACAGACGTATGGAGTGCAGATTTCAGTTTCCCCAGACCCCTTTATTGCCTTTTTCCCCCTCCGACCACACATGCCCATACCCCCAAAATCGGAAAAGAGAGACTGCGGTTACCGTAGCAATATGCAGCGATTCTAGTCAATGTTTTAAACCCCACCGTCTCCGTCAGACTTTCCCTCCTTTTCCCATCATCTGATTGTTGCACCTGTTCTTGCTTCCCTCATCTCCTCTGCAATTACCTGGCCTTCCCCACCCTCCTACTCACCTGCATCTCATTCACCAATCAGCCACGCATTGCATGTACCTGCCCAAATCTTTCAGCCTTTTTGCTTGTCCCTCTGCTCAACATTAAATCATTGAACTGAACATTCTGCCTTATCTTTCTGCATTTGAGTCTTTCTGCTGTTGAATTCACGCCACCATTGTGACAGAACTTACTGACTATTTATGGACCCAGCAGTCGCTTCATTTGAAAATGAATAAGTTACAATTTAAGTTAATCCCTCATCTGTTTACATGGGGAGTGGAAATGGAATTTTGGCAGAAAGTACCAGGGGGCTACCCCGGGGATGGCACACAGGGGTTTATCCATCCAAGCCTCCAAGGTTAAGGAGTTTGACTTTCAAGTGGGTTAAGGATTTATTTTCAAAACACCAGTTTCTCAGCCTGCTAGCCCAGTTGGCTAGTTTCCAGTCTGTCCCTGACAGAAAGCATCACAGCGCCATGATCAGCGCCCAGCTAGACAGCCCTGCTGACACCTGTCCCTGTTTTCACCATTGTCTTGTGATCCTGCTCTCCCTTGTGTATTTAGCCCATGTGTGTCTTTGTTTCAGTTCATTGTGTCATGCATGAAGCATCCAACCTATTCCCAGTGATTTTTTTTTATCCTCTGTGATTTCTTGGATTTTGCTTGTTTGTTGGATTCTGCCTGTCTCTTTGGTTTTGTTTGCATTTGTTTTTACGGGGAACATAAATAATAAGATTTGTGAAGCAGGAAGGAGATGCCGCCACAACTCATAGGATCACCCCAATCTTCATCATCGTAGGCTTCCTCCAGCTGCCAAATCCCACTTTAACTCTGGTGACATGTGGAAGTTGTATGCTAAACATGTTGTACCATATAATGCTGCTCAGGACTTTTATTTTAACATTTTAAAAAGCTCTCTGTGTTTTAGAGTGATCTATATCTATATCTATATCTATATCTATATCTATATCTATATATCACTAGTCACTATATCTCCATTTTGTTTCACTACTGAGCAGAACTGGAGAGAGCATAGTTTCAGGTTAGGCGTGTCCTTGAAGTAACGGACATACAGTACATTTGTTAGTGGCTGGATGTCTTTTAAAAAAGAAAGATTGGAATAAAAATAAATAGATTGTTCTTCTTTTCAACTGCCATTAGTGTTGTTGTTAGACACAGTATTGCTCATTCAATGTCCACTTCCCCCGCCATTACAAATACACAGTGACCTCCTCCAGACTCCAGAAAATCTGATCCAAAAGTGTCAAATGTAAACTATAAAACCTTAGAAACGTACAGCAGCTGTAAAATAAGTTGTTTCCTGCAAGAGACGAAATCGTAGAAACTGTAGGAGCTATAACTTTCTTTGCTCGCACTATAAATGGCACAGATGCACATCAGCATGCCAACTTCTGTTTCTGTACAATAAGTAGAACTGGGAGCGCTCACCTGTCTCCTAGAAATTACATTTATATATTGGCAATGTGTTTTGTAGAAAATGAAATTGCTGTCTGGATGGTGTTCAGAGGTACCGCAAATGGACCCCAATCCTTGCCTTGCCTTCAGCGCCTCAGTAGGATTGTGCTTTAGTAGCTACAAGCAGCTATCATACTGTGAGAGCAGATATTGTATGGAGAACAAATGTTAACATAGCAAAATGAGTCATAATGGGTGTCCTCATCATGCTGACAAAACACAATGTGAGTGGTATTATGTTTCTCTCTAAATGAATTTGCTGTTGCATTGTATATAAACATGGACACGAGACAGGATTTGGACTGTTGGCCAGATGATGGATGGACGCTTGCCTTGGGAATTTTAAGGAAGTGAAGGGAAAAGGTTAATCCTGCAGCTGTAACATCGGGCTCCTAAAGGAAGTCAGACTTGGATGTCTCAGAGGACAATGTTTGAAACCATGCTGTCTACAATTTTGAAAAAAATAGAACCTAGAAAATCTATTTTTTGTGCAAGGTCATTGGTACAAGCCCAGATGGCCAGGAGGAGGAAACGTTTTTTGGGTGTATGCACAAATTGTTATTATTAAAATAAATGGGTGCCATACTATATTCAATGCTGGTCATTACTACCAAGAACACAAACTCTCCATGCAGGGCTGTTCGCAAATCCACCTCTAACTATTAAATAAAAAGTGGTTCAGCCTTCTCAATTTAATATATTTTTTAATGGATCAGAAATGCACATGAAATCACTGACTCCACCCCAAGCCCTTTGTAGAGAAGCTCATCAGTCAGAGGGGCTTTTGGAGTTTAAGGGGCAGTGAAAATAATTTTGCACTGAAGGGTGCAATGACCTTTTGATTTTTTACTTCTTGACCTACAAATAAAATCAATACAGTGAGTTTGTGCATATTTGTGGGGTGGACATTTCTGTCCAGAAACTGAAATTGAAGACTGATTAACTATGTTCCCTCTGGGAAGACTGTGCATGACTGCTAAGATTTTTAAATTCTCATTTACACCCCATCTGGTGAGACCTCTCTTATGAGATGAAATGAGGATGCGTGTTTAAATTCATTTTCAGGTGTAGACAGTTATTAATATTTCAATGTGATTAAAAAGTTAATCTTTTTAATCACATTGATAAACATTCCCTGTCTTCAGATAAAACTTGACTTGCATAGTTTTAAAGCATTTCTCTCATCACTTTACCCACAAGTGTAATAGTCCAGTTAATAAGTGATATGTTTTCAGACTCTAAACAAAGCATACATACATAGTTCTTCTTTTTCATGTGTGGCCATGAGTCAGTGGAATGCCCTTCCCACAGAATTTATCTTATGTACTAATCCCCACACATTCTCATGCTTATCAAAGCGCTGGTTACTGAGCAAGCAAGCTTGCACACATTCTTGAGTTACATGTGAGTGTATGTATGTATGTATGTATGGTTATTAATATGTGTGTGAGGTTGGGGATGGTGATGGTTGGACTGTTACCTATGTATGTGCTTGTGTTTGAATGTGTGATGAGAGTAAGAGAGAGTGTGTACTATTGGGCTAAGCTCTGTTGGGCATTTTCATGACTTGGTGCTCTTGTTCCCTGTTCTGTTAGATTGTTTTCTTTGCTTTTAAAATACCGTGGCGATCATATCATTTTTACTCTGTCATATTTCTACGATTTTAACATTGTTATCACCTCATCTGTTCTTACCTGCCCAGGGACTACAGGTGGAAATTAGCAGTTTTGCTATAACCTGGCCCAATACATCTTTTCTTGTTTCACGAGAATAATGTTTTTTGTGCATTGTCCCTGTTTTAAATAAATAAATTCCTATTCCTATTCCTACAAAGACGAGGGAAAGACAGAAGAGGATGCAGGTTGTTTGAGGGCCATGAGATGTGTTTTGAATGAAATGGCCAAATAATTGAGGAAATGTACTCAGTTAAAGTTCTCCTCCTGCTCACTTGAGTTTTAATAAAGTTGAAATCACAATATAGTTCTCATTTACAGATTTTTCTGTTGTCAGACGACATCACATGGAAGAAATAGCCTATGTGAGGAAATTGTGGCTCAGATATCATCTACAAGCCCACCATTTTGCAATCATTATTTCATAATCAAATCTAGTACAGTGGCTTGCAAAAAACCTTTCACCCCTTTTGGCATTTTCTTATTTTGTTGCCTTACAACCTGGAATTAAAATAGATTTGGACATCTAAAGGTTTACTCTTAAACTGCTTGAGTGTTGCTTTTAGCAGTGTGCTTAAGGTCATTGTCCTGCTGGAAGGTGAACCTCCGTCCCAGTCTCAAATCTCTGACAGACTGAAACAGGTTTCCTTCAAGAATTTCTCTGTATTTAGCACCATCCATCATTCCTTCAATTCAGATCAGTTTCCCAGTTCCTGCTGATGAAAATGGGTGAATGAGATATGTAGTGTAGAAGCATTTGAGTGGTCGGAAGACTAGAAAGGAGATATATAAGTACAGTCCATTTACCATAGTGGTATGATGTTTCTGATAAAAATAAACACAAACATTTAAAATGTATCAGTTGGTTCAGTCTCAAATATTTGGAATGCTGCTCGCTGCACTGTCGAGTTAGTCATGGATAAACCAACACGCTGAAGGATTTTGCCACAGATTCTTTTAAGACAGCCAACCAACTCCATGAATTTCCACTGACAACAAGTTGGACAGCCATTGTTCTCTATTACCTCAAGTACTAGACATATCCATGACGAGCACCTGGTCCTCTATATTAAAATGAAAGACATTGTTTTTTTTGACCCAGTGCAGCTCTCCTCTTCCTCAGTTTTCTGGGTACAGGCATACATTTAAACGTTAATTCTTATTTTCCCCAAGCAAGGGATATTACCATGTTTCCTTGTGAGATATTATTCTCCTTTATTTAGATCCCAATTAGCTTCGGCAAAAGTGGTTGCTAGTCTTTCTGGGATCCACACAAAAACAACAGCAAATAATAAGACAACAATTTAAAATGACATAATATCAAGAAGATAAAAACAAATAATAATAAATATACATATTTATAAATAATAAACAATAAGAAAAAATAACCTGAAATAAAAACTGTCACACCGCATCAGCAAAAATCCAGATAAACCAAAAAGATTGGAAGCAGCAATTACAAAATAACAAGATGCGGGATAAATACATTTTTGTTTAGTGACTTTGTGAAAGAAAATCTGTTTTTGATCTGTCTGAGCATGTTCCAGGCAGTAAAGGCTCTATAAAGAACAGATGCTTGTGTCCAAGTATGGTAAAAGTCCTAATTTATCTTACTGGTGGCGAAGGTACGGAAACCCTCAGCGGTCATATGTCGTACATTTTATTTCCTCCGTTTTCTTGTGATAACAAGTTCACTTCATTCGTTTTTTCTTAAAGGATGGTCTATCATATTAAATCATTGCTGGAAATGTCGTTCAGTGTAACATTGTCAGAGGAAACAAATGAAAGTTTCATTATCTTAAGATCTTGAGAAAATGATCCCATTATCTCAAGATAAGAACATTTGTTATTTCAAGATAGTGAATGAATAGAATGTATGAATGCACGACCACTTAGAGCTTCTGTACAAAGAAACAAAATGAAACCTTTTTGCCTTTTTTCACCAGCGGATTGGAGGATGAAGGAAAAGTATGTTATGGAATTTTCTATCCTTAGGTTACACGAGGTCACGTGTGGGCCTTGAGGTCCTCGGCAGTATTAATTGTTTGGCTTTGACTGGGAGCAGTAGGTGCCAGTCTATCTCAACACTGTGGTGGCCAGGGTCGAAGAGACTCTTGCTGCCTTCCTAGACATAATAGATAGCTGGCTGCTGACGTTCCAATTGACGTAAACAGACATCTGTGTCTCCAGACTAGAATATGTTGACAATAACACCGTTCTTGGTAAAAACATTCTCTTTGTCTCATTCTGGGCATATAGTATTTGTGGTGTTATCTCGAGGTTTAAAGTCTATCCACCAGCACGAGTTCGGCAGAAGGTGAGACCGACTCAGGCACTTCTGATGCACTATGAGAGTGTCTCTAATTCTCCTTGATCAAACGACAATAAATACTACAGCATAAGACATCAAAGGCTTCTGAACACTTCTTCACTCCTGACCTCACTATTGCCCATTGATTCCAGCAATTTCTCCACAACAAAGTATAAAGCTTACACTCATTTAGAATCATTTAACTTCACATTAACGTATTCAGTCCTATTTTTGTCTGATAGCACTTACATTTTGAGTCTCTGGCTCAATTCTACACAAACCTGGTGATGAAAATCATAAAATAAGCAGATTGTAATTGGGTTTTTTCAATAATTATTATACAGTCGCTCATCTAAATGTCTTTACTCAGGTAAGAGCACCTGCCTTATCTGGATTTGAATACTAAGGAGAAAATCAAAAGCCTGTTGAGTCATGATGATGAATAAGAAAACATTTCTGTTTTCAGCGCATGAATGTCGTTTAATGCAACTGTGTCTCTCAGCTGAAAGCCAAGGGGTTTCTCCTTCCAGCTGCTCACAAACTCCTCATGAATAAACATTAGCTTACAAGTTTTTATCTTTTATACACTTTTGTGATGCTTTAAATCCAATGAAGCACTTTAGTCTGTGCAAAGATCTCTGTTGTGTCAGTGCACATTTGTCCTCTCAAATGTAATCCATTACAGATGGAGAGGGTAGATCCCTATTAGAAGTTAATTGTGAGTAGATAGTCGGGGCCTTTTGTTGTCACTCTAGTCTCTTTAGTACTGTGGAGCCATCTGATGCTTTCACAGATACTCATCAAATTTAATGGATGTTTGTATGTATTTCACCAATGGTTTTCTGCCTCTGAGAGGGCGCCACATATTTCATATTGAATGTAGGTAGTAGGGATTTGTGGATTTACCCCGCGGCGTAAAGAATAGTCCTTTTGTGGCCCCTGATAAGAAAAGTGCACATGAATAAACAACAATGTTATATATGTGCCAGAATTACGCAAAAGGTTGTTTTTCATCTGTAGTCCCTGGAAAGATGGCTATTGAATCAACAGTGAGACAAAATGCAACTTGTGGTAACCGAATGCTGCGATGGCCAATCAGACGATCAGATCAGTCAAACTGCTCCACAGTCAGCCTGAAATGTCACTGAAACTGAGCACTATCCAGGGGATTTCCGAAATAAAGAGAGAGAGCAGAGGTTGAGACAGTGAATGAGAGAAGTTATTTTCTGATAGTTTCTGTATTTTTCTGTTATCAGAGAGGACATCATTGAAGGACATCATTGGCTTGACCCCGCAACAACTTTCAGGTTGGATGCAGAAGAGAAACACTTGCAATATAAATAACAACTTTGTTGCTAGACTGGGACTCCTGACTGAGAAAGTGAGATGAAGAAAGTGGATGACTGTCATATGACCTCATCAGTGGTGTGGGACAGACTTCAGGTCATATACTGCCAATACTGGTGAGAGAAATGAAGGGATGTACACACTAATGCTCAATTTTAAGTTACGGAACCGGCATAACAGCCCCGATGAAATAATAATTTTACAGACGAGATCAAATACTTTTCTACAGACATTTTTGAGTTAACTGTAGTCCCCATCTCATATAAAACCCTTACACAAAGCAGTGCTATAATTTTGAAAGAGATTTACCCTGACATTTTTCATCATTTATTTCATCATTCATTTTAAATGTTATTCATGGTCCTCAGAGCAAGCTTTAGAACGTCTTACTTTTAATAACCTGACTTTTTTTTTTGTATAGCATACATTCAGGTCAAATCTTCTTCTTGGCCAACACCTTATTCAGTCCATTACAAGATATCTTGAAATCTAATGGCCAGAACACCACTCATGGACCCCAGAAGATCAATCGCAATATTTTTGGGACATTCCTGACCTTTCCTGTTTGTGCCTTCATCCTGCTCAAATTTCCACTTGTACACAAAGATCTCCTGTCATGGCTGCTGACAATGCTCCTATGTATAACATTTGCTTGTATTGTTTATGTGTGTGTGGTCATCTGCTCTCAACTGGTTCAAACTGATGAGGCATGACCACCACCATTGGCACTAGCAACACACTAATATGGCTACATCTGAATAGAGATACTTTAAATAAAAATATGTTGGTGTAGGCCTGTTATTCTAATCTTTAAAAACTCTTTTTGGCTGTTTAAGTCACAATTGCAGCACTTTTGGTGCTTTGAAGAACATTTTTATGTTTAATATTCTTCTTTTTCCTTTTAAATGTTCTGTGGGAAATTGATCACTGGTTCTTTAAGTTGATGCTTTGCAGCAACTGGTTCTTTGAAGAACTAAAGCAAAAGATTCCTTGAAGAACCGAAAAAATTTTTCCCTATGGCGTCACCATGAAGAACCACTTTAGGTTCTAATTCTTTATTTTCACTCCATCTTTACTTTGAGTTCTCTGAGAAACTTTTTGCCCTTAATAAGACTCTTCTTCCTTACTTCAGGTTCTAACTCAGACCTTTATTTTTAAGGGTGGGAGGAGTGATAAAGATTGCTCTTAAAAGCAGTTGATTGTTGCTTTCAGTCTTGGTCATTCATGAGAATATTCCATTTATCATGTGACCAGAAGCATGACTCCAAATGAATGTTGCTCTGTGTCTGCTGGATCATGATCGCTCTATAAAATGTGTAACTAAGTGGTGATTAAAGATTAATCGACTACCCCAAGTGACTGAATTATCACATCATGCAGGATTAAGTCTCAAAGCAATAATTTTTTAAATCTTCTGATCAAATAACATCCATTCTTTTGAACTGTGTCAAACTGAGTTCTCTGTGACTTCAGTGGGAAAACACAGATGTCACGGGGAACATTTCCATCCAAGCTCCCTGGTGAGACAAGCAAGAACAAGAGCAACTGTTGCTCCACAGTGTTGTCTCACACAGAACATGTAGGGAAATACTGCACAATGCCAACTCACTTCTGCTGTATTGGATAATACTGTAACATAGTCCTGTCTCGGGACTCAGTTTTGGTTTCTGTGCATCAGAACAACAACTGCTGTAATTCAGATGACTTCAATGGGAATTACAATCAAGTTCCGTGTCATTTAGAGTCTGAGAGACAGAATGTATTGTGTAAAATCAGAGCCTCATCAGCAACGTTCCCTCTGCTGCGCGCTTGTGCAATCGCGCACTGCTCGCACATTCTCAGCGCACAAGAAAATCTATGCAGCGCATAAAATAAAATCCAACATAAACTGTAAAGTAATTAGACCAATAACATTTTCTTCTGTAACATTTTGCAATGTAACTCAGTGAGTGACAGGTGTCCAGCCAATGATACGACACGGTTCACTTACGCTACGCAGCCAATCATGGCATTGACAGTACTTGTGTACGTGCCCCGCCCATACGCGCCGTGGCGCCGTGCAGGTTATCTAGGTAATAACAGTGCAGAGTTAAGAGACGCAAATGCTAACCCCTTATCATGGCGAAACGAACGGGCAGTGACACATCCACTCACCAAGCCAAAGTAAAAAAGAAATGCGGTTCTTTTAAGATGGAATGGCTGTCGGAGTATGTGCAAACAGAAGAACAAGCGGTGAAACTTTTCTTTTTCGAGTGAGAAAGGTCTGCTCTGCAAAACATGCAGCGAAGCCAAAAGTAAACTAATGGAAATTGCTGCTGTAATTTGATTCTTTTAGTAAGCCATGAAACTTGCTATGATCCCAGGTTTTGAACAGGTGTGATACTGGTGTGTGGCCACAGCGTGCACATCTGATGTTGCTCACAGTGGTCCTCAGTGTACTCAGGGAGCTTGTGTGTATGCCCAGACACATGAAAAATTAGAGGGAACATTGCTCATCATGTTTTTCTGACAAAGTTACCTTTGTGCCACAGAAAGTTGATGTTTGCCCATGAACACACAATCAATTCTAGTAAATGTATTTATTTATTTTCATTCATAACAAAATGTAACACAAAGTGCTTCACACAATAAACACTCAAGACAACAAAATGACATACCAGGTGATAAAACAAATTTAAAAATATAAATAGTAACAAATGAAAGTTTTTAGATAGAAGTTTTTCTGTGTCACTTGGTCCCTACATGTCTGAAACAGCTGCTCTGTCCAGTGGTGTGCCCCAGGGTTCGGTCTCGGGTCACTTATTATTTGCCTATACAAATGTGTATAAAAATCCCCTTCTCACCCTATGGTGGGTGGTGTGTCATCCTCAAGCTCGGGTCCTCTACCAGAGACCTGGGAGCTTGAGGATTCTGCACAGTATCTTAGCTGTTCCTAGGACTGCACATTCTGGATAGAGACTTCAGGTGCTGTACCTGGAATCTGCTGTAGCCACTCATCCAAGTTGTGGGTCACAGCTCCCAGTGCTTCGATTACCACTGGCACCACTGTTGCCTTTACTCCCCACATCTTCTCTAACTCCTCTTTCAGCCCTTGGTATTTCTCGATCTTCTCGTGTTCCTTCTTCCTGATATTGGCGTCACTCAGAATTGCTACATCTATCACCACAGCCTTCTTCTGTTGTTTGTCCATTAACACTATGTCTGGTTGGTTAGCCATCACCAGCTTGTCAGTCTGGATCTGGAAGTCCCACAGGATCTTGGCTCAGTCATTCTCAACCACCTTAGGAGGTGTCTTCCATTCTGACCCTTTTTCAGAAAATAACACCAAGATTTCCCAAGACAGGACTTTACTGCTGGAGAGAGAGATCCAATGCACTGAGCAACCTTTGAATGGAGCTATGGAATCAGATGCAATGATGATCCAGGTCCAGAAAAACAACTCACATCACTGCCATATCATCTGTTTTATACTGGCTTCCAATCAAGTTCAGGATTCATTTCATTCAGTTCTTCTTTGACATATAGAGTTCTGCACGGTCACCAGAATACATCTCCGATATGCTCCACCCTTACATCACAAATCTAGATCTTCTGACCAGGGCTTACCTGTTGTCCCTCGTACACGACTAAAAACAAAAGGTGCCTTTGAAGCTGTGGCTGCAACACTTCCTGTTCCTGCTCTTCCTGTAGACATGTTCTGTGGTGTCTGTTGTAACCTTAAAAAAGCAGCTTTATTCAAACTGACCTGCTGTATAATGTTGTGTGTTGTCTTCATGTTCTGTTATTGCTCATGTTTTATTGTTTTTGTTTTATTCATATTGCTCTTGTGAAGCACTTTATGATTTTGTTCTGTGAAAAGTGCTATACAAACATATTACATATAAATAAATAAATAAATAATACAACAGATTAAAATGTATAAATAGACACATAGATAGACAGATAAATAAATATGATTCAAGTAAAGTCCTGAGTAAAAAGTTTGGTCTTGAGTTTGCTTTTAAAAATATGAGCATTCTCTGCTGCCTACTGGTCTTCATGGAGGCTGTTCGATAGAGGTAGCAATAAAAGGATGTCTCACCTTGGGTTTTAGTTCTGATTTTGGGGTAATCAAAAGGCCACTATAAGACCTGAGGGTTCTAGAGAGTTCATAGGTAAAAAGCAAATCTGATAAATAGGTGGGACATAGACCATTAAGAGCTTTATAAACCATTAAAAGGACAAATCTGAAGCTAACAGTAATGTGTGCAGCTGATCAATATTCTTCTTAGGGAGACCAAAAAAGTAAGGCATGACAATAGTCAGTCCTACAGGTAATAAAGGTGTGTATTAGTGACTCTGTTTTGGCTTCAGAGAGAAACAGTCACACTCTGGCAATGTTCTTATGATGATAAAATACTTTCTTAGTTGTGTTTTTAATATTGGGTTCAAAACTAAGATGTGAATCAAAGAAAAGAGGTTTTTACTTGTTGATAGGTACTGTTGACAGTGCTTGTAGTTTCATATTGAGTTTTTCTCTCTGAGCTTCAGCACCAATAACCACTTTTGATCATCTATTGGTCCTGAGTCATCAGGAGGTAATGTAAAGCTGTGTGTCATCAGTATAGCAATTCAAATTTATGTCGTGTCTCCTGATGACATCCCGATGATGTTTCCAAGCGGCACCCTGAAAAGGTTAAAAGGGTATAATCTGAAATTGAACCCTGTTTCTGTAAAATTGTCTCTTTAAACAGGAGGCAGACTGAAAATGTTTTCTGGTTCACTGCGATGTTCTTAGACTGGCACAGCTGTTGGTTCAACAGGGTGGGATTACATGAATAAAATTTATAGCCGGAGCTGATTCAGAGGCTTATTTTGCAACTGTAGAAGAACAAGACATTCCTACCAACTGTGACCTCAGTTAATGTGAACAAAGTGAGATTTTGCATGATTGCTAATTCAATCCAGGTTTGCGATCATAGCAACAGTAGAAATGTATAATGTATAGCAACAGTAGAAATGTATTCTACTGTTGCTGCGATGTCCTAGTGTATATAATTAATTAAAGAAACTTGAAAAGAGCACACTTGACTGATTGACTTGTACAAAAAGAGCACAAAGACAAGCTTTGTGAGCCATGCAAACAGCTCACATATTGCACTACAGTTCATTTACATCACAACATGCTGAGGCACTGTTGGTTGTGTCTAAATATTTATTATAACAAATAATAACTGGCAAACATATGGAATCATATTCATGAGAGGATATTTCTTATTTGCAAGCTTTTGACAGCAGCCCATAAAGGAATACTAATACCAATACTAATACTAATTCGAACAATAATAATAATAATAATAATAATAATAATAATTACAGCACAGAAATAGGCCAGCTATTCATTGATGTCTAGAAGCTTTGAAATAAAAAATAGTAGAACAAAAGAATAGTAGTAACACAGGGGCATAAAAAGGGAAAAGCTGACATTAAAAAGGTAGGTCTGGTTAAGGGTAAAGGGATAAAAAGATGAAACGATAAAGACCATAATAAAATAAAAGATGAAGAGATGAAAAGATATAAAGATAAAAATATAAAAAAGGAATTAAAGATTCAGCCGACATCATAGCCGACATCACAAAAGGGGAAGTCTTTTGTGATGAAAGTTCACTGATTCAGCAAGCCTTTTCTCCTCGTGGTGGCATGTACAGAATATAAATAATAGAAAAATAATATTATAATATAATATTAAAATAATTTTAATAGTGTTCGATTTAGTAGTGTTAAGTATCAATTTAATTTAATGCAAAGTATTTTAATTCTACAAATTGTGCGATAAATATACAGCTCATAGCATCCTCCCTCTACTGGTTAAAACCGGGCTATGACAATTGAATTTTGCTATTGGCTGATCTGGTGGCAGGTGACATACATGGTGGCAGCTTTCATCACCGACCTCCCTCATATAAAACCAATATCTCATTTTGTGTGCCCGCAAACACAACAGCAAGTGAGACATGCAGATGACGGAGGGACTTCACCTACCTTGGACCACAGTGACGTCTGATAAACATTTCTTTTAGCATGTGCATCCATAAAAATGTGAGTTGGATTTTTTTTTTTTTTTTTTACAGTGTTTTACATTAAAGTGTATTTTGCAGTTAGTTGTTCTGTTCTGTCCATGACCTGATTTAGAGCTGGCCAGTTTGAATGCTCATTCTGTGCTACTCAGAAATTACTATCTTATTACAAGTTTATTATACTAGCTGTCAACACTGAATGCTAGCTGTTGAGCTTGGCTAAGATAAACAGCCTAAACCCTTGAGCAGGAATCTGCATATCCTTTTTTTCCACACACTCTGAACACCAAAATTGGTGTCCTGATCTGACCTGAAGTGATTGCTACTCCACCCATAGTTCCATATTCTCTCAGTATTCTCAGTATTAATTCTCTTAGTATCATATCAGAGGAAGAGAGAGAGAGAGAGACAGCTTTAACAAGAGAGTGGAGTGGAGAGAGCAAAAACGTCAAACACTAAATACACTTGTCACTTCTGCACAGATCCATTTATTCAAAACAGTCACTTCAACGTCTCTTCATCATATTCATGCCACGTACGCAGTTATCCTGACATCAGCTATTACAATCAGCTAATTACAAACAGTAATTCAAATCAATAAACTTACCTTGCAATACAAGATAGACAATATACAATATTTCACAACAACCACCGCTGTCATCACACAACAATACAACCATAAAAAATACAAATCCACAATACCCAGACTGAAGCAAGCCTGGTATTAGAAAGATAAAAACAGATATGATATGACAATCTGGGCAGTGTGTGCGCGTGCATGTGTGTGCTTGTCTGTGTGTGAGAGAGAGTGATTTAGGGCTGCTTAGTTTATCTGAAGATGAAGTCCATGTGCCTAGACATCTTGACAACCTTTTTGTTGACACCACTGTAAAACTCTGTCTTGGCCTACAGTTTTACGAGCCTCTTCCTTGAGTGATATAAGAGCCAGAGATGAAAGTTTTCCCTGCTCCATCTTGTTGCAGCTGTGGGTATTCATGCATTTTAAGGCAGAAATGAGGCCTTAAAATGAGGTGAGCAGTGGGGTGGCTGAGGTGAACCTGAGGTGGCTGGAATGGTCAACACCAATTTCAGCAGTTTTGTTGCCTCTGAAACCGTCTGTCACAAGGTCATTTTCATCCAGGAAAGAGGTGCTTTGTCCTTGACCATCTGAGAACTATAGAATGGTGAGGTTGGCCTTCAGCTTGACAAAATCTAAGTATTTGCCATATTTAGTGAGGTTATGTAATTCTGTCTCATCAATGTTGGCTGACAAATCAATAAACCTGTTCCAGAAAACTAAATAAAGAAAGAAAGAAAACTTCTCCCAAGTTCTTGAGTCTTGCCTCCATCTGCACATTTAAGTTGTCCAGGATGTTGTAAATCAGCCTTTATCTCTCGTCTCAGCTGCTCGGCTGCTTGCATTTCATAACTTTGCACCATTCCTGAGAAAGTTCATAAAATGAGTCAAACAACTGCCACTGGTTGCTCAAGGCTTTCACATTGTCACTGTCACAACTGTCCATCACCTTCTGAAGGTCTGAAGAACACAAAACAATAATAACAATCTGTCTCTGTAAATACTGAACTGTATGCCATGAGAGGAAAGCAGGTAGAAGCTTTAGAATGCCAGAGATTAAGGCCGTAGTTCGTGCCTCTTCATTCATCTCAGCAGCATTTTCTTGAATAAGATTGCATGGTTACAAACCTTGACTTTGAGTTCCATCTGGTAGCTCCTGCCCGTGGAATAAGTGGCCTCACTACCTCTGTGGTGTTTTGTAGAAAAGAAAAGAAAAGAAAGACTTTAATGATCCCACACTGGGGAAATTTACTTGTCACAGCAACTCGTATACACAAGGATGATAAGAAATTACTCACAAGTAAGAAATATATAGAAAAAAGTCGTGCTGAAGAAAGTCATGAAGTCATGCTGGTGTTAAAGATTCTGACTGCTGTTGGAATGAAGGTTGCTTGCTAAAATAAGCTCCAAGGCCTTTGACAGTCTTAAAAAAGACTTTACGCTCAGGAATATCTTTACAGACTGTGGAGGACAACCTTTAGCAGTGAATAAATATTACTTCTGGGACTTTTTCTCTAACTTTTACCTATACTGTATTTTTATTGTGATGAATTAGAATCCTTGCTAACTATCAGGTACAACAGTTCAGTGAAATTTCCCTGTGTGTAGCAACCAATAATGTAATAACATCCAATAATGTAATACCTGCCGATAAAGTAATAATTTTGGCCATTTTGAATGTAATTAAGCCAATAATGTAATAACATGCCAATAATGTAATAACTTAGTAATAACTAGACTGATTAGACTTTTTCATCTAACACTGAGCAAACACATGTAGGTCACATGACCAATGTTCTCTTCCTGAATTCTAGCACATTCCACTAAGTGATCTAACTACCATATACACTTCACAGTAATGAATTAAATAATCTTCCTCCATACATGAAATTATGAATTTACATATCTAAGCAAATAAACAATATTCTAAATAAAGATTTTGTACAACAAATAATTCTCAAATTGGCTCTTACAACCATAATTAAGGAGAGAGAGTGCTGCATAGTACGTACCCTTGATGAATGAATATGACGACTATGCCATCCACTGTATCTATTTTTAATGAGCAAACTGCACAAAATAATCTTTTATTTCCAAGAAATGCAGTCCTTTTCATGTATTATTACATTATCGGATAACGATTTTTTTAACAGTACACCAATAACGTAATAACTAGCCAATAACGTAATAACCAGCTAATGTTATTACATTATTGGCTCAAAAGCTTTATTACATTTTTGGCATGTTATTACGTTATTGGCTTTATTACATTTAAAATGGCCAAAATAATTACGTTATTGGCAGGTATTACATTATTGGACTTTATTAAATTATCAGTTGCTACACACATGAAGCTAGCTCCAGTTTACCATGGAAACATACAGCATCTATGGAACTTTTTAGGATCTCTCTATCTTTCTTTACCGTCTCATTCTGTTGTGTCCAAATGTTTTCAGAGCAATCTGCCTCTCAATGTGCACCACCAACTTTTCATTCTTGGCTATCGCACAGGCCAAGCTATATGCAAATATCCATATTAGCCCAGACCTTGTAGTTTGTGCCGCCAAGCAGCAAACATGGGTGACAGAACCTCCTGTTCAGCGTACCACAAAGCCAATCCTTCCGCCTTTCTGCCCCACCCTTTGTTGAAGACGCCCTATACCCAGTGTTGGTCTCCTATAACAGAAGCTGTGAAAATAGATTTAGCTGCATATCGGTGTCATAATGTCTGTGAGCCCGCTTGAACTTGCTGGTCGTATGAAGGAGTTTGAGAGAGTTTGACGTGTCAATTCACAGAAGCACAGTGAACACAGAAGTGCAGCTTTAGCTCATAGCACAGTAACGTTTGAGACAGGGTAGTGATATGCCCTTCAATGTACATAATAAACTGTACAGGCGTGACTGCGCATGTGTGAACACACATCCTTGTGATGATGTGCAAAGACAGAACAGGCATGTGTTTGTTCGTGATGATACCCCCCACAAACAAGGCTAGCATACAACACAAGGCTGTATGACTTGTGTAGCCTCTGTCTGGACAGAAGATACTGACGTTGAGTCATTAGGCTATGAAAAACACCAAATGCAGCCATGTTTAAACTTATTGTAAGTTACATGAAATCAGAAAATAGGCCTATGATTAAATAATTTCATTTTTGCTAATAGCCTCGGGCAGGCATTGCCTATCCCCTCTGCTTGCCTTTGCCTGAAGTGATTACTCTGTGCATTTTTTAATTTGCCCAGAGAGATGGACCTAGCAACAACTCTGGGCCCACCAAACAAAACAATGAGCATAATTGACATGTACTTTATACCAAGTACAGTTAAAATCCCACTGCTGCTGCCAGACTAATTGCTTCACTGTCATGGGGCTCATGAAAACTTTTGGTAAGCACACTTTGCACCAGAACTCCCTCACTGCTTCCTTTCCCGCAGCTCCTTTGGATGACTCAATGCTCTCACTTAAATAAATCAGATTTTTTTTTGACCTTTTCAATATTTCAAAACTTTCTTCTGTGAAACTCTAAATCTGCATGTCATACCATCCAAAACAGACATGACAATAAGATAAAAAAGAAAATTCATCAATCCATTTGCACACAAAAACAAGCTTTTTTCTTTTTTTAAAGAAAATCAGTACAATTTTGCGGATAAAAGCTGTGGCATTAACGGGTGCAAACGTCTCCAATTGTATCCAATAAAGCTCAACTTTGAAACGTTGTGCTTATGTGGCCAAACAAAATGTTGTTAACAATCTGAAAGAAGCCCTGTGTGATAAACTGTCCAGGGTGTACAACGTCTCTTGCCCAATGTCAGCTGGGATTGGCCCCAGCCGCTCATGACCCTGATAAGGATAAGCGGATATGAAGGATGGATGAAGTGGATGGATCATCTGAAAGAAAACATATATTTTCAGGTTTTTGGCAGTGATTTATTTTTTCCACCCAAAGTATAGTAATCCCCTCTGTGAGCGTGAATATTGTGTTTTCTCTAAATTCTTCACTGTTAATTTATGTGATCTGTGGCTTAATCTCCCCTGTCTTAGTTCTACTAAAAAAATTGTAGAACTTCCTTCTCATACCACAGAAAAATGTTTTTCCCATCCACAGCTGTTACATCAAACCACATTTCTACTGTCATTTCTTTCTACACATTGAACATATTCTTTATACTTCATACTGAGAACATTTGCACATCGCTTGGTTAATATTTTAACAAATAGTTTCTATTTCATGTGTATGATTTTTGATTTTTTTTTTTTTTTAGCACTCTTGCTGTGTTTTTACACATCAAGACATTACATGTGAAACAGTTTTGGATTCTGATTCTAGATTAAGGTACTTTAGTTCACTGTCTTAGCTCTTTAATCAATAACCTCGCTGTATGATGCTCAGTGCAGACTTATTACAATGGTTGGACATTTTGGTGACATACGATTGTTTCCTTTCTTGAGCGTGAGATGAGCGGATCGATGCCATCATCTTATGTGACTGTTGAGAATGAAGTTACAGGAGATGGAAACACAACGACTAGTAACATTAACAAAGTCAATATTTAACATCTATTTAACCACCTCCCTCATTTAATTAATCTGCAAAAAAAAAATAAAATAAAAAAATAAAAACACAAGTTGTGTTTTACAGAGGTTGGTCCACTTCCAACCTGACTACAATGTCCCTGTACCCACTCTCACTCTGTTTCTGTGTTCATGTGGAGGGATGGTCCGTCACATTCAGTGTCATTACAAACCAACTATTTTAAGTGGAAGCGGGTTATAAGGCCCTCAAACACAGAGTCTGCATCAATGCAGGCTCACACACACTCTTCCCAAGTGCAGCACATCTGTTCTGTGCACGATGGTGTGAACACCCACCGAAAAGTCAGAGTTTGCCTCACCTCAAACAGCCTTTTGACTTTGACTATTTTCATACGCACACGACAGAACTGTAGAATTATATTTTGTAAAGAACATGCAGCTGTGTGCCAGAGAAAATGGTACTGATTTTTTTTTATACACAAAAAAAGACTGATTGACAGATTGAGAATTGCAAACATAAAATGTTCAACAATAAAAAGAAATGCAGCCAAAGAAACCATAGGAGTGTGTTGTTTTTTTTTTGTGCACCATGAATATAATGTTTGTAATCAGCCCATACACCTACAGCTTTGTCAGCGCTGTGCTGCAGACTTATGCCGTTTTCCCACTAAATGTAAATATCAGTTCAGAAAGTTTGGACTCCATTATATTATTATTATTATTATTGTTTTTATTATTATATACTGTTGCTGCCATTATTACTATATACTGTTATTATTATATACTGTTATTATATTGGTATTATTATTATTATTATTATTGTTATATACTATATATACTGTACTATTATTATATACTGTTTTAGTAACAATAACATTACCATCACTACTATTACCATCATCTTGCCACTGCACCTTATCTACCTATTTATCTTGTTTTAGTGTCCTTGTCCTATTCTGTGTTTGTTCTTTATTTTTTCTACCTCAGTATTTTATTCTATTGTATTTTATTGTATTCAAATACCGGACTGCTATGACGACCTAATTTCCCTTCGGGGATGAATAAAGTTATCTATCTATCTATCTATCTATCTATCTATCTATCTATCTATCTATCTATCTATCTATCTATCTATCTATCTATCTATCTATCTATCTATCTATCTATCTATCTATCTATCTATCTATCTATCTATCTATCTATCTATCTATCTATCTATCTATCTATCTATCTATCTATCACAGGGAGCGTGACTCCAAACAGAGTTCCACTCGTCCTGGAGTGGGAGGATGGAAGGACTAGATTAGAATTGGTCCATTATGTGCGGGACTATTTTTTGGCCAGACGCAGTGACTTCCTTGAATCTGCTCTGGTTGCTTATGGTGATGAAAAGACTCATAAATTTGTAAAGCTACAACTCAATTTTTACACCGAGCCAGCCTAACTGCTTCCAAATGTTTAAGCATCACCTCGCAATAATTTCAAATATTCATATACAGAGACGTTAGCTTAGTTTGGGCCTAAGAGAGAGTGGTGTCCGTTTTCCCATTAAACTCTCAAATAAGCTAATAAATGTAGTCAGCCACTTCAGCCTACAAATTCATTGTTGAATGAAGGAATATTTTCCAGACTTATTATCAGTTCTGGGTACTCATGCAGTGATAATGAATGTAGTCCAATACAAGGTGCTCAGATCACAGCGTGTTCCTATCAGCTGCTGTCATCCACTAAGAAACATCAGCCCTCAGGGCTGCAGAGCGGGTTCGGCTGCCGGACAGGTGCTCATGCAGTGGGCGGAGTCAGCACTTCCGAGCTTTGCGCTGCTTCAGCGGCTGGCTGAGCCCGCAGGTGTGTTTTAGTGACAACTAAGAAAGGAGGAGGCACCAAGGATGAAGACACGGACTATTGTAAGAAAGAGAGAGGAGAGGGTGGAAGCGTCTGCGCACCGTGATTCTGTATGCATGTGCGTGTGTGTATGCGCGTGTGTGTATGTGTGGTAGAAAGAGAGAGAGAGAGAGAGAGAGAGAGAGAGAGAGAGAGAGAGAGACGGGTTGGCTTTGAGCAGTCTTCAGAGAGCTCCTGCAGAGACAGAGTGGAGAGGATGTGGCTCTTTTTGCGCACCGAGCTTTCCACTTTTTTACTTTCCTCGTTGCCTCTTCAGATCGATTGATTGATTGATTGATTGATTGATTGATTGATACATGCTCTAACATATTGACTGTGACTTCTGTGGACTTATCGATCGACTGACTCACTCACAGGGGAAACCTATCGTGGATTGGTTCGAGGTGTTACAGCCGGAGCGACATGAGCGCAGGGACACATCCGAGCCTCAGGATGGACGTACCTATCATCATTCTGCTCATCCACTTGACACACACTGAGATTAGAGGTAAAGAAAAACGGAGGCTAAACAAACCTGCTCTTCTAATACAGATATATGCTTGATGATATTTGCTGTGCTGTTGCATCACTGGACTCTTTCTGTAATATCAGGTTGTTACAGGTTTTATTTTTAATCCTAAATTGTTCAGGGTGTTTTTGTGAATGAACATCCTGATTAAACAGGTATAATGTAGGGTACATCTCTCACCTGCACGCAAAATTGAACTTTGGCGCATGTGCGACACGCAATCAAAGTTATGTGCATGCAGATTGAACATTAGTTACACTATAAACTGTGTTAATGAATCATAAACTCTGCTGAAAATACATCTATTCCAGCACACACTAAATAAGACACGTAGTTTGGCTGTTTGAGTTGGAATTGTAGGCTCTGCTGCGCAGGTGGAGGACAGACATGAAACAGGCTGTGAGATTCTGTACGAGCACTGAAAGACGAGTAGACTTTTTTTTTTTAAAGGGCTAATTAGACATTAGTTATGATTCATAATTAAGTATGAAGCTGGGATTATTCATGGATTCATTAGTAAATATTCAATACGCATGAATATATCATTAATGTGACATTTACTGACATGTCTTTGATAAACTGTCACATCTTAATCTGCCTGTTCTTCAGATGTTCTTCCAAACTGTGGGGGGTTGGAGTTGACAATCACAAAATTTAATATCCAGTTCATGCCTTATTCATTCATGCCCACTCACACCTCTCGGTTTATGACTCACCTTCAGATCTCCTCTTGTTCGGATGAGGTGATGAGGTTTTGTATGATCATTTCTATGACAGGAAAACACAGATGTGACCTTGTTGTCTTGTTCCACACCGTGGTGCAGTGTCGTTGTGTTGTTCAGTCTACAGCTCATTCACACTCTGCTTCAAAAAGGTGAAGGACTCTTTCTAGGAATTTCTAAGAAATCATGTTGATGTAACAAACACACCACAGCACAGGTCTGTGATCAGTTCAGCTTCGTAATTAAAATAACTTTGTAAACAGTTTTTATTCTTTTTAATACCACTTGACAGGTCATCAGGACTGATAAGACTAAGAATTATGCAGCAGCATCTAACAGAGTCTTCAAAAACTCAACTACGGTCAGCTCAGTCGGTAGAGCATCCGCCCCATGTACAAAGGCTCAGTCCTTGCCGCGGTGGCCCAGGGTTCGAATCCGACCTGTGCCTCTTTCCCGCATGTCATTCCCCATCTGTCTCTCTCCCCACATTTCCTGTCACTCTTCAAGCTGTCTCTATCAAAAGGCCCAAAAACACGTCACACTACGTCTCTTTACCCCAGTCAGGAGTGTTAACTTATTCAAAGAACTGAGTCTCATTCTTCGTAATTAATTTGAAGAGCGCAATTAATGCAATCTTTTCAATTAAGGTGGCGGAGAACATTTATTGTCAGGGATGTTGTGGAGTTTATGCGATTAATCTGGATCAGTCACAGCGTCATCAGGGTCAGAAACGCTCTGTTATCCGTTGAGATTGTGGCGAGGAATCAACGAAGAGGACTCCTATAACTGAGCTCAGTCTTTTCCATTTTAACTTGATATAGTCAGGCGTAATCCCCGTCAAAGGTGTGTAGACTATCTGTGACAGATTAAGTCTTTTGTGACTCTAGGGAGAGGGGGCAGTTGGCTCACCTAGAGGAAATTTCCACATTGAGACAGCAGAGATTACAGTGCAGCAGAAACCCTGGAGCAGAGCTCAGAACTCAGTCAACCATCCAAACTATTCAAGGATTTATAGATATTTTTTGGCTGTATAGAGACAGTGTCCAAAGTCATGTCAATTTTTGGGGGCTGATCATGTCATAGCACAGAGATGGCATGTCAATGTGATGACCATCATTCCCAGCTGATATGGCAAGAAAGATGAAATTTATAATAATAATAATAATAATAACAACACATTTATTTATATAGCACCTTTTAAAAAACAGAATACATTGGATCTAACAGAAGGCCACACTTTAAGATCAAGAAATGTGAAAACATAAAACTTAACAGATTCAATGCCACAGAAACAGGCAGAATAATAAAAATTTAAATAAAAAAGAAAGCTATTCATTGATGTCTAGATGCTTCCAAATAAAAGAATGGTAGTAACATGGGGGCATAAAAAGGGAAAAGCTAACATTAAAAATGTAGGTCTGGTTAAGAGCAAAGGGATAAAAAGATGATGATAGATGATAAATAAGAAAAAGAAAGATTGAGAGATGAAAAGATGAAAATATAAAAAAGAAATAAAGGGTAAAAATAGATAACATCACCAAAAGGCAAGTCTGTAAAAATGAGTTTTTAAAAGTGATTTGAAAGTTTACTGATTCAGGTTGTTCTAAAGTCCAGGGGTCCTGATGGAGAAGGCATGGTCACCTCAAGTTTTCAGTCTCGACCTTGGAACAACCAGAAGTGTCCCACCCGAGGATCTAAGGCTGTGAACTGGCTCGTACAGGGTTAACATGCTGACAATTTAGCAGCCAGACCCCGACGGGCTTTAAAAAAACGTATTTCAAAATCTTGCTCTTATTTTTTAAAATCATTACAGAGTAATACTACAAAAGAAATCAGAATCAGAATCACTTTACTGGCCAGGTGTGTATACACACACGAGGAATTTGATTCCGGTTCTCCGGTGCTATCCTTTGTACATACAGGAATAGACATAAGTGCAGTTTAAAAAGACATGGGACATGACAGGTAGGCGCAGACATGAACATAAAAACATTGAAAACATAATAATAACTCTATACAAGATAAATATATGTGCATAAATATAAAAACTGGGTAAATGACTGATGATACTGTAATGGTGCAGGTGATGGAATAAATATGGTTTTTACAACCGGTTGTGTTCTGTACATGAGGTAGGTGGATATGACAGTATATACATATCTATGTACAACAGGATATGACAGTAGAAAACAGACAAAGAGACAAATGTCAGGGAAAAGTGACATTTCTAAACAAAAGTAGTTTAACACTGGTGCAGACTTTAAATTTCCCACTTATCATTCATGCGTTATTGTGAGCATGAATGATTGCTTGTCTGTGTGTGTCAGCCCTCTGATGAGCTGGCAACTTGTCCAGGGTGTACTCTGCCTCTCACCCAATGCCAGCTGTGATCGACTCCAGGCCCAAGTGACCCCGATGAGCATAAGCGGCTATTGAAAATAGATGGAAGGAATATTGGAACATATTCAGCTAATATTTGAGCCCTCTGGCAGTGAATGAGTGCCCATATGTGATGCACCAATGAAGCGTCCTTTAGACTGGAGGGCTACAGAGGCTGGCATGATGTCAGTATGCATCATTTTTTAGTTTGAGTCTCTGTGTGCAAAGGTTCTCTGTCTCGAGGAGAGGTGATGTGTCAAACTGAATCTGCTCTTCATGGCTGCGAATACTCCTGATAGACTGGTACACTGATTCAAATAGTCTTTTCTATTATTGTCAGGTGGAAGCTTGTTTATAACAGAGAAGGGAAATAGAATATGAAGCACCTGTAGTGGCTTCTAACTCACTCACTAATGCAGGCTGCAGAGGGGAGCTGTTCTGTCATTAGCCCCTATTATACTGCCTGTTCAAGGTGGAAATGTTGTGCCGCTGTACCGCCTCACTGAGCTGTATGAAGGGTATGAAGACAGAATGAGGGGTCATTGTTGTTCTGCCCCTGAGCAGAAGCCTGAGCCTCTCGATGTCTGTGTGAAAAGGGTAATCCACCAGGGCAGGACACACGTGTGCGATGAGTGTTTGGTAGAGAGAGCGACAGAGAGTGACGGCGAATGCGAGCAGAGGAAAAAGGGGAGCAGTGAAGCTGCTAATGGAAAAAATTACATTCTTTGGCGCCATGTTTTCTAAAATCACTGCGGTGGCTTTATGTCAGCGTTCTGTGCAAAAAAGCACACCCGGCAGTATCACTATAACAAAGAGCTATAGTCAGTCCAACTCTTCACATCAGAATTAGCACCACCTACAGGAAGAGCTCAGACCTGCAGATGTAGACGATGCCACCTACAGACAAAGAAGAGAATAGCAGAAAACAGTGATTATTACAGCTACAGTTTTCTTTATAATAGCTGCTGTCCAGAGTGTCCTGAAATGTATCCTTGAGGTCTAACAAATGTGTTTGTCTTGGCTAGCGGCCTTCTTCACCACATTTGTTAGCACATTGCTACACTTTTTGATACAGCAAATGAGTTCATATTTTCTGTTACAGATAACATCAAGGTGTCCAAGTTTCCTAAAGATTTCAGAGGATTTAACCTGGACAGGTCCTTCTTTAACTTGGAAGCTATTATGGTTCAGTTTAAAAGTGTTAATGAAGCTTTAAGTGTGAATGGTTGTTTGTCTCTGTGTGCCCTGTGATGAACTGGCGACTTGTCCAGGGTGTACCCCGCCTCTCGCCTCATATTGCAACCTAACATCCATCCACACATCCATTATTTGTAACCGTTTATCCTCATCATGCATGTCATAAGTCTATGAAGCTCTCCCGGGATATTGGTTCAGATTATTAAACTGTGATTTGATGTCAGTGAAGTGCTCACTAACTCTGTGAATGGTGAAAGGTGTGGGTTTTTGTTTGAGTCACTGTGTGCAGAAATTATTATCTGTAACCTCTTATCCTCATCAGCGTCAGGGTGGGGCTCGAGCCTGTCCCAGCTGACTTACGGCAAGAGGCAGGGTACATCCTGGACAAGCATTCCCAGCGCAACCATTCACACTCACATTCACACCTATGGCCAATTTAGAGTCTGCAACCTAACTTATAAAATTTTAAAAAAGGCACATAGTAAGTGCAAAAGTTATATAATGTGTTTATAAGACTATTATTCCAGCTTGGATAGCTCTCAGGAGAAATGGGTGTTAAAAAAAATGGATCAATGCAGACTGTTTCAGGCACTATGACTCTATGAATACCAAATTAGATCATAAACAAACCGTTCTAACAATGGTAACTGAAAAAGTCACGTCACTCTTGGTAGAAAACTTTGTATCGTTTATTGGTGACGGTTCATGTTTGAAATGAAGGCAACATTTCAGACTGATTAAACAGCACACTGTCTCTTTGTTTTGTGTGCCTCTGGGCTCACTGTGTTTTCTCGGTATGTCTGTTTTCATACGTGGAACTCTTGTTTTGTCATAGCTGAAGTCCTGCAGTTTTAAAAGGTCAAATCTCAACTCTAGATTAGTAGATTACATGGTGGATGCCATACGACTGTGATCACTGCGCAATTATCAGTTGCTCCTGCTGTGTTACAGAGAGGGCGTCACCAAGGGAAGGAGAGACTGATGAAAACGCACGAGTCAGTTATCCAAACAGAACATGTAGTTTTTGTCTGATTTCAATGTTGCAACTTCTCAAAGACCTGCTTTGACTAACCAAGAGTAGCCTTTTGAAATGTCACAGGGACTTTGTGTTCAGGAGGAACGTTGGCTGTGTACTGCAGTCAACACTTTACAGGAGGTACTATAATAACCACTGGCGTCACATAAATCAGACATGAAGCATCTCATACATGAAAGACAGAACACTGCTAACTTTAAAGCAGCTATAATTAATATGAAATGACGATGTGATAGTAACCTGCGGAGACTCATCATGTGAATCTGCACTACCCCTCAGCTTCAGAGAGCTTATAGTGAGTTTCAGCCAAGCGGCCACCTCTGTGGCTGTGAAGTGACTGCTTTGATTAACAAATAGGTTCCATTACAGACAGCATTCGGCCTGCCTTAGCTCCACGGACGATCCACGCTTTGCATATTTTTAGATTAGCCCGGGGGGGTGGCAGAGCCACGCTTAGCTTCACAGCAGCTCTTCAGAAACCTGTGGTTGACATCACAGATACTATGTCCATGTTTTATGCAACTATATTGGTTGCAGGAGGTAACTGTTGGCTAAAGACCTCTAAGAGACCCAAGACCTGACTCTACACTACATGCAGCATTTCCATTTTTTAAAGCTTTAAAGTGAGTTCTGTCTACCTGCTGTGTTTGTTTATGGCTGGAGGTAGAACGTATTGCTCCCGACCTCTATGGATTCCAGCTATCAATGGAATGATATATGGACGCCTGCAGTATTTTTTTTTTTTTTTAAATGCCTGGTGCAGCTTTAATAATGTGGCTTGTTCTTATAGATTTTGTCTGCCATGGCCATAACTTTTCTATTGTTTGTCTCCCCTTCTGCTTTTAATTCTTCTTTTCCAAAAAATGTTACTGTGTTTTATAGGAATTATTTCTTCCTGACTATAGACCCTTTTCACCGCAAAGCAAATAATAACATTACTGATGGCTCTGTTTCATTTCACGGAGTGTCCCAGTTAGTCCTAAAAGTGGCAAACAGATACAGATTTTACAGGGGGACATTTTCACCGATTACCAATATGCTGTCCGATGGAGTTAATTTTTAAAGCTGAATGAAAATAGACCTTTACCCTTTCACAGTTCAGTTCACAGTGAGGATATTATATTACCACAAGCATTTTTTCAGAATATTTCGGGGGAAAAAAAAGTTTCCGTACCTTCCGTTTGCTGCTTCCATATCGCTACATGTTGAATAACTTATATGCCAATACCAATATGTCTGTGATAGGCCGATATCTGGCTCCTGTCCTACACAAATGTGACTTATCTCTTTATCAGCAGTGCTGCCTTCCCAGCTGCTTCTCATTACCATTTAGTGTCTGATTCTGACTCTGGGGTGTAGTGGTGCCTGGAAACGTGGGTATGCTATTCATTTATGCCCCAAATTTTGTCCAGCAAAGCATAAATACACTGTGTTATAAACAGTGATATATATATATATATAAATGTGAGCAGGGCCTTGTGTTAGCTGGCAGGCAATAATGAAGGATTTGTTTCTGACTTGTTTTACAGACCAGAGGGCCAAAATTCTTTATGCCACTTAAACAAAGACACTTCGTAAAGCATTCTTGCAGATGAGACAAGACGGGCAGAGATGTATTAATAACAATGAACTATTATAGTATTTTGTGTTTTCTCGACAGTAAGCCAGCATGTGGATGTGTTATTATGTGTGAATGGAGAGAGTCACAGATCAGGAAAGCTGGCTTCTCATGAAGTGAAAGTTACGTCCACTGTTTGCCAGGCTAACTGATTTTTGCTGATTTTATCTAATGTTAGATTTGTTGCTGTTAACATAAACCACCCGTGCTTGCAGTCAAACAGTAGTTTTTACGTGTGGATGAAGTGAATCACAGAGCAGGATAGTTGTGTATTCATTCTCATTACGTTAAATACTTAAGGCCATCATGCATCGGCAGGATCGATATGAACTGCCTCCTCCACTGAGACAGGATCAGTCAGGATCCTAATGGCAAATGACTGACTTTTTATTTGAGACAGATCATTCGTCACACACAGATGTCAAGTTTAAAATCAATCCTTTGTTATGGTGGATGTCCTCAGGTTAGAGTCCTGGGCTCCATCAGAGATATCAAATTAGATCCATTCACTCTGGAAAGTCCAAAATATTTTTCTCCTGTTTATTGTTTGGAAGATTTTTCACTTCAGCTGTTTAAAGCTAATGTAGGACAGATGTTTAAAGCTGAAGTGTCACATGGCCTGCGTACATACAGTTAAGAATTAGTGCCCACTGGATCTGAGTAGATCTAACCTACAGTATTAATATGAATCTGTCCACAGTGACGTCTGTTAAAAAAAAAACACTACCAATAAACCAAAACAAAAGTTTTTAGTCTCACCAGCTGGTTGAAAGTTGGAAACCCTGATGTGATGATCTGTTTTTTGTATTTTTGCAGAACACAGTTAAAGAAGAAAAGTATAATTAACACTGAGTTTTCAACAGTGGGTCATTATTTTCTGTTCATATGCCACAGTGAAAGGAGAAAACTAACTTTTATCCTATATTCTCAAGACTGCAGCTTTATTATATCAGATACAGTAATTGCCAACAATTAGAAACACCACCCTCAGGATGGATGACCTGAAGTGTCCTGCTTTTAATTTTGACAGAACTGAGACATTAATGCTCTCCATGACTTCGTGTCATCTGTTATATTGTATATGCCTGCATATTTAATCCTTGAATTTCATTTGAAAATATTCATTAAACTGCCCACTTTCACTTGCAAAACATCTGATATTTGTGCTGTAAGGTGACAGGCTTGTTGCCGGGTCACAATTTTCCTTCATGTTTCTAACAGTAAAAAACTTTGAACTACTGAAATTTGCATCTTAATTATAAACGTGGTGTATACAATCTTGCTTTCTTGTCTGTATCTCTCCCTCAGGGCTGCTGTTCAGCCGGGCGGAAACAGAGACTGGATGCCCCCTTGGCCATTTCCCATGCGGGAACATGACTGAGTGCCTCCCACAGGCTTTGCAGTGTAATGGACACAAAGACTGTCCCAACGGAGCTGATGAGAGGCGGTGTGGTAAGTGTGTGTGTGTGTGTGTGTGTGTGTGTGTGTGTGTGTGTGTGTGTGTGTGTGTGAGTGAGTGAGTGAGTGAGTGAGTGAGTGAGTGAGTGAGTGAGTGAGTGTGTGTGTGTGTGTGTGTGTGTATGTAAATTAAACCTCAGTGAACGTTTTGAATGACTGAGAAATACTGATAGCTAAATGTTTTTTGTAGTTTCACATGGTCTTTTATTTTCCTCTAAAAGAGCTCCACACATTCTGTCCTTCTGGTACACAAATAATCTAGTTTCAGCTCTTATTCAGGCCAGATATGAGACTAATCTCAGCAAAAACAAACTTTGTATAATTAAACAGACACCAGCTTTCATTACACACTAAAACCCCAGTAACTGCAGCTTCTGTTGTGGACAATTCCCCGGAAACACTGCGTTACAACTATACAGTGTGCTATAAAATATATTGGAATATATTAAAAACCAACTTATATACTCTACACTATACTTGTAATGAGTGTGAGGTTGGACCCAAGAACAGCACAGACTGAGACCAGCGTTGGAACAGTTCAACAGTTTATTGGCCAAACAGGGTTGCAAAAATCCAGGTACACAGGAAATAGTCCACAATAGAGCCAGCCAAAACAGTCCAACTCCCCAGCAGAAACCTTGGGGGAGGGAATCTAAGCAAACAGGAGACAGACAAGTGGCGAGCAGGCAGAGGAGTCAGAGACAGAAGGCTGATCAGGTTACCTGGGCAGGGACGACAAGGACGGGTCAGGGACAGGCAGGGTCGAAACTGGGGAAGCAATCCGAAGATAAACGCACGAGAGCTTAGCATGCTGCTGAAGACAATCTGGCAGAGACTGAGTGGAAGGAGTGGGTTTAAATCAGGTGAGGGAACACAGGTGAAGGTGGTTGCACTGTTTAGGTGGGAGTGACCGGCAGGTGAGTGGAAAAGTACTGGCAGGAGGGATGAAAAACCAGGAGCAGATCATGACAATACTATACTAACTTATTATATTCATATTTAATGTTAAGTCTTTGTTTGAATAATTATATTGTCACATTTAATCAGTATTGGCTGTGAAAAAAACATTTATCATAGCATGTGACTTGGAAATAATAAATGGAATCTGAAATCTCCCCAGAATTAATCAGAATCAGTGCCAGAGGAGTGAAAATCCTCAAAAATCCTCTGAGCCAAAGTCAGAGTTTGAAGAAAATGAGCAAGGGCCTCGAGCCAAGGCCCCGAGATGCTGCAGGCTTATGAAAGTCCTGAATCCACCGCGCTGATAAGAGTATAGAGGCGGATGGATCCCCCTTTGAGGACGAGGCCTGAGGTTGGACTAATATGACGTTAGGATGTGCAAAAATGGAAATCATGAAATTAAAATATGGAAGAACTGAAGTAAAGTAAGGAATGGGCATAGAATGGGGGCCAACTGGGGAATAAAAATAGGTCAGCCACTTTGTCTTCAGTTCACCTCTGGAGCCAACACAGGTTTATTTCTTTTGAATGAATAAAAATCTGTTGCCTAATCTGTGTTCATGCTCAGAGGATTTTTTTTAATGTTTTTATGTATTTAAAAAGAGATCCAGATTTACAAGCTGGCTCAGACTTGGATTTTTTTTTATTTCCAACAACACTTCATTTGACTTGTACAGGATGCATCCACACAACACCAACATCACATTGTTATGGCAATTGCAGCAACAGTAAAAGTTCTGATTTAACAGTGCCGAGCAGGGGTGTTGTTTGGCTAAGGCTCAGTCCTTGCCGCGGCAGCCAGGGTTCGAATCCGACCTGTGGCTCTTTCCCGCATGTCATTCCCCATCTTTCTCTCCCCACATTCCTGTCACTCTTCAGCTGTCTCTATCGAAAATAAAGCTTGAAAAAAAAAGGCCAAAAAAATATCTTTAAAAAAAAAAAAAAAAAAGCTTAAAAAATCACTGTTAATCAAAGATTTTGGATATTTTTTATGAAGATCACTTGCCTACATAATTAGTAAGCATAGTAACTGATACAACTGTGAGTAAAGTCACTTTGTCAAAGCCAGATCCACAAACAGAAAGTCATTTACAGCCTCAAAAAAATGTGTACATGTCGATATTACCAATTATTACTGAGACTGAGAGTTTTATCACAAACAAAAAAAATAACATTCCTCTTCCTCCCAATTAATAGGTTAACTGGTGAATCTAAATTGTCCATAGGTGTGAATGTGAGGTTGTTAATCTCTATGTGCCCTGCGATAAACTGGTGACTTGACCAGGGTGTAACCCACCTCTCGCCCAAAGTCAGCTGGGATAGGCTCCAGCCCCACCGTGACCCTGATGAGGATAAGCGGTTATAGATAATGGATGGATTTTCTGCACACAGTGACTCAAACACAAGCAAAAAAAAACACACCTTTCACCATTCACAGAGTTAGTGAGCACTTCATTGACATCAAATCACAGCTTAATGATCTGAACTAACGTCCTGGGTCAGCTTCATAGACTTATGACATGCTTGTTGCACTGATGCCACAGTTAGCGGGTGCTCACAGCAGTCCTTCTGTCTTGGTTGTTTTAGCAAAAGAGAAAAGGAAAAGGTTCAGATTTCCACATGGCTTAGTATAAATAATAAATGCCAGTTCACTCTGTGATAATATTCCACGTCTCTATTTTGAAAGTCAAACACTGTATGTTATTGTTTGATAAAATATTTGTTCAAATAATTTGAGCCAGAACATTGAAAGTCACTTTGATACAACCACATTATAAATGTTAAGTTAAGCAATACTTAATGTGACACATGCACAAACAGTTTTTTCAGTTCCTTTATCTCAGTGAAAACAACAGACCCAGACCTCCAGACATGATGGACTGTCGCTCTCCCGTAACCTCTCTGGATCCTCGGCCATGTGGAGTGTGAGCCAGCAGAAAAAATCTTCACATCTCACTCTGTATTCTCTAAAAACCTGTCAACAGAAATGGAGAGGAGTACGCTGGGAATACGGATGGAGTAACACGGACAGCCTGGGCAGAATTAGAAAAAGAGCCAAGTTAAACATTTCTGTATTCTGCTGATGCCCAGTTTCAGGGAACTCTTCTGTTTCACAGTCAAGACCAAGCTCCACCTACTGGGTATTGTGACTCAGTTTTGTCAACCAAACCGTGTTTAAGGACTGCATCTAATAAACTTACTGTCCATCTGATTAAAAAAGAAAATCTAAAACATATTAAATTTTGAAAAATATAGTATTTTCTGCAGGGTAAGGGAAGATTTTTCATATCAGTTAAATCAAGAAGATTAGTCCCTTCCTGTCCAGAACCAGACACACATTCTTGACAAGAGTTCTGCATGTGAATGTATAAACACTGCAACTGTTTCATCTGTGGAGACTTTTGAACATTGAAGGTTTGATTTTGGAATAATCTGCATAGACACCAGGGACCTGTAGAAAACCATCTGTCAAACTCATTGCTCGCAGCTACCTCTTCTTTTAAAGGTGCAATGTGTAAGATTTAGTGAAATCTAGTGGTGTAGTTGCTGATTGAAACCCCCTCACTTCACCCTCTCTTTCCTAGAGTGAAGGAGAAACTACGGTGGCCGTGAGACATGCAAAAAATGAAAAGACCCTATCTAAAGCCAGTGTTTGGTTTGTCTGTTGTGAGCGACTGTAGAAACATGGTGGTTCAATATAGCGGACTATGTGGAAGAGGAGCCACAGAGTCTATAGACAGAATAGTCAAAAACATAACAATTCTTATTTTCAGGATTATACAATAATGAAGTCACAGTTATAAATATTATTATTATTATTATTTCATTTCTGCCATATTCTGTAAATAGAGCCCCCTAAATTTGAAACACTGGACCTTTAAGCCAAGCTTTCTCCAACATGGTATAGGAGCTCTTATTTTAGCTGTAGGTGTATTAAGTTCTGTCCTTCAGGCGCTGTCAGCATGCTCTGTAGTTTTGTGTGATATACACATAGGAGAGGTCACCATGGCATAACGCTGTTCCTTTTACACCAATGTGCTGAGGTGCCAGTATCAGATGTTCTGATGGAGGTAAATGGGGTAGAGAAGGGTCACAGTGATCGGGCACTGAAATGACCGCTGACAGCAGCAGAGAGAGGAACAGTTTTGAAGTTTGACAGCGATGAGCGAGATGATTGGCTCACAGAAGTCACAGTAAACTCTGGTTGGCTGAACTATCAGTCAGCTGGTTGAGAAAAAGAAATAAGGAAGGAAGGAACTGAAGGAGTTGACTAACTGGAACCTTCTTTATTTCACCCACGCGTCTCAGTGCAAGACCTTTGTTAGGGTGCTGATTAGCTGCTTGTGACGGCTATGACTGATTTAAGCAGCAGAGTATCTGCTCTTTGCTTAATTGAGGGAAGGAACTGGATTGCCTGATACCTCCTGCACGGCCTAGTGATCATTATTTAGACATCATTTAGCATTTACCACTAGTCTTCCAGAGGAATGCTCACTGACCTTTTGCCACATTTCACCACACATGATTACAGAAAATAAATGGTTTCATATATTAGCTTTGTCCCATAAGCAAAGAAAAGTATTGCTCCATTACTTCTGCTCATCATCCTCAATGACTCCTCAAGGCACTTATGTGTTCACTTACAGCCTCCAGTGAAGCCTCAGGGAGGCATTGAACAGTACCTGACTGTAAGCTGTGGTTAGGTGTGCACACAGAAAGTGGATTTCTTTCCGAGACAACATGTGTCACAACGTGTTTGACAACTCCTGCTTGATGCCATTGATGTAAAATTATTTTAGCATTAAATAACATTTACAGCTGATCGGAGGCTCAGTCAGATATTCAGAGCCATTTGGTCTCAGATAGTTGTTATAAACCTTTTTTGCTAGGTAGAATAGAGCATGTAGCTTTGTTTAATGCTGTTATATGTTGCTAGGTTGCAGCAGACATAAAAGGTAAATGATGCAGTGAGCGAGGTGGGAGTGCTTTGATTTGACTTACTGACACTCATTAGAATACCAGTCAGGCAAGCACAAAGCAAGGTCTAGTCTAATGGTGATGGAATTATGTAAGATAGTTGCTTATACAAACTTTTATTAGTATAAAATATTTGTGTGGATGAAGCTTTGCAGAAGACACACCAACAGCCAACTTAGGTTTTGATAGAATGATCTCAATAATATGACAGATGATTACACAACAATTTAACCAATTGTGTGAGTTGTTGAAACCTCGAGGAAGTCATTCATTGCGCAAAGATATGGTTTCTAGCACTCCAGGGATTTAACAGATTTTAACAGAATGCCTCACTGCTGGTGATGATAATGTATCAAGATTATCCTACTTACATACCATATTTCCTCTGCCAAATGTTGAGCTGTAGCTCATTCAGAATGTTTAACCAGGATTACTCCAGCTTCCAGATAGCTACAGATAGTGCTGCTAATAGTGTATAAATCATGGTTTAGGCCCCAAAAAACATCTCTCATACGCTTGTAGGAAATAAATAAAGTAGTCCTCTTAGATCCATTCACTCAGGTTAGCTAGTACTGGTGGTATTAGGAAAGGTCCTGCTGTGTGTGTGTGCTGGTTCACTGTCACCGTTACCTTCCTGTGTTTTTCTTGCCTCAACAAGTCCAAATGTCTGCGGTGCATCCAGTCCACTGGGACAAACTGCCAGAAGATCTTAGATGTTTGTCTTTTCATGTGTGGATGATTGAGATTTGAGACTGTCAATTGGATTGTGGTCTGGGCTTTGAGGAGGCCATTCCAAGACATTTGAATGTTTCCCCCTAAACCACTCGAGTGTTGCTTTAGTAATATGCTAGTAGGTCATTATTCTGCTGTGAACCTCCGTTCCAGTCTCAAATCTCTGGTTTCCATAAAGAATTTCCTTGTGTTTAGCACCATCCATCAGTCCTCCCTTCCAGTTCCTGCTAATGATGCTGCCACCACCATGCTTCACTGTGGGGATGGTGTTCTCGGGATGATGAGAGATATTGGGCTTGTGGCAGACAGATGTTGTTTTTCTTGCTGCAAAAAGCTCAAGATTAGTCTGATCTGACCAGAGTACCCTCTTCCATATGTGTGAGGAGTGTCCAGCATACTTTTTGGACACACAAAACATGTTTGCTTATTTTTTGTGTTGGGTTATGTTTTGGGCGGCCCTCTCTTGCCACTCTTTCCATTTTTGAATAATGTCTTTAATGGTGCTCTGTGGGATGTGCAAAGTTTTGGATATTTTTTCGATAACCCAACCAATCTGTACTTCTTCATAACTTTGTCCCTGACCTGTTCAGACAGTTTGTTGTTCTTCATGGTTATGGTTATGTGAAGCATACTGAATGGCCTCTGTTTATGAACTTACTGTCCTCAGTGTAAAGATATAACTATCTAACTTTACTAACTTTTATTGTCTTTGCAGGGGACAACGTCGGATGGGCGGACTTATTTGGCGAAACACTACAGAATGCCAATACTGTGGATCAGTACTTCCTGAATGAGTGTTGTAAGTGTTGGAAATGCTTCAGGCTACATTCATGATTTTATACCAGCCTACCAACTTATTGAAAATCATGAGAAAGTTTCAGAGCTTCCCTGTAAACATAGTAACTCACTGTCACATGAGCGTAACCGTAGTGACTCATTTGTCGCATCTGAGCTGTAACCATAGTAACTCAGTGTCATACCTGAGCTGTAACCTGCATGTTCACGGTTTGAGAGGAGACAGAGAGACGCTCTACTGCTGCCAGAAGAGTCACTGATGAAGCCGTTTTCACAAATATACTCCAAACGAAGTCCAGACATGAGTTCCTTTTTCACACATGTAGCAGACATCAGGAGACTGTCCATGTCAGACGGGTTCTCACATGTTGGAAAAGGCTCAAAATGACCAAAAAAACATAAAACTAGCTGTGATAGAAAGGCGTTGGTGTTAGTGTTCAATGACTCTGAGCAGCAGCATGTACTGTATGGGAATAAATGAGCCTACAGTTTATGTATATGTCAAGATGAATTGATGACTAATATATCAGTTTTAACAGACGACATCACATTTCACTGATTTTAGCTTCCCTCCACTGGCTTCTGGTGCGGGATAGGATTGATTTTAAGATTTTACTGATCACTTTTAAAGCCCGCCGGGGTCTGGCCCCTAACTACATCATGCCAACATGTTAATCCCGTACAAACCAGTTCGCAGCCTTAGATCCTTGGGTGGATCACTTCTGGTTGTTCCAAGATCGAGGCCCAAAACTAGAGGTGATCATGTCTTTTGGGTCCGCTGCTCTTGAAAGCGCTTTGTAAACTCTGTTTTTTAAAGGTGCTGTATAAATTAAAGAAAGTTATAATTATTATTATTATTAGCATCACCGTGCAGCAGTGACTTCTTCAGACCATCAGGAGGAAAGTGAGAAATGTAAATCTGAAAGGTTAATGGACGTGTGGCGTGAGAGCCACAGTGTTAATTGCGTGGGTCTACAGTCACTGTGTGAGAGCTGTCACCCCCTGAGTGGGTCGGTCAACTTAACACCTCACAAAGTGTGAGGAGCAACATAGAACGTCACACACATTGTGTGCCCAGTAGCAGTTGTGGCCTTAAAGAACCATGAATGAGTGTGTATGCCCTGAACAAATTTTATTTTCATTTACATTGACATGACACCAGGAATATGAGATTGTGGCCTGCCATGACTTAATGAATATAACACTGTATATAAGAATACAGTATAAGAAACACTGAATTTTATAAAGCCACTGACAAACAGCCTGCACCGATGAATCCATAATTAAATGTCATTTAAAGACCAAAAATGTCAAACATCATCATAAATTGAATCACTTTCGGCCTCATAAATTATGATGGGCATTTTTCATTTCAACAATCGCTCAATAAAGAAAATAACCATGAATTATAACCCTCATTATGGCCAACAAAGGTTTCATGTTTCCCACAGGACCATTGCTATCAGTTCTAAGCACTCTGTAATAAGCCTCTAACCCTGTGTGTGTGTGTGTGTGTGTGTGTAGTCTTGCAGGAGTATCCAGAGAGTTGTGACTGCATACAGACAGATGTCGAGTGCGTGGAGGTGAACCTGCAGGAGGTTCCTCGACTTTCTCCAAACATTACCTGGCTGTAAGTGTCCCTTGACTGCAGTGTGTGTGTGCGTGTGTGTGTGTGTGTGTGTGTGTGTGTGTGTGTGCGCTTCTCTCTTACAATTTGAGTTCAAAGTGGGAAGCCTCAGGAAGTTCTTTTAGGTCAGGATCTGTCTTCAGCAGGGTTTCTGACTGCCGGTGACTGTTCTTAAAAACACAGAAACAATTACATTTGTTACATTTCCTCTGCCCTTTGTTGGATTTTGCTCTCAGCTATTTTTGCATTCTTAGACATTTCAGCACTTACAACCATCCGCTTGCTTTATGACCTTTCTTTTGTAATCTGCTCTGGCATCTCTGCTCTTTTATTTTAAGCCCCAGGTTTAACATACCCAGTCTTGTTTGTAATATCTCCTCAAATTAGATTACCTGAGTGTTTTTTTTACTCAGCACAAAAGAGAAATTAAAGTCAGGAACTTTGTTGTTGTTTGTACGTGCTGGTCAGTGTCTCTGCAGTTTTTATATTCAATTGGGCCAGATTCCAGTGAGGATGGACCAGCTGTATGTAGATCTATCACGACTTCAGAGCAAAGCCAGAGATCAGGGGTCACACTTATTGCCTAAATGGAAACTCATCTCTCTCCCTCTGAGCCCCTTCATCATCTCCACGTCCACAGAACATGAAGTCTCAAAAACATTCAATGTTTTTCAGCTGAAAATGAGTTTGACTTTTGGTTGACTTTTTTAAGTCTCCCACAGTATCTCAAAAGAAATAGTAACATTTTGGTAAATATGGCACAAGACGACAGACAGTCGCTGCGCCCAGATAGAAATAGTTCCAGTATGTCCATGGCAGACATTTTGACTTGGTGGGAATAACAGTCATTCCCACCAAGACACAACAGTCCCATTAAGTGTATTCCTGGTAGTGAGCCTGCATGCGCAAATTCAGCTCACATAAATGGAATGCAGTCGTAGGTCGTAGGACTAGAAAGGTGCTATATAAGTACAGACTATTTATCTTGACCTCAGTAGAAAATGTCATTAGGTCAAGGAAAGACTTAAAATACAAACAAAACAAACAAGATAGGAATGTTGAATGCAAGAAGATCCATTCAAATAATAATTAAATAAAAAGAATTGAGCGAGGGGCTACAGTCAAGTCTATTCACATGTAATAGCTCTTATTGTGGCTGCTGCTTAAATACTTCTGGATCATTTGATTCCACAGTTAGAAATTGTTACATCTTGACCGTGGAAGCAGGTAAAACACAGGTGGTGGTTGTTTATAACAGTATGACGGCTCAGTTCCATGAGGTGTCCAGGACTTCCCTAGTGTAATGCAGCGACCATTACTAAACCGTTAATAAGTCGTTTCCCTGCTATGGTGTGTGAATGTCTGCTCTGCAACCAGTCCATTCAGTATTCCTGTTCAATGCATTCATTTTTTCAATGACCTATTTTATTTATTTAGTTGAAAGTAAATTTGGACTCCCTGAACAAAAATATTCATTACTCATTTCTAATTTGAAATTTATGTTGCTGTTAACGGCTGTTAGCTGTCGCTGCCCTTCCTTCACACACACTCCTAGTTGTGTCTGTCTGTGAGGAGACATCGGACAAAGCTGTAATAAAAATCTGACTTCTTATAACAACAGTGTCCAAAATAAAACACACAGCAGTCTGTAAATCCTACTGGGAGGTTCACCCAAAGAGATTTGATGAATATTAGCTACATGTTAGCTAACTAAGTTGGTCTTGGTCTTGGTCTCGATACGCTATGATCTTGGTCTTGACTTGGTCTCAGTTCAGATGGTCTTGACTACAACACTGCTATACAGTAGTGTGATGATGTGGCCATCCATAAAATGACCCGTAGACATTCATTTCTCCTCCTCTAAATGTTTAATTTTCACGATCTAATACTAAGATGTTTGGGGACATCACTGAGGAATTTCGTCAGATGTCATGCATATGATTCTCGTCACACTCTTGACCTTTATAAAATGTTTTTAAAAAGCTTTTAAATTTTGGCATTTATATATGCTCATTAGTATGCTTAGTTTTACTGTGTCTGGAATTGTTACATGAAAGAAAACAGGTTATGTAACCTGTTTTTCTTCCATCACTCTGTTGAGTTAAATTGAATGATACATGAACACCTGGACATGCTGTCATGTTTTTATCTTTTCATAAAAACAACAACAATTTCCTGTCATCTCCTTAGTCCAAATCAATGTTAAAGTTCTAGTAAATACAGGAAGTTGCTGCCAAAAGTCTCTGCAGTGGCTGCCTTTTAGTTTTGGCACTGTCTGGCCTTGCTTTGTATTTGATTTTAAAACTGAAATATATCTAAGCAGTTTGATCTCAACCACCATCTGATTTTCTAAAGTCTGAACACAAAAGATGACTGTGCCTTTGCTGTGATTGCACCCATACGCGAACATCCACAGCAGAGAGTCTTTCAAGAGAACTGCAGTATTCAAAGAAAAGATTATAGGTTTTACACATTAAACTCAGCAGAGGAGTGGAGAGGGGTTATCAACAGCCACCAAGACATCAGCAGGCATTGAGGTGTTTCTCCACTCACTTTGGACTTCAGTCATGTGTTCTTCCCAACAACTGTACTGTAAGTGCAATATAAAATTGCTGGGAGCCCAAGTAGATCAGTATTTGTGGATGGTAGAGATGAAGTGAAGTTTGAATTGTGGATGTACAGTTAATGAACAGTGGAAACCTTTCTTTTATTTCAGATCCACTTACATGTTTTGCCAAAACCTGATTTCACTCATCTGGATCATAGGTCTTGATATTACTGCTCCCTTAAGCTTTCTAAATAATACATAAAAAGCCTCATTAATAACCTTGGTAACCTTAACAACTGATTGATGATGCCTCTAAAAATGTGACCCTTTTATGACTACATTTACGTCATCTCACTCTGACCTTCAGCACCAACAAATGCACCAATGTAGATCTATGATTCTTATCTCCAAGCTGTGCCAAACTGATTTGTAAAAAAAAATCTAAATTTGTCCCATCTGCAGAAATTTTGAGATAAAGACTAAAAGGCAGTTCAAATGTGATTTCTCCACTTCTGGATGCAGTAGATGTGAGATGATGATGATGATGATAATAATAATCTTAAAATAACAGCATCTGTAATAGTCAGTTTCTATCCCATTTTGAAGGTTTCGTATCTCCAGCTGGTGTGAAATAGATCACATCGCTCTTTGTAGTGTAATGTTTCATTTACAATGAATTCTCAATCCTGAACTCATCAGTATTGAAATTCTTTTCACGGTTACAGGCTTGTAACAATCTGTTGTTGATATATTTACAATGACAGAAATATTGCTCCTGTATTTGTTGTCCTAGCTGACTATTTCTTGGAGATTTGTTGCCCTCTTTATCTTTCTTGTGCATAATGAAAAGTTTTTCAGATTTTATTGCCAGTGTGTTTTATTGTTCATCACATCCTTTATGGTATTTCTGTGTGTTGATGTGTGTATAATGTGTAATATTTTAGTCAGATTAGCATGTTACGGCTCATGTACTTCCTTTTTGCTGCTTGTGGTTTGACTTGCTGGTGCATTTAAGTTATCTGAGTTTCAAACAGACGGTTTACATCAATTCTAATTTAATTTTTTTGTCTCATCTGCTTAGACCTTTCTTCTTGCTGAGATGTCTGGTGCCAGGCATGTGCCTTTGTTTGTAGATGGCTAAGCTTGTGTTAGAACATTTTTATGTTCCAGGCCTTGTAGTAACCTTTTCAGATTGCAAGACAGTAGACCTTTTCAAATCTCCAAATCATTACCGTGCCTGCTCTGACAGATGGTACTTCTGTTATTAAATCTGATGCCCAGGACTCTTTAACAGCCGTTTCTGAATAACACAGTGGTAGTTAATATTTCTGTGTCTCTGTTCAATGCACATAGTGCTTCACACCTCTCATCCTTTCTCCCTCTCTGTATCTGTTATGCATAATGTGTGTTTTCTAACTCTGGCATTTCATGGGTTCTGTTATAGGTCACTGAAGAGCAATCAGATCCGAGTGTTGTCTGATTCTGTTTTCTCAGAATACTCTGCCCTAGAGAGACTGTGAGTATTTTTTTATGTGTTTTATTCATGTGCGTAAAACTGCAGCTACTTCCTGACAATCTGTTAGAGGAGATTTTATGAAAGGTGACAGTAAACAACAAGAAAACACAAATGAACAGGCCTGAAGCAGGCATGTACATTACATAGATTAAATTAATAGAAACTGAGTACTTTAAATTCATATCAGTAAAAGAGAATTGATGTGATGTTGTTATTTCAGGTGAACAAAAGTGAAAACACTCCCTGCTGATATAATTATTCATGACTGTCTACACAACTCTCATCAGGTTCAGGTTCAACTCTCAGCAATTCCATATAAACATAAATGTGCTGTAAATGATCCAAAACAGAACATCACAGAACACACACATTGTGCACAGTTCATTTAATAAAGGAGGTGCTTCTTCAAAAGATCTATTGATATCTGACATCACACTATAGAAATATTAGAAAGACAAAACCAAACGTGTAAATCAATACTGTGTGGCCTTTTAGAGTGAATCCATTTGGTATTTAATTAAGACATCTTCCTCATCTTTCAAGACACACTCCATTACACTTTAAACTATGTAATGGAATGAATGCTATTGACAGTTTTAATGTTTGAGATGTGATTTCACTGTGACATGTCTCTGCCAGTCAGCCATTTGTGCCTCTGTGCCTGTTTTTTTTTTTTTTCTTCCATCAGTTACTGCATTTCTTTGCAGAACCAGATCAGCTGGTATCATCTGGTTCCCAAGCCAAGTCCCTATGGACTGAGCTACTGCCGCCCCAGGTGCCGCCATGTACAGGTGTACTGTGATGACAACTGTACAAGAAACTCTTTGCTAATGAAGTTTTTAATCTGTTTATATTTTTCATTTCACCTTTTAAAACAGACAGGAAAAAAATTCACAAACTGCAAAGAGAAAATAGGCCGTTGTCCATTTTTCACCAACGGACATACGTACATTTAAAATGACATTTGATAACAGAATGTTAGGTTGTTATTTTGTCCACCCTGCTGTTTCCCCTTACATTATTCACATGACAATATAATACATTGTTTACACCCACACAACTTTTCCAGGCTAGGCGATTCGGTGTCTGCCTGTAGAGTATTTAATAGAGTTTATGGTATCCTCCTGTCATCTGAAGCTGAGTGTCTCACATTATACTGGTGCAGAACTGGATCAGCAGCTCCTTGGGCAGGTTGAGCTTCCTGAGCTGGCGCAGGCAGTACAACCTCTGCTGGGCCTTTTTGATGATAGTGTTTGTGTTGGACTCCCACTTCAGGTCCTGGAAGATTGAGGATCCCAGAAACCTGAAGGTTTCCATGGCAGACACAGTGTTGTTGCTTATGGTGATTGTTCTGACCACACCAGCAGACCAGCCATTCAACTGTCTGTATGCAGGCTTGTCACCGTCCTGAATGAGGCCGATGATGGTTGTGTTGTCTGTGGACTTGAGGAGTTTAACAGATGGGTCTCTTGAGGTGCAGTCGTTGGTGTAAAGGCAGAAGAGCAGTGGGGAGAGCACACACCCCTGGGGGCCACCAGTGCTGATAGTCCAGGACCTGGATGTGATGCTCCCCAGCCTCACCTGCTGCCTCCTGTCAGTCAGGAAGTTTGTAATCCATTGACAGGTGGAGGCGGGCACAGTGAGATGGGTGAGCTTGGTGTGGAAGTCTGGAACAATGGTGTTGAACATCGAACTGAAGTCAGCAAACAGAATCCTTGTGTATGTCCCTGCAGAGTCGAGGTGTTGCAGGATTTAGTGCAGTCCCATGTTGACTGCATCATCCGTTGACCTGTTCGCCAGGTAGGCAAACTGCAGGGGGTCCAGCAGGGGGTCTGTGATGTCCTTCTAGTGCAACAACAACAACCTTTCAAAGGACTTCATGACTACAGATGTGAGGGCGACGGGCCTGTAGTTATTTAGTCCTGTGGTTTCTTGGGGACCAGGATTATTGTGGAGCTCCAATGATCTGTTGAAGATCTGAGTGAAACTGGGGACCAGCTGATCAGCACAGACCTTCAGACAGGAGGCACGCACATGTCCTCACAAAAGCTGATGTATGATGTCACGGTAGCAGGCTTGTAGTTCAACTTTGGCCTTGTTGGTCCATCTCCTCACCGTCTTGACCACAGGCATTGCAGATTTTAGCTTCTGCCTGTAGGTCGGGATAAGATGAACCATGCAGTGATCAGAAAGTCCCAGGGCTGTAAGAGGAGAGAGTTATAGGCGTTCTTTAATGCTGTGTTACAGTGGTCCAGAATGTTAGTGTTCCTGGTGGGACACTTAAAATGCTTATACTTAATTTCCTCTCTAAACAAAAGATAAATATTTGAAGGAGGAGGAGGAGGATTAGTACAGAACAGGCAGTCTCTGTTCTCTGTAACCTGAAGTGAAATATAATAAAACTGTCCTCTTCATCATTTTTATTGCCTCTGCTTAATGTTCTGGGATAACATGTATTATCACTTAACTAGACAGTAGATGTTAAACAACACAACGCTATCAGCTGGATGATACTGTGATGACAGAACATATTGTATTATATCATCATTAATGAAGGCTTACTGGCTATTACACAGTTGTACAGTGTGAATTCAATAAAATCTCTGCAATATCATCATCCAGGCTGGTTGTGAGATCAATGCACACACAGGCTGAAAATCCTGCACTTGGTCTCACGTATTCGTTTAGTTATATAAAATGCTATTTAAATGGATTAACTTTGGTCACAAAATGTGTGATGACATAGATGGCTGTAAGTTTTCTGCCGGTCTGCAGAATCTAGACTAATTATAGTTTCTCATTGATAGGGAACACACAAACATTTTCACCCAAAGCGGTGTTATAGTCCTCAAAATCGGTCTTGGTCTCAAGATCACTTTTTAAAGGCCTCGGTCTCGTCTCGGAATCGACTGCATTTTTATTCGGATTTGTCTCAGTCTCGGAAAGAGGACTCAGGATTTTAGTTCAAGACCAGTCAAGACCACAACTGTGGGTATGTTACTCAATTGCCTGTGCATTGTCTGATTTATTTGTTAACTGTCTGGGAGGAGACATCAGTCGAATATTCAGGAATTATAGTAAAGTTTCCTTTACTATTCGTTTACTATAAACGACAAAAAGTTCATCTGCAAAACAGCGTCCAAAAGAACACACAGCAGTTTGTAAATACTCCAGGACGATGCTCAATGAGGTGACACAATGTAGCAACCTTCAGTGTTTTCGTTAATATTAGCTACCTAAGTATGATATATACAACACCTTCACAAGACCTAGAGAATGAATCATCGAGGTGTTATTGTTTTAGCTGATGTTGTTGATTTCATGGCTTGTATTGTACTTTTAGCATTTTTAGACTACTGTGTGTTGTAATAATGTCTGTGTGTCTTGTGTCTGTTTTGGTTTGACCTGTTCTTAGTTTGTGCTGCTGCCTGTCTTGGCCAGGACTCTCTTGAAAAAGAGGTTTTTAATCTCAATGGGAGTTTTCCTGGTTAAATAAAGGTTTAAATAAATAAAATAAAAATATACTGTCTGCCCTCAAAGTCTTGGTCTTGTCTTGGTCTCGGTAGAATCTGGTTTTGTTTGGTCTTGACTACAACACTGATGGAAAGATACACATCTCTAAACTTTAACCACAGATCAGATCAAAGGGTCATAATTTGCATCTGAGCAGCTGATCGTCCCCTGCAGATCATCGTCCTCTGTGCTGATGCGTGTATTATCCTGTCACTCTTGAAACGTAAAAGGGGAAAGAATCGTGCAGTGGATGATAATGACGCTATAACAACAGCATATTAATCATTTTGACCATTGTTTCCAGTTTTCTGCAGAACAACAGCCTCCAGTTCATATCCAAAGACGCCTTCAGCGGCCTTCACAGTTTAAAGAGGTTGTAAGTACCCCGCTCACTTCATTCGTTATCTCTCCTGCATTTTATTTTCTGTCACTTTTTTCTCACCTTCATGTTAATCTCAGATGAGCTCATCTCTCAGGTGTCAAATGAAGAGTGAGCAGGAAGAAATCAATCGATTGGTTGGCTGGGAGTCTAGGAAGATTTCCAGACAGATTTAAAGAGGAAAAATATATCAAACCCACGGCTCTTGCTGCGATATTGATGATGTTTAAATTCCTTAATTTAAAGGAGTGACTATATTCTACTGAGCAGTTATTCTTCTTATTCTGTAAATTCTGATGTGCCTTACAAAACGCTTTCTCCTGTTATATTTCTTTGACTGAAATTGTCTCTGTGACTGTAAATTGGAGCTGACACACACAATTCAGAACAACTGTGAGAGGAATGTGATGAAAATCAGCGGAAGCCAGGCATCACAAGTGGAGTTCAGATTAACTAAAATCCACTTGAGCCGTCCACAAATGTCAATCCTAAACGGTTACCTAAAGGTTACTCGTGTACATACAGTAGGGTCAGAAAATGTATGATTAAGAAGAAGACAGAATATTTACAGATTTTTCATTATTGATTAATCTGCTAGACATTTTTTTATTAATTTATTTAAAAAATAAATTATGATAAAAGATAAATGATTTTGTCTGATCAAAACCCAAAGATATTCACTTTACTCTCATATATGACAAATCATATATCATATTTTTAAATCTAAGGACCATGGGTATGTTCCTGTGCACTGTGTGGAATATGTATTCATTGATTTCTCTGCTTTCTCTCAGGTTTCTCAGTGAGAACTTGATATCCTCCCTTAATCCTGGTGTATTCAGGGATCTCCATCAGTTAGAGTGGCTGTGAGTAACACACACGCACACACACAGATTGAAAGGCACTGTAACTGTTGAAATATACCAGACCACATTCAAAGACACATGTAGTAGTTAGTTCTGGCAGTGTGTCTTGCTCTTTTTTTTGTTTGGTTTGATTTAATTTGATTTAGGTTTCAGACATGAATGCTTGTTTTATCCATACTTGGGCATCCTTGTTGGCATCTGGAATTTATTTGCGGTTCCCTCACGAAAACAAATTTCCCCTCAATGTGCTTAAAATCATCTGGGCAGGGTGGAGGGTTAGGCGAGTTATATTTATTCGTACCCATAATGACTTATAAATTATGTGCAGCTGTGTGGATTGAGTCTTATTTTCCCTGTGAAATCAAATTGGAGTCAAGTGCACCATAAAACAAAAATTAATTTATCTTTATCTCATGATGTCAAGAGCTTTGGGAGGTGGAATATGATGTTACTGGTCTGGAGATTTAATCGGTGGCCTTTGTCTTAGGCGAGAGTCTGTCAACAGTGACAATTTGATGCTACTAGCCTCCCTGACTCTTCAGTGAAAACATGTCAACCATCTGCCAAACAGCAGAGCTAATGTTACAGTACAGTTTTATACAATTTTTGTGAGGTCCATTGAGTGACATTTATTATCCAGCCGGAGTAAGTTTGAAAAAGAAGCAAAATGTGTGTGCGTGTCGTGTTGCAGGCAATGCTTCACTTTTATTCTCTGATTTTGTTTAATCTCTTTTCCTCCATTAGACACCTCAGAGTAACTGTACTGCATTAAAGGAAAAGTTCCACATTTTAGCTTAGCGCAGCATAATGAATGCAAACCAGGGGGAAGCTAGCCTGTTTCTGTGACAGTTAACAAAAAGATATTTTTACTACTTAGCATGTTATATCCTGTTAGCTGCAGGTGTTACATTGAAGAAGCTCCAGGAAGTCACTGCGCCACGCCAAGAAACAATTACGGCACACCACGTCCTGTAAATCATAACTGGCTGTCTTAATATTTTATGTTTATGTGTTAAATTACACATTAAAGTGTTAGTTAGTCAAATTTAAGTGCTGGTTAAAGGATTTTTTTAATCTCTAGACACAGCCAGGCTAACTGTGAGCCAGTTCTTATGCTAAGATCAGCAAATCACCAGTTGGCTGCAGCCTCATGAATGGTGTACAAACATAGGAGCGGCCTCAGTCTTCCCATCTAAATCTTGGTAACAGAGCAAATAAGCCTATTTCCCATAATGTTGAACTATTCTTTTAATAACAGTAAAATAATACATGAAAATGAATTGAAGTGCTTTGTTTGATTTTTGTTCCAGGATGTTGGATCATAACCCGCTCAGCATCTTGTCCCAGGATGCTTTCATTGGGCTTCAGTCTCTCATGTACCTGTGAGTTTTATCATTTTTCTTTATTCATTTGTGACCTGAAAATAATTCCAGCCTTCTCTGAGATGAGACATGGTATGAGATTCTGTTGTGCAAATATCTGCATCAAAAAATCCATAGCCTGTAATTCTAATTATAATACACATTGTGTTTGAGAACACCATGCTTGTTTCCACCCTTCACGTTCATGTACCTTTTTATCGCTCACCGTCATCGTCACTTCCTGCCTCCTCTTCCAGTTTCTGCCTTGCTGACCTGGCTTGGATCAACCCTCGCTATTGTTCTTTGTACAATACTGAGATTACGACATTGTTGTCACACAATCATGTGGTTCAAAATCGCATTCATTCAATGAGTATTTATGATTTTTAAAGAAATTAGATGAATTATGCAACTGTTTTTAGATCCTTGCTGCAGACGTGGGGTTCCTGTGCCCTGTCTTTACTCAGCAGTGGTTGAATGTTGTGACAGATGCTCATGAAGATGTTCATGCAGTGAAATCAGTCATGTGTTCATGATTGACATTCAATTTCCTGTTTTCTGACACTGAGTTTCTGGTTATTTATTCTCCTCATTTTCATTCTTTATTCTCCAGGTATATAAGCTCTAAATTCTATGCGTCATCTCAGCTCTGTAATGATGGTTACTGTTAGTGTTGAGTGTTTAAATGGTGTCAATCATTTTAATCATTGTTTTACAGTAACATGTTTTCCTTCTCTCATCAGATCCATGGTCGACACCTCACTGCAGCAGCTTCCTCACCCCAGCCTCTGCCAACACATGCCCGCCTTGGACTGGCTGTGAGTCTGACACTGTACTGATGTCTACTCTCTAAAGACGTTACCTGACCTGACCTGACCTGACCTGACGTGTGTGTGTGTGTGTGTGTGTGTGTGTGTACATAAAAAAACAAATTAGGCTTAATTAAAGGTGACAGGGGGCTGCATAGCTTGGCAATATGAGGATCAGATGAGTGGAGGTGAAGGGTCCTTAGCTGTCCTCAGAGCGGTCGGTCAGCTCGACAAGGTATTTTTGGAAGTGCAAGCAGCAAGTGCAGACTGGAGAGCACCCGCCTGATGAGTCTAACAACCTCATGCTTTCTGTAGCTCTTATGACTGCTGGTCAGCAGTCGCACACACTCCACTGATTTAACTTCCAGAGAAAAAGCTGTCTGTCCTTCAGCTGTTTCTCTGTTGGTTTTTCTTCCCCTCAAACAAAAAACTAGATGTCACACAGCACTATACATGCCCCACAAGGCTGTGTCCTGAGCCCCTTCCTGTTTACCCTCTACACCAATGACTGCACCAGCCCCTCACCTGTCACTACACACATCAAATACTCTGACGACAGTGCTATACTTGCACTCCTCAAAGACAGTAACTGTTTTAAGACTTCATCTCCCACTTCACACAATGGTGCACGGACAATAATCTAGAACTGATTGTTAAGAAAACAAAAGAACTGATCATCAAAACTGTAGACTTTTTTAAAAAAGTATACTCCAACTCATTCTCCTGTTCTGTGTAACCTGCTTCTTCAACATGCTAACTGCCTCCAATGAGAACAACCATTGGTCTCCCTACCACCAACCTCACACAGAGCACGCAGTATAGCGCATGACCCCAGCCAACCCCTCCACTCATCCTTACCGCTCCCATCTGGTCCCTGGCCTGTAAACAAGCGCGCTATGGCAGGAGATTTGTCCCGTCTGCCACAGCATCCCTCAACAAAACATCCTGGTAACCGCCATGTGCAGAGAGCTGTGGATATGGGATATGGATGGATTAATGTGCTATATTGAATGTTTATTTTGTGGTTATGCTGTGGTGTTTAATGTATCTTTGTGTTTATGTATGTATGTCAGACTTTGTACAGACTGTGGCAACTAATTTCCTTGTAAAGACAATAATAATATCTATCTACATACAGCATATTTACACATGAACACCACATGTGTCATGTCTCGTTAAATGTGCATGCTGTGTCCTTTTTTCTGCTCTCAGGGATCTTGAAGGAAACCAGATTCAAACTCTCAACTACTCGATATTGAAGAGCTGCAGCAAGCTTGAAGTTCTGTGAGTGTCACACTTTAAAACTTTATAAGGTCCCTTTGCTGCGTGTCCCATACTCCCTACAGCTGTCACTGTAAAACCTTAATAAAAGCCAAAATGCCTTGAAACACAATTGCTTTTAGAAGTTTACAAGAGTCATTAGGGATGTTTTCAATCCATTTAGGGAGCTCTTATAGTTTCCAAAAGGCTCGATTACAAATGAGGTGCATTTGCGTTAGCTACATCAGATCCACCCAACATCACTGGCGCTCAATAATTTACTCAGCAGTTGCGTTGCTGACATCATTTATGCATCATTTTGTCCTTAAAAACAAAATCTTTCTACCACATTCCTAATCTGAGCATCAAGAGTGTCCTAATGTACCGTTTAGACATCACCAGACATCACATGGGTCAAAAAGGTTTGCCTTGCAACAACAGAGGTGTTTACATTTAATTGAGTATTAACATGAGATTGAAGAGAAGGCAAAAAAATACCCTTTTCTCCACAAAGAGCAGCTTAAACTGTGATGAGGTTCAGGAGGGTTAAACACCTGAGATGTAGACAGCAGCATAAGCACTTTTAAAGGCAGACAAAGAAAGTACTGGTGGCAGCCTTTTTCATTATAGCTGCTAGAGATATTTTCCCCCAGAGTAAGGGGAATTACAGGGAATAAATTTGTTACCTCTTCAAGTTCCTCACATGACAAAGGGACTTGATTTTAAACACTAAGTCTCAACATGATTGTACAACCTTATGAATATCAAAAGGAAAAGAAAACTACACCTAAATTACAGTTATCAGACGTAGAAAACGTGGAAGTTTTCATGTCACCCAGGGCTGTTTTTCTTTTTAGGAGCTTGTCAGCACAAGCTGCAGTTGTTTTCTGTTCAGGGTCAATTATTAGTAGTTATAATATTCCCAGAAATGTTTAGAACCCTCATTTAAACTTCCTGAGTCTTTTCTTGTTTGCAGTGATAATAGACAGGTTGACAGGACAAGATCGGGCAGGAGGCTTTGTGGACTATGATGTCCACTGAGATACTTTTTATTCTTAGCTTATTACATTCACGTCCTCTTCTTTTTACCTCTGCCATTATGTCCATAGAGGCTGCTGTGCCTTACATTGCCCACTTGTCCAGCTCTAGTTCTGGCGTGACACCAGCTCCACTCCCCATCAACATTTCCCCACGTCCCACTCCTGAAATCCTCCTCTTCCCGGTGGTCCAAACACCTGTGGTACAAAAACTAACGCTGCCCCGCTCAACAAACTGAGCTACCATTAGCTAACAGCAGCTACAGTTGGCAGCAGTTTACTTTACTGTCCATCAGAAAACTCAATCACAGAGAGTTGAGGCGGAGCAGCTGGAGGACATCAGGAGGTGTCCTCAAGTGTTATATACTTCTCACAGGTGATCGTACCTGGAGCCCAAAGTTACATAATGTGGGAACGGACGCACGAATGGCAGAGACACCATTCACCTGATTACAAGTCAGTGTAGCGTCAACATGATTTAAAATCTGTTAGTCTATGGTAGAAAAGTTACACAGTGTGGCTTTAACTTCTGCTGCTTGACTTCAGGGTGTAATGATCATTGTGAAATGAAAAAGAAGAGCAGATTTTGCAATCAATACTGAGCCATACTCAGTCCACTCATGACAATTGGGTAACTACAGTATATCCTGCCATTGCCAAAAATTCAGCTTGCAGAACACCGCTGAATACTGCACATCAAAGGGGATTTAGAAGTCGGCATAGCATATCCAACTCTGACTGAAAAATAATAATACTACTCCTGCACATACCTGCACTACAGCACTGTGTTTACCTCTCAGCTGGATCAGAGAGCGAGAGAAGTCATTCCACTGTGCCTCTCTCTCGTGTCTCTTTCATTTTAAAAGAATACAAATGTGGTGTGTCTCTTTATTGGAGACATTTCTGATCATTCTGACATTTCTGAATTTGTGATCATGATGTAATACACAGCTGAAAACCGATCAGTGTGAAATGTGTGCGCTGCGTCAAATTAGCTTCATCTAGCTGTGTGTCTTGTTGAATCTTGTTAGTCTTGTCAGCTTGACCCTAGAATAGGGAAGTAAAAGTTTTGTCCAACATCGGCACTATTAAGATGTGTTTGAGCATGGCACTGAACTGCCCTCTGCCACAGTTTTACTCTACAGTTCTGAGCAACAGTGTGAATGTGTATGATCAGTAAAAGATTTTTTTTTAAAGAGAAGAAGCACTGAGTCAGTGTTAATAGAAGCAGCATTGTGAGAATTGGTAGCCATATGTGCAGATGCAACAGATGCGATTACATCCAGCCTAAGCAGGGGTCGACCACAGGGCAAGTACCACTTTGCACACGGTGTCTGACAGCAGCTCTGTTCTATTCAGATTACTGATGGACAACCGGATCAGAAGAATTCCTGAAAACACCTTCCAGTCTCTGTGGAAACTGGCTGAACTGTGAGTGTGTTTGTATTTCCATCATTCAGCTCAGCTGTCATAAATAATAGGACATGGTGAGTGTAATCAGTCACTGGTTTCAGGGGAGACTGAAACGTCTGCATGAGCTGCTGATGATGGAGTGTCTGATTACTCATTGAGAATTGATTTTTCACAGACTCAAATTCTGACTAAGGCATCATTAGCTCTATGCATTTATTATTAAAAAGACCAAATCATAAACACCTGGCAGAATAAAACATAGTTTGACCATTTATGTAAATTTGAATGATTGAGTGCTGTTTATTGTCACATAGTGATATACTTTGAGAATGGTTTCATTCTAACCTTCAATTATAATATGATTACATTATGTACAGATTAGTGGATTATTTGATGTGATATTATATTATGATATGTATTAAATTCACCAACAGCCTCAGGCTGATGGTAATTATGTTGATGAGTTGTTGATGATTTGATGGATCCTCTAATGGCTGCCTAGTATTAAGTGACATATGTTTATGAATGACATAAAAAGTAAACAAAATAAATATTTTAGAGTGAAATGAAATCTGGAATAAACAATAATAATAATAATAATTCAATGTAAACAGTGTTTGAAAACATAGTTTAGTATTGATGTTTTGATAAATCCCTGCAAAGCGAATTAGAAATTCAAAGAATGCATATTAAATGCTTATTGGATTTCCACTGGTCAGTATTTATTTATTTTATCGTTTGCTGGTGATTTTTAAAAAAGAAACTTTAGTTAATTTGATGTAAACATGAAATATCTGTGCTTTGGTTTAATGAGTTAGGCTGCTACAGTATGTGTGGTTTGATGAATGCTAAATGGACTGTAATTATATAACGCCTTTCTAGTCTTCCGACCACACGCTTTTTTACACTTTATATCTCATTCATTCATTCACTGATGGCACTGGCTGCCGTGCAAGGCGCCAACTGCTCATCAGTTTTTAGGAGCTAATTCACACTCATCAATCTGGGGTTCAGTAGCTTGCCCAAGGACTCTACCTCCTGAACCATAGCCGCCCATGATGAATAATTAATCCATGAATTTAAGTGAATCTACATGTTTCCTTTTTTTCTTTCTCATTTTCTCTCTCTCACTGTGTTTAGGAATCTGTCCACCAACAGGATAAAGGAGCTGCCGAAAAACACTTTTAAGAACCTCTCCAAGTCCCTCCTTAAACTGTGAGCAGCTGATAAGTGAAAACACATTTTATAGTTGGATTCAGAGAACATGGTGTCAGAGATGTTATCGTAGTGCTGTAAAAACAGAAAATAATGGTTCTTTATCGACTCCAAACTGTCTCTCCACTCTGTTGCATATTTCTTATATGGATGACCATCCTGTATGTATAAAACCGGCATGGAATTACTGCTGACAATCTGTGTTGCATGAATCCACTTAGTTTGGGCGTCTGTCCAGTCGAGCCGGCATCTCTGTCCCCTCTTATCTCTCCCAGCTATGATGGTTGTGATCCCTAATACTTGGTTTTTATGAGCTGGCACAGTGGAGCTGTCTTTTTCAGCCCAGCGGAGCTGGCATCTCATTGCCCCTGGTGCAAAGTCAACACCAAACGGCATCAAGTCGATTGAACTAGAACAAAAGGAAATGAAAATCCACCTCTGGGGTGCGATGCACTGGCACACCCATGGCCCCGGGATCTCCTCTAGGCCCCACATACCGTGTTTTTTAGCGATGCCAATTGTCTTGGATGAAACAAGAGAGGTACAGATTCCTGACTTTAGGTTTGCATGTAGTGAGGACAATGCAAGAAGACTGGGCACTGTCCACTCGGCCTCCCTTTTCCACTTGCTGAGGGACTCACCAGGTGGATCCCAATTCAGCCACATACCAGGACATCCTTGCAGTCCCAGTTGGAGACAGGGAACTCTGCCATTACCCTCCAAAGTATGGTGGTGACCACTGGCAAACATTGAGTAAGGATGGCTATTCCTTGAATTTGTGGTTCCTTAGAGGGGCACAGAGGCTCACAGTTCCTTGGACTTGGATACAGTCCTTGATTTTCTGAGGCGTCCTCCCTTTGATCCTCTTGGGGTTGCTGATTTGAAATGGATTTCCCATTGCATTTCTGTTAAGACACAGCTGTTGTTTCTATGAAAGAAGAGGACACGGTCAGTTACACTGCCAGAGTACTGACTTATGAATAGTATTATTTTAAAGTTATTGAGCTCCAAACAGTCTGTTTCATCAATCAAAATGCTGGTGGATTGATTTGTGGTTGCTGGTTAGATGATGCTCCGTTAACAACTGTGCTGCTCTCTGTTTCAGCCTACTCTGAGATTTCACAGGAGTAAAGTATAATATCAATCTGTCAAGCTCCTCAAAGTACAATGTGAATATTTATTTTACCTTCAATGACTTCAATTGAACACATCCTTCATTTCCTTCATTCTCAGACAGACATGTTCTAAACAAAATGTGGTGTGGGATCTTTCCAGCACATGACTGGCAAAATACCCACACAGAGAGGACATGCAGTATAATAGTGTAACTCAGAACAGAATCTAATCTTGCAGCAGATGGTCAAGGTTTTGCAAAGAAATATTGTTATTTTACAGAGTTTCCCCAAATTATTAACAATTGTAATAATTTGTAGTTATTTTCCGTAAATCAGTTAACAGAGTTTGATTATACACATTTGTGTAAAACTCATATAAGTTACCTTAAAATGAAGACAATTAAGAAAATTGTTGTATGGACATAAACTTATATAATGAGCCACAGATTTAATTACAGATAATTTTTGTCATTTTACATAAATTTGCATGTAATTTAAGAAAGCAGAAAAAAATACTGTGAAAATAATATAGTGTTTGTGCAACCATGAGAAATAACTTAAATTTGTCATTATTGGCATGATACTTAAAATTACAGTTTGGTTGTTAATTTACAGATAACGTCTGTAATTTTACAAAGTTCTGTATAGAATTTTAAAAAACAGAAAGCTACTGTAAAATTGTGATATTTCCATTACATTTACAATTTCTTTTTTCGGTGTACAAATTTTCATCTAACAACAAGCTCATCATAAAATGACCAGTACTTTGCACTGAATCAGTTTCTCTTTATACTGAGAATAACTCAACATCAGTGTGGTCTGTAAACATGATGGCTATGCCAGCAGCACTTTGAAGACGTTAGTGGTTGGATTTGTCTTTGAAGTTACATTCACAAACAATAAGCCTCAAGTCCTTTTACGTATAAAGAAGATTGTGTCCGTCCTTATCCTTCATTTGTGGCCAAACTGAAATACAAACCGGAGTTTAATGCCACCGCAGAGTCAAACCAAATCCTGTAACAGCCTTGTGGTTATCTTCTGCTCTACGTGCATAGCATGATAATGTGGTTCAGACAAAAAAGAAGTCAAGGAAGAAACAGGAAATCTTTCCAAACTATTAGATTTGGATGTGCATTGCACGGATATAAATAACGGTATTAGTCCAGAAATACGTTTGCCAAGAGTGGAGTGCTAATGTGGCACTTTGAGGTGGAAACTCACATGGAAGCCACATTTTCACTGTATTTCATCAACTTTCAAAACCACCTCCACAAACTGTTTGCTCTGTTACTCTTTGTGTCAGGGAGATTTGGTAAAGAGGCATATTAGAGTCATATTAAGTAGAAACTTACAGGAATGGCATCGAAAAACATGTATTAGTACAGTTTATTGTTGGTCAGTGTATGTATAGGTATACATGTATAACTCCATCTGATGTGGAGTTTGAACGTAGTGTCATAAAACATGACAATGACATTTGAGTTTTACTTTTGTCATCCGTTTCTTGTTACAGAAACATTTCCCACAATCCCCTTCTCCACATTCACCCCAGCCACTTCAACCACCTGACACATCTTCAGTCTCTGTGAGTACACACGCAAACACGCACACGCGCTCAAAGAAACTGCGCGGTGATGAAATATCCTGTTTTCCATAGGGCTCTGGAGGGGATAGAGATCCCAGATATTCAGACGAAGATGTTCCTGTCTATGAAGAACCTCTCCCACATGTATGTACAATCCCACAGAAGTATCACAGTTCTCACACGTGTCTGATCAATCACATTGCTTGTCTGTCTCTCACTGTCTCCCTTGTTTCTGCCTTCTGCCAAAACCTATTTTTACTTCCTACTTTCCTGCACCAGCTACTTTAAGAAATTCCAGTACTGCTCCTACGCACCTCATGTGAGGTCCTGTAAGCCCAACACAGACGGCATCTCTTCCTTTGAGGACCTGCTGGCCAACATGGTGCTGCGCGTGTCTGTCTGGGTCATGGCCTTCATTACCTGCTTTGGCAACATCTTTGTTATCGGCATGAGGTCACTGATACGTGCTGAGAACAACCTGCATGCTGCCTGCATCAAAGTCCTCTGCTGTGAGTAACCACACACTATCCTCTCCCAAAATGAGAGCATGCTATGTGAAGGTGGAGAAACACTTGAATAAGTGTAGCATCTGATGGGGTAACAAACAGTGCTAAAGATGAAACCTAAAAACTTAAAAATCACAGAAATTAAACTGAAACTGTTCACATCTCTAGTTTCTTTTTTTCCAGTGAATGATGAAGGCAAATACTTTGATATTTAATCAGAAATCTGTTCTCGAGTCATGAATAGGGATGTCCTGGGTTTGTAGGGCAATAAAAGTGCTGTTGTCCAAAATTGCGCATGTTTGCCTCAAAACTGACAACATAATGAAATCAGTTGTGAAATGAGGCACCAGGTGGAGAGAAAATTTTACCATTTGGAGCTTTGCAAGTACTTGGCGTGTACTGAGACGTTGCAATAATCGAGAAAAAAAAAAGGAATGGGCCCAATGCTTGGGGACATCTAGGCCTGGTTTTGTAGCATTGGACACACTGCTGCACATTTGAAATAATTGGTCACACAGGCAGTAGAGCGAGCAGCTCATGTTGTGCAGTGAATAGAGGCCGATGGATCTCCATGTGTGACCGTGTGTAAAACATCACGCACGACGCTTTGAATTCTGATGAGAACTCTCACATCTTATGAGATGGTCATGGTCATGTCACCTCATGGAGATGATAAAGGAGAAAATCTTTTGCACAAAACAGCTTTAATAGCTTATAGCTTTAGCAGTGATTATCACGGTCAATATTGCTCAACAGTCCTTAGCAGCAGCGTTATAATTGATAGCCTCTTGAGATGAACTTGAGAGGTGGCTCCCTCCGATGCGCTGTCCAGAAATCTTTTGTCACAGTGAAACATCTTGGTTTTATCGAGGTTAGTAAAATAAATCACAGCTTGGGGACATGTAGAGTTTTGTGACTTTAATGAAAGGAAAATGGAGAAAGAAAAGGAAATGAAAGGAGATGGTGTCATTGCTGTAGCTGCCACCAGCTGTAGCTGTAGCTATTATTATACAATGATTAATAATAAGACACTGTCTGCCAACTGGCTGTACATATTGTTGTTAGCTGTGTCATACATTATATTTTAAAAACAGAGGTAGTTGGAGTTGAGGCAAGGAGTGTAACATCTAACAAAACTCTTACAGTAAATGCAAAGATCTTAATGTGTGAGCACAGTCCACCACGAGGACCCTCGTCCTTGTCATTTCATTTTTAATAATGAGTAAGATAAGTCATAAAAGGATTTATAAACTCAACTTCAGAAAGGATTGGAGATGTCATCAAGAATAATTTCAAAGTAATAAAAAGTTACATTCCAACAAACAGTCACACGCAGCAGAGAAGGTTTGATGTATAAATCAAAGGCTTCAAAAGACAGAACATCTTAACAGGGTTTGAGGCGCCTTCAAGAAGCCTTTTAATAAAAACATACCCACTGCCTTTTAATGAGCAGTTTGACTTCTCTTCTTCACTGTACACCTTTTGTTTCATCTCTACTTTAGATTATAATGTCCCTCAATTATTTCTTCAGTTCTCTTGTGTCGGGTTTACTTATATAACCCCATCACTCTCACTCTGTCACTGTCTTTTTGTTCACTCTGCTCTCTCACTTGTATTTAGGAACTATTGAAACTATAGCTTGAAGTCTTGAAGAAAAAATAAGTTGTTATTAGTCTGCTAATTTTCATCCATGTCATGCAGGAAAACTAAAAATATGCTCAAGCCGCAACAACACTAGTGATTATTCTGGGGAGTGTTTTGTCTGATGAAGCCAGGACTCAAATACACAACGCCAGACAGGAATTAGTACAAAAATCTTTACTTGCCACAATAGTTTGCCTACAGTCACTTGCCAACACATAGTCTCAGTCCAACAAATCCAACAGGGAAAAGTCAACGTCTGGGTCAAAAGGCAGCAGTAATCCAAACAAGAAAAACACATGACACTCTAGGCACGCTAAATGCTGAGGTACTTTGATGCTCTGGCTCAGAGTGAGGGGAAAAAACACACAATCAAACTGGCAGGAAACACACACACACACAGGGGCTGGAAATGAATCGGTCAGAGGAGAGTAATAAAAAAAAACAGTAAACAGGAATGAACTTAAGAGCCATGAAGAGATGTGTCACATAGTCAGGTATTGTTAAAATACTGCTCTGTGGTGTGTATTTTAATAATACATAAAAGGGCATTTGGGGTGTGGTTGCAGGATGTGCCAGCAGCTGACAGATGGAGCTCCTCTCTCTGTAAATTGACTCATGTGTGTCACCGTCTCTCCTCGTTCAGGTGCAGACTGCCTCATGGGTGTGTACCTTTTTTTCGTGGGAGTTTACGATGTAAAATTCCGAGGGCAGTACAATAGGAACGCCCTGCACTGGATGGAGAGTGTGGAGTGTCGGACCATTGGATTTCTGGCCATGCTCTCCTCAGAGGTATAAAATCAACATCGCATTCACGACCACACACACAGATATGCATATGGACAGAACCTGTGACTGCTGCTCGTGCCGCCCAGCATCCAGCTGCTGCATAGTTGTCTAATCTGCTATCTGAAGACCCAATACCAGGTCTCTCTTTTTTCACAAATTTAGAGGTTGTACATCTCACTGCACGGTGCTCCCTGAAATCATTTTTATGGAATGGCATAGTGGGACCGCTGAATATAATGACACTGATGAAAAAAAAAATGGCACCCTGAGGTGTTTTTGCCCACTATTAATGCTATGACGCGGTGTTTTTACGTTGCTGTTTTGGATCCATATTTTGTTTGCACTGTGCACATCATGAGGAGGGTGTGATTGACACATTGTCATTGCTGACAGACAGTTGGTGACACTAAGATGTAAATAATTTCAGCAATGTGTCAACACGGGCACTGAAGAATACTAACAAGCAAAAATTAATGTAAACAGTGCACAATTTAAAATATTGGAAAATATTTTCTGTGGAAAGAATCAGCATTTTGTCTTCATCTAATTGATAAAACAAATGTTCTGCTGAGCAGAGATTAATGAACCCTAGCAATTTTGCGTATTTTAGCCCACGGCAATAATTCACAAGTTAAGATGTTGGAAAATCTTTTAGAAAAGACAAGCGGGAAACAAACTTAAAGGTTGTCTACAGGGTAATGTTAATTTTCGGCATAGTTTTGGCTAATGAAGAGATTGATCTTAGTAACTGACTCTCAGGTCTCAGATGGCTTTAACAGAAGTACTTGAGTGCACCAACAAGGAGGAGTTTTCAATTAGTCCTCCTCAAGGCTACACACTGACAATAAATATAACAATAAAGCAGATTATCATTTATCATCAGTTTCAAGCCAAGTGATGATTCCTCTGTCAGCCAAACTCAATAGATCTATCTGGAAGCAAAGTGATAAATCTGAATGTTTCTGGCATGCGTAGTGTTACTGTAGCAGTAGTTTAAAACATGTTCATTTTGAGATTTATAATGAGTGCTTCCCCTCAGGTGTCTGTTCTCCTCCTGACCTACCTGACACTGGAGAAGTTCCTGGTCATTGTTTTCCCCTTCAGTAATCTGCGCCCAGGCAAACTTCAGACTTCGGTGAGCTGTACTACAAATAGTGGACAAGATTCTGTCTGCTGAATGTCTGTGTTTTTACCCAGAAAATTCATTGGATCTGTTTGTTTTTTGTGCAGCTTAATGTAGAAACAAGACCAGACTTTACTGCTCACTTCAGTCGTTATGGTGCAAGTGTTCTGCTAGGCCTTGCCATCTAGTCATGAAGATGAATATTGCAACCGACTGAACACTGTTCAGCTCACCCCTGTATTGTTCCACTTGAATGCAGACCCAGCTGCAACCTCCATATCTGAGAAATGAAGCCAATGCGGAAGTGCTAAAAACTGTAGTTCCTCGAGCGGCCACTTGAGGCTGGCTGCAGAACATTTCAACCTCCATAAGCACACGTATTAAAATGTCCAACTTCACTCATATCCATTCTTTATACTATAGCAGTGGTCTGGACTTGAGAGGTTTTTTCTATTGTCTGTCTGACTTGTCTTGGACCCGTTGGTATTTGCACTCAGACCTGGTCATCTGTCTCGATAAATATTCGAGTTGGTTTCGATTGAGTCCAGCAATAGATGTATGTTCTTTATGAAGTAACTTTTCCCTTTAAAACATAACCAGCTTCACAGATACCTGTTATTTTCCATTGGCAGTCCAGGAGAAGTTAACAACCATGATTTATTTTCAGAACTTATCTTTACCTCAGCTGTTCGCACACAGCAGAGAGATGGAAGCATCTGTGAGTTGATATCTTTGTAAATAGGTCTGTGTTATGAAAGGAAACGTACAAAAAGGTGCATTTTGTTTGAAAAGATGCCGAGTCTGAAAATGTGGAGATGTACTTCAGCTTTAGGCGACTTTTAAGTGAAAAGGCTGTACTTAAAGTAAACAGTATTATACAATGTGATCACAAACTCAGTACAACACAGGGTGGAGTTACATGCCGTTTTGTCTTCAGATAGTGTTTGGTACAGCACACTGGACCTTTAAAATGCTGTCTTGAAAAACCTAATAAGAGTATTAATACATGTATAAAGCATAGTGTTAGTACAGGACGAACAGCTGTTTCATTTATGAAGCTATTTTGCTGTTTGCTGCTAACTAACTTCTCATAATCAATCTTCTGATATATTCATGCAAAGCATTTAGCTGTCAGTTTCCACCACAGTCAATAGGAGACAGTTGGACTGAACTAAATGTTTGGCCTTCTAGTTAATTAAATGACAAACACAAGTGTGGAAAACAGATGAGTCTTCAGTTAGCTTAATCACCTTCATTGTGGACTTTGACTCCATCAGAAATCATAACAGCGTGTTTTGTCGTCCCTCTGCAAGGTGGTCCTGGCCTCTATCTGGTTACTGGGGTTCATTATTGCTGCTGTGCCCCTGATGAATGAGGACGTGTTTGGAAACTACTATGGACGTAATGGTGTCTGCTTTCCCCTGCACTCTGACAGGCAAGAAAAACCTACTGCCAAAGGATATTCCACAGGCATTTTTCTGGGTAAATTGAAGAACATCAGCTCATTTTACAGTGAATATTAATTTTAACAATGTACTAATGATGAACTTCTTTTTAGTTGTATAGTACCTCAAATCCTCTTCATCCAATCAGTAAAACTGCTGAAACATTCACACCTAAAAAAAAACACTGTAGAGTGATCAACTGTACTACACACCAAGATGAAATACTAACTTTGACTTAAATAAACTGAATGAGCTTAAGTTTCAGGAGCAGCTCATCACATTTGAAGTGCCATTGTTATACATCAGGTAACAGATTGGGCTATTACACAGCAAACACAAATGAGCTATCAACATTGTATAATTAGTCTGAGTTCTTATTACTCAATGTTCTCACTGAGGACCCATGGAAGTCTGTGATGAATACATTACAGGGATATTCTGTCTGAGAGGGCGCCAGCATTTACATCACCAGGCTGTAAAAATAAAAATCCTTCAAAATAATTCACAAGCTGCCACAGTCGTTCATCACAAGCACTTCTTTTGTGCTCATATGAAATATGCACATGCATTTAAAAAATTTAAAAAAAAAAAAAATGTGTGGATGAGTGTTGAGGAAGTGTACTGTATATAGTATATGCGCCTATGCAATTTTCGAAAGTAACTAAGTAGATTTACTCGGGTCTTAACTTCAGTATTATTTTGAGGTACTTGTCCTTTACTTGAGTATTTCAATTTTATGCTACTTCATACTCCTCCTCTATAATTCAGAGGGTAATTTAGGTAATATTGCACTTTTTAGTCAACATTTATTTAACAGCTGTGGTTATTTGTTACTATTTAGATTAAGATTTCACATTTAAAAAGATATGATAAGCCTTTAATATTCAAAGCATTGTTAAAGATGGAGTGGTTCCCAGCGTTCTTGGCTTAAAATCTAGTTGGGGTTCCTTGTTAGTCCAAAAGTCCAAATACAAAATGAATAAAAATGTGTGTAACGGGACATTATTTTTCACTCACAACATCTCTGATATATCTTGTGAAGACTGAACTAAATTAACCGTATATGAAGTAATAAAAACTAGTTCTTCTCGTATAATTTCTAATAATAATTACAGTCATAGGTGACATTTAACTTTTAACTTTGCTGATAATATTTCTATACTTTTACTAGGATTTTGAATGCAGGACTTTTACTAGTAATAAAGCATTTTTGCATTCATGTATTGGTACTTTACTTCAAGCAACATTGTGTAGAAATTGGTATTTTTGAGATTTAGCTCCTCCAGTTTCAGAGTGTAATCCCACTGTCACAAATATGGACAGCTGTACATGTGTATTTGTTCTGATTACATTACTTATGATCAAAAACTAGCAAGTCGACAACTTTGCTAACAGCCAAACATCAACAAGGTCACAAACAGCAGACATAGCAGCCAGCTAATATTACTTACTAGTCCAGCAGCAGTCAGCCCAGCTCGGCGTCTGTCTTTCAGCCTTTTATTTCACCAAGCTCTCACCAACCACTAAAAGTCAGTCCCAGATATACTCTTGTCCGGTGACTTCTTGCTCGCTCTTCTTAGCTTCCTCTGTCAATGTCCTCTTTGTACTTTTCTCCTCTGCCATTATGTCCATGGAGGCTGCTGAGCCCGGTCACATTGCCCACTCGCTCATGTCCGGTTCTGGCACAACACCAGCTCCTCTCTCTGTCAGCATTCCCCCGTGCCCCGGGCCTGAAACCTCTTGTGGTACAAACACTAACACTGCAACCTATAGCCTGCAACCATTCACGCTGTCAATCAGGAAACTGTGAATCACAGAGAGTTGAGGCGGAGCAGTTGGGGGACATCAGAGGGAAAACCAGAAAACATTTTCTCCATAAAATATGATCCAGTTTCACCAAAATCAGTGAAATAGTTGGTGGTGTGTGACTTAGTGCCGTAAAGCTTTACATACTTCTTGTGGGAGATCGTACCTTGAGCTCAGTTCAAGATACGGGCACAGCGTGGGAATGACAGAGACGTCATTCACCTGATTACAAGTCAGTGTAGCATCAAAATGATGAATTATGGTAGAAAAGTTACACAATGTTGCTTGAAGTAAAGGATCTGAATACTTCTTCCACCACTGCATTTGTGTGTGTAAATAGCATGTGGATTTCTTTAGGTCTAAACCTGGTGGCATTCCTGGTGATCGTCTTCTCTTACTCCAGCATGTTCTACTCCATCTATAAAACTGGCATTAATGCAACAGACTTAAGGAGCAGACTGCACAGAGACGTGGCCGTGGCCAACAGGTTTTTCTTCATTGTGTTCTCTGATGCCCTCTGCTGGATTCCCATATTTTTGGTGAAAATCCTCTCAATATTGGAGGTGGAAATACCTGGTAAGAAATGAACCCACCTTCTGTTTAAGGTCAATTTAACATCTTATAAATAACTCAATAAGTTACACAGCAGTGATCTACTGTTTGAGGCCTTTACTTATGGAACAGCATAATAAAAAGCAATAAAAAGCTGAACAACCTTCTGAACTTACTGTTCTCCTTTAGGCACCATCTCCAGCTGGGTAGTGATCTTCATCCTTCCCATTAACAGCGCCTTGAACCCCATCCTTTACACTTTGACCACCAGCTTCTTCAGAGAGCAGGTGGAACTCTTACTCTGCCGCTGGCAGAGAACACATACCTTAAAAAAAGACCGCAAAAGCCTCACCTCGTCCTCGATCTTCATGGAGACTGCACGGGTTCCTTGCTACCAGCTACCAACCTACCTCCAGCGGTTGTCGCTGAACGGCGCAGATCCTCGCTACGCCTGAGGGAAGCAGGAACTTTCCTGGCACTGTAAACTACGGGTTGAGGGCCTATTACTGGTTATATCTTTAACAGTTTACACCGTCCCACACACACACACACACACACACACACACACACACACACACACACACACACACACACATATTCAAACAGAGAGCACTCTGGGGTGTGGCACAAGAAGCCTGGAATCAAACCTCTAACTAATTAGTGGATGACCCTCCGACCCTACAACTGGAGTTACAGTCAACCCCATATTTGCATGCTTATCTGGCCACACATTTGATATGTGAGACTACAGCAGTGAAGAGAAACGAAGCAGGAGGAGACGTACAAAAGCATAAATACCAGCATATACTGTACGTCTCAATGCTGCCCTGAGGACGATCGCAATGTGGACAAGCAAGAAAAGTGCTTATTGTACTTTTATAGAATACATAACGCCACCTCACTTTTTACCTTAGCGCCCTATCGGACCCCTTCTCATGTCAGATCATGGAGCTAGAGCAGGAGACGAGCAGCCAAATATCTCTCTTATCTCACAGAAGCGTTTTTTATGGAATGACTTAAGGATGAAGCTCACTGAGTCACACGATGAGTCTTGGACTGCATAAAAAGTAGCACTCGAACGTGGAATTTATAACTGTGGCTTAATACAAATAAAAATTCAAATCAGTCATCATACTTTAAATTCTAAAAGCTTACTTTTTCCATCCTCTATCTTACACTTAAGTCAATTTTCATGACTCAATTTAAATTAAAATGAACACAAGCGAAGGTACACATTTATCGTGCTTTGCTCTTCACCTCTCTGTATTTCTACTCCCTGCCTCTGCTTTTGTCGTCTTCTCTTCTCTTCCTGTTAATTTCTCTCTGCTCTCTAAGCTGCTGGTTTACTGTCCTGATTAGTTTTCCTGATTAGTTTTCCTAATTAGTTTTCCTCCTGTATTAACCCTTTTCAAGTGCCTCCTCCGCACAGAAACCTGTGGATGTTAGCAATCATGTAAATTCTATTCCACAAACCGTCATCTAATTCACGATCTGACAATCTGACAACATCAACTGCGTTTTTGCATTTGAATTATGTCGAAATGTAAAAATGTAAATTAAAGTTTAATGGCACTTAAAGAGAAAGCAGTCAATGGGAGAAAAATGTGAGCAACAAAGAGACTTAATCCACCAACGGTGACTGAATGTTGGAAATCAGCTATGTGTAGCAGCTGTTTCCTGTTCCTCACTAACTATAAGCTGATGCCTATTTTTGCCATGTTTTTTTTTTTATGTTGTTCTGATATCAGACTGTAATCTGAATGTTTTTTGTTACTTGTTTGTTTGTTACATAACATTTTGTACTGTATACTCCAGCTGCATGTATAGTATGTGCTCACAAATTATGAATCTGAACAAATATGCTGCCGCATCTTGAATCACACATTTGTTCAGACCCCCTTATTGTGCAGTGTTTGGTTAAAGAACACTGGTTAAAGAAACTAATGAGGAATTTTGTTTCATTGATGTTTGTATTTATACTTTTTTATACTGATATATAATATGCCTTTGTTTTTGCTGCCTTTGGACAGTTGCTTTAATTCAATGACAATCATCACCAACCAGAACAGCTAAAGAACAAAGTGAGGAGTTAAACAGGCGAGGAGAAGAGATGGTTTAATGATTGTACAAATTTCTGCAAAGCACGTGTTTATTTTTGTTGTATAGTATTTAGTGCGGGGCGCCGTTCTGTACATCATTGTGTTTGTTGGGGTCAGGTTGGTAAAATGTGTTTATTGGTTTTCATACCAAGATGGCTCTCTAAAATAATGACTAAAATAATAAAATATGAGAACAAACCTTTTAACATTTTGCCCTTTTGTGTGAGCAATAAAATGCACATTACACTGTCTGGTGTTCCTTAAGGGCAAATCTGAGTTATAAAACACCAGCATGTGCAGCGCACACATGATGTGCTGAGTAAGCAATTTTGTTCCAAAATTACTACAGCTCCATAAATGCACCCAATAGATCGCTGAAGCGCTGCCCCACTTGTCTGTTAGTTTCATCTTTTATTCTAAAAAGCTGAATGTGAGAGTTCTATATGCATATTTTAAGCAAAAATCTTTTTTTGTGAAGCTGAACCCAAATGGGATGCATCTCAAATCTTTTTGTCTTCTATTATTTTTGCTCCGAGGATTAAGGAGTGAGGAGAGATTTCTGAGTAGCCGTGAGTGAGGATTCACGAGAGCAGCCTTCAAAGAAGTCTTTTACCTGCCGAGACGCCCCCTTATTGGATATCAGTTATAGATTGGATACTGCAGCTGATCAGACTGATCTGAGAGTTTTTAGAATAGAATAGAATAGAATATACTTTATCAATCCCTTGCGGGAAATTCTTTCGTCACAGTGCTCCAGTGTACAAAGGTAAAGAATATTATAGCAGCCAGAATAATACAATACAACAACTTAAAATAGGAGAAAAAGATAAATTACAATTTAAATATTACAAAATATAGTTTCATACCGGAGTGAAGACAGATAGCAGATCTCAAATGTTTTTTCTTTTCATAATCTGTTATTTCCACCATTAACTCTTATTATTGATTACAATGATAGTCAGATAGAGGAGAGTCTGTCTGTCTGTTTCATATCATTTAGTGTCATTTCTGTTCTGTCACATTTGGTGCTGATCATTCCTGATTATTGATTATTATTATGATTCCTGAGTGTCATGTTTGATATGAGCTAGCCTACATAATTTCAATTTCCCCTGAAATATTTAGTCTAATATATCATTTTCAATCATATTCTGGGTTATTCAATAATTAATTCACAATCAGAATATCAATAAATATAGATGCAAATAATAAAGAAACAAGAGAAATACATTCGGTAAGTAGAAGTGCCTCTGAGCAGACACACGCAGTATAAATATATATAGAATGCAGGTTGTTATTCATGTGCTGCACAGTGCAGGTGTCAAAACACAAACTCCATCAAAAGTCTCTACACTAGCTGTGAAATGAAACAGACGTCACCTCAAGCGTGTTTCCTTGTCTCTTCTCCTCGTCTGGTTTCCTCACGTCTTTCCATGTATCCTCAGTGGGAGCAGCTAATGACCCAAGGAAAACAATGCAAGTAAGGGAAATGTGGATGTTATTTAAGTCCTGGGAGGCACCCATGACCATGCCAATGACAATTGTCCAGATAAAACTCATCTTATTATCATTCAGCACTACATTTCCCATGAGTTATCAAAACCTCAGAGCTGTTAGTTGTTTAATGCTGCCATACAGAGGGAGAAGAAGTATTCATATATTTTTCTTAGGTAAAAGTAGCAATACCACAGAAATACTTACAAGTAAAAGTCATGCATTGATAACCTTACTTAGGAAAAATTACAGTATTTGCATCAAAATATACTTAAAGTACCAAAGGTATAAGTACTCAATGTGCAGAATGGTCGGTTCCAGTAAGATATCACTGCATTATAATTAGTAATTAATTCATGTGTAAGCATCACTAATGTTGAAGCTGGTAGAGGTGAGGCTAAAGCTTTTTTATATAGTACTGGGCATCTTAATCCATAATAATACATCATCATTTATAAGTTGATTTATATTTAGTATTAATAAGCTTCAGTTGCAATGTAACTGACAACTAATGTTGTCAAATGAATGCATATGACTAAAAAATATGAAATATACTGCAGTATAAAAGCATGAAAGAAGAACATTGCTGCCATAAGTAAATCATATAATTACATATTAGAGAGAAATGTATGAATGGAGTAGAGTAATGTGTTGTAGGCCTAGATATAATATATAATATATACTCTGATGTTGTGGTTCCTGTTACGCATCAGATCTTGACAAGGTCTCACTTAAATGTGACTTCCTAATTAAATAATTGTTATATAGCCTACATTAAGAGGTTCTTCAACGAACAATAGTAACATAAATTTCACTGGGTTGAAAAATTTAAATAATTTGAATGTATAGGTTAAATAAATATCATATTAGTATATGCTGTACAAGCCAAGTAAGTATTTAAGATATGAAGAATAACAATATGTGTAAATTCATCTTATGAGATAAAGTGATGGTTAGGATGTATGCATTGTGAATCTTTTTAATGATATGATATTCGTGCAGCTTCCTGTGTTACAGCCGTCTGTTATCACGCTGCAACATTTTCTTTTACGGCTCTTTCATCACTTGATTTGACCGCACCTGCGGCGCTCAGCATCCTTCCGTGGCAGGTGTCCTGCCCTTGGTCCAAGGTGCGCCCCTAGCGACACGTTGATGGACATCGGCACCAACCAATAGAAAACGTCTCTTGCCTCAGTTTCCAGAATGTCGGCATCTGATTGGTTGCTAAGGGCGGGGCCCTGTCATCCCGAGCATTGGTGCTGTCAGCCGGGGCGGCACGACTCCTGGAGGAGAGATAGGAGACGGATTGATGAAAACAAGCCACAAAACCACATAAACAAAGAGCCCGTGGCAGGAAATGATCCTGTAACCGTCGAGGTCGACGCAGAAAAGGTACCGTTCAGTTAAATGTCGCAGGAGTGCCGGGTCTGGCGGGGTTTAACGCTTCTGTGTTGATACAAAGGCAACCGAGCGATGTCTTGACATAACATCGATATAACTAACACGGGCGCTTGTACTAGCTCGTTGGCTACTGAGTTAGCTCCAGGCATAGCTGGTTGTGGTGGTCGACAGCCAAGAGAAAATGTGACAAACATAAACACGCTTCCACATTTCCGTGGTAGCAGTCGCACAGCGAACAATGCCGCGGTGCTTTGTGAGGCTCATTAGCTAAGCAACAGTCTTTATGTTAACGGCGGGGCTGGTTGTAAATACACACTCGTGATGGCGGGGAACGATAATATGTTAGCCACCAGCTAGGTAGCTTACATTAACGAAATAATAGTCAAGGCACAATTGCTAGTTGCTAACGAATACAGTTTTAGGACATAAATAAATACATACATCATTTGGTAGTGTAACACTACACAACGCAACACAACACATGAACGTCTCTCGGCGTCTCTCTGCCTGTCTGGCACCATGTCTGAGCCTCTGGACCACTCACTGATGACTGATGTCATTGTGAACACACAGTTATGGGTGGTGGAGCCTTCAAATGGTGAAACTTCTATTTGTTTTTGGCCCAGTGTTAGTGATCAGAGTAGCTTTGCACTTTATTATTCTACAGCTGAGATGTTCAGGAGTCAGCTTGAACATTTAGTGGGATGAAGCCAGTGTTACAGCATGTATTATTTACACACACACTCATCCAGTATACAGCCAGATCGCAGGCAGCACCACTACGGTGGCCTCCTTCATTTGTTGTCATCTGGCAAAATGGATTCATACATTCGTATATGTATATTGTATATTGTATATTGTATATTTTTTGATTGTGATGTAATGATTCGCCTCACACTTTGGTGAGTTTGCTGTGTGGTTAATGAACAGGGCTCAGGATGATTGTACCTCTACAGCCTGGTCTGTTCGTGCTCCCATTTCAGGCCCATTCCTCTTTATTCCTCACCCTCCCACCCCCTCCTTCCTCATGACTCAATCATACTCTCCTTCTCCATCTCCCCAGCTGTTTGGCACAGCCAGTCGGCAAACGGCGACCCAGTTAACTCCATTGTTCTGTGTCTGGTCTTAACGCTACAAGTAACACACACAGAGACAGCGTTTCATGTGTGTCACAGTGCTGTGCTTCTCTGACCTTCCTCCCACTCCTACGTATATGCCCCCAATCTCAGGGTTATCACTAGTATCACAAGGCTATCTTTTCCTCATCATCAAGTTAAGCTTACACATAAGTATTATCATAAAGTTGTCACTGCTTGATTTAAGGTAGAAGGAAAAACTACAGCAAGAATTAAGTAGAGGCGCATTTTGCTAGAAGGCTTTAAAGAATGTGAGGAATTAGGATTTTCTACTGACTCAGAGATAATCTTTTCTAATCATGTAAAAAACAGTGAGGCTTTTTCCAGCTCCTGTTTGTATCCAAATGTGCACACAGTCTGTACGAGCATGCTTTGTTTTGGTTCACTTCAGAGTATCATATCAAAATGTATCAGTAGCCTGACCGATGACCAATCAGATCACTGAGAAACACTCATCGGTCCTACAGGATCCTGACAAAAGTCCTCCTGAGTTTACAATATTGTGACAATAAGGACCAATAGATACACTATATTGATGCGTTTTTTATGTCTCAGAACTGTTTGTTCACCATCTGACAAAAAACAAGTATTCAATCTTATATTAAAGACACACTGTAGCCGAGGCTATCCACACTTATTTTAAGCCTCAGCCAATGACAGTAAAAAGAATGGATAGTGTAGGCGTGATGTCACAGATTTCCGAGGAGCCATTTTGAAGCTCAGAATAGGTGTCTCTGGCTGCGGCCATGTTGACGTCAAAGACGTGGATCATCAGCAGACCTGAGGTGGGCTCAATGACTCCTGGGTGCTCAAACAGAGGATGCCGCTTGGCCTTAGTCTCCTGTTTGAGTAACACAGTGTGTTTCCATGTGTCAAAACTTCAGCCTCCATGCCTTTTGTAGTTTACCCAGTGTGGCTTTAACAGGTCAGAGTTTTCTTCACCCACATTTCTTAATCCTTTAAGTGTAACTTGAAAATCCGTAGTGCTCAGCGTTATGAGTTGTTCCAGTTTTATTGAAAGGGTCTTTTTAATGTCCGTGTGGCAGTGGTTGAGCTCCCTTAAGCTGTACCATGCTTTGGTTGAGTGATTGTTTAATCCCAGCAGTGCATATGACTGTGACATGTCTCCAGTTGTAGTGGATTGTTTCATACTTTACCATTATTGTTTCCCCTGAGTATGATGGTGCTGTCAGTTTTTAAAAATATATATTTTTATATGACATGCTAAAATTGCAGTGAATTTTTATTCCACAACCTCTTTTGGAAGTTAAACTCTGGTGGCACAGTGTGGTTGCAGCGTGGTGAGTCCTGTGCACCACTTCGGTGTTTGTGCAAGAAACAAATCATCCAACCGTCTAATCAGTGATGACAGGACAATAATACCAACTAGAGTATGTTTATATTTTATATTTGTCTCTAGTAGTTAGTGGACAGTAGAGAGAGAGAGGGAGGGAGTGTGACATTGTGACAACATATTTGGCTCAAAGCGGGGGCGCTGTGGTTAAATGGTTTCATGTGTTGTTATGTGGGTGTCACGGTCTTTCATGGTCTCTTGCATTAAGTGTACATTTTTACCCAGTGACACACTGCTCTATTTGTGACGTGACGTTTACAGGCCTCACCCGCGAGTGGGAAAGAAGCAGAAACTGTGTCTGACCTCACACACTCCCGACTGATGAAGCTGGTGAACTATCTGTCTTTCCTTGCTGTTTGTTTCCATAGATACCACCCAGCACCTTATCCTCACTGCATTACATAACTTGGTGTCTCTGCCAAGCACACCCAAGCTCACACATATACAGATATCGGTACACACACACACATACACACACACACATTCCTGACCATCACATCTGACTCCTACCTCAGGTGCAGAGAGAGAGATTAGCTTATTAGCTTATTAAATGTGTGAGCTCTCCTCCTGGATATTGTTTAAAGAGTAGCAGAGTGCTCTTTTCATCTAAAACACGGGATAAGCCTCGTGTTGACATAATTATATAGAGTTCTGGTTTTGAAATTAATTTATGTGATGTGTGTGTTCTGTGTATTTGAGTTAGGACTTGAGATAAATGTTCCGGGGACGTTCCACTGCTGTTAGATTTGATAGAGCTCTGAGGCTGTTTGCTGATGTATCAGTCTGCACTGTATTAGAGCCCAGATACAGCGTTACATAACAACTCTGTATATGTATGGAAAGGCCTGTGGGCATACTGTACCCTGTTTTTATGTGCACGTCTATGGCTAATATTTGAGCATGAACGAATGAATGTGATCGCACGTATTTTAAGATGTTTTTAATGTCTCTATCCAAACATGGACATGGCTTCATGTGAAGCTTGTATTTTACTTCCTCAGAGCTGCTTTTTCCCTCCACAAGTTCCGGTTAACGTACATATTGCAGTCTGAAGAGAGTTTAAGCAGGCAGCTGAACTAAATGATGATTTTCCTAACAAAGGAACAGCAGAGTCTGAAACAAATGACCAAGAGAGTGTCTTCAAAGCCCACTGAGTCAGATATGTGACTAACTGAACAAGCAGAATTATTATCTGTAATGGGCTCAAGGGGGCACCATTGCAGAGCCAGCGTGCAGGCCTGATGATGGCAGGAGATAAAACAAACGTGAAGGTCATCTCACTGATATTATTGTTACTGCTCATGTGATCAGCAGTGGCAGTAATCATAGTTAAAACAGTTGTACTATCACTACAGTTACATTTCTGATATAAAAGAACTAAATCATTTCAGTTCATTTCAGTGTAGATTATGTTTTTACGTCACATTAAACTGTCGTTCTGTAGCCTTGCAACAGATCTCACAAATTCAAGTGAAGGAAAATCAAAATGACAACACCCCGCCTGATAATCAGGTCAGCGTTCCTGCTGCCACCGTACCCTCTGTCGGCTCCAAATCACGTCAAGAGGGATGTTGCAAATAAATCAGTGCAAAGAGAAGTGAAAGTTTGACTTTCATTCTGAGAAATCATGTGCAGCACCCTGAGTTCACGACTCAGTCAGCATAATGCCAGTACACATGCAGTAGTTACTGTGCCTGTTAATCCACTTTTACTTTCCTCAAACTGGTTTTAACAGACAGGTAAGAACCAATGCGTGTTTAATGACCAGAAAAAACAATGCTAGGTTAATGATGTATAATGTCTTAATTGTCACTAATAATATATAATTACAGGATATTAAATACTTACTTGGTACGTGTTTTATCCAACAAAGCCACCAAGATGTCCCACTAAATATAGTTTTCATATTTTGTCTGGTGCTGGTACTGAAAATATGTAATGGATCAGATACTGAGAATAAATCTCAGGCTTCAACTGGGAACAAAAATGTGTGTGAAGCATTGTTTGTTCCAGAGAGATTGATTATTGCGGTGAGGCACTCCTGTCATTTATTTCAGCCTTCATCACAGTGAACCTCTGAACTGCAGCCTCACTAAAGCGCCTAAGCCAAAAGTAAACTTGTTTATGTCCTCAGTTCTCCTGTTAGACCGGGTTGCTGAGCATCTGGGGCAATCTGGGCAACTGTTAACATGACAACATTTTTGACTGACAGGAGACATAATAAAAGCTTTTTTTTCCATTGTAGGAGAGGCCTCAGGGGGTGCCATTTAAATGAGAGGGTGATGATCAGGGGGAAGTGGTTGGAGGGGTGAGGTTGCTTATGAGTCAGCGTTAAAGGGAGATAAAAGAACAAGACGCATACCCGAAACAAGTACGTGCTATCTGCTGATAGCATCTTGTGTAGCATGCTTAAAGGCTCAATTCACGCACTGTGCTTAAAGGCACGGTTTGTGAACCAAATGTAAACCACCAGGTAGCTCCATCGTCTGAATTTAAAACACAGGACACTGGCTTTTTAATACACACACTATAACAGCTACATGGGTGAAGTCAGTATGTGATGGCGCAGACGCAAAGAAGCAAAGGAGATTGTTAATGATGATAACAAGCGCCAGAAAGTGATCGCGGCACATTCCTCGTGGCTTCTTTTTGACCTGTGTGTGGGTGTGAGAGGAAATACTTTTATTTTTCAGACAGTATGTCAGGCTGGCTGGCACCATTTTGTCTCACAGACACACACACACTGAGTAGAACAGTGAGTGGTGTGATGAGAGGAGCTGGATGAAATGGGTTTGATAGAGGGGCTCTGAGGCGAAGGGGGAAATCATAGTTATTAGGACGTACTTGCTGTTTACCCAGCGTTGCAGGCTAAAAACAGGCCACGACCCAGCGGTTTGTGTGTCTGTTTGGGTGTGTTTGCTTTTCCCAGTCAACCGAAGCATGTCTGTACAGTGGGTGGAAGGTGATGCTTACCTCATAATTCATATTCAGGCTGATTTATGTGCAACATCTGCTTACTAACCCGGGAGAAAAATGGGGTTAAGATAATAAAAAAATGAGTAATTATGATGATCGGCATGAAACATGACCTCCAGTGATTCCTTTTGTGTATTTGAAGACTAAGATGCATTTATTAGACTTCCTGAGCTATCTTGTCAGCCATACACCTACTGTATCTCACATAAAGGTCTACTCACGTAAAAACAATCATTACTAATTTACTTTACGGAGTTAAAAGACGTGCAAAGGGGAGAATAGATGGGATTATCCTGTGTGTATGAAGAGTGAGATTGACTGCATTTGACCTGCTGAGGACAAACAGTGACTAATCAGGTCAGGCAAACACAGAGAGCAGAGACAAACCTGAGGAGCTTGTCAGAGAATCCCAGTGGAGTCCACTGTCATCCATCAACACCTGTGCGGCCAGTGCCAGGTCGAATATCTCGAACACAGTGTTTTCTGTTAACATGTCGTAGATTATCATGTACATTAGATTGAACGAGGCACAAAAATAAAAAACATCACATGCTTGAATAGATTAGTATATTTTCTCTCAACACATTCCTGATGATGATTGGTTCAACCTGTTTGTTTTCTATGATTGGTTGGCTCGAGCTGTCACTTTATTAAAAGACAAAAACAATCTCCTGTGTGTGTGCATGTTTATGTGTGTGTGTGTGTGTGTGTGTGTGTGTGTGTGTGTGTGTGTGTGTGTATGTGTGTGGGAGTCTGTCTTAATACTTGGCTGTTGTACTCCCCTAGGGGATGGCACGCCTTTCTAACTGACTTTGGCACTGTGCCTCCCCGCGCTTGTTTGCCACCTTTAACTGCTTCCTTGGCAGATGGCTGATTGTGAGACATATTTTTAGAAACTGTTTAAACATCTCACTTTCTTTAAAAAAGGGAGAAAATCAAGGAATTCCTCATTCAGAGGATATTTCTTTTAAGCCTATGAATTGGCATTGGAAGACAGTGAGAAAACAGTATCTGATCCTCTGTCAGATCTTTTACATGTTTCGTAGATTTTAACAGGTCGCAGCATGGACACAGTGTCATAAACTGTCGTGGTGGTCTTTTAAAAGAGGATATGAAAGGTGTGTTGTTGTCGCGCACTCGGGTGAGGCGCTCATTGGAGCTGATGTCATGACAATAGTGGCATAAACAGCAGGAAGTCACCTCAGGGTAGGTGTCTCCTGAGAGATAATAACTACTCTACCTACAGAGAGAGAGTCAAATACAGGATGAGCTAAAACAGATTTGAGGGATAAAGAAAAGAAATAAAGAATAATAGTTTGAGAGCATTGTCTGGAGTGTAAAAGAGCTTCAGTTTCCTTTCTGGAAAGTGTTTGTGGAACATTTCTGTTCAGCAGATTTCTGTTTTGCTTTAGTATTGAGGGAGCGGCGGACACATCAGACATTAAGAGTCATTTTGCTAACATTACAGAGCCTGATCAGGGCTAAACCAAAACAGCACACTCTACTTCCTGTTAGATTTGTTTTTGTAGATAAGAGGCAGGGAGGTCATTTTGGTTTCGTGGCCTAGATTAGTTCCTTGGTTCCTTTTCAGGATTGACTTTTCCCTAGCTATTTCCAGCATGACATTGGACATGCAGTTGTCACTGTTTTTTAAACCAGTACGCTGGATGAGTGTTTGTCTCACTGAAGTGGCAGATTTGAAACTGCTTCACCGTGCTGCCTCCGATTTATCTTTGAAATCTGCTAATCAGTACAAACTAATTGCTGATTTTCACACTTTGCGTCTGTCCCTGTTCAGAATTCTTCCTGTTTGTGTTTGCCTTTGTTTCCCCCTCCTGTAAAGGGGTGTGTCTCCTCTCAGTAATCCTACACCATTAACACATTGAAGTTACTGTAACTGGCTAAACAGCCTCGACCAGTGAGTGGGGACAGCACCTCTCTTACTCACACCCACACGGCATGTGCCGGCTGCCTGAATCTTTACTACTATGTGAGGTGGTAAGGATGAAACCAGAAGGAAGCAGGTGTACGAGAGAGGAAACAAAAGTATAATAATTTTCTACCAAACAGTCCGTAGAGAAGGAGGAGGAGGGGGTGGGGTGAACCCAGAGAGAGAGAGAGAGAAAAAGAAGACGTTGAGAGGGAGAAGGGATAAGAGAACCACCCAAACTTCCCAAACCACCCAATCAAGCTGCGTTCCTGCAATTGGATCCCTCCCTTGTTCACCACCTGAGAGCGGAGAAACAGAGCTGTGCCTCAGAGACTCAGAGGAGTGAGAAAGACAGAGAAACAAAGAACAGGTGAGAGCAAAAACGGCATGTAAGGAGAAGACAGCTGTACTTTTACAGGAATTAAACAAAAGAAGACACGGAGAGAGTTGTTTTTGTTTTTTTTCTCATCCAAAACAAGAGTGACAAAAGGAGCTCTCACTGGGAGAACCTGAACTCTCAGGAGAGCTGTGTATCTGTAACAACAAAGCAATGAGCTCACTGTCTCTGGATTGAATGGACTCGACATAAAGAAGGAGAAGAAACCGGTGTGAGAAGAAACTGGATACCAACATGCGGACAAAAAGGAGATGAAGGAACTGAAACCTGGGATTTTAGGACTGCCTGAACAGTCTGTTTAAATCTTTTTTTTTTCTTTTTCAAAGTGCTGCTTCTCTGGAACAAGACTTTTTATGCTGACTTTACACTAGACTTACTGTCTAAACATCATGTAGTGTCTCCTTGCTAGCTCTGAGGAGGGCCAACTTTTGACTACTTGGAGTGGGTCGACAGTGGAGACATGTCTCTAGAAGATGTAGGAAGCACAACCAGCCTTGTGGCTGAAAGCGTCACCTCAGACCACTGCGATGGCCACTCTCTGAAGCAAAGTCAGGACCAGGATCTGGAGAACCAGAGCCAAGGCCAGGATGGGATAGTTCTGGAGCGTATTGCCTCCCTGTCGTTGGACATGTTTGAGCCCAGCGATTTCACTGGGAGGTTTACAAAGATCCAGTCTAGGTCCAGAAAGAGGACAAGGATCATCGGAGGTAGGTGCAGACATGCTTTTATTAGAGTGACCGTTAGTGCCATGCAGCAGTTTGGTTTTGTAATAGTCCTGGTTAGTTTCAACGTGAATGCTAATGTGACGACCTTAGGGGCTTTGTCAAGCTGGAAATGGTAGAAAGGCTGGTTGAACATCCAGCTGAAACGATGATCTGCAATGTGGACTTTTTTATTTTTACAGACCTGGGATTTAATGCAGTTTCAGATACCTGTTTAGACCCTTTCTGTGTGCCAGAACCAGGCTCTTCTTTGCTGTCACTCTGCTGGGACCTGACAAGGCTTTGTTGTCTGTGTTGTTGACCCTGGGAAAAGTGATACATACCTCCTGTGTTCTGAGAAAACAGCCAAAGATTACTCCACTAATCCATATTCTGCAGAATGTGAAAAAGACTTGCTCGTGTAGTCTTGGCCTCGTGTGTTTTTCTGCTCAAACCTCCTACTCTTTCTCAGCTTACCTTAACTTCTGGGAATTTCATGTCCAAACACTTCCAACTGTGGGAGAACGCCAAGACCTTAAGTTGTCAGTCAAAGTATAATAGAACTGGGCTTATTCATTAAGATATATAAATATGTATTTACAACAGTCTACCAGCGTTTTACCAGACACGACAGCAGTAGTCAGTCTGTGTTTGTTTTTCTCCTACTTTGACACATCACTGCCTGAACTTGTAACCTTTTAGTTGCAGGATGATCTCTTTATCTGTGCGACTTGCCCTCTGTGCTTGTCTACTCAATAATACAATAGTATCAGTTGATCTCTGCGAGGACAACCAGAACCAGTGTTTCTGTCTATTCCTGGAAAGCCACAGCCAGGTCAAAATCAAAAGCAGGCCTTACACTTTGAGTCCGTCCACATAGTAATCCTTTGTTCCGAGGTCGCCGACATCACAGCCGATAATGGTATGGAAGTATACGTGTGAGGAAAAGTCAGGAGAAGTTAATTTCAGTTTAACGGCAAAGGGAGAGTGGAGCAGAGAGGTTTGGCAGTCAATTTGTGTCTGACTATACATTTTTCAGTGGGATTTGGCTGCACTTCAAAAGAAGAGAGCAAAGTGGGCGTACAGTGAGAGGGGAAATCTGGAGTGAGGTAGTGCCTGTGTAACCAAGTACCACCTGCACAAACACGTCTTTCAGGAAAACAGTGACTCCTCAATAAGTGAGCGCGCAGATCAAGAAAGTCAAACTGCCAACACGAGAAATGCCACGGATTTGAATATTGTGGGTCCTCTGTGCCGCCATAATGCTCATGACTGAGGCTTTGATGTTGGGGGAGACAGGTATGCCTGGCATGAGAACCACCGAAACACACACACATTCTTCACAAGAGCTATCTATTTGATCAACCCAGCTGTGTCAAGGAGACACCACTGTGTGAACTGTGAGCCATAAAAACTCCATCTGCTGTTGTTTGTGGCTACTTTCTGTGTGTGTGTGTGTGTGTGTGTGTGTGTGTGTGTGTGTGTGTGTACACTCATCTGCTGCATTATGATGGACCGGTTAACATTCACAACCACATGTCAGGTGAACATATGAGAAAGATGGATGAGCGCTACATGTTTGGTAGTGTTTAACAGATGTGATTTATGTGGTTGAGTCAGTACTTAAACGATTACTTCATTCATCAATCAGTGGAATTTAGGATTTTAATCATATTAGCTGATGCTAATTAATGTTAATTTTGTCAGTACCTTGATGTAGGGCCAAAATAAAACTTGGCTGTTGTGTGCTCTCTGCAAACTTGTGTCTGGACTCAACCAAAGATTGTTCAAGAGAAGATCAAGATCCAACAGAGTGATATGTGTCACTTCAGTTTCACGTTCTCCCATTTTATTTCTTCTTTCATCCATGTCATATTAATAATTTTTAGGTATTGAGTCAGACTCTTCAATAATTGGATCAAGTTGCTCATGAAAAGTAAAGTGTACCAAATTTAGAGGGCAATGTCTGTTAATTCAATGTGTTCATTTCTTATTTAATCAACATTTAAAGTATCAGATTAGACTGAATATTAGAATATTAAAAGAGCTGGGTCCCAAAAAGAACTAGATGGAGACATTCCTAAAAGAAACGGCCCATGTAATGACATCATGCTGTTTAATGTACTTTATGTATGCGACTGCTCAGAATGCCTCCATCAGAAAGATTAAACGCATCTTTAAACTGAGGTTAAACGGAATGCAGTGTAACGCATGTCCTGCGCATTTGTCTGTGTGCGTGTATGAATATATGTGTGCATGTATGGCGCTGTATGTGTGTGTGTGTGTGTGTGTGTGTGTGCTATATGTGTGGAGGAGTCACATTCCAACAGCTGGCATGCCCAGGCCCCTGCTCAGAATGTGAGGAATCCTAGGAGCTCCATAAGGGTGTGTGTGTATGTGTGTGTGCATATGTGTGTTTTATGTCCATGAATTTTATTTTTACGCTGAATAAATGTGAGTCACTCTGTGTTAAATATATCCCTGTTCTCATTGTAGGTCATAGATTTGAATAGATTTAAATATCTTAGACGTGAGGTGCACTCTGACAAACGCACGTTCCTCCGTCTGACCCGGCAGCTGTTCCCTCTTCACACACAGAACATCTCGTTTACATCGAAAGAAGCTGAAGATCGTTTTTGCCGTAGAGACAAACGGCATCTTAATTTGGAGATTTCTATTTCAAGAAATGTTGTTCTTACTCTGCCTTACCCACAGCTTTCCCTCTCACACAAGGACGTTTGCCCATACAACAACAACTAAAACCTCCCACAGTCCCACAGCTCACACATGTAACTTTTATACCAGTGAGAAATGTGAGGAATAGAGTCAACAAACAGTCATCAGTCAGTAAGAAGAGTGCCTGACGCAGAGACGAGATCAAGTTTGGTCAAATATTATTGAGTAATAATCTTTAAGTTCAGCTTCTTGGTGCACCAGCAGGTGGAGGATACACAGAAACTTGTTAACAGGTTAACACACAGGCAGAAATTGTTATTTGCTGATAGTATTTGGCCTAGGTCTGTAACGGAGTAAGCAGAAGTTGCAGACAGGAATAGGCCTGCAGTGGTTCTCTGCTATATTTCTCCTCCTTTGAGATTCGACTGTAATTGTCTGTTAATGTGAACCAGGCCATCCTGTGCTCGGCAGCTCCCCTGTGAGCTGCAGCGTTGCATGATACTGTATCCTATGCACTTTCTACCACCAGCCCCCCCTCCTGTCATTCTTCCCGTCATTTTGTCTCCCCCTGCCCCTGCCTCCGTCTCTCCCTCCCTCACCCGTTCACATGTCCTGTGGCACTTCCGCAGTTCATTCTGGGAATTACATGATGACCCTAATTATCCACTTGTGCTTCCACTCTTACTCAACCAACCATAGCATCATCGCCGTGACGGCCATCATACCGCTCCGCTTAGACAGACGATTGTGAGAACAGCCAAGAGAATATGTGACGGTTTAAGGTGGAGGGAGAGAGTTTTATTTTCTCTATTCTAATTGTGTAATTGTCAGAAACTATACTTAAGCTCCTTAAATGATCTTAAAAGAATTTAACCACAGCAGTAACGTGGAAGGTTAATATCCGCCGCAAGCACAGTGCTGGTAAATGTTGCTCTTGGTCTCTATTGTTACTAAAGGGGGGAAGTAAAGTAACTTTGACATTACACAACTCAAAACAGCAGAGATGGAAGACACAAAGAGTTCCGATCACTCTAGTTCACTTAAATTCATTTGGCAGCATTAAATATTGATTGACTGAAAACTTTTATCTTCAGGAGCAGTGAGTGACTCATGCGTCATGCGCCCTGAAAATCATTCTCATACATAATTGCCAAGGTAATTTATCTGAGCAGGTTGCCAAACACATTGTGAAGTCACACAAACAAGTTTATTAGCCATGCAGCGTGACCCTCTGTGACTGCTGTCACTTCATCATCAGGGAAGTTGTTTATGTTTTGAAAAAGTACCGTCAGCCTTTTAGACTGAAAATGAAAACTAAACTAAAAAGTCAAGTTACATTTGACAGTCTTGAGATATGTAATACATTCTTGACTTGTGAAGACCAAACAGCAGTTAGTCCATCTTTTCTGTCACGAGTCAGAAACAGCCGTGCTCTAAAAACTTGTAACGGGATGCAGGACTGTTTAGGTTTTCCCAGTCAGATTGAACCTCTCAAACTCGTTCCCCTACCCCTAACCCAACCTTCGAATGTAGCAGATTGGTACAACAGACAGTCCCCAGGTGGAAAGTTGTACATTGTGTATGAGAACTTCAAGAGTTTCCAATCTTCGGTCTCCAAAGTGCCTTTTGAAAATCTTAGTTGGACTTGCGTTGGCGCTGTATCAGAGAGTCTTTTCAGATCTGGACGTTTTGTGTCAGAACTCCTCTGTCTAACACAAGTGGCAACCTCCGTGTCACGGAAATGAAGCCAATGCCGAAGTATCAACAACTGTAATTCCCTTGAACGGCCACTTGAGGCTGGCTACAGAACATTTCAACCTCCATAAGCGGCCGTATTAAAATGTCCAACTTCACAGCAGAAATAAACACTGTAACTATAAACTAATGGACTCCCCCAGGAATCTTTGATCGATTATTAGTCCTCACATGTTTTTAGGTGTATGTAAATGTAAACAGCTAAATGATTTTTCACCGGAGAATATAAAGGAGTTGTGGGACTTTTTTAGTAGCCCTGAGTTTTGTCTTTAGGTCTTCTTTACAAGCTGCATACAGCCTCAACAATCTTTATCAAAAAGGTAGGGCAGCTTGTATGTTGCCTGCCTGAGAGGCATGACCCAGGGGGAAAATCTGCAAATCACTCAATGCTGCTTGTAAAGTTCACCAGCTGTGAGTGCACGATAATACATGAAGGTGACTCAGATGAGCATTTACTGTAAGTTTGTTTTTTTTACTCAGACTTTCTCCCAGCTGGGTTTTAGTTGCTGTTAGACAGTAAGAGGGCACTGTTATGCTGTTATACTGTTAAAGTGAATGAATCAAACTGAAACTGTAACAGGGACAAAAATAGCATTTTATAAAGTGTCCTCTCCATCCCCAGTGGAAATTACACTCTTGACTATAGTGCATAAATTTCACAGCCAAAAATAACTCCAGGAACTTCTGCATTGCATTGTGGGAAACTATTGTCCACCACACATACTACACTCACACACAAAATCAACTAAAAGTTGTAGGCAGAATATTATGCCACACGTCAGAGGCAGCGATGCCACTGACCAGTTATCATTCCTGGCTCTTCATTGGTGCTGACTGCCTTTCAGTGACTCTCTTGACTCTCATTGGACGAAGGCAGGCTTACAGCATGCTCACTCAGCACTTATTGTGAAACGGAGCTGAACAACAGTGATCAGGAAACATTCCATTACTGCCCTTTAGTCAAATTACCCCAGCATCCCCCCTTCCTCCTTCGCTTTGTTGTCCCTTGCTCGATAGTTTTCTCCTGAACATCTTTCCTCTGTGCACTCCTATCTACTTTGCTATGTTTTTCTCTCTCTCCCTCCCTCCCTCTCTGTCTCTGTCTCTCCCTCTCTCCCTCTCTCTCTCTCTATCTCTTTCCTCTAAGAGGATTGGCTGCTTGCGTCCACCAACATCTGTGTATCACTGTCCTGAGAGAGCAAAACAGAGAGGGGTTGGGGGTGTAAGCCAGCAAAATAGCAACACAGCGCGCAGTCAAGGCTGAGTGCCGCTCTCTTTTTCCTTCTCTCTGACACACACACGCACACACACTTTCTTGTGCACGCACACAAACAAACGCACACACGCTCAGCAGCAGAAAGCCGCAGCATCCGCATCGCCGGCTGCCCACCCGCATCCCTCTCTCTCCCAGTCTCTTCTCTCTCCCTGCGCACGCTCCTCTTTCTCTCACTCGCTCCGGCCGCAACGCCTCATCCTGCCGTCCTGTCCCCCCTCTGCTGTCTGTCACCGTGGCGACATAGCCTCCGCAGCCATGGCGACCAGCCAGCAGGATTCAGGCTTCTTTGACATCAGCATCAAGTCTCTGCTCAAGTCCTTGGGAGGGAGTGAGTACGGCTAACACATCACAGTTGCTGTCGCTGGTATGCCAAAACAAATGCGCGATACGGTCTGACCGCTGAGTCGTCAGTAGATCCTGCAGTGTACAGACTACGCTTATTTTGTTTGTGTATCTGTGTGTGTTAGGCAGCGTACAGCATGATCCACACTGTAAATATTTGGTGTTATGTAATAGAATAATGGAAGACAAGGGGTTGAGAGAGAGACCTGCTTCAGGGTTAGATGAGGGTAAATATGGCTCCTCAGCAGTTTTCCATATGAATTATACAACACTACAATTACTCAGCAAAAGAAGAAGTCTTTGAGTTTGTTATAATCTTTGCGCTCAGCATTGAAGAGTGTTCTTAATGTGCCATTACACGTCCACAGATCAATGTGTTTACATGTTAGCATCCTGTCGACCCGGCTTCATGTGTTGTTTACAGTCCGAGAGACTCGACTCTCTTCACGAGTTCCTTAGTCAGTGAGTCAGTGTTTACCAAACAGAAGGTAAAGCTACTTTACGTCACTCCGGGGCAGCCTGGGATGAATGCCCAGCAACAGCATCTTCTCAGACTGGACATACTGTACTTCACCCCACTTTGAGCATCATCTGGCCAGACATTACAGTAAGCAGAAGACACATCACCATGAAGCCTGTGCTTCAATCTTCACTGTAACATCAGTGTTTTTCTTGTTGATAGAGGACCCTGTGATTCAAACACTAGCTTTCATTTTGTGCATGTACTGTATGTGCGGACAGTAATTTAAACATTATATAGAAGACTCTCTGTCTGTTGTTAAATCATGTTGTGTGTGTCCCTTTTCATCAGACCATGAAGATGTGTTAGTGTGTGTGTGTGTGTGTGTGTGCGTGTGTGAGCAGGGCAGCTGTGTGGAGCTTATATATTAGGTGTGTGCTGAAGGTTACTGTCAGCAGGGGTTATGATGGTGTAAGAGTTCCAGAGGAATTGCATGGGGTTGTGTTGATGGCTCCCCCTCAGCCATTTAATGTGATGTAATAAAAAAAAAAAGGAATCACAGGGACTCTGATGAGATGGTGTACGTGTTTTCTCATTAAAGCTTCAGCTTATTTTCAGCTATAGGACCAAATTGAGTCACGTAGGCTCGTCTCGCTCCAAGGTCACGACGATGATGACGGCAGCCAGGAGGGTTAGAAAGCCAAGAAAGAGGCCTGAGAAGTCCAAGTTAGGTTTGTGTTTCAAGCGTACAGCAATTATCAAGTGAAATCACAAGATAAACAGCTGACCTCATCAAGTTAAACTTGTTCCAGCTCATGCCAGCCTCCCTGAAATAATAATGTGTAGGCCTGAATCAACAATTATTTAACAGTCAGTTTTTAGTTTTTATGATTAATTGTATTAAAGGCAGTATTGTAACCTGCCAAGCTAATGCTAAAGCTAAAGTTATCATTCTTTTCTGATGCTTTAAAGTGTTTGTTACATCTATATTGTCTGTAAGCACACAAGTAAAGGAGGTCTATATTTTGATTATTAATTATTGAGAAATAATAATAATAATATATATTTTTTTTTTTACTTTTAAGTTAAACAAATTTACCTTTTTATTGCATTTAAAGGTCCAGTGTGTAACATTTAAGGGGCTCTATTTACAGAATATGGCAGAAACTGAACATAATGTGCATAACAATGTTTTCATTAGTTTATAATCACCTGACAATAAGATTTGTATATTTTGTTACCTGAATGAGCCTCTTATATCTAATGATACTGCGGGTCCTCTTCCACGGAGTCTGCCATAGTGAGTCGTCATGTTTCAATAGTAGCCCAGAATGGACAAACTAAACACTGGCTAAAGATCGGGCTTTTCACATCTGTTGCAGCCACTGTAGTTTCTCTTCACACTAGGAAAGACAGGGTGAGGCCAGGGGGTTGCAATCAATGTCACTAAATTCAACACACTGGTCCTTTACAAGTCCAGTGTGTAACATTTAAGGGGATATATTGACAGAAATAGAATATAATATTCCTAACTATGTTTTCATTGGTGTATAATCACAGAAAATAAGAATTCTTATGTTTATATTACCATAGAATGAGCTGTTTATATCTACAGAGGGTGCAGGTCCTCTTTCATGGAGTCCGCCATGTTAAATCACTATGTTTCTACAGTAGCCCAGAATGGACAAACCAAACACTGGCTCTATGACCTTTCTCATTCGTCATGAGTTTCACGGCCACTGTAGTTTCTCCTTTTATCCTTGAAACGAGAGGTCGGGGTGAGGGGTACCCAGTCGATTGCATCCAGCAATTTCACCACTAGTTGCCACTCAGTTTTACACACTGGACCTTTAATGCTCTCATAACTAACTGAGTGAGGCTCGGTGCGCACACAGAATACTTTGATCAGTTCATCATCCGCCTCCTCTGACAACACACAGGTTGGGCTCTGCTAGGTCTTGTCGAGGGCAGCCACTGTGTTTTTGTGGTCTGTGCTTTTAAAAGTGACTCATTGCAATGCACTTTACTTAGACACAGCCAACGAAATGTACAAGCAGTACGATTGATTTATCTTTTTACAACCCGAGAAAACTTGTTGCAATGCTTATCAACACGAGTGCCAAGCACCGACATCTCGGCCTTAATTTCAACTTCTATATGACAACTTATGTTTGATAGCTGATTGTAAAGCATGAAAAACAATTTCCCACTGTGTAAGCTGATGTCTTATTTTGTCCAACCAGCAGTCTAAAACCCAAAGACATTCTGTTCACTATGATTGAAGACAAAAAAAAGCTTCATGTCTTCACATTTGAGGAGCTAGAACCAGAGAATGCTTGACATATTTGTTTAAAAAATGACAAAAACAATCATCAAACTACTTGCTGATTCATTTTCTGTCGATCGACTAATCAACTCTACTCTCTGCATCCTCTCCATCTCCTCTGTCTAACTCTGCCTCTGCCTCATCTGTCTCTTATGTCTCTCTTCCTCCACATATTCTTTCTTTCTCTCTTTGTCTCAGTCTCACGCAGTGTGTTAAATAATCCTTTCAGGATGGAAAATGTGATTAAAACAAGGTGGACTTGTATTGACTAGACATAGCAGATTCCTGCTGATTCACCTCTTAAAATGCTGAGTCAGGCAAATTTCTACAAGCTTCCCGGGAAGTGCTCCGGTGTGATCTATCGACAGCTCTATCGGACGCCGTTACGTCTTCCTACGCTCATCTCTTTTCCCCCCACCGACACGCATGAGGCTCACGCAAACACGCTTGCACACATTCACACACACACACAAACACAAACACACACCTTAAATTCCTGTCACTGAGAAGCTTTAACACATTATGTCTGTTTAGAGTCAATCTTCACTAAATTAGATTAGTGCCATTTGCTTTGTAGTTTAACCAAATTACTTAGTTTTCCCGACTCGCCATGGTCTGTCCTGGAAAATTGTCGCGTACTTGTGTGTGTGTGTGTCTGTTTGTGAGTGTGCCTGTTTTCATGCATGTGCACTTGGGTATGAGTAGGGGTCAGTGGGAGTGGTGGGTATGTAAGAGAGTGACCTCCAGTGGTCTATATATAGCGCCTCCCTCCTCCCCTCGCCTCTCTCTCGGGGCAGTGTTGAAATTCCAACCCAACTCTTCTGGTCAGATCTCCACAAGGAGCAGACTTTACTTAACTGCTACTGACAACTAAAGGACAGCCACAAAACCACTGTCAAAGAAGAGCTTCACTTCAATACAACTTTCCAATGCAAGGATTCCAAGGTCACGGGAGCCGTCGCACAGAGGACTTATGGCATGCCAGGAGGTGGAGCAGAAGCTAAAGTAGAAACTGATAGTTGGTCTGTAGGCTCATATAGCTCTCAAGCATGGGGCCCTACGCAGCGCCTGATCTACACAAGCCTCTGCTGGAGCAGCACAGTGGAATATCTTTCCATCCATGTTGGTAGAGTTGGTGTTGGTTCACTTGCAGCGGAACTAGTCGCCTGTCCCTTTTGTTATTTTGAGAAGACACTTTGACATCTCTCCCTCTGTGATTGCAACACTTGCAGCTCTGAGGCGTCACTCCGTCCTCACTCGGGCGGGTTAACCCTGGCTATGGCGCTTCCGTTCTGTGGATACGGCATTTCTTCCCGTTTCATTTGGATTGAATGTGGGATACAGCTGTCATGAGAGTTTTCTTTCTGGCCTCAGACTTTCACTTCACCTGCCTTTCATTTCCTGAAGGATGGAGCTCCACTCTTTCAGCTGTGGTTTATCCTGAGCCAGACATTAATCTGATGTCTGCAGCTACTGTCATGGTGCAATAGTTGGATATTACAGACCAACGTCTTCCGTGCCGCTAATCTTCGGCAAGGAATTTCTTTTATTTATCAATCATGGGAGCTGTATTGTACAACTTGTAGACTACTCAGCTACCCCTCCTCAGCTTCATACCCTCTCCCACTGTTACATTCCTCCTCCATCCCACTTTCTGCCCATTTTACCCACTGTATCCTTGTCCCTCTGTGTGACTGTCTGCACCATGGAAGTGCCAACTAAATGGAGCAGGGCTAGTGTCATCAGCTTCATCAAGGGCCTCGGTAAGCATGCAGGGGTTTGCATCATTTGACCGCTCAGGTTTCACGCGAACAGGTTGCACTCCGTGAGTGCTGGGGGCCCGTTGAGTCCGGGAATTAGTGTTTACCCCTCACCTCTCCAGCGGGGTCAGGTCACATGGTCATGAAAGGTCAGTTAGACTTGACAGAGTTGTTAGCTCACACATACTATCCACTACTGGGAAGTGCTCTGGTGAATTATTGCATTGTTTCATCTTTTTGCTGCCGTCACAGAAGCCTCCTTTGTTTTTGTTTTTTTGTTTTTGCAAGAGTTGTTATACTCGACTTTAGGTGTGTGTTTGTTTGTTTTTTTCATGAACTGTATTGGTTGATCTATGATTGACCGTCAGTAGTAATAGTCCAAAGTGCATCATGCATATTTTCCATAAAGTCTTGCCTAAGCTCTTAAAGTGCACAGTCACTGACGCCATGGAAAGGTGTTGTTTCTTAGAGTGATGGGTTTGTTCTATTTTAAGGCCGTGTCAATATTCTTAGAGACGCATGACAGGAAGTGTCTTCTCCCTCCTGTATCATCTTCTGGTCTGTCTCTCACTTAAACCCCTTCCCGACTCTACCCGCTCCCTGTCTGTCTTTCTCTGTTTATCATTACATCTAGCTAGAATTAATCGAGCCCACTACTCCCTTATGATGTAATCAGGAGGGAGAAATGAAAACACTGACTACACAGCAATTGTGTGTGTCCAACTGTGTGCCTGGAAAGTGTACACTGTCAAACTTGGACACACACTCTGTATAAATTAGTCACGTCTGAGGAGTTTTAACCTCACAGAAAGAAATAATCAAATGATGTTCCAAAGCCTGAGGTTTATCAAGACAAGCGCCTGAACAGAGAGCATGAGAGTGTGTGTCTCGTCTGTTTCTATCCATCCTGGTCATAACAGCAGCTGAAGAATGTTTAGCTGTATGTTAGAAAAGCATGTTAAAAGGTGTTAGTACATGACCCTAGACCAGGGAGTTTTCACACTGAGATGGGCGAGTGGAAAGGGGGTGGGGGGGCTGTGACGCAAAGATACTGTGTGAGGCGCACGTTGGAGTCCGGCCTGTTGATTTGGCTTCTTTTCAATGAAGCTTATCACAGCTGTTAGAGCTGCAGCGGTCGTGACGCGCAGCTAACGTAGGCAACTAAAGTCCTTTAAAACCCTTGGGGGTCATATTTTTATGTTTTCTGCAGTATTCAAATAATCCAGTGATAGTTGTCTGTACATCCATGGGTACACTGCAGAAGTAATGGAAACAAATATAGGCTAAAATATGGCACTCCATTGAATAGATTGCAACATTGGGGTGGTAGTAGCTCAGTCCGTAGGGAGTTGTCTTGGGAACTGCAGGGTGGTCTGTTCAAGTCCAGCATGGACCAAAGTACGGAGGGTGGACTGGTAGCTGGAGAGCTACAAAATTCTGGGGGGCACAGTGACCCCTCCTTTAAACTAACTGACCTGTCTGGACTCTCCCCAGCCTCTCCAGTGGGACTGAAGCCACCCCTCCCGCCAGTCAGTGGAACCTTGGGAGAGAGGAAGGGTCCTGTGGTCATGGCGCCTGTCAACGTGGACCCTGAGAGTAAGCCGGGCGAGTTCGTCCTAAAGAGCTTGTTCGCCAACTTCACCTTGCTCTCGGAGCGCAAGATCCGCATCATCATGGCCGAACCACTGGTGAGTGACTTTGCATCGATAACGTCTCCTCTGGTTTGGTCTCTCAGGTTACAGCATCGTTTAGGACATTTTATCTGATTGTGTTATTCAGAGTAGCTCTTTATGACAGTATATGTTGACTAATCCTTTTTGTGCAGACAAAGTGATGCCTGCAATATGCCTCACTGCTAAATAGTATATCCTCAGCATCCTGCCCTATATACTATATAGATAATATAACATAACCTAATGAAGCCATCTTTCTATTACTGTATCTACAGTATTTCAGTCCAGGTCTTTTTTCCTCTCTCTTCATTCTTCTGTCCTAAATTTGAAAGTCCTGTTTTACATATTAGCAGACCTGAATAGCTCATCTTTTAGAAGGAACTAGCTGTTTTAGTTTACATACATCTGACACTGAATCACCTCTGCTGGTGGTGCACAATGCCACAGTATATTGTGTGATCCTTTTTTTAACCCCTGATGCAATTGAAGAGCAGCAACAGCTACAAAAATCAGTCACTTCACATCACCAACATTTTTGGAGTTATATATTTGCCTCCAGAAGTAACCAAATATGTGTGATGCACTGTAGCCAAAGTCTCTATAACCTTTTTGTCTTAGTGGGTTCAGAGGATTAATTAGGACTTTTTCAGCTCTCCAAATAAATGCAAATGTTTGAGGACAATCCATAATGTGTCGTGGTGTGAAGCAGTGCTTTTGTATATTTACGGCACTTAGAGCTGAACACCTGATATGTTTCATGAAAGGAACATAACAAGGTTAGTGCCTAAGCGTCTAGTCTGATACTAAATAACAGAATCAGTTCTGGGCTTCAAACTTTGAATGTTACATGTTCATTAAGCAGAAACAGCAACACAGGTTTAAAAATCTCCAGTTACACACTCCACAGGTTGGCAAACTCAGAAAACACAGTGAAGTTTCAGTTTCCTGTCTCAAAATGTCATAATAAAATAACTTTTCTCGTCCCTCCTGACATAAATGTTCTTCGTTTCGTCTGTTTTTTATCTCACAGGAGAAGCCACTGAACAAATCTCTGCAGAGAGGAGAGGACCCACAGTTCGACCAGGTGTGTGTACCTGACGTGGACACGTGTCATTCAAATCTAGCCAGAACACTTATTTTGGGATGGGGATTAACCTCTCTCTCTCTCTCTCTCTCTCTCTCTCTCTCTCTCTCTCTCTCTCTCTCTCTCCTCTTCACCTCTTCAGTTGATCAGCTCTATGAGTTCTCTGGCAGAGTACTGTCTGCCGTCCATCCTGAGGACTCTGTTCGACTGGTACAAGAGGCAGAACGGGCTGGAAGACGAGTCTCATGAATATCGACCCAGGGCCAACACCAAGTCAAAAAAGTGAGAGGACACGCAAGGCACACACACACACACACACACACACACACACACACACTCAACTGTAAAGCTCTTCTCTGACATGTCTCACATATAAAATGGACACTAAAGACACTAAACAATAAGAAATACTGTATTGCAGATTAACTATATGTGACCCCACAAACAGCACTGATGAGTGGACCAGATGTACCTACAATTAATTGATTAACAGCAATTTAATAAAAGCAGGTTCTCACATAGGACACACACAGAGGCAAGAACAGGACCGTACACTTGGAACCCCGTACAGTGTCAACACTGTTGCAATGAACGTGACAAACAATGTTTCTGTTTCTTTGTTTCTGTCTGTCTGACTCAGCGATGAGCAACAGAAGGACTACTTATTGGAGCGGAGAGATCTGGCGATAGACTTCATCTTCTCTCTAGTGCTTATTGAAGTTTTGAAGCAGGTGAGTCTTAATTTACTGTGCGATCAATCACTCTGCACTGTGCCATCTGTCTCCTCACACTTATTAGAGTGAGTGGCTTTAACTTTGGAGAGAGAAAAGTCTGTTGACCTTCTTTCAGTCCTTTAATACTGATGTCTGCATAACACTGTGAAAGGCTTTAAACAATCACAGGAAACAATTAGAATATTTAACACGCTCTTGTTTGATTTACATCTTACCTGACATGATTTGTGCAGTATTTCCCACCCCTCTCCTGTGAAACTCTAACTAATTTAAAACAAACAGAGTCATTTGCATACTATTTGCATACTCCCCCGACTGTCAGCACAGTAGGAAGAAATATCTGATTTGAGCATGTTTTGATTAAATGTTCATAACCACAATGAACATTTCAAAATAAAATCACAACTTTTTCTCTGAATCCAGATCCCCCTCCATCCTCTCCTCGATGGACTCATCCAAGAAGTTATAAACCTGACCTTCAAACACTTCAAATACAAGGAAGGGTAAGAATGATGACATACAGACATACAGTGCAACACAGTCCTAACTTTCTGACCAGCTGCAGCGTTGATTGATAAAATCAATATAACAGCACTGCACATGGATAATATTCATTCTTGTGTTGACTTCTTAGGTACCTGGGACCCAACACAGGCAACATGCACATAGTGGCTGACCTCTATGCTGAAGTAGTGGGAGTCGTAGCTCAGTCCAGGTACTGTTCATGTGCAAATGAATGTTTATACTGTTTGTGTATGCATACACGTAAAATGTTTGTGTATCTACAGGGAGCTTATTGTATCTGTTGACATAAGACAGTGTGGATTGTTTAGTGTAAATAAAGTAGAGTAATGTACAGTCATTGTTTTTGTGCCACATTTCACAAAACAATCACTAAAATATCCAGAATTCAGTTTTAAATGTGGTTTTATTTCTTTATTTTTACAGTTTACTACAAAATTCTTTGTGTAACTCACATAAATTGAATTTGTAATCTAGGTCGTGTGGAGCTATGGGCTGATTTGTCAGGGTGGAAAATTGAATGTGTAGCTACAGCAGCTACCTGTCCTCCCCTTGACCCCATTTTTAGTAGAAACCAATTAGAAATGCTGTCCCCGTGTCCTGAGTGCAAATGAGGAATAGAAACAAATGCCTGCCATTCCCTGTGTGTTAGTAGTATGATTGTGTGTGTGTGTGTGTGTGTGAGAGAGACACTCCAGATGATGGTCCTCTGTATGTTTAATGTTGTGTGTGATGAGAGATGAGCGCTGTTCCCATTTTCCACGAGGTTATTACCGTGATGGAGGAGGTGCAGGTTCACAGGATAGCGCAGTCACTGCTCTCACACACATACACACACACACACTAGCTGAACCATTGCATCATTTCACACAGTCATCGATCTAATAATGGATCAAAGTCAATACTTTTAGATCAACTTTAGCAAATGTCTTCTTCGTGGACGATGGATGGGTCTTCCACTTGATTAAGCTTCCTCGTTGGTTTCTAACACTTTCCAGTGTTATTTATTCGTAGCACATTATTTACACGCAGGGCTATGAAAAGGCTGAGCACACACAGCTTGGGCACATACTTTATTCTTGGCATTATCTGTGTGCTTTTCCAACCTGGTTTATGGGTTCACAGTGTTTATGTGCATCTTATTTAAACACTCAGCACTAAACAGAAGGCTGATGACTGTTCCACTTACTTAACTGCTGTGGCAACTCATGTGAGGCATGCAAAAGCACGGCCACAAAAAAAAACACACACATGTACACATTCTCTCCATATCACCCTCCAGATGCCATTCTAAATATAGGCCTGCAGAGCACTGCTGGTAAAATCTATCTGGATGCTGGGTACATACACAAACACACACACACACAAGCACACACACCCATGTGCATATGCAAGAAAAAACAGGTGCACAGAGGAGTGAGAGTAAGAAGAGTTGTCTACACATGACACAACGTTGTAGTAATCCCACTAACTGTACTGAGAGCTGAGAACCATTTACTGGAACGCAAGAGAACTGAGCGACAACTGGTCACCTCTTCCTCCTCCGCAGGTTCCCGGCAGTAAGGAAGAAGTTCATCTCCGAGCTGAAGGAGCTGAGACAGAAGGAGCAGAGCCCTTACGTGATCCAGTCCACCATCAGCCTCATCATGGGACTCAAATTCTTCCGCATCAAAATGTATCCGGTGGAAGACTTTGAAGCCTCCTTCCAGTTCATGCAGGTCAAATCATTTACCTGTTATTTACATGACAACAAATTGTTAAGATGCTCCAGGTTCAGGAATCTCAGGGAGTGTTCACAGGACAGGCGTGCTCTGTCTTTCTCTGCATACATTCATGTCCGGAAGCAGTTTAGTGCTATCAGAGAGCTTATCCTATTGGTTCCTCTGAAGTAATTAGAGGTTAAGTGCCTTTTTTATTGGCCTGTTGATTGTAACTGCAGTGGTGAGAATGTGTCTCATTTTACTTCTCCCATAACAAAGCAGAGTTTTTGAAACCATGCATTCAAAGAATCATTATGTACATACAGTACATTGTTTATCTCACTGTTTCTGACTCTCTCTCTCTCTTTCTGTCTTTAGGAGTGTGCTCAGTATTTCCTGGAAGTGAAGGATAAAGACATTAAGCACTCATTAGCCGGGCTCTTTGTGGAGATACTTGTACCTGTAGCTGCTGTAAGTTCATTTCATCTTACGCTAGAGTTGAAGTCTTTAAAATAAAAGGTCTGTTCTGCTGTTGTTTGTTGGTCTAAATAAATTGTGTTATTGTCTTGAGAATAACATGAATTTTAAGCTCATGAATAGAAAGTGTCAAGTGAAGGACAATGAGATTTTCTAAATGGATCTACATTATCTGTCCTCCCCTAGACTGTGAAGAACGAGGTGAACGTGCCGTGTCTACGAAACTTTGTAGAGAGTCTGTACGACACCACACTGGACCTGTCCTCTAGGAAGAAACACTCTCTGGTAAGTTTCTCCTCGTATTCCGTTTCATCGCTGCTCATCTCTCTTCATTTCCTCTCCATTAACAGCAACTGGTGAAAGCTCTTACTGTAACTCTGGGCTTTTATCTCTCCGTGGGAAAGAGACAGGAGTGCAGTGCGCAGTACACAGGCTAGTTTTTTGAAGCATTGCCAGATGGGCAATATTTGCCCACAGCAGGGACACAGACAGGGGAATGAGCAAATTAGATGCAGTACATCTCCCTTATTAAGATAGTTGTCTCACATGAACAAGCATGCAATAAAACAGCTCTGTTTAATTGTCAGGACTGGCGTGGTACTTTCTAAACAGTTTAGGCATGAATGTGTGTGTGACATAGGATTATGTAAAAATGTAACTCAATTGTTTCCTGGTAACAAGAAGTTTCCTCACTACTCATTTTTGTCTCATTTATCTCAAAGTCTAATGAAAAAAACTGTCATTTCAGTGAAATTGTTAGACTTGTTCAGCTTGTTTAAGTTATTTTCCCAACTCATGTTTCATTTTTCTCTATTTTAGTGCTGTAACCTGCCTTAATATCTTCAAGACACAGCAGCTCATGTCTACATTCATTTTCTGTAATCGCTTATCCTTATCAGGGTCGCGGGTGGCTGTACACCCTGGACAAGTCGCCACTTCATCACAGATCACATAGAGACAAACAACCATTCACACACATTCACACATGCGCCCAATTTAGAGTCACCACTTAACCCGTTAAGGTTCATGTCTTTGGACTGTGGGAGGAAGCCGGAGAGAACCCACGCAGACACAGGACAACATGCAGACTAAACACAGAAAGACCTAAGCTGAGGTTCAAACCAGGAACCTTCTTTAGGGTCCTGGTTCAAAGTCTCATTTATTTTAAAGTCAAATGAATTTTTTTTAGTTAAATTAAGTTAAATTAAATTAAATTAAATTCAGTTAAATTTGTTTCTAATGTAAATCAGCTTGTTTTAGTTATTTTCCAAACTCGTGTTTCATTTTTCTCTATTTTAGTGCTGCTTTAATATCTTCAAGATACAGTGGCTCATGTCTACAAAATTCTTTTAACAATATTTACATTTGGAAATAGGTTGAAAAAAACAAGATCCATCCATCCATTTTCTGTAACCTCCCAGCTGACTTTGGGTGAGAGGTGGGGTACACCCTGGACAAGTCACCAGTTCATCACAAAGCAAAAACAATGTCTTTACACAGAAATGTTTTTTCCCTTTAGTTTCTTTAAAAGTTGCCCCGTCCTTTGTATTCCACAAACATTTGGTAGGCAAATTAGATCAAGAACAAAACATGATATCTGTCCAGCTGCTGTGTCGCATTAATGCTGCTTGCTGTTGATGGGCTATCTGTGATATGTGCAGGGCTGCAGACATGTCACTCAGCCGTCATGCATGCTTCCTTCAGTAGATTCTCCAAATACTCCAAACCACCCATGCATTCAAAACTTGACAGGACCCTCTGCACACACACTGTGTGTGTTTTCACTTTTTCCAGTACAGTGCACTGGCATTCACGGCAAACAAACAGTAACCTGTCATGTCAGAGCAGAATGGACAAACATGAGAGGAATGACAGTTATGCAGTGACAGTTATGCGGTGCATTTCCATAATAGTTATTCTTTGACATTTTGAGTGCCTGAGAGACAATGGAACACGAGATGGAGGGATAATACATACCCTCTTTGATAAGGAGTGACAGGTAAATGATGCACTTCCCAAACTAAACATTCCCTCAACTGTTCATGACAAGGGTGTACCTGAACTCACAATGGTCATTAAGAGCAAGGCATTGTGTTTAAGAATGATCAGCACGCAGACATGCCTTTACCAGATGATTGAACAGACTAGACAACTGTGAACTTTACGTTGAAATTTTTCATGTGTCAGTCTCTTCTACGGTGGCACGGTGGTGCAGTGGTTAGCACTGTTTCCTCGCAGCACGAAGGTTCCGGGTTCGTGTGGAGTTTGCATGTTCTGCCCGTGTCTGCATGCGTCCAAAGACATGTACTTAATAGTTAAATTGTCCGTAGGTGTGAATGTGAGTGTGAATGGTTGTTTGTCTCTATGTGCCCTGTGATGAACTGCTGACTTGTCCAGGGTGTACCACGCCTCTTGCCCAAAGTCAGCTGGGATAGGCTCCTGATGAGGATAAGCAGTTACAGAAAAGGGATTGATGGTCTCATCTATAAACCTGTGATTGTATTATTCATGCCACTGTTGTTTTGATATTGTTTGCTGTATGAAATGACAGTTGTTCACAAGTCCATAAACAAATCATTTATCCTTCTCATGAAGGCAAGATGAAGCCCACAGAAAGAAATGTTTTGTTTTGTTAAATTGACTTAAAGGTCCAGTGTGTAGAATTTAGTTGCATCTGTTGGTGTAATCGCTGCATTGCAGTCTCCTCACATCACCCTCACCGTCCTACTGTAAAAGGAGAAACACTTGAAAGGCCCGTATAGAGTCACTGTTTAGTTTGTCTGTTCTGGGCTACTGTAGAAACGTGCTGTTTCAACATGGCCGCCTCCAAGGAAGAGGACCTGCTCCCACTGTAGATATAAAAGCATCATTTTTAAGTAACAAAAACAAAAAAGATTCTTATTTTTTCAGGTGATTATACATGCATGAAATCATAGTTATGAATATTATATTCCGTGTCTGCCTTATTCTGAAAATAAAGGCCCCAAATCTTACACACTGCGCCTTTATTTCCAGAAAACAAGACAGATGACTGTCAGTAAACGGTTTAATGATGAATTTATAAACTGGGATGTGATTGTTTAAAAAGCTTAATCTGACTGAATCTTTAAGGAAGAGCTCCGAAATTATATTTATGATTCTCAGACTTCATTAAAGTGCTGTATGTTTCGAGGCAGTCTGAAAGTAATAAGCTGCATAGTTAATGTGTAATCCTTGTGAAGGAATGAATCATATTTATATTCAATGACTCTGAATCTGTTGAAGCAAACGTGTCCCGTCTGTCTTCTCTCTCACCAGGCTCTGTATCCTCTGGTGACCTGCCTGCTGTGTGTCAGTCAGAAGCAGTTCTTCCTCAGCCGCTGGCACATTTTCCTCAATAACTGCCTCTCAAATCTTAAGGTCAGCCTCTCTGTCTGTAACATGCAAATGAATCAAACACACTGGGTTATTTTTACAGATCACACGCAGTGTTACTGCTACACACACACAACAACTATACAGTCTGTGCAATAAATTTCTGCCCTCTGGGACCAAAGTGGCAACCAGAACATGCACACGACACTGAACTTCACACATCAAACTGCTGCAGTAGCACTACCTAATACGACTTCAGCTATCAGAACAGCTCTCATTAAGCATTCCCTCCAAGGGAAACACTGCAGGTTAAGAACACAGTGATTTATGTTGGCTCATAAACACTTGTGTACTTGTAAGTTGGATTCATGATTATATTGTAAATGGAGAGAACGCAGTGTGTGTAGCACATGCAGCGAATTATCACGTGCCTGTAAGGTACAGTATGTGAGGAATGCATGTCAGAGTACTACTGCGTTTAACTCAGAAACTTTGGCTGCCCTTTTGGAGGTATGTGAAACACAGTAACGTTTTGTCTGCGTGTGTACGAATGCAGAATAAAGATCCCAAGATGGCACGTGTGGCTCTAGAATCACTTTACCGTCTGCTGTGGGTCTACATGATCCGGATAAAGTGTGAGAGCAACACTGGAACACAGAGGTAACATAAACTTGTAGTAAATGTATTAATGTCAACTACAACCCTGATTCCAAAAAAGTTAGGACACTGTGTAAAATGTAAATAAATACAGAATTCAAATCCTGTTTGACTTCTGTTCAACTGAATTCAGGACCCGAGCTCACATGTGAAAAAGTGTGCTGTGGTCTGACGAGTCTTCAATGTTTTTGGAAATCATGGACGTCGTACCCTTCAGGCCTAAACTTTTATTTTGCGAAGCATCCCAACTTTTTTGGAATTTGGGTTGTATGTTGTGATATGTTGTTACCATAAACAAATGAGACTATATAGAGAAACATAAAAGATGATTTCACTGAGGTATTTAACTCAAAACTTAACACTTTCTCCTCCCTTTCCTCTCACTCGTCTCTCCTTCTTCCCACAGTCGTCTGACGTCCATCACCTCCACCCTGTTCCCCAAAGGGAGTCGTAGCGTTGTGCCCAGAGACATGCCCCTTAACATTTTTGTCAAGATCATCCAGTTTATTGCACAGGTGTGTATGACACTTGCACTCTATTGTCCTTAAATGTTTTTTATTTACTATTTCACCATATAATCAGTTTTAAAATAAAAATGTCCCATCTGTGCACTGTTGGTGACGTTCAGTAGATATACTAGCTGCCTCACACCACATTAAACTGTGAAATCCTGTAACACTGGTATGTTTGCCCTCTGTTCAGGAGAGACTGGATTTCGCCATGAAGGAGATCATATTTGACCTGCTGAGTGTTGGGAAACCTGCCAAAGCCTTCAGTCTCAACCCAGAGGTAAAGAGAGCAGACGCAGACATTCAAGCGTGTGCACACATTCTCACACACACACACACACACACACACACACACACACACACACACACACACACACACACACATCAGAACAGTGTATCCCCCGACTATGCAACAAGGATGAGTAGTCCAGTTCAATTTCCACTGTTCAGTCAGCGAGGAAGGTAAAGAACAGTGTGTCCTCTTAAAAGCACCTTTTCAGTGATGATCATACACAGTGTGATTGCAGGGGTCTGGTCATGTGACCAGAAACAAATCATTAAAATCACTGCTATTTAAAGGGGACCTCCAAGTTATATTTGGTGGCTGTATGAAATTTGATAAATGACCACATATAGTGTCACTTGTGTTAGCGTCAGTTGGGGCTGAAGACTGGCTGTGTGGAGCTTTCTGTACATTTCTAACCTGCTCCTGCTCTCTGCTCCTTTAACCCCTGTAAACGCAGTAAAAACACTCACCAATGTGGTGAGTGTGTTCTGATAAGAGACATTAGGATTCTGAGATTACAACGTATAAAACATTAATCATACAGAACATGTTGTAGCAGGAAATAACACTGTGGGATCACTTTTAATAAGAAAAGCAACAAAATATTGAATTTGATTTAAAAATAATCATCCCAGATAAACATTTGCACACAAACTGCCTGATGATGTTTACTTCCTGCCATAAATTTGCCCTGGCTCTTGATAAACGGACTCCCCGGCGTGCAGTAAGGATGTTTTATCTGTGTTCCAGCGTATGAACATTGGTCTGCGGGCATTCCTGGTGATAGCAGATGCTCTGCAACAGAAGGATGGAGAGCCTCCAATGCCCAACACAGGAGCCACTCTGCCCTCTGGAAACTCTCTGAAGAAGAAGAAAACTTATCTTAGCAAGACACTTACTGAAGAGGAAGCCAAGCTAATAGGTATGTGTGTGTGTGTGTGTGTGTGTGTGTGTGTGTAGGCATTCAAGCTAGTGTAACTTTAATGTAGTCTCTGTAACTCCATGTGCTGTCTCCTTGTGTTCTCCATAGGCATGTCCTTGTACTACTCCCAGGTGCGAAAAGCTCTGGACAACATCCTGAGACACTTGGACAAGGAGGTGGGTCGTTGTATGATGCTCACCAGCGTCCAGATGCTCAACAAAGAACCAGAGGACATGATCACGTACGTAACTACAAAGTGCAGCAGCTACACTGTTCGGTGCTCAGCGCTGTTTGAAAATGAGACACAGAAATGAACATTTGCAAGCAAAAATCTTGCTTTTTTAATGACTGAGCTTTGGTGTGTGTTTTTTTTATGTTTATAGTAGATACACTGTTAACGTAGCCTGCGTATTTTGAGTTAAAAAATGCCAAGTGTCAACATGCTTCATGTCCTCCTCAATCTTTGACAGCGGTGAAAGGAAGCCTAAAATCGACCTCTTCAGGACATGTGTGGCTGCCATTCCTCGTATCCTTCCTGACGCCATGTCCAAACCTGAGCTCATCGACCTGCTCTCACGGTGAGTCTGAGAATGAAGAGATTTCATACAACTTCATCAATTTATTTGGTTTCTAACCTTTCAGCAAGATCTTGTTTATTCAACTTATGTTGTCATCCATCTCCTCAGACTCACTGTGCACATGGACGATGAGCTCCGTCTTATTTCCCAGAACTCCCTGCAGAGCCTGTTGCTTGATTTCTCAGACTGGAGGGAAGACGTCCTGTTTGGTTACACACATTTCCTTTTGCGTGAGGTAAAACTGAATGATATCCTGCATGTGCATTAACACGAAGAAAAGAGTAGTACAGATTGAGCTCATTGAAATGTGTTGTAATCTTAATTGGTCTTTTCACTGTTCATTAGGTTATTAATCACGAATAACTACATATTTAAACACATATTGAAATGTCTTTTGAAACATACATTCAGACTCTAAAATATACCTAAAATTAAGAGACCAATGTGGAAATCAGGCCATAAATCATTGCTCCTAGTTATCTGCCTTCATGGTTTAAGTTGATTAACTTAACACAACCAGAGTGATTCACAGTAAAAGACTTCATCTGTCCTCATCTTAGAGTGGCAGCCATTCTATAAATGTCGCTTTCCAAACTATTCCAGGTCCAAGACACCCATCAGGGTCTGCAGGACGCATCTGTGAAGCTCCTTCTCCAGCTTCTCACACAGTGGAGGTTAGCTCTGCAGCTGCAGGGGAAGATGCGAGGTGGAGTTGAGGTTTGTACAGTTTCATTTGTTTAAAATGATATCTTTCAAAAACAATTTTACACACATGCTTATTTGTTATTGATACATTGGTCCAATGACTTAACTACAGGTTTATTTACTGGTCAAACAAGGTGACTTCCAGCAGTATTTGTTAATAACTTCTCCTCCCTCTTCTCTCTCCATCAGTCCAGCCCCAGACTGCCTGAGCGAAGCCCTCATGGCTCAGTGCTCCATGCGGTTGAGGGCCTGGCTCTGCTGCTGCTCTGCTCGTGTCAGATCAGCACGAGGAAGCTGGCAGTCGGCGTGTTAAGAGAAATACGCTGCCTCTTCACGGCTCTGGGACACGCTGAGGTAAATGACCAGGAACTCACATCTTCCCCAAATTTACGATAACAAGAAGAACAATTCAGTACAGATTTTAATAGATGAATATGCAGTCCAAAGACAAATATTACGCGTATCAGACCTAGGACAGAAATAGCTGAATGGAAGGAGAGCCATCTGACCGTAGCTGTGATTAGATATGCAGCATATGCAGCCCGTGAATTCTCTCACATTGTATGACGCTGTTATAAAAATAGCTGCTTCTATAAACGTCTTCCCCTGCAGGACGACGACAAACCCATGATAGAGGTCATGGACCAGCTGAGCCCAGCCGTAATGGACAGCTTTGTTCACGTGGCTGTCTCTGACTCAGTAAGTGTGTTTGTGTTGTGAACATTAGTGCACCAGATAAATCATTCGACATCTCCCAAACGACTTCTTCTGCTCTTCTCCTCCCTCAGTCCACGCTGCCACTCAGCCACCACGTTGATCTCCAGTGGCTGGTGGAGTGGACGGCTCGACTCGTGAGCAGTTCCTATGACGTAAAGAGCCCCAGCCACGTCTGGATCTTTGCTCAGTGTGTGAAGGACCCGTGGGTGCTCTGTCTGCACATCTTCCTGCGGCAGGAGCATCTGCCCAAACACTGTCCCATCGCCCTGGGATACGCCTGGCCCTACGTGTTCACACGGCTACAGCTGCTGCTGCCACTGGTTGACCCCAAGTACAAGAACACACATTTATTATACAGTACTTTTAGGCGTTTAACCAATTTCTTTAATAACCAATAACACCTATTAACCAAATGATCTTGTATCTTATACAACACGTCTATGAAAGATTAACCTGACCACTCTCCTTTTGGCTTTCTGCAGCAGTCCAGTCAATGCTAAGAAGACCAGCACAGCAGGCTCCAGCGACAACTACATCTCTCTGTGGCGTAACTACCTGATCCTGTGTCTTGGTGTTGCTAAGCCGAGCATCATGTCCCCCGGTCACCTCAGAGCGTCCACACCAGAGATCACTGCGACCACGCCCGACGGCAGCGTCACCTACGACAACAAGGTGTGTGTTTGTGCCGCGAGAAGAAACCAGAGCTTAAAAAAATCTAGAAAGCGGGGCGTGGAAAAGCTTGTGTGCCCCATGTACAAAGCTGTAGCAACCTGTCGCTTTTTTGACGCTGTCCATTGAATAAACCTCAAAAAGCCCCAAAAATATCTTAAATAAATACATAAATAAATAAAAGGGCCGCTGGTAGCTGACATGGTGGAGTGTGGTTTCGGTTCCAGCCTGTGACTGCGTGTCACCCCCTTCCCACCATCCCTCTCTCCCCGCTTTCCTGTCATTCTTCAGCTGCCATTTTCAAAATAAAAGTTCAAAAAGCCAAAAAATATCATAAAAAATTTTTTTTAATCATCTGAAAAGCTTTGGGATTTCATGGATAGTCAGAAAAAATACTAAAATGATATATGATTCAGATAATAGTTCCCAGAACCCGTAGTGATGTTTTTAAATGCCCAGCAGTGTAATTGTTATTTTTGCTTAACAAATTATTTGATTATTAAAATAGTTGCAGATTATATGGTGAAAAACCAATCCCACTCTGGATTAATAATGATAGTGTAATAGTGAAGTGTATGCTGTTAACAGTTTTTCTAGATCAGTTTTATGTTGTTAATGTTGCCTGATCCATGTATATATTGTGCGTGTATATATTTTTTGTCTCTCAGGTGATAGGCACTCCCTCAGTGGCCTGGCTTTTAAAGCAGCTCGTCCCGCTGATGAGAGCTGAGAGTTTGGAGATCACAGAGTCTCTGGTGCTGGGATTTGGATGCACGAACGCTCTGGTCTTCAGGTACTGGAACATGCAGAAATCCACACTGACAGTACACACACAGCTCCTGTCATACTTGTTAGAGTTTATTAAATACAGTTTTACCTGCTCAGATGAATAATTTGTACACATTTCTGATTTATAGCTCAGATGACGTCAATGAATCATAACAGTGCTGTTTGCTGTTGCTGTGTGACTCAAGCCTGTTGTTGTCTAGATTTTGATTTCAATAGAAAATAGATGATGTGCTAGATTAAGTTCTTATCTCTTACATAAGAAATAGGTTTTACATATTGTTCTTCTGTTGGTTATTCTCACCTGTCTGCACATTCACTTCATAACTGAGATGCCTCCGAGACATTCAGAGGGAAAAAAAACTGCGTCACTGATGTAAAGGGGAATTCTTAGAGGGACAGAGATGTATCACATTTTTTCAAAAGACAGAGGTTCCATTGTGAAAGAGAAGTATTTCATTTTAAAGAGATCCTCTATTTTTAACCTGAATGTTTTCCAAAAGGGCGCTCGTTGTTATTGAAGAGATTAAGGCCTCTGCACACAAATTTGTTGAACATTCCTGTGTTTAAGGATTAGTGGTTTTTAAGAGCATGTGACATTCGAGCCGCACGAGATAGATATCTGTTACAAACCATTATGTTCCACCTCTATCTGCAAGGAAGATCTGCCTCGCTCAGCAACGATGCAATCAATTGATTCTTGTCCTCTCTGATTGTGTGTGTTTACAGGGAGCTAGTGGAAGAACTCCATCCACTGATGAAGGAAGCACTGGAGCGTAGGCCGGAGGTAACACACACAAACACACACACAAAGTGATGACAGAAACACTGGCTAAATAATAATAAATAAATAAACCCAGCATAAACAAAACCATTGTGTGTATTGACATGAATTTTTAACTGCAGAGGTGACATCGTTTGCCAGTAAAGCATTGAAGTGAAAACCTGTGTGTGCTTTCAGAACAAGAAGCGCAGAGAGAGGAGGGATCTTCTCAGGCTGCAGCTGCTCAGGATCTTTGAGCTGTTGGCTAACGCAGGAGTTATCAGTGACAGGTAGCACATGTTTAATCTCCTGAGCGCCCTCCAGTTGTTTTTGTTTTCATCTTTACTCATCGTTCTTGCTTTTTCCCTTCTTTCACTCCAAGCCTCCTGTTAATGACGAGCTCTATAATTACCAAAGTCACCTTCTCCTCCTTTACAGCACCAATGGAGCGCTGGAGCGTGACTCCCTGGCACTAGGCGCCTTGTTCCTTGAGTATGTGGATCTAACCCGGATGCTTCTGGAGGCTGAGAATGAGAAGGAGCTGGACGTGCTGAAAGACATCCGAGCCCATTTCAGCGGCATGGTGGCTAATCTCATCCAGTGTGTTCCAGGTAAATCCTTTTATGACTTTTTTATGATATTATATTATGGAATCCCTAAGCGGTCATGCATTCATACATTTTATTTCCTCTGTTTTCTCGTCAGTTCATTTCATTTGTTTTCTCGAGATCTCGAGTCATTTATGTCATTAAGTCAACATAATAAATGTTGTTATCCTGAGATAATGGGATCATTTTCTTGAAATCTTGAGATAACAAGACTTTGTTTTCCCAGGATAACGACATAATTATTTAAGATCTCAGGCTAATGAATCAAATGTGATCGGCCTGAGATTTCCATCACGTGACGTCACGCCGTGCTAACTGATCTATATACTCCTGCTCCTCTGACATGTTACATTAAATCATGTTTCCTGCAATGATTTAATAAACTAGACTACCTTTTGATTCCTCGTCATCTCATATTAATTATGTCGTTATCCCGGTGTTATAAGAGTAGAGTAGTTCCTTTGGGGAATAGAGCAGTATGTAAGGTGCGAGTGGTCAAGCGAGCAGAGTGAGTGTGTGTGTGTCTACGGCGGAGCAACAGAGCAGGCCAGCAGTTGTACATGATTAAATAAAAGACTACAGTGTCTCAAAGTCATCTCCAGAGCTCCTGTGTGTCATTTCACTGCTGTGGGAAGTGAAAGGGTTAAAGTTAACCCCTGAATTCCAGGACGACATCTCCCCTGTGCTGCCCGACCAGCAGGAAAGGTTAACACCGTATTGTCAGACTGTCTGGTTATCTCAAGATCTTGAGAAAATGATCCCGTTATCTAAGGATAACAACATTTGTTATTGCAACATAATGACATAGATAACTCAAAATCTCAAGAAAACAAATGAAATGAACTCGTTATCATGAGAAAACTAATGAAAGAATTTCAGTAGCAGGAGATGTAGTAGCCATGGTATTAGCAATGTTCTTCAGCCACAGACTACATTTCTGTGTCAATCAGTGAAAATGTTTTGACTATCCATGTCCCTCTCTCTCTTTTTCTCTCTCGTCCTCACACTCACATCTGCACAGTCCACCACAGGCGCTTCCTCTTCCCTCAACAGTCTCTGAGACACCATCTCTTCATCCTCTTCAGCCAATGGGCCGGACCCTTCAGCGTCATGTTCACTCCCCTCGATCGCTACAGCGACCGCAACCACCAGATCACTCGCTACCAGTACTGTGCTCTCAAGGTGAGCACTACCTGTACCACACAAACCCTCCTGCACTGTGTAGTGTTGTCCTTTCGCTGTGTTCTACAGAAGCCTCAGCGTTAACTCAGCTCAACCTTTTGTCACCTTAGGCCATGTCAGCAGTTCTGTGTTGCGGCCCAGTGTTTGACAATGTGGGTCTCTCTACTGATGGCTATCTCTATAAATGGCTCGACAACATCTTGGCCTGTCACGACATACGGGTAGGTCAACACTGGAAAAACTTCATACGTATGAACAAAGACATGAGGAGGTGTCAGCACCAAGTTATTATTCAAATCTAATGTGTTTGCCTTTAGGTGCACCGTCTTGGGTGTGAGGTGGTCATCCTGCTCTTAGAACTGAACCCAGACCAAATCAATCTGTTCAACTGGGCTGTGGACCGTTGCTTCACCGGATCTTACCAGCTGGCATCTGGCTGCTTCAAGGCCATCGCCACTGTCTGCGGTAACAGGTGTGGAATCAAGCCTCTGTTACATTTATTAGAAGACTTTAATACTCCACCAGCTCCAGGAAATCTCTCTATGGCTTCTAACCTCCCTGCTGAAGAGTTGAAGTACCCTCCTGCCCACAACTGTCTGTTAACATACATCGAGTCTGTTTTCATTGTAACCAGCATGCAATGACCGTTTCTCCTTACTTTGCCAGGAATTACCCTTGTGACCTTGTGACCTTGCTCAACCTGGTGTTGTTCAAGGCCTCAGACACCAGCAGGGAAATATATGAGATCTCCATGCAGCTGATGCAGGTACATACAGCACGCAGAAGAGAAGAACGTAGTTCCGATGTCACCTATTTTTTTAATTGCGTGCAAAGAGATGAGACAGAGAACAGGAGCCAAAACCTGACATTTTGTGCATTTTGATTGACAACTTGTCTGCAGGTGCTGGAGTCAAAGCTGTGTGCGTACTCAAAGCGGATGGTGGAGCAGAAGCCCGGTAATATTTTGTATGGAACACACGGACCCCTGCCGCCACTGTACAGTGTCAACCTGCCTCAGCTCTCCATCCAGCTGGCCAGCATGTACCCAGAGCTCACTCTGCCTCTTTTCTCAGGTATATTTTTCACAATGGATACTCAAAAACTTCATTACAGAGTCCAGGAAACAGGGCCATAACTGGAATCCTATTATATTTGTTGGAGAACAGTACATCCTAACAGCAGCCGTCGCCTCCCCACCCTGTTTGTGTCTCCTTCCACTATCATGTTTCAAAGCAGACATGCATATCAGATTAAGGAAGCAGAGGTGCCTAAAATGCTGATTTATCGTTATATTATGGTCTGATGGGCTGAATACTTGCATCTAGTGTACCCATTGAACACTGATATTAACTCCAAAACAGCTCAGCCTCTTTCAGCCTTCATATTCAAAACTCCCAAGAGGCTTTGAGACAGTTGTTTTTTGCTCACAATGTGTTTTTCTCCTGTTATTCAACACCTTTAAAGAATGCTTGACTTCCTCGAGGCACTTGTAACATTAATTCTTCTGACATTTCATTATCTGTGCAGAGGTGAGCCAGCGTTTCCCAACCACCCATCCCAACGGCAGACAGATCATGCTGTCCTACCTGCTACCCTGGCTCAGTAACATTGAGCTCGTGGACACAGGGCTCCTGCCTCCTGCCTCAAGCCCGTGCACGCCGGAGGAAGAACCTCACGGTCAGGGGCAGGGTCTGTCTCCGAGTCTAAGAGGCAACGGCTGGGGCTCCCTGCAGGCGACCTCGCTGGTGCTCAACAACCTCATGTTCATGACTGCTAAGGTAGGAAGTCTAGTCTGTGGAATTATTTTTACGATGAAAAGTCTTGCCTTTCAACTGGAATTTTCTTTACATAACCAGTATGGAGACGAGGTTCCAGGCCCGGAGATCGAGAATGCCTGGAACGCTCTGGTGTCCAACGAGAGGTGGAGCAACAACTTACGGATCACCCTGCAGTTCCTTATCAGCCTGTGTGGAGTCAGCAGTGACACCACACTGCTGCCTTATGTAAGTGTTGCACATTTAATGAAGGTAACAAACATGCAGAGATGATATCAGGTCAGTCAGTTAACACTGCATGAATCTGTTTTAGATCAAGAAGGTGGTGATCTACCTGTGTCGCAACAACACCATCCAGACTATGGAGGAGCTCCTGTTTGAGCTGCAGCAGACTGACCCGGTCAACCCCGTGGTCTTGCACTGCGACAACCCTCCCTTCTACCGCTTTGCTGCCAGCAACAAAGCCTCCACCTCACAGACAGGTGCGAGGAGAAGCTCCTGTCATATTCTGTCACGTCTATGATCCGCTGTTCTGTATTTCTGAAGATTACCTCTGAAATGTCTTGTATGTAGGCACCACCTCCAGCAGTAACACCGTGGTAGCTGGTCAGGAGAACCTGGCAGACACAGACGAGAACAAGCTGGTCAGAGAGAGTGAAGAGCGGTTAGTATTGACACAGTTTAAATGTCGTCAACCGTCTCACTTTGAAACCTTTCAGTCACAAAATAGGAAAGTACACTTTGCAAATGTGGAAAATTCACTTTGAATGTCGTGTTTTACTCGCAGCAGGGCCAGGGCTCACAACAGACTGGAATCTCGCTACAGCAACAGCTCCGGAGGCTCGTACGAGGATGAAAAGAGTAAGATGTCTTGCTTCTCATGAGATGTACAAACTCATACAGTGTGTACTCACACACACACAGCCCACGGGAGCTCACACCTGCCTGTTATTTGGAAAGAGCTCCAGGACATGGATTCTTCCTGTCAGTTCATAATGTTCAACACTTAAACCTAAGTCCTTTATGCTAATTGTTAACAATCCTCTCCATACAGACTGAAACGTATAGACTGACATTTGTTTTTATAGTGGAGAGAGAAGAATCAATGCCTAAGCACACCCAGCTATCTACACTAGTGTGTCCAGGCTTAAACGTGTGTGTCTAATTCACTGCATTTTATTTTTTGTTGTTTATGTCGTAGTTGTTTGTCAAACATGTCATTTGGACACAAGCCAAGGCCCACCGCTGTCCCTCATGACACAGATACAGATTTAACCTCAGCCACACTGATGGTACGCAGTCTATCTTTAGCTGGCGTCTGTGTTGGGAGGCTTCCAGGCGTGAGTCTGCTGCTGTCGTCCTCATGTGACTAAGCAGAGCTGTAACCAGACAAGCACAAAGGGTGGGACCCTCCATGTCTGAGCAGGAAACACTCTCACCAAGCCAGAGTTTGACCTGATACGGTTATTTTAGACCAGACCAAGACAATTAGATATTGATTTATGATGTCAAGCTATATCAGATTTGTTGTTCCTTTTTTTTCTTTTTATAAAAGTTTGCACAAAGTTAGATCATGTCTGTTGGCTAACCTCCACAAGCCAAATAACTTGGCTTAGCATTAAGACTGGAAACAGCTAGCCTAGTCCGGCTCACAGGAAGTAGGCTGTGGGTATAAGCCTGCCACTGGCCAGCTATCAAAGTCCACCATCAACAAACGAAATATTACAACCAGCCAAGGACAATATTTTTTGATAAAAAAAATTTCAGGGGAAATGAAAATGATCATTTTCTTTTTCTTTTTTCTTTTTCATTTATTATTTTTTAAAATAATAAATTGTAATACCTCGGGCTGCCACTTGAGGCTGGCTGCAGGACATTTCAACCTCCATAAGCGCCTGTATTAAAATGTCCAACTTCACAGCAGAAATAAACATGGAAATAAACTCACCTGTTCAAATTACATTAAGGCTTAAAGCCAACATGGCCGCATATTTCAGCTTCAGAAACCCGTGGGTCACTCACATGCTGTCCATTCTTCATACTGTCACTGATTGTATCTCATTTGTTTCTTCTGTACACAAACCCCTGTTTTACAGAATCACCACTGATTATCTGCCAAACTATTTCTTGGCTGGTCCCAGAAACTTCCTGGAGTCTCTGCCGGTTGCCTGGCAACTAGCCTTTAAAACGGCAAATTGTTGTTTTTATGTTTACACACTGAACAACGGAGATGTAGCATGATGATCCATGAGCTTCAGAGGTGCTGGTATGATTTTTATACAGTAAGCTCAGCCAGCTTTAGTTTCATATTTAGAATACAGATAAGGGAGTGCCGTCAATCTTCTTATGAACTCGTGACAAGAAAGTGAATATTTTCCAACATGTTAGAATTTTCCATATTTAACATCATAAAATGAATACAGACTTTAATTGAACTACAATTACTTTCATTTCTCAGTTCAGAAAAACGTGCTTACACTGAGATGTCAGTAAAGATTACAGTTCTGTATACATTTCACAACTGAGTATGTTCAGTAAAATACAATCCTGTAGTACAGACATCGTCTGGTAGAAAACTGCAGTGTAGCATTTTGTTGTTGAAATACCTGGACTGTGACTTAGCTCAAATTCCACATGTTTTGAATGGTTTGTGAATGACCTGTCACATTAGCTGTCTGTCACTGCTTTGGTTCTCGTGGGAATCCTTTTTTGTGCTCGACAGTTTATGGTCAGTGTCGTTTGAATAGTGTATGGGATATGCTTTCCGATCATATTTCTATCAGCCAACTCTTTACACTGGTTTCTTTTTGTAGCTGACCCACTCCCACCATATGCTGGTTGGCTACTGGGTGTTCTGGAGACCAACCATCCTCAGCCGTTACCCATGCCCGTTAACGGAGGCTGCTGGGCTCCTCTGGTCGACTACCTTCCAGAAACCATCACACCTAGAGGACCGCTGCACAGGTATGCATGGGTTCCCACTGCACATCCAATCTATTCCACAAACAACAACCACAAAATGACACACGGAGCTGGAACAGTGGTGTCGCTATCAGCAACAGATCAGTAGAGTCAGCAAAGAAAGGCATTCTCTCACACACAAAGTTCCACCTACTAACAGATGGTGTGATAAACTCGAGCACAGAATGAAACCTAGCAAGCTTTCTTTGTCTCTGCTAGGCAGACAATAAATATGAGATTTATCATTTATCTTCTCTCTCTTTTGACACCTCAAAAATCATTACTGAAAACGAGTTTCAGCTTCGATTTATGATGCATGCTTTTTACAATACATTACAGCAGAGCAGACAGATTCATGACATTAACGGGGTTTTTATATTTAAGCAAATTATTACAGTTGTATCTGCAGCTTGTCATGTTCATTATCATCCAGTACTAAGAGAAGCTCCACAACCCCAGCAGCAATATATACACACAGTTTCAAGGATAAGACTTGAATTATGATATGAAATCAGTGACAGATGCCTAAAAGACTTTTTTTTTTTTGCCCAGTCTGCATTTCAGTTGTCTCAAACAAATTTCTGAAGTTGCTGATACAGATCCTCTTTATGACTGACATAAATCTAGGAGGTAAACCAGTAAAGATTCCAGGTTTTCTCTTGATTTAGAGCTGAAACAATTAGTCCATTAATCATTCAGCTGACAGAGAAAAAAAAAGACTTTAATGAAAATAGTTGATTAATTTTCTGTCAAAGAAAATGTGTCACTGTTCAACTGAGATTCTTCATGTTTTTCTTAGTGCTCCATGACAGTACATTGAATATCTTTGGTTACCCTGTATTACATATGGGCTTAAAGGACAGTCACACTTGAGTACATCACCCCACAGTCCATGGAAGGAGCAAGTATTGTTGATATTCTGTGCACTCACTACATTTGTGTGTGTGTGTTGGTCTTCAGGTGTAACATCGCAGTGATCTTTATGACTGAAATGGTGGTGGACCACAGCGTGAGAGAAGACTGGGCTTTACACCTTCCCCTGCTGCTACATGCCCTTTTCTTGGGTAAGCGTACACATCACACACACACACACACACACACACACACACACACACACGCATAACTCAGCTTTGGTCTACCTTTCTGTTACGAGTCTAAAGAGTCTTTGTCTGATTAATGTTGGGAAGAAGGAATAAGAGTTTATAAGAGTTCATTTAAACATGTGAATCTGGACTAGCTGGTTGGCCGAATGTATTAACTCAGAAGTTCTCCAGCCTGCCTCACTCTTATCTCACACTGAGGTGGACTTAAAGGAACTTGAACTAGAGATAAGATTAAAAATCATCCCTTCACTGGGTGTCAACGGGATGTTTACACACAAACACATACACCCAAAAATAATCTGGAGGTGTGTAGGTATTTTCTGTGACGTCTAATAAGCTCATAGCGTGACAGCGCAAACTTTTATCTCCATCCCACCGCAGACACAGACACATTCCCCGGGACCTGCATTTCTCACAGAGGCTGTGTTATCTAATACGTGGACACATACCTACTCTGTCAGCTGTGTATAATTATGCACTCTGCATATTCAGCATGCTAACCGTCAAGTTCAGGTTGTTCATGATCATTCGTCATCAGACAGGCTGTCTCACTGTGTGGCATGAAGGACATGACGCTGTCTAAGAATCCATTTTGTATTGTTTGATATTATTTTTTTACTGGCAGTGCATTTGGAGAAATGTTTTATTTATAACAGTCTGGAGGTTCCACAGCTAACAAGTGACGCACAGTAAATCCTTGTACAAGTGGGCTTTCAAGGAACTGTACACCAACATTTTTGAGCGTCTATCCAGCAATATTTCACTTCGCTGTCTAAAAACAGCCAAGACACTTCATTATTTCTTCTTTGTTTGTATCGGCAGCCGTCCGTCTGTGTTCTTAATCCTGTCGTTGTCTTACTGGATGTGTATTTTATCTACCAGGTCTGGACCACTACAGACCAGAGGTCTATGAACACAGCAAACGTCTCCTTCTCCACCTCCTCATTGCTCTCTCCTGCAACAACAACTTCCAGGTCAGAGCGGGATCCTAATACTTAATACTCGACAGGGCTTTGGACGAATTTCAATAACCTCTTTGTTGTCTTTCCAGGTAATAGCTTCAGTTCTGATGCTGACGAGAGAGATCAGTGACAACAAGACCCTCACCATCAAGTCCAGCTACCACACAGAGTACCAGCAGTCACGTAAGTAGGAAACACCAACATGCATACACACGTTTATTATTAATCAGTCCACTTAATTCTGTATACTCATCATCGTGTTCCTGTAGATGCACCTGACTTCCTGCGAGAGTGGCAGGCGTCTCCGGTGGTGGACTCCGGCCTCAGCTCCACCTCCAACTCTTCCTCTGCCAGTCTGGGTGGTGGCAGCACTGCAGGCAGTGTTGGGAATTTGCCCCTGGTGACACCCGACGACCTGGAGGATCTCGAAGACACGCCCAACGAGACAGACGAGAAGACGAACAAACTCATCGAGTTCCTGTCCACCAGGTACGCACACCTCACAGCAGTCTGAGTTTTGTGCAGGCAGCGCTATGGCTGCATATGAGTGTTCAAGCGGGTGTGTTTGTGGAGTGTGTGAAAATCTCAGTGTGGTGCACACTGTGTGCACATATCTAAGTGCTTGTGTAACATGTATATGGTGCTACTGGTGGTGGGTATACAGTGCCTGGAGTACTGTGTTGTTGTTGCTCAGAGCGTTTGGGCCGCTGTGGGTGCACGAGGACATCACACCAAAGAACCCCAACTCCAAGAGCACGGAGCAGCTCTCCAACTTCCTACGCCACGTCGTCTCCGTCTTCAAGGAGTCCAAGTCAGGTGAGAACCTGCTCATGTTAAAACCCATATTCCATTTTCAGATGATGTGTTCAGGCAATCCACCAGACTTCATTCAAAATCCAATATATTGGCACAAAATGCATCTAAACAAACCTGCGTGGTGTGTTTGTGTGTATCATTATGTGTCTTCATACCATCTGTCTGTGCAGACTTCCACCTGGAGCACCAACTGAGCGATGTGGCTCTACAGACAGCTCTGTGCAGCTCCTCGCGTCACTACGCCGGGCGCTCTTTCCAGATCTTCAGAGCGCTCAAACAGCCGATCAACAACCACGCTGTCGCCGACCTGGTGTCACGCCTCGTCGAGGTGGTGGGAGAACACGGGGACGAGGTGCAGGTGAGAGCGAGCGACAGATGAGAGAACTGCTGCAACTCTTAACACTCTCTTTACTTTGTAAATAAGCGTGTGTGCTTGTGTTTCAGGGCTATGTGATGGAGGTGCTGTTGACGCTGGAATCTGTGGTAGTGAATCTAGCAGAATGTCTGAAAAACAGTGACCTCATGGCAGCTCTAACCAGGTAGGCCTCTGCTCTTTATGGGTTAAAAATCCAGCCAGCCTTTACATTGCTAAAACTCTTTGTGATTTTATACAAGTATATTCATTTCTAATGTGTTTGATTCACAGGACGTCCTCCCCAGACTTTGTGACCAGTGACAAACTGATGAACAGAAAGAGCACAGGTCAGTTGAACTTCCCTGGCCCAGGGTTTGTTGGTCTGTCGTCACAACGCCACCAGCGCTCCTACTCTGTCCCCAAGAAGTTTGGCGAGTGTGGCCACCATTCGAACGATCCTCCTCGCAGTGCAACTCTGGACCGCATACAGGCAAGAGAGGAAGATTCATGTTTAGTGCGACACCTTTAATGCTGTTGAACACAGTACATCTCACTAATTTGATTTTGTTCGATCTTCAATCCACAGGCCTGCAACAATCACGGCCTCGCCCGAACGGGAAGAACCCCCGGGTCTTGCACATCGTCAACCAATCGTATCGATCCCAGTGTTCTGTCGGATCCGGCACATGTTTCACACCCTTCGTCAATACTGGCCACAGTCTTCTGGGTGGCGGTGTCACTCATGGAGTCAGACTTTGAGTTTGAATATCAGATGTCACTTCGGCTCGTTCACAAGTTGCTGTCAAAGGTAGATACGATTAGACTTAACGATCTTAGAGAGGAAGTTAGAACCAACTAGACCAAGACATTTTCACTGAGGTTCACCTGAGCCATCCTAAGGACGGTGTACTTTTTTATTTTAATATTATTTTAAAAGTCTCCGGTCAGATAAATATATTTGGATGTCAGCACTGTGCAAAAATGCAACTGGCTGTGAAATAAAAGTACAAATATGTCAGAATGCACTCCAGGAAAACACTAAATAATACAACCACTTAACTCTTATTTCCCAGGTGCCCTTAGACAGAGCAGAGAATCGCGAACGCCTCGAGAAGCTGCAGGCTCAGCTGAGGTGGAGCGGCTTCTCTGGGATTCAGCAGCTTTTGTTGAAGGGTTTCACCTCCCAGGCCACTTCTGACCTCACCCTACAGCTCTTCTGCCAGCTCACGCCAGTCTCCCGGGTGCCCGTTGTTGACAGCTCGCAGTCTATAGGTATGTGCTTTCATCCGGTATCATTTCATCAGCTCACTGACAAAGTCTGCAGTTTTTATTTAAACTGGGCAGTGTGAGAAGGTCAACCTCTCCTCTCTGTGCAGGATTCCCCCTCAATGTGCTGTGTCTGCTGCCTCACCTGGTGCAGCACTTTGGACACCCAACTCAGTTTTGTAAAGAGAGTGCAGAGAGGATCGCACAGGTACAGTGCAACTCCTCACTTGATTAGTTTACTTCAGTTTCTATGAGGTAAGGTCCGGCTTTATTATTGTAAAGCAATAAAAACAGTTGAGTTTAAAGGCAGTCTGCCGCCTCTTTCTCTCTCTCAGGTGTGTTTGGAGGAGAAGCACACAAAGCTGTCCCATCTGGCTCACGTGATGACTCTCTACAAGACACGGTCCTACACGCGGGACCCTTTCTCCTGGGTCAGTGTGGTTTGCCGCTACCTCCATGAGGCTTTCTCCGACATCACACTCAACATGGTCACCTATATGGCTGAGGTAAGTGCTGCGAAATATGCATTGCCTCCCTTACTTCTAGGTTTACATGGTTATCTTTCTCCCAGTGTCGCTACAAGGGTATAATACAGGTATCAGACATTTAAGGAAGTCAGGTTTGGTGGATAGATTTGATGAAACTTGTGAAGCAAGATCAGCTAATACGTGGTCCGGTTCAGTCATAATATATTCACTCACTGAAGTCTTTCTCCATCTCTCAGCTGCTGGATAAGGGCCTTCCCAGCATGCAGCAGTCTCTCCTCCAGATCATCTACTGTCTGCTCAGCCACATGGACCTGACTGCCGTACAAGTCAAACAGTTCAATGCTGATGTCACAAAGACCATTGAGAAGTTTGTCCAGGTAACTGTCCACTCCTGCGCTCCTCATGTTATTGTGTGATATAAAGTATGCAGTGCTGCTCTCTTATACTGTATACTGTTTGTGTTTCCACAGACCATACACTGGAAGGACGCCTTAAACATCTTGAAACTGGTGGTGTCACGCTCTGCCAGCCTGGTTCATCCGGTGTACGGCCACTCGCAAGGTGACCTGTCCAACCTCGAGGTCAGCAGGGTGTGGGACGGCTCAGCCAAGGCCCTGCCTGGAAAAACACTGGACTTCACCTTTGACATCTCTGAGGTGAGAAAGCACCTACATTAAACATTGACACTGAGAGTGCCCACCACCCGCTTACACTTTCAGTACTTGTGATATTCACACATTTTCCTGAGGGCCTGTTTCTGTGTTTTCCTCACAGACTCCGGTGATTGGACGTCGGTTCGATGAGCTCCAGGGTTCGGGGGGTAGAGAGGGGAAGGCCAGAGCCATGGCTGTAACACGGAGTACTTCCTCCACCTCCTCTGGATCCAACTCCAACACCATCCTGGTGCCTGTCAGCTGGAGGCGACCACAGTCCTCTCAGGTAGAGTGATCCATGATTCTATTCATGTAGCTCTAACTGTAAGTCTTCGATGTGGCTTCTCAGTGCTGTTAGTACTGGTAACAAACTGTACTGTATTATTATGAAAACTGCAAATATCAGAATTGCCTGTACTTGATATATCCAATAACATGCTGGCTAACACCCACCCCATCAGAGTCATATTTCTCTGCAGGTGCTTGTATATAAATGCTAAATTGCTTCTTCACTGATTAATTGGTTATTTAAACATCTGGAAAGGAACAATCTTGAGTATAATAGAGTTTATGTTTGTTCTCTCTCTTATTTCTTGCTGTCTTTGTCCCACGTACAGAAAAGAACCAGAGAGAAGCTGGTGAACGTTTTGTCTCTTTGTGGACAAGAAGTTGGACTCACCAAGAACCCGTCTGTAAGCTACCTCCCCACACTCTGCCTCTGCTTGTTTACAGACAACAAAAAGGTCACCTTTGATTTAGGCAAACGATGTTCTCTGTACTCTTTTCAAAAGTCGAGCTTTTGTTCCTTCTCCTCAGGTGATCTTCTCATCGTGTGGCGACCTGGACATGATGGAGGTGCGAGAGAGCGGCGTGTCGTCGGAGGAGGGCGGAACCAGAGAGGACACGCTTGACGACACCGCCAGTGAGCAGCAGTTCAGAGTGTTCCGAGACTTTGACTTCCTGGATGTGGAGCTGGAGGACGGAGAGGTGATTTAGCCACAGTCACAGCTTATGTTGATTTAAAGTATCTGTCTCTTTCCTTCTCTTTGACCTTGAATGCACGTTTCATTCATTTCTTTCTTTAACATCAATATATTTGAAATGTATTTCTCTGTCCCTCCTCCTTATCTCTCTCTCTGTCTAACTCTGTGTCTCTCTCTCTTCCCCTCGCTGCCTAGGAGCTCCAGGTAAGGTTCTCTTACACTGAGCACTTACATCAGCTTCTCAAAGCGCTGTGGTGTTGCTGGATCCTTTGTTTCCCACTCAACAAACAAAGGACGATTGTGCTTCATTTTGCTCTCACAGCTTGGTTGCAGAACTACATTTCTTTGTAATAATGGAGATAATTATACTGTAAAGTCTTTATGGGATAACGATTCTCATCCTGAATGCAAACAATCCTTGCAGCATATTTTCATGCCATGAAATTTTCATGCCAGTTCATTTTGCATCTTGTGCTTAACTATTACCTTCAAGGTTATATTCTTCAATTCACTGCTGCTTTGCCTCTGCCCTTGTCTTCCAATGTGTATGTGTGTGTGTGTTTCATCTAGGGCGAGACTGTCGATAACTTTAACTGGGGCGTGCGTCGGCGATCTCTGGACAGCACGGAGCTGGGCGACCTGTTGGAGGAGAGCCAGCACTCAGGCAGCACCCCCAGTCTGGGTCACGAGGACCCCCACGATTCAGACGAGTCCTCAGAGGAAGAGGAGTCTTCGACCAGCCAAAGCCTGTCTCACTCTCAGCTCGTGCGTAGCCGTAACTGTTGGATCAATACAACATTAACATCCACTGAAGCTTGAAAAATGTTGTCGTCTCTTATTTTAATGACTCAGTCTGACAGAAAAATTATAAATATTGCTGGTTTGCCTCCCTGTTCCAGACTAACCCGTCTCCGTCAGAGGAAACCAATCACACTGATTCTTTGTCTACTTCTTATGACACATCTGCCGACCCACAATCCCTCAATGCCACCACACCGGGCCAGGGAGTGCTCCACGATGATCACAGTGGCCTCCACGTAAGGAATAATACTCCCAAACACATCCATAAATATGTACTACAGCTGTTTGTTACCCTCAGTAAAATGTACCCTCTTTGCCTCCTCAGGGGAGGGTGTGCGGTGATGATGAGGACACTCAGGCCCAGGACGATGACCTGTCACTGAGCGTCAATGAGCTCCCTCACGGCTCGGACTGCGGCGAGAGCTTCACCCTGGAGTTGCCGGGGCAACCTCAGGGTCAGCCACGCAATCTGGATCACAGCCTCAACCCAGACTACTGCCAACCACCGCTGGACTTTCTAGACCCCAACTGTCTGCCCAGGTGAATGTGACAGACAGGAGTAAAAGAACAGGAGCCTGTATGGAGTGTTGTTTCACTGGAACTTTTTATCAGCTGGCACATTGACCATCAGTGGGACTAAACTTTGGTTAAACTGCAGTCAAAGAACTTATTTGAATCTGTCACAGCCATAATGTTTGTGTGTGCAGCATTGGGACAGATCAGGTCATTTATTATGAGCTGACATTCACAGTGATGTAAATACTTCATTCAATCATTTTTCCACATTCTACACAGCTCATATAATCCCATCAGGTAGCTGGGTACTTTATTTTGACATAAAACCTTTTTTTTTTTTTCGGGGAAGGTATCAATCCTTTTTTTTCTCTGTACCCCTATTTCTTTCCCATTTCCACGGCAACAGCTTACGTGATGATGTAGATGACTTGGAAGACCTTGGTTTTCCTCCTCCCCCCTCTCCATTTTTCTCCGCCATCTTGGCAGCCTTCCAGCCCACAGTGTGTGACGATGCTGAGGAGGCGTGGCGTTGTCATATCAACCAGCTCGTGACAGACTCGGATGGGTCCTGTGCTGTCCACACTTTTCAAGTCTTCTCGTCTCTCTTTAAGGTGAATCACAGGAAGGAATATGTTGTCATATTTTATGTTTATTTTTGTCCCTGTGTAACCTCTCACATCCTGAAGGATCTTCATGTAAATCTGTGTAATAGTATAATAATTCCTCTTTGGTTCCTTCCCAGAACATACAAGGTAAATTCTGCCTCCTGACAACTGATGTTGCCACTTACCTTGGAGAGGGTTTAAGAGGCATCGGATCAAAGTTCCTCAGGTCCTCACAGATGCTGACCACATGCTCAGATTGTCCCACAATCTACATTGATGCTGACACGGTGAGTTGTTGATTAGAGCATGTTGGTGGGATCAGCCATGTAGGATTAATCAGGCAAGTCTATTTTTTTTTACCTCCTCCTTCCTTCTTGTCCAGATCATGTCCTATGGTCTCCTTGAGAAGATGAAGTTCAGTGCGCTGGAGCTGCAGGAGTATCTGGATACCTACAACACCAAAGAGGAGGCGGCTGTATCGGTAACTCGACACGTTATTACTAAATCTGTTTTTCATGAAAACATGTGACTAGCTAACAAAATATTCACCATCCCTCTTCTTTTCCACCCTCTCCTCACACTCCTGTCACCTTACATTTTTTCCTTCAGTGGTTGAGGAACTGTAAGGACACATTTCCCAGATGCCCCGGTGACAGTGTGGTCACCTGCCAGCCTGGAGACTCAGAGGAGAAGGTACAAAGTTACTCTCTGTAACACGCAGATATCTAAAGTTTACAGGCAAACATGGAGAACCTCTTCATGTGTTCTCTGCATCTCTGATCTGCGGGCTCCTCTCTGACTCAACAGTTTGCTCTCTCTGCATGTTTGCTGTGTGGTTTCTATTTCCAGTCACCAACAACTGAATCAAACCTGAGGTTGCTGGGTTTTATACACTGTTGACTAATTCTTGGTAGCCTGACTGTCATTACTCTTGGTTCACACTATGCTGTGCACGTGTTTGATTGACGCTCTGTCTTCCTCTCACCTCACTCTGACGCCCTAACATGCGCTCTCAATGTCTAGCAAATGGAGTCTCTTGCAGTAAGTTCTCTTCCAAGTTTCTTCACTTCAGATTCCTCTTAAATAAACTGCTTCATTTACTTTGCACAAAACAATAAGCTAGCTGTTATTGTGTGTTTGTATTCCTCTGCATGTGTGTATATATATTTGGTGTGTACTTTTATATACTTTTGTATGTGTGTAAATATATATGTGTGTGTTGTGTTCCGTCTGTGTTCTCTGCCTCTGATGAATCTGACCCTGTCTCTTCTTTAATGTCTTCTAGCAACTGGAGCTTTGTCAGCGGCTCTACAAGCTGCATTTCCAGCTTCTCCTCCTCTTCCAGTCCTACTGCTCGCTCATCGGGCAGGTTCACGCCATCAGCTCTGTGCCTGAGGTGAGCCAAAGTGTACATTTACAATCTAAACACAGCAGGTTAGATTCTCTTGTGACAAGTTATCAGAATCAAAGAGATTCGATGATAATGCTGTGGCTGTGAAAAGATTGACAGTTTTTGATAAGGATGCTTAGGATTTGGTTATTAAAGAATTGTGACGCAGATATATACTGAGCAGGACAGGTTCCTCACTTGTGAGGAAATGAGCCGGAAGTATTTATGTAGCAGTCATGAGAAGAGCTGTGTGAATAGTCTAAATGTTAAGGAAAGGAGCTCCAGTGCTTCCTTTCTTTGTCTCATGTTACTCCACATGTCTGTAGTTTCTCAGTACAGACTGCTGTCTGTTAACAGACAGACGCTCGTCTCCTCTATGAAACCTGCTCTGTGTACTTACTGCTGAACTCTGATGAACTGTTCGTGGCTCGTTCCTCTTCATCTCCTGCAGTTCTCTGCAATAGTACTGTTGTTGACAGTGGAGCTGCGTTCACACACAGAGGTGTTCAAGTTTGCTGAAGCGAAAAACATTCTCAAAATGTTGTAAATGTTGTCAATAACTAGATAGGCTGTAAGTTATTCTGTCCATTCAAATTAATATATAAAACATGAGTATCACATTTAGTGTGATGGTCAAACCTTCTCTAACTGTGACAGTGTCCTGCAGATCATCATGGAAGTTACTGTTTCTTATTAATCATCCATCTTTTGCCATAACTCGCTAATATTGAGTGCTGAGTGGACAGGAGGTTGAGCGACCATTCTCAACGTGACAAACACAGAATATTCCTTTATTATTCAATTCTGATCTTGATAATGAAGTCATATTTTCCCCCGAGTTGTCCACGTTTATATTTCCTGCATAAAAAACACAGTAGGAACGCACGGGGAGAAGAACTTTGTAGTTTTACCACAGACACGTCAATATGTGGACATTTTTTCCTGATTCCTCATGAATTCTCCTTCACATCTTTCCTTGACCTCATGATGTTTTCCATCCAGGTTGAGGAAAAGTGTTTAGGAAAGTGTCTAGGAAAGGACTTAGGAGGTATTTTCTTCACTATTCGTCCGTACCCACTGTGATTCTGTGCTGTATTTTCTGTTACTTATCAGCCACCACACTGTGTAATAAAATGTCTGTGATATACATTATTTATTTGTGATATATAAACATAGCCCACTAGCCACAGACATCAGGCTCAAATGCCACAAAAAAAGAAATAAAATAAAATAATCTTGTTGGATAGAAACAATACAATAAAAGAGAACAATAAAATTCAACACATTAAGAGTCACACACACACAAACACCATCTGTTCTCCACCCACCTCGTAGCTACTGAACATGTCTCGAGAGCTCACTGATCTGAGGACCAGCCTGCAGGCAGCAGAGGCGGCTGTGGCCAGCGACCTGGAACACAAACACTTGGCCCACACTCACGCACACGCCAGCCAGGTGGCAGCCATGGTCGTCCCCAGCTTCCCCACCTCTGAGGCAGCCGTGCAGGCCGTCCTGGAGTGCCTTAAGAACCACGAGTTCACCAAAGCTGTGCGCTACATCCAGGAATGCAGGTGAGGAACAGTTCTGTGTACAAACAACTGCTACATGAAAAAATGATTTCCACCTGAACACATTATTATCTTTATATCCGCCCATCATTCTGACCTCTCTCACCTTCTCTCGCTTCAGGAGGCAGTGGCCCAACGGAGTGTTTGGTGGCAGCTCGGAGAGCGAGGTCCAGACACTACTCAACGTCTACTTCCGCCACCAGACACTGGGCCAGACGGGCACCATCGCCCTGGTCGGTTCTCGCCAGGACCTGAGCCTGATCTGCTCCAAGCTGCTGGAGCTCAACGGGGAGATCCGCGACATGATCCGCCGCGCCCAGGGTTACCGGGTCGTCACAACCTACCTCCCCGACTCCAGCGCCTCCGGGACCAGTCTCTGACAGGAACTCAGGAGCCCCCCACCCCCTCCCTCCCCGCCCTTACCTCCCCCGTCACTGCAACCGCTGACCCTCCCAAAAGCATCACCTCATCCCTCGCTGCCATCTCAGCCTGCTTACACAGAGGAGGCGCAGCACCCACACACGTGGCCTCTGCCTCCGCCTGTGTGCCTGCTGCCACAGCTGCACAGCTCCAGACAGTTACCTGCCTACCGCCCTTCCCAACACCAGAACCAGAGCCATTTTTAGACCCGAACCTTTCTCTGCTCTCTTCATCCTCATCCACCGTCGACTCTGATACCTCTTTGCTTGATTTCCCCAAACCCCCAGACCTGTTCTCATCACACAGCTGCTCAAACACACCAGATTTTACACTGCCGCACACACAAGAGCCACGAAGGAGTTACCTGGACGAGAACACAAATGTTTATTATCCTTTCAGAGGACATTCATCACACAGCTCACCACTGTTAAATCTACACAGCAGCAAACACCTCACATCATCTCATACATCCAGCATGCTCCCCACCGTGGCCTCAGAACCCACCTTGCTCACACACTCCGACACAAACGTGTCACCCATTCCCCCTCGAGGCTCGCATCTCCCCCATTTCCCCCGCTCTCCGTACAAACACTCAAACCCATCTGCAATTCCACACCCGGGCCATGACACAGTCTTAACCCGCGGCCCTGCCCCATCTTCATCCCTTCTCTCTCCTCCCCCTCCTCCTCCTCCTCCTCCTCCTCCCTGTCCCACCGGCCCAGGTGAGGCTGCAGCATGGGGCTGTTGTTGCTCCCTCGGTGGCGCTGCTACGCCCTTATCTCGCTACCTGGGGAAGGTGGGGCATGCCGCACTGCCCCTACTGAAAGTAGGGGGGCTCCTGAATGCTGAACCGTCAGACGTCCAGACCTGAGACGTAAACTTACAACGCCAGAGGACCTAAAGAATCTGAATCTGAGAAGACGACATGCGTCCCAGACATGATGGGATGTATCACTGAACACTATAGACACTACAGATCGCTGCCTGCTGATAAAGACGACCTGATGTGATTCTGTCTGAGCGCTACATGTTGTAAAATTGATGTGCTCCTGCTTCACGGCCGTCACTCAGCATCATCATCTGGACCTGTGAAGGCTCTCAGCTTGGATTTTTAACTTGCTTCCCAGATGAAACTTCAAGACCTGCTTGAACTTGATTGACTATCGCTGCCTCCTTCAGGAAGGACGTAGTTTGCTGGTAGTATCACCAGAGACAGTGAGGAAACTACCGGTGACACTATGTAACATCACCGGTAGAGTTTTCGCTATTGCACTAAGTGGAGCTTTGTTTTTTTTTTGTTTTTTAAAGGACGTTACAGAAAGGTTATCTTACTGTTTGTTTTGTTACTGTGAGAGAAAAAAGGCGAGAAGGAAAAAGCCAAATGCTGGATTCACTTTTCTCTCCTGTCGTGTCTACTGTTTTGAGGAAATTGTGCAATGCATGACCCAGTTGAATGCTTTCTACTGTAGTGTAGTGTCCCTTTTTTGCTCCCTAAAAGTCTGACCTGTCCAGACTGACTGAAAGACTGATGGACGAAGAGCGGATGCAGAATATTCAAGCGTAATTCCTCATGCTGCCCTTGCTCTGTTTATATTCTGTATCGGTGAAGCGGCTTGTCTCCTGGCTACTGTCGTGAAACATTGGTAGACTCTCGCCATCACGTGTGCACTACTGTGTGGCTAGTGGTGACATCATTAGTGAGCGTACGCGCTGTATATTTCTCACTGTCCCGACACTGTAACACGTTGACCTTATGTGTTCACATGCCATGAGGATAGTGCATGTCCACACTGAGATATTTTGTCTGTCTGTGTACCGTTTCTAGTTATGGGCACACAACCATTGTAGCATAATATGTTGGTGTGTGGTATGTAGTTACCTTACACGTTAAGGGAAATGCTGACATTCAGCACTCATCGTCGATGTTTAAAACAAAATCCGTGCTACTACTGAAGTCCAACACTTCCTGTCGTCAGCCCTCTTTGTGACTCTCCTTCGTTCCCCCTCTACGAGTCATTTACTGTACAAACCTCTTTTTCCTATTTATATCTGATCAGCTATAAATCAACACTCATTTGGTTTTATATCGATGTTTGTTCTCTCAAATCAAACTGCCATGCATGCATCTTCTGTGTACTGTATGGAGTGTTTGAACTATTTATTAACAAGAATCATATTTTGTCTGAAAGATACGTTTGTATGAGGTGCAAAAGGGAGCTTTGAGCTCATGCGGGTATGTTTTTTTTTTCCTGTGTGGGAGAACGTGTGTGTGCATGCCAAACAAGAAATTGCACATTTTTAAAGCTTTTTAGATTCAGACTGTAGTTGGGTTTTTTTCCACCGTGTAAATACTTTTACAGCCTTTGTGAAGTTGTTTTGAGTTGATGTTCTGTACAAGTCAGTGTCAAAGTAAAAGACATGAAAATTATGTGTATTTCAGAACTTTCTGCTTTTTATTGACACTACAGTGCCGATTTTCTTTTTCATTTAGTATTTCAGAGCTTAAAGTTCTCAGACAGGCGGTTTTAAATTCATAGAATTCAATATTTTACACAACCTCCTGACCGACTTTTCAGGATCACAAATCTTTTCTTGCTTTAACCCCTGGATTTGTTTTGAAGAGGATATGAAAGTTAGACATATTCAAACAATGAATATCAGATGAATGATTGATTGCATGTGCCCTATGATGAGCTGGCCACTTGTCCACGGTGTACCCCGCCTTTCACCCAAAGTCAGCTGGGATAGGCTCCAGCCTCCCCTGATATATATAATAAGCGGTTACAGATAATGGATGGAGTCCAGGTTCAATATAATCTACAGAAATTAATCAACTTTTGAGATTTCATAAACTTTATTTCTTCTTACAAAAATAGTTTTTCATGGTTAGTTCAGCACCAGGGTTAATGAAGGGGCACAAAGACAGACTCTGAGAAGTTGATTCAAATAAAAGACATGACAGAGATTCATCTACTCGCTGGCAGGAGAATAAATTAATATCTTCAAGTCTGTTACTAGAGGAAACTTCCATCTGTGACATGTACAGGTAACCAGGTGATCCAAGACCAGGGTAAACATGTAGGGGCGGCTCAGACTATGTATTTGAAGCTGTAGGTGGCGTCGCAGGACAGCTTCGTGCCCTTGCAGCGACAGCACAGGTCCTGGCGGTGGGGCCTCTTCATGTTAATGTGCCTCTGCTTCTTCTCACAGATGCAACGAGTCTGAGAGCAACCCTGAGACAGAGAGGAGACAGTGAAGTGAATGAAGAGGCACTCAAGGAACGCTTCTGACCCACGTTTACCTGGATACTAAAATCTCAATCATGCACTTATAGCATTGGGTGGAACGCACATGGATGTTTGAAAAGCACCAGGTCACACTGTGCATTGACTTACACTCTCCACATGTTAGAGTTCAATAGCGAGCCTAGTAAACGTACCTTGCAAAGGATGTACTCCACTCTGTAGGGGTTAAACCCCATTTGACACTTCCGGCAGAGCTGCTTGTAGTACACCTGACGAGATTTATTAAAAAATATTAATTCTTATTAAGGACGCAGGTTTTTACTAAATATAAATCAGTTAAACTGAACTGCAGACCGCTCACCTTACTGGTTCCAGAGATGCACCACACATAAGCACTCTCCCACAGGATGTTGCAATTTTTGCAGTGGAAAAATCCATACCTCTGTTCCAGGAACTGAAATAAAGACATTTTATGGTCATTTGTGCACATTGATATTGCATAAAGCTATGTTGTATATCATATCTTATTTCACTTTTTAAATCTTATTCAAAGCCAAAGAAATGTGCCTCAGCTTGTGATAATTCAGTTGAGATTTGTTTGGAAGTTGCAACACTAAAGCACAGTGAACTAACATGATCGTGGCCTTAATGTGGATCTGTATCACTCTGGAAGCTCTGCACTGATTCCTCTATCAAATCTTATTTAAAGACTTTCGTTAATCCAGTTTTATACTTCAATGCTGCAAATATTGAGTTAATATATTTAATCTGATTAACACATAGCATTTCTAGGCCTCAGAGGTGGAGGAAAGGGGGACCCAGGAGCTTATATGAACCCATCCTCGATGAGAATACCAATAGGTCTATAGAGTAAGGTCACACACACTGAATGTTGGGACTTTTGTCTTAATGATGTTCCTAATGGTAAATTGGATCAGTGGGAATCCAGTGAGAGTTCTTGTCTTCCCACCTGGAAGTTGGACCTCTTGGAGGAGCGGTGGAAAGTCCTCTTGAAGTCCTTCACTGCGTCCTCACCGCCTTGATTCTCAGCATCCTCTTCAGGCGATTCTTGTTCAGCTTCAGCCTTTCCTTCACTCCCTCCATCAGTGCCGTGTTTCCTCGCGTGGATCCTGCGGTCAAACACCGGGGAGTAGATGGAGACGGGTCTCAGAAAGCGCATGATGCTCACCGGCGGAGTGCGGCACGGCGCGTTGCTGTCCGGGCTCTTGGGGGACACATGGTGGTCTTCCTCCGACCAGAACAGCGTTTTGGGACCCAGTGAGCACTGGATGATTTTATCCACCTTGGCGTTCACCTGCACGCCGCACTCTCTGGTGTTTGCCTTCTTCAGTGGAGGGGCTAAACTGGGGTTGACCTGGGAGATGATGGCCTTGCAGAGCTCCAGGTATTTGACGCCCTGCGGGGTGATGAAGCGGCCCTCTCTCTTCCCCAGGACCAGGTCCTGAGCTGTGGGGGCGCAGACACTGTTTGGTGGGAACGCGGACAGGAACCCCTCCATCCTGGAGCCATGAAACCAGTCCAAGTGCTTCTCTCTGAGGTTTAAACTGTCGCTTTGTGCACCACTAATTGGTTAATTGAGAACAGGAGCGCGCAGACTCTGATTGAGCTGCTGGTTCCTGAATATTTCCAAAATGTTCTGCCTAATATGTAATATTGTGTTCCCATACAGACACGGAGATACACATGAATATTAATCATTCAGAGGCAGAGGTCTTAAATGTTGTGGTCATCTTAAAGATGTTAAGATTCAACAATGATATTTAATTACACAGCCTGAAATATGAAGTTCAATCTGATCCAAACTCATATTCAGGTGCAAAAGTTAATTAATAAATCTGTGCAATGTGCCCATAAACATCTTTAACAAAATATGCTTCTGATATTCTGCAGCATAGTGCTGAAGGTTTGAGGAGCGCACATGTGAAACCTTATATTGGAGCTCCCCCTATAGCTCACATCGGCCATCATGTAAACTGATGTTTGAGACGTCTGTCCCTCTTAGTTTGATGAGCTGTAAACCAGTGTGGCAAGAGCTTTAGAGTGGTTTAAACCCACGTGCATGTCTCAGGAAATCATCAGTTATCTTCTAAAATGACAATGATGTACCCAAAGTAAACGCACCTGTCATGCAAAATATTGCATAGAGAAATATCATGTGAATAAATATCATGTGAATAAATTATCTGTGGAAAGAAAAGAGGGAATGAATGACTCCATAGTAGCCTCAAAGGGCTGCATGAATAGAAATCATCGTTAATAATCTGCATAAACTTCCTTTAAAATATGAACTGCACTACCGAGAAGCGGATAAATGGACTGTACACATACGTGAATGTCACCCTAATGAACACACTGTTTGTTGTCACCCTTTCATTTTCACACCGAAAAAAAAATCTCATTTGAAAGCGACAGTCTCTGGTGCGTTCATGCGCTGTCGGAATAATGGGCTTTCAAATTTAGAGCGAAAAAACAGAACACGATGAATGTTTGTTTGTTTTACAGGAAACTTAAACGATACTTTGTGATGCAAGGTGTGTTTGTTTACTGTAAACAACATAACTCTATTTCAGTGTCTGGTTTGTAGACTGTAGTCTAACTGTTGCACGTTTTTGACATGATCTCCTGAACTTACTCAATATAAAGGCAACTCAACTCACCGAGCATCGCTGTGTAAAAAAAAAAAGCTATAAAAAAAGAGCTATAATTAAATAAGAAATTCTTAATATGCCTATTTTATTCTCCTTCTATCAAATTGTCCATTCTTTAATCTAATTTTTATGCTAATATTTTAAATGTTTTGGGGGGGGTTTCAGGGGAAACGCTACAGCTACCGTCCTCCAAGTACAAACGTGTCTGGGTGTTTAATTATCTATAAAAATATATATATACATTTGTAATTAGTTCCTTTAAATGACAGAAAATACGAGCCTCCTTTGAAGGAGCCACCAGCCCTACACGGACTCGCTCTATAGGTGGCGCTACACGCTCATTGATGGTTTGTACCCATGGGCACTGAATCTATACATATTGGCGCCATTTTGGAGCTAGGAGGGGGAAGAGAGCTGCAGAGGAGGACACGATTGATCACAATTCACCGTATCAGGTAAGTAAATGCACAAATAAGAAAATCCTTCGGGATAAAATTTAGCACAATTTTCAGGCGCCGCTGTGGAAAACGGGGTGTAACCCGGGATGTGTCCGCGGATTAGCCAGGTTTCCAGCGCTAATAGGTGGAGCGCAGCCCGCCTCGCTCGCCTGTGTTCTCGGCAGCCGTGTCCGAGTCACGGCGCTGGTTGACCTGGTCCTGCGGCGCTAAACGGTTAGCTAGTGAAATACTAGCTCTTTCGCTAGGCTAATTGCCTCAGCGGCACGAGCGAACAGTGGCGCGAATTGGTTGTGTGACCGGGCTCGGGATATCTACGGCGGTATAACGGGAGTTAGCCGGGTGTTTTGTTCGGTGCAACGTTACTATCTGTCCGCCCTCTGTCACTGAGATTGCTGCTGCTAACGTTAGCTCGGTTAGGCTAGCGAGATGTGCATAACAGCTAGCTAGCGGCGGCTAACTCGATTAGCCGCCGTCAACATTACAGCAACAAGGCAGTCTGGCTCTAACACAGTGCCTGGCCTTGACATGCTGCTGTACCATAACAATAAGCACATCTGTTCATGAAATGTGTCTCTGTCTATCCACCAACTAACGCTAACTCACATTAACTTCATCATGGAGATATTTGAACGTGTCGTTGTATTATTCTCTTTTATTATGAGCTACTTGTACAGGGCGCATTGCTCCCTTTATTGCAGATACACCGCCTCGTAGTGTGCATTGTATATGTGTGAGTTGATCGGCTGCGTGATTGATTAAAAATTGACAGTTATGAAGGAATATCTTACCTTTACTCACGAGGACAAAGCAGCATACCTGACCCCGTGCACACATTGTGAGAGATGTAACGTTAGCAAACAACAAAAGGCTCCGAGCGAAGGAGACAGCAGCACAGAGACAGGAGGAGGTATTCCTCCTAAAGCTTGAACGCTGCATGTTGTTGTATGTCACCCTGAGTGAGGACAGTCACCTCCACGGTGCTGCAGTGCATTTGTTTTGACAGCCATCAGCTCCGATTATTGAGTCTGTCACCATCAACACTGCAGACTGCTCAACAGATCACAGCCTCTCTGAGATGTCTGATCACATGGCTTCATAATCAAGGTAATTAGAAAGTTGTTTCATAGGATTGTGTTTGCATATTATATGTCAGAGCTGAAGATGACTGTCCTAAAGGGAAAGTTTGAATTGAACGCATGGATTGATGGTGGCTCGCCTTTTGTACACGTTTTCTGTCTTCTTGTCTGTTTGAGATGGCTTTGCTTGAAACCACATGGGCTAATGTTTCATGAGGAACCACTTAGCAGCAGCTCTGGTTGGAGTTAATTTCTGGTTTTTGTAATTTTGCCCCCTCTATTTCTACATCTTAATCCAGGCTGCAGCCCTGCAACTTTATTTTTCCCCAAACTAAAAAGGAAAACTGAGTAATTATGTTTGGTCACATTCTTGCTCTACAAAGCCACAATGCTGCTCTTTAGTTTGTTCCTCTGTGATGGTTTGCTTGTGTTGAATGGATACAGAGCCGCGCCGCCTGATGGACCTCAGACACGATCGTGCCCACAGTGTCGTCTGTTTGTAGATGTCATGTCATGTCGGCTTCTCTGGCGGTTTTACTCCTTCCCCGCTGTCTCATTCACATAACCTTTGGACTAATTTCAATCCCTCCTTCTCTGCTCATTGTTGTTCCTGGCCGGCCTTCACTGGTTCAGATTTGGCAGGGACGTGCTCCGTTCAGAAAATGTCTATTTCGTCTCATTTCATCTGGAGAAAACTCTTTGACGGTGCACTTTGTGAAAGTGCCCATATGGAGGTTGTCGAGTTCACCCTTAAAACCCATCCGGTGTCCAGTCCTCCCTCTGTTCTGGTGATCACCCACAGGGTTAAAACAAAGGATGGTCTGTGTCAACGTTCAGATTCGGTTAGGAGAACTGCCCCGAGTCTTCATATTCCTGCTGGCAGCTGTGCGAAGGGCCAAAGTGGGGAGAGCAGAAGCAGCCGACAGATAGAAAGCCTTGGTGTGGGGGGAGGAGGGCCAAATGTGTTTGACTGTGATAAACCAGCAATGACTTGAAAGTAGCCCATGTTCAAGAGATTTAGTGTGGGGTAAAGCTTGTGTGATTATTTACTGCCGCTTCTCATTCAAAGTGAAATATTCCCCGGTGGATGGTATCCAGGCCCCCGAGTGGAGGAATACTCCACTCTGATTGGACTGTGTGTGTGTGTCAGCGTGGTAGACCAGGAGAGAGAGAGATGGACTCAAATTTGGCAGCAGCTGTGGGGTGGAAAAGAAGGTCAGAATGGAACAATTTGGCAGGCTGCCAGTGTCCAGCAGTGTGTGGGTTTGGCCCTGTGTGTGTGTGTGTGTGTGTGTGTGTGTGTGTGTGTGTGTGTGTGTGTGTGTGTGTGTGTGTGTGCGTGTGTGTTTATAAAAGCTCAAGTACAGCTGCAGAAAATTGTTTGGTTGTTATTCAAAACTCACTATTGCGGTCGGCTCTCTAAATCAAACCCAGCAAGCGCTTTTTGTCAGACGGCAGACCTACTGACCCAGACTGCTTCATGATCATCAACTCTCCTTCAACGTTAAAACAACATCAATTACAAACAAGACGCTGGTCGGAGAAGAAAAGCTCTCTGCTCATTCATTACAAGCTTTCAGCACCTGTACGCAGTGATTTATTTTAAAGGTAGTATAACCTTGTCCTGCTGACTCCTCCTGGAGGAGCTTGTTGTGGAGCAGGACAGGAAAGCTGTCGATGTTTGCCACGTTTCTATCTATGACAATGATGACTCTGTCTATTATCTGTCTTTTGATTGGCTGGCTGTCATTCAGGATGTGTCAGACACCACTAATTGATTTTTTTGACCATGCCTGGAGAAGTCATGCAGTCACTTCACTCCTCGCCTGCTGCGAGCTTACACAGATTGACCTTGTTATACTCCAGTTATATGACAGGTCAACATGAGATGACCTGTTATTATTAAATATACTGTCATTAAGTTATTAAGTCTTTAAAGTAGTTGAACTGATTCATCAGCTAGCGTAATTGTTGTGGCTGGTGGATTATTTAACAAGGCAGCTAGAGGTGTGAGTCTTCACTGGACTCATGATTTAATGCAATTACAATTCAGTCATCAACTATTCAGATGCACAATGATTCTCAATATATCAGTTATAATCTATCAGGGCCAGTAAATTATTGGTGGATCATGTTTTAGTGCATAAAAATGACTAATAAATAAATAATGTGAAGTGCAGAGAGAGGCAGAAAATCCAGACGGGCTTATTTAAAGCCTCCACCTGAAATTAAAATGTCAGTTCTAGAGAACACAAAATGAACATACAGACGATAATATGAATAAAGTCATGACAAACTAGTAAGACTAGTGTAAAACATGTAAAACATACATGTATGTGTGTGTGCATGTGCACAATTTCAACACAGCAGTTACAGTATTAGTTATTAGTCATTCCATAATTTGGTTCCCCTAAATTTGATAGAAAATGGAGCTCTGCAAGTGATGAAGATCTAAAGATTTCAAATAAAAATGGACCTGTGAATTTAAAACAAGTCTTGAAGTGCTTTGGAACATTATCATCACTTGAATGTTATAAATAAAAACACATGTTTGAGAAATATTGATGTCATAAACAGTGAGAATCTGGAGTTCAGGTTACAATCATAATGGGAAATCTGTATTGTGTATTACTCCATTATTGAAATGATAACAGATAAATGATCAGTAATCATTTATTTGGATGTACTGGTAAAAAATAAATGAGTCAGAACTGTTGTTTGTTTTCTTTTCTACCATGAAATAATTGTGACTCTTTTCGATGCTTCACTGACTGATAATGTGTTGAATGCTGCTTCTGTCGTTCCCCCTCTGCACTGCACATGTCTGTTCTTGCACTGTGTAACTTCAGGCACGGGGTACGACACCCCACAATGTAAAAAAAAAAACAAAGTAACATCTCTAACCCAGTAAACGTCACGAGGTTGGAATTAGTTGCGAGCTGTTTCTAACTTTCACATCTAATAAATGCTTTTTAACACATTCTTTCCACACAAAGCTGTCCAGAGCTCTGAGTGTAAGCAGCACATGTTTTTATTCACTGTGATACGTCTTCATCAGTCATGAAAAAACAAACCTCCTCAAAACTGAGCGCACACAGACACCTCAGCTAAAGTGTTTCCTGTGGGAAATCCCTGCAGTCCATGTCACAGTACAGCAGCTCATGTAGTTGATGAGGTTTCTCTGTGACTCTCAAAAGTCTTAACATGTAATAATCATTCTGATTATATGGACAAACAAAGACAACATCTGTCTGTCTGTGTGAAAATAAGTGATTGCAGACGATTGATTGTTTAATCGAGGGATTAACTTGGGATTGTTCTCATGCACTTCTTCAAATATTGATGGGGCATGCATGAAAGTTTAACCAGGAGACTCTGTGGCATTTGTCATGACCCAATCAGCTGTGACTGAGGAGGAGGTAGAGCCGGAGTCCACTGATCACAGGCTCGGGCTTTGATCCGCGCCTCTTTCCGTCATCAACCTGTCGAAGTCCTCGGGCAAGACTCTGAACGCTACATTGTTCCTGTTGGCCAGACCGTGTGTGTGTGAAAACACTGTGGATAAAATCAGCATATAACTGCATCTATTTACCGTTTTTCTCTTGAACGTTCTGATGGTCTGCTTGCAGCTGTAGAGCGGTGTTACAGATAAGTTCATATAAGCCATATGTTCTGTGTACAAAGAAACAAAGTGATGATCTCTGTGCATCACATCATCTTTTAACAACACTCATCTGGGAACTGAGCAAACTTTGCTGTGATCTTGAAAGTGAAATATTTTTCCCATTTATGCTTGATGTAAGATTTCAGCTGCTCAACAGTTCAAGATCTCCTTTGTTGTATTTGACGCTTCATTATGCGGCAAACATTTTCAACAGGTGATAAGTCTGGACAAGCCAGTTCAGCACCCAGACTCTTACCAGCCATGAGCCATGCTGTTGGAATACATGCAGAAAGTAGTTTGACATTGTCTTGCTGAAATAAGCAAGGTCACCTCTGAAAAAGACGTCATCTGCTTGGCAGCATATGTTGCTCCAAAACCTGTATATATGATTCAGTATTAATGGAGCAGGTTACCCATCATGCATCACAGATGCTGGCTTTTGAACTGTGTGCTTTATAACAAGTCGGATGGTTCCTCTCTTTAACCCGGAGGACTCAGTGTCCATGATTTCCAAACAGAATTTCAGATTTTGACTTGTCAGACCACTGGACAGTTTTCCACTTCACATTTCAGTCCAGTTTCAACCATCAGTTGTGGATGCGGCGATGAACCATGTTCACAGACGATGGTTTTTGGAAGTGTTCCTCAGCCCATGCAGCGATTTTCATGACAGAGTAATGTCAGTTTGTGATGCAGTGCCGTCTGAAGGCCTGAAGATCACAGCCATGCAATATTGGCTTTCAGATTTCTTCTGATTCTCTGAATCTGTTCATGATATTATGAACTGTGGACAATGAAAACATCATTCTTAAATTGTTGCAATATTTGCCATTTGTCATCTTTACTTCACAAAGCCCCAGCCTCTCTAAGATGCTCTTTTTATGATACCAACCTGTCACCAGTTCACCTCCTTCACTGTGAGATGTTCCACCAGCTGTTTTCTTTCAGCATTTCACAACTTTTCCAGTCTTTTGTTGCCACTGTCCAACTTTTGCTGCTGCTATCAAATTCAGAATGTTCATATCATTTTACAAAAACAATCACATTTCTCAGTTTAAACATTTGAGAAGTTTTCTATTTGCTATTTTTAAATCAATCTGGATGTTTTCCACGTCTTCACATTTTGGTCGTGCAGACTATTTATATATTCATGAACTATGAGTCAGGCTTTAGTTTGCCTGGCAAAGGGGGTGTAGGTAAGATGTAGGAGGAAAAATGAAGTCATGTTCCTGGTTGGACACATTTCTGCTATTTAATATCTTTAATGGACAAAAAGCGGCGGCGAGGTCAGTTTAGTAGCCGTTGCCAAAGAGCAGCATAAAGTGCAGTGTGACTGATCTGGCCATTAGCAGTGCACTGAGATGAAAGTCTGAGCACGTTTTGCATCATGTGAATGCTCCAAACATGAATCAGGTGTAATCCCTGACAGGCCAGTGGCCGTGATAATAAAATGTGGAACACAATGGCAGCAGCAGCAGCTTGCAGTGAAAAGTCAGCGTGCTCTCTGAATGCAGCAATTTCATCATTCATTCAGCTTGTAGAAAGCTATTACTGTGCTGCGAATACCTCGCTGAATATTTCACAAGTCTCCATTGGAGTCTTCTTTGGAAGCTTTGAAGTATTAAAAAGATTTGCCGTGGGTTCCAAATAGTTAATGCAGTGCTTTTTTTTTCTCGTTTGGTTTGAGGTTCAGCAGTTCTTCGGGGTTTTAGCTTTTTAGTCCAGATTTTCTGTTCTCCGACTCCCCTTCTCTCTCACTCTCCTCTAATTTATTACAAATGTTCTTCTCTTTCCCCAGGCAGTGAAGAGCTAAAGAGGATGGCTCACTCTAAAGCTCGAGTCACGGACGGGAAGGTGACCTACCCCCCGGGGGTCAAGGAGATCTCAGACAAAATCTCCAAAGAGGAAATGGTCCGCAGACTCAAGGTCAGTGTCGTTCTCCCATTCAGCTGCAGCCACGACTTCTCTGTTTACTCTGTGTGTGTCTGTGTGTGTCTGTGTGTGTCTGTGTGTGTGTGTGTGTGTGTGTGTGTGTGTGTGTGTGTCTGTCTGTGTCTGTGTGTGTATTGATGTCAGGCATGTCAATGTAATATTGTCATTGATGAAGGGATGATGATGTATCCAGGTGGCTGTAGGTCAGGAGGTAGAACAAGTCATCCACTAATCAGAAGACCGGTGGTTCGATCCCCGGCTCCTCCAGTATTGATTTGCTCTGATTCACACTGCTCTAACCTTTAGCTGGGATTAATGATTCATTATTACGATGCATTATTAAAAAACTATATTCAAATTTCATTTTTAAGTTTGCACTGTGTAACTGAACAGAAGGACTTTAAACCTTTTCATCTTGGCACATTTCAAACGTCCGGCACCTTCTGTCCCTCTTCCAGATGGTTGTGAAGACCTTCATGGACATGGACCAGGACTCTGAGGAAGAGAAGGAGCTGTACCTGAACCTGGCCCTCCACCTGGCCTCAGACTTCTTCCTCAAACATCCAGACAAGGACGTGCGTCTGCTGGTGGCCTGCTGTCTGGCAGACATATTCAGGATTTATGCCCCCGAGGCGCCCTACACCTCCCCAGATAAACTCAAGGTACACCGCTGAAGATTCTGTAGAAAGCAAAACAGAACACTGCAAAGTCACACTATGCCACCACCAGCATAACTCACTGTAAACTGATGCATCTTCTCTCGGTTATTCACTAACTGACAAATAGTTTTGTCTTTTTATTTGCCAACATTTTTGGATGTTAGCCTGAAAAGACCTGACTCGACTCACACCTTTTATACAGCATTCACTAACATCATTCATTCTTCTGTGTGCCCATATTTCAACGTTTGTTCGTATCTCTGACTAATCATTCTGAACATTTGGCCTCAAACACATCTAGGTTTGTTTTGTTTTTTGGGTGCTGTTGTATTTGAACTTTGTGGTGCTGCCCTAACCACACCTGAGGTTTGCTTATGACTACATCTGTTTGTATGTGTGTGTGGAGCATTCACTGTGTGTTTCTTTCTTGTCTGCAGGACATTTTCATGTTCATCACAAGACAGCTCAAAGGACTGGAGGACACTAAAAGTGCTCAGTTCAACAGATACTTCTACCTGCTCGAGGTACGTGACTGCGGCGTGTATGGATCAGTGATGGTCCATAATTACTCGTTATTGATGGTCAATAATTACTCATTATTGAGTCTGAATCTTTGAATTGGGTTTGACTTTTCGTAGATTCTTTCTGAGTATCAAAGATGTTTGGCTGAGAATGAAGAGACATTTTAGGGTGTCAGCCTCATTAATGCTCACAATGTGTAAATGGGATGAGCAGCAGCAGGTGTTTATTTGAATGTGTCTGACACATTGAAGTTACAGGTGCAGCCACTCACTGCTCACGTAATCACTGCCGGTGACATTTGCCCGGTGCAAGCGAGAGTCGGCGCCACCTAAAGTGAGAAGCCAACTACCGACATGTTTTCTACACCGCTTGTTCCTAATAAAAAGATTAAAGGTTTGATTTGTTCAGAGATTTGTTAGCGTTGGACCATGACAAATCTGGGTATTTTACCAGCTGGGAACTGGCTGAACCCAAACCTTAATCAGTGGCTGCAGCACAAAGCAGAGCTCAGTGTGAAAAGCCTGTCTTTGGAGAATAGGGGAATACAGAGACGTCATGAGTCCAGATGAAATGAGCATGAATATTTGTGATTGAAAATGACGGAAGAGGAGCAAATGTAATAAAGATAGGGAGTTGAATTTATTAGTAGAAAAACCTCATGACACATTGTACAACAGAGTAAATTCATCTTTAAGCATGAGTTGAAGCTACGCCTTAAATGTTATGGATACATTTCCATGGCAACCTGGGTCAATGTGAACAACTTAAGTTGGTGCATGGCCTTTCGACCTAACTGCTCTGTGTGTGTGTGTGTGTGAATTTCTCAGTGACTTCTGGCCTCTGAATACATTCACTGCATGTATGGAGTGAATATCTTGTGTAACTATATTGTATGTTTTATGCGTATAGATGCGTGTAGAGACTCAGAGCAGGAAGCAGTGGTGACAGAATGACATGAACTCTGTGCAACAGTTTATAGGAAATATGTTTTTCTCTATCTGCAGCGATCTGGCAGTTGTCTTTTCACCTCCTCCGGGCTGCAGCAGACTGTTTGATCTCCCTTTAAACACTCAGTCAGAATAGATGAAATGTAATATACCTGCGTATCTTAAGGAAAACTACTCAGATGTTGTACATTCTTTGTTTCTTGCTGGTGTGTTCATTAATTCATGGGAGTGTGCATCAAGAGATCCTCATGGAATCAGCAACAAGTTGAGTCTAATTGGAAGAAAATATCTTTTGTTTGCAACTTTATTATTATTAAGATGGTGATTATTAATTCCATTTAAGTCCAGTGTCATAAATGAGGAATAATTGGACAATCACTTGAACTTGTAGTCTTAATTATATTAATCGCTTGCTGTGCTTCCTGTAACGACAGTGAAATCCGTATCGTTAGCGACAGTAGCCATGAGATGAAGTTTTTTTAATTTGCTGTGGAATGAAAGTCATCTCTAACAAACCCAGGCATGCTGTCATTATGCATGCAGTGCCTGTTTACTTGAGTTCATTGTAAGCAGCCCATAATCAATATTTTTTATAATAACAATGCATCAAATGACTGTAATCGGAGAGGCGTCGCTCTTACTGATGAGTCTACTGAGGCTCATCGTCTGAATCTGTAGCGCCACTCGGCTTTCGTGAGTTTCAGCTCGTTGTTGGATGTTCAGCCTGAAACGTTCCTGTTCGATCCACCCTCACAGCTCTCATAGATTTGTTGCTCTTTGCCTCCTTATTGTTATTACATTCTTCATCTTCACCTTCTGCATGGTCACTAACGTCCTGCCTCCTCTCTTTTCCTTCAGAACATAGCATGGGTGAAGTCCTACAATATTTGCTTCGAGCTTGAAGACAGCAATGAGATCTTCACCCAGCTTTACAGAACACTCTTCCAGGTCATCAAGTAAGTATTTTAATCGAAGCCTGCCTCAGTGTAATATTGTTCATATTCATCATGGTTTATTGTGTGGGTGTGTGTGTGCCCAGCTTTTATTTCCCCACGTGTTTTTGGCTGCTGTAGTCCTTAATGACACTGTTGAGCCCTCGTAGTTCTTCTGTAGCAGCCCATCTGTCTGTGCTGCTCTGTCATGAAACCACACAGTAGCAGTCCAGTTGTTTCTCTTTGATTGCCCTCACTCCTCTCCTTCCTCCTAACCTCGCTCTCAATTTCACTCTGCCCAACACAACCTTGAGGGCTGAATTCTGCAGTACACAATTTGGCTCTTTGCCATTGGTAGAAAAAAATGTGGTTGTGTGTCAAGGTTGTGCCAGCACAATGTTTTTTCAATCATATAGGAAAATTCTAAAGAGCTCTGCTTTCCATTTGAAATCTGAAGGTGTACCGGAGTAACACTGTAGTGGGTGGACCTCGGATCCTCCAGGAGGACCAGGGACCCGCTTCCCCTCAAGAAACTTTTTCCATTAAAGTTAAATTACAAGTTAAATACATCAATCTGGTGCATATCTATGAAGAGCTTTCTTTGTTCTTTTAAACAATATTTTTGTTACTTCAGCCAGCGGCCAAATTCCACCGGGCACGGATGCGATGCGTTCCGTGTGCGCCGTGGCCGCCAGAGCTAAAATCGCAACCTTTCCAGTCAATGTTTCAACCCCAGCGGTCCCGCCGCAGTCTGTTTCAGAGGCGGCTCTCCACTCTGCTCCACGGAGAATACACAGCTGTTTTATTTTCGATGGATGCCACAAGCAGCTCGAGCTGACAGGACGTCAGACACAGAAACACCATAGAGAATCTGGTTGATTTTCAAAATAAAACACCCTCTGCAAACTACCGGTTAACAGCCAAAATGGAAACAAAGTAACTACATAGCATATTTACATATTTAGAAGCACATAAACCAAAAATGACCAAATCTGAAACCCAGGAGAACGGACCAAAACAGCGTCATGGCCACAAAGTGACAGAGATGTGCCCGGTAGTATGCTCAACTATTGAGCATTTTAAATTCAGTATTTCATCGATCAGTAGTCGATGTGAATTGCCTTTCCATCTTGCACTACTCCAGAGTTGTGAGCTTGACTCCCACTAGATATATACATATATTGTCTGGACTGGTGCCTGCAGAGGTAGCTGTTTGAGTTTCATTTATGCACATGCATATGATCGCATGTTCACACATAATATGGTTATGTTTTCTGAACTGCAACAGACAGACCAGAGAGAAAAACATCAACTTAACGTCACCGTTTGCTGCCATCAGAGAGGAGAGAACACAAGTTAACCTGGTTGCTGTTCCTGCACTTCACTGTAATTCTGCTTCATCCTCTCATCGAAGTTGTATATAATATTAAAAATATATGTAATATTTTCTCCTGCACGAGCGCAGCACTAAGACAAAATGTGGAGCTCTGGCAATGTGAGACTAAGCAACGGTGAAACGTTAGAGATCTTTTCTGCTCTGAAGAGAAGTGTAAAAATGTTTGAGTTCATTATGAAGCTGTGGTGGGACAAATTAGCCTGTGGTGGGCTGTCACAGTCAAGGTAATTAATGGGAACCACCGCCCTCATGCTTGTGTGTGTTCCCTTTGTGGAAGTGACACTTTCAGTGAATGGGAGGTAATGCGACTAGTAATGCCTGGCAGCATCGAGGACAGCAGTCACCAAAATACAAATCTAGGTAATAAGCTTTACCTCCCGCTGTCATGCAGATCATTATGAGCACACACACCCTCCCTCTGTGTGTGTGTGTGCACGCTTGGCCAGTTTATTTTCCAAATGAGCTATCAGCAAGTGAAAACTACAAAATGTCTGCTGCCAGCGTCACACATCTCCCCACGGTGCACCAAAGATTAAGATTCTTGTCCTGAATGTGGGATGTACACACATCGACATGATTTCAACCATCCAACCAGGAACCAGTGTGGAATACTATATCAAGTATTTGTAATAATGCTACCCTTGACTCTTCTCGCCTCGTCTCCATAGCAACGGCCACAACCAGAAGGTGCACATGCATATGGTGGACCTGATGAGCTCCATCATCTGCGAGGGAGACACCGTATCGCAAGAGCTGTTGGACACAGTGTTGGTCAACCTGGTGCCAGCACATAAGGTGTGTACGCGATCACACAAAGAGTGACACACTGTTACACACACACACACACTGTGAATATAAGTAGAAAGAGCACAGTAAAGGACAGTCTAAAGTGAGTTGATATTGTAAGACTGAAGCTTATATCATGTTCAATACCCTGTAATTCAATGAGACCCCTGCAGGTGGGATGAGGTAAAGCAGCTTCAGAGAGAGAAACATCTGCCACAAGCATCCTGATGGGATTCTTTGGATCTTTGGACTGTCTGTATTTTTCACATCATGTGTTTGGTCGTTGTCGTATGTTTTCTGAGCTGCTGTTCTTTCTCCGTCCAGAATTTGAATAAACAAGCGTACGACCTGGCCAAAGCTCTGCTGAAGAGGACTGCTCAGGCCATTGAACCCTACATCACCAATGTAAGATTACATCTCTGACACTCTCTTTAACAGTTACAGTTAACAGACATCCTACCAGAGATCTGTACCTGACCTTTGACCGAGGAGGAGCAAAAAACAAGAGCACAACTTCACAAACCCTGTGAACCTCGTGGTCTTTGTTGCACATCCTTCCTTTCTCCTGCATCCTGACAGCTGCCATAACATCTGTTAGGAGGAGCTTGGAAAGGAGTTTGGGTCATGTAGGATCGATTTTTAACAGTTATTCCCGCTTCTCTCTCTCTCTTTCTTCCTCAGTTCTTCAACCAGGTGCTGATGCTGGGGAAGACCTCAGTCAGCGATCTGTCCGAACACGTATTTGACCTCATCTTGGAGCTTTACAACATAGACAGCCACCTGCTGCTCTCGGTGCTGCCTCAGCTCGAGTTTAAACTGAAGGTAAAGAAAGCATTGAAGCACGTCTCCATCTGTCACATCACATTGTTAGTATAGCTGTTTGTGACACCTGACCGATAAATAATGTAGATTTAGTTGTAATGTAAATAGCAGAGATGGAAGCAGCAGCCATGCTCGTGTTTATTTGGTGTTACGAGTTTATCCACACACCCGACTAAAAACCTGAATTTCTCTGAGCCATTACACACAGAATTCCACTTTCTCTGCAGGTTTGTTGATTCATATTAGAAAGATAAAGTAGTCAGCCAGTCAGCATAATGTTGCCTCTGCAGTGTCTCATAAAGGCATCCTGCTGATGGATAATGCTCATTAACTGTTCACAGGGAGTGTAGATCACTGCTGTCTCCTCAAAATAATAGCTGCGATAAAATCTCTCCCCCACAGACTACACACACACACACACACACACACACACACACACCTCACTCACTCTCTCTCTCTCACACACTCTTTGTCTCACCCTCACTCTTTTCTTCTTTATCTCTCCTCGCTTCTTTTCTCTCCCCAAGGCTTTTTTCTTTCATCCTCACTCCTTTCCTTACCTCTCGTCTCTCTTTCTTTACCTCTCATTGTTTTGGCTCGTCTCCGCAGCTGAAACAAGATTAATACCAAAGAAATCGCTCCCTTTGTGTGTTATGAAAATGGTAATGTCTCCAACGTAGTTCATGTAAATGACTTGGCGTATCTGCCCACACGACACGGCCAAGTTCTGTGCATCATTTCTCTCTCTGTCTCCCTCCTTCCCCTCCGTCTCTGCAGAGTAATGATAATGACGAGAGGCTGCAGGTGGTGAAGCTGCTGGCTAAGATGTTTGGAGCCAAGGACTCTGAGTTGGCTGCGCAGAACAAACCACTCTGGCAGTGTTACCTGGGCAGGTGGGTTTCAAAAATGAGGCTACGGCATCCACAGATGCTTTAAATCCACGTACTTGACGTGTACTGATCATGTGCACGACATGCAGTTATTATTTCTTATTGTTGGTGCAGCTTCTATATTTATTTTCGTGTTGTTTTTTAGTGAGATTAGTCTCTTGATTTTGTTGTTACAGAGTTTTAAGTCTGGCTTCCTGAGAGACAGCATGTGCACTCAACAAATATCTGCTGGGTTATTTGTGTTTTCGCTGAGATGTTGGTGTGTTTGTGGCACCCTGCAGAGTTGCAGACATTAACGTTCATTTCTTTCCCCCAAAAGGTTTAATGACATCCACGTGCCTATCAGACTGGAGTGTGTTAAGTTCGCCAGTCACTGTCTCATGAACCACCCAGACCTGGCCAAAGACCTCACAGGTAAATCAGCGTTGGTTCACTCTGCCTCTACACGGAGGTGATAGCACAACACTCAGACACACTTCGAGCTCACGTCTCTCTCCTCGAGCGTGTAATCTGGAAGACATCCGCTGTGTTATTCTGTCTGTGTTCGAGGTGGCCCGTTCTCTCACTTCCCACTCGTTTGTTCCTGCGTTCTTTTCCCAGAATTCTTAAGAGTCAGATCACATGACCCAGAGGAGGCTATCCGCCATGATGTCATCGTCTCTATAGTAACTGCTGCCAAGAAAGACTTGTCGCTAGTCAATGACGCACTGCTGAATTTTGTAAAGGAGAGGACCTTGGACAAGAGAGTAAGTAGCTAAGTTCTGTATGTCTAATAGTGTTTGTGTGCAGGCCTGAGTGACAGTCAACATCGATATTTATCATGATTATAAATGAAGTCACTATGTTTGTTGAGCTTTAAGATTCAGAACCTGAAAATGTGTTCTTATTGGCTAAATGGCAACGTTTCTAATTTTCTTAATGAGAAAATTACAATTAATATTTCTCTTGTCCAGTATGATGATGGATCTTTTAGACCACACTGTATTTTCTCCTCATTTCTCATTTAACTCGTTGGTCATGATCGGGAACGTCTCACCTTCATCTCGTCCTCTCCTTCTTCATCAGTGGCGTGTACGTAAGGAGGCCATGATGGGCCTGGCATCAATCTACAGGAAGTACTCGCTGCAGGGAGAGGGAGGGAGGGAGGCCTCTAAACAGATTTCCTGGATCAAAGACAAGCTGCTCCACATCTACTACCAGAACAGCATCGACGACAGGTGTGTGTTCCGCTTTGTTCAGAGGAAAACGGGAGAAGTGAAGTTCAGTAAAGCGTTTGGGGCAAGAGCTTTTTAGACTTCCTAAAAGAGTCTGAGGAGACTCTGCGACTTCTTGAATCAGTCGCTCTTGTTGCGTAACCACAGCTGCATGTGTCCCTTTAGCTATAGAACTTCTGCTCTTACAACTTATGAACTGATTTGTCTTGATGGATAACCAGCCAAATGTAATATATCATTCATATTAATGATGTCACATTGAGATACTTTACAGCACACTTTGGCAGCCAAAAACTGTTCACCTGTCTTCAAATCAGAAGTACAGTACCTGTCAGCTCTGTGTGTTATGTCTATTAACACCAACAGTCTGCTCTCTGGGTTCTGAAGGACGGGTTCTTCTCCACACTCAAACAGTTTGTCACTGCAGTTATCATAAAAGACGAGACGACAGTTTGACCACTAACAGTAGTTCACTTTGATCTGAAAAGTCTGGTGTGTGGATTGCGTCTCCACCTGCACAACACAGAGAGCCAACAGGAGCTCGTTGTCGAAAGTCATTCTCCAAAAATGTCACCAGCTGCAGTAGATGAGCCGTGTTGAGGCAGAGCGGGCGCCTCCGGAAAAATCCTCAATGACAAAACACACAGAAAAAACACGAAGCTATCCTTTGAACCAGTGTGCTGCAGCAGAGCTGCTCGGCTGCCAACAGGAAAAGTCTGTAGTGTGTGTGTGTGTGTGTGTGTGTGTGTGTGTGTGTGTGTGTGTGTGTGTGTGTGTGTGTGTGTGTGTGTGTGTGTGTGTGTGTGTGTGTGTGAGAGTTAAGCAGGGCAGCAAAGTACACGCTCAGCAGATTTTCCAGTAAAACCTTATGAAATTTGATCGTTCAAAACTGAAGTGTCTACAAATGTTTTATTATAAGAGGTGTTAAAATGTGAGATTACGCCTGGACCAATGAGAAATCTGTTAAATTACACAATCAGTTTGTTTAGAAACTCGCAGTGAGAGACTGTAATCATATTCCTGCATAAATATTTGTTAATGAGAATTCAACTGGGAGCTTCTGAATATTGAAGAACAAACAGATATTCTTCATTTGAATCAAAAACATTGTCCTCCGTGTGCCTCCACAGGTTGCTGGTGGAGCGGGTCTTTGCCCAGTACATGGTGCCTCACAACCTGGAAACCTCTGAGAGGATGAAGTGTCTTTACTACCTGTACGCCACCCTGGACACGAACGCTGTCAAGTAAGTGTTCCTCGCACTGAATGCGAGTTTCATTTCGTAAAATAAATGAACGTTTGGAGAAGGTTGTCTTGAGATGACATCAAGTTTGAAGTATGTGGAACATTCTCCTCCTCTGTGCCTCTCAGAGCTTTGAATGAAATGTGGAAATGCCAGAATCTGCTGAGACATCATGTCAAAGACCTGCTGGACCTGATCAAAAAACCCAAGGTACCTCTGACTGAAGCACACTATAAAAAACTGATGTGTTAACGTACTCCCCTTTTTTATGTTCTAAACTATTATTTCTGTTCTGTTTGTGTATTTGTAGTCTGAAGCATCGAGCAAGGCCGTCTTCGCCAAAGTCATGGTGATCACAAGTAAGAACCTCACACGTTAAAAAAGGCAAACTTGAATCCAGTTGTTAGCAAAGCTTAAGTAGGAAAATATAGAATGAACTTGCTGAAACAGGATGACTCACTTTAAATCCACACTTTGTAGACACAAGCTTTTAATTCTGCGTGTCTATAGGGAACCTACCGGACCCGGGCAAGGCTCAGGACTTTGTGAAGAAGCTGGCTCAGGTCCTGGATGACGACGAGCGGATCAGAGATCAGCTGGAAACCTTGGTCAGCCCGTCTTGCTCCTGCAAGCAAGCCGAAGTGTGTGTGGTGAGTATTGATGTCTGTGTCCGAGATCACAGTGTAGGGCCTGTTAACTGAAACACTGTCATCCCTCCACTGCTCTAGTTTAATGTATAGTAACCTGGACTCAGATATTAGAAAGAAACATTTGGATTAAAGCACACGTCAGGAAAACTTAAAGCTCTTTTTAATCAAGGTCAGTGTTTTGGGTTACAAAGGTTTTTAAAGCTGGCATGAACTGTGAATCTGCAGTCATCTCTTCACCTAAAATAAATAGAATAGATCAGTAATCAGTGTTTTGAATAGTGTGGACTGTGGTTATTAAGTGGTGAGTTAATCTGACAGGATCGGGCACTGCGGTGAATCGCTGCAGGGTTGTGTGGTGGTGGGCTGCTGTTTATACATGCTGAACTTAACCACTGTGAAACAATCAGGAAATAACTTTTTATATCTCTGATTAACTGACTTTATCAAGGCCGGCACTTTGGTCTCTCAAACCATCAAACACAAAATAAATCAAACTTCTTGGTGTTTCTATTTTATAGCGTAAATTGCGAGCCACACTCAGATTTAGAAGCTGGCGCACAGGATGACTTACTTTAGCGTTTTTCTAAAAGTTAGATCCGGATCATCTCCAATCTCCGCCTGCAGGTTGCTGCGTTTTTGTTACTCTAGAGAGATTTATTATTTATCTATGTTTGCAAGAATGAACACTGGAAATACTGCACATGGAGACACTGTCGGTCAGATTGTTATCATGAGTTTCTTCTGCCCCGTCACACTGTGAGGGGAAAATAGTTTTAATAAACTGATCTGATCTGAGAAGATTGATCTTTAATATTCTCTTTCACGTGGTTTCCTTGATTATTTTGTGCAGAAACGATGATGATTGAGATGACACATTTATCACAGCAGAAACTCTCCGCCTCGTGCCGCTGCTGCCTTTAAATGAATCTGACAGCTTTCAGTTCAGACTTGTTCAGTGTTGAATGTGATACAGTAAGATCGTCTTTTTCTGTAAACATGACCAGGAGGCTTATTCAGACAGGAGTGTTTAATTGCTCACACGTGTCATGTCAGAAAGGGATTATGTAACAGGTGAGATGGAGGGATGTGCTTGTTTTCTGTACTGGTGTCATTATTTGAATCATTTTGTGAACTCTCTGTCACCTCTACAGCGAGACATCACCAAAAAGCTCGGCAGCCCCAAACAGCCGAGCAACCCCTTCCTGGAAATGGTCAAGTTCCTGCTGGAGAGGATCGCTCCTGTACACATCGACACAGAGTCCATCAGGTACTCTGTGTGTGTGTGTGTGTGTGTGTGTGTGTGTGTGATCCATTTCTGTCTAATTGTGCAATATTTGACCTGTTTTTAATCTCTCTCTGTCATCCATCAGTGCTTTGATAAAACAGGTGAACAAATCTATAGACGGTACAGCTGATGATGAGGAGGAGGGCGTCCCCACTGAAGAGGCCATCAGAGCAGGCCTGGAACTGCTGAAGGTAAAAAAAAAACTTTAAAAAAACTGCCTATATGTACAAGATGATAAATATTTATTAGATGCCGTCCACACATTTTGAACCCTTTTAACCCCGCTTCCATCCCACGCAGGTGCTGTCGTTCACACACCCGGTGTCGTTCCACTCCGCAGAGACGTTCGAGTCTCTGCTGGGTTGTCTGAAGATGGACGACGAGAAGGTCGCAGAGGCTGCGCTGCAGATCTTCAAGAACACGGGCAGCAAGATGGAAGAGAGTTTTCCTCACATCAAATCGTACGTCCCATCGCCTGATGCATGCTTTAGTCTGTTCTCTGGCTCTCAGCAGGATGGATGCAGCCTCACACTCTTTAATCACACATAAACACACTGTGGTTATCCAGGTTTTGGTCTGAGCATGCTGCACTCTTCATGACTTATGACATTACTTTGTATGGTTTGTAATGTGTTCTCCTGCCTGCTCCCCCTAGTGTTCTGCTGCCAGTACTACAGGCCAAAGCCAAGAGAGGCCCCCCTCGCCAGGCCAAGTATGCCATCCACTGCATCAACGCCATGTTCACCAACAGAGACACACACTTCGCCCAGATCTTTGAGGTCAGTCAGTCCCATCTCTTTGGCTTCACACTCTCTCACATATGATCTGATGTTGCGATGGTTTTGTCAGTGTTAATAAAACGTTGTGTTCGTGTTCCTCCAGCCTCTGCACAAAGGCCTGGACCCCGCTAACCTGGAGCAGCTCATCACTCCTTTGACCACCCTGGGTCACCTGGCTCAGCTGGCCCCAGAACAGTTTGCCGCGCCGCTCAAATCTCTAGTCGCCAACTTCATTGTGAAGGATCTGCTCATGAACGACAGGGTACACACCATATACTGCATACACGTCACACACACACACACACACACACACTCCGGCCTCCTGTTGTTGATCAGCAAACATCAAATTTATGGCATATAAGTTTATAATGGTTCTTATAGTTTATTTGAAAAGCATACAGCCACAGACCTAGGATCAGTTTTCGTCTGTTCAAAGTGCAAAGTAAGTCTTACAGTGTTCTCTGTGTCGTGTGTAGGTCCCAGGCAAGAAGACAACCAAACTTTGGGTTCCTGATGATGAAGTGTCTCCGGAGACTCTGGCCAAGGTCAGCGTGGACCCTCATGTGTCTCTTAAAACTCTGTCCACCTGTTCAGACGTTTAATCTGAAGAAAACTTTCATGTCAGTGATCATATCATCACAGTCATGTTTTATTTATTCACATGATCTTCCACCCTCTGTTCAGATCCAGGGCATAAAGCTGATGGTGAGGTGGTTACTAGGAGTGAAGAACAACCAGAGCAAATCAGGCAACTCGACCCTGAGGATGCTGACTGCTATTCTACACAGTGATGGAGATTTAACTGAGCAGGGCAGGATGGGGTAAATGACCAACTGTACTTGTTTATCAGACAGCACTGATTTGGGCGGGGGGTGTTAAGCTTTATCTTAAACACATTTGCAGACATATAAATAAAAGCTTGTGTTCTTTTGTCTCCTCCGCCTCCGTCCCATCATCCCCCAGCAAACCAGACATGTCGAGGCTGCGGCTAGCGGCGGCATGCGCCCTGCTGAAGCTGGCACAGGAGCCCTGCTATCACGAAATCATCACACTGGAGCAATATCAGCTGTGCGCCCTCGTCATCAACGTAAGAACCGCCACGAGTCTCTTTTCATTCGTGACACACACACGCTCATTTTCAGGCTCTGCATTTTCTTTTCTGTTTTTGATTTTCTATTATTTTGAAATGATGCACCACCATCGGGTATCATTTCCTCTCCAACACTACCTCTACTCTCCCTGCCCGTGTTTCTCTGAACCATTTCCTCATCTGCCTCCTCCTCTTCTTCCTCCTCATGCTCTCTAGGATGAGTGCTACCAGGTGCGACAGTGTTTTTCCCAGAAGCTCCACCGGGGCCTGTGCCGCCTCCGTCTGCCTCTGGAATACATGGCGGTGTTCGCTTTGTGTGCCAAGGACCCCGTGAAGGAGAGGAGGGCTCACGCTCGCCAGTGCCTGGTGAAAAACGTCAACATACGCAGAGAGTACCTCAAACAGCACGCCGCCATCAGCGGTAAAGAAGCCAAACAAAGTCTTTTCAATTTTCAACTGAAAGCTGCAGCTTGAAACAAGTCCTCCATCAGTGAATGTGGGGATAAAAAGAAGTGATCTGACTGCAAAGGAGAAGTTAAAAATAAGTTGGCCTGTGAAGATCTTTTGCTGTCCTCACAGTGCACCTCAGTGTATAAGGCAGCGATCATTAGCACTGCTGTGATGAGGTGGTATTGTTATAATATTGACCTTGTGTGTGTGCCAACAGACAAGCTGTTCTCTCTGCTGCCGGAGTATGTGGTGCCCTACACCATCCACCTGCTGGCACACGACCCAGACTACGTCAAAGTGCAGGACATCGAGCAGCTCAAAGAAATTAAAGAGTGAGTAGTTTCTGGGAAAGCTGATGATGAATAATGAGAAATCCAAATGAAACAATAAAAGCACAGAATAATAACCTTTTTCCTCCACAGAGGATAATCTTACCATTCTGTTATTGCCACGTTTCATAAATTGTATCTGCAGAATCCCAAAAATTAAAAAAAAAAACGACAAAAGGATCCTGTATGAGTCCTCTGTGCTGATGTCAAACTTCCTTCCTGTTCAGGGCTCTGTGGTTTGTCCTTGAGATCATCATGGCCAAGAACGAGAACAACAGCCACGCCTTCATCAGGAAAATGGTGGAGAATATCAAACAGACGAAAGATGCCCAGGCCCCCAGCGACCCCAAAACCAATGAGGTGCACGTTACATCTGCTCACACACACTGAATATACACCTGCTGTAACCCGTAACATCCCGCTGACCACACTTTTATGTCTCCTGCACAGAAACTCTACACAGTGTGTGACGTCGCCATGCACATCATCATGTCAAAGAGCACCACCTACAGCCTGGAGTCCCCAAAGGACCCCGTGCTGCCCTCATGCTTCTTCACCAAACCAGACAAGGTCGGTGTCTGCACCCCAGAAAGTTCCTCCTCTTCTTTTATGTTCTTCCTTTTTGAACAGCTGAAATCTACCAAACATTCTCTTTTCTTTATTTCTAACATGAACAAATGAACATTAACTGCCCCATCTAACCCCTCCCCTCACATGTACGGGGCAAAAACAAGACAAACACAAAAACGCTCAACAAACAAAACAGTGTACTCTACTCTCATGAGGGTCTCCTGCGCTGAGATGTGGCCAAGAAACAGCTGCCATATCTGTCCATAACTGATGTCTTGAGTTAATTGACACACAGATGTATTTCCCTGGTTGTGTTTGCTGGTTGTAGCCTAGTTTTTAGAGGAATTAGTTAGCGCACGCTTTGACTCATCAGATTGTTTGCAGGAGTGAAGCCTCTCCTCATAATCAGCAAACACTGTAACATATTATTACTCTCCGTTTCAGAATTTCAGCAACACAAAAAATTATCTCCCGTCAGAGATGAAGGCATTCTTCACTCCAGGAAAGGTGAGCTTAGCCAAACCTCTGACATGATGTCAGCTTTTCATTTCTGTGTTTTGTTGGTTGGATCATACTGTACGTCTAACTCAAACTCTCGTCACCTCGTGCTCCTCCAGCCCAAGTCGGCCAACGTTCTGGGCGCAGTAAACAAGCCGCTGTCGTCGGCGGGGAAACCGCTCCAGAGCAAAGCTTCTCGCATGGAGACGGCCAGCAACGACGACTCCTCGTCCAACCCCGGCTCGCCGCAACGCAGCAAGGCCAGGTACAAGACATGGAACACGCATACACACTCCTCACAGATCCCTCCCAGTTCAGGTGGTTCTTCAATAGTTAAAGTCTTCCTCACAGCACACACACACACACACACACAGAGCTGCGTTTGTATTTTGTCACTTGTTGCATCTTGAGTTACATTTCTTGTATAAAATGGTAACAATGAATAATTTGTGTGTTTCAGACATGACAGCACAGAAATGGATCATAGTGAAAACGAGGACATCACCCTAAAGAGAGCAGACAGCACTGATAAGGTATGAAAACCTCTTTATCTACTGTGACCACAGGCTGCTGTTAGAATGTAGTTACAGCTTCAGTGTTGTCTTAAGACTGTCTGAAGCTGTTTGGTCTTATAACTTCAGATAGCTCCTCCATCTTATTGGAGAGAGCTCCCATTCCCCATGATAACAGACTGTACATATGGTTTGTACCGTCTTTTCCACTCCCGGCGCTTAGATCCAGCTCTGCTTCCTTGTCTCCTTCTCCTCACTTCAGCAGGGATCATGGGACTTTCCACAGAGAGTATGCTAACGCTGCCTAGCGCTGACAGCTGTTCTCGAGTGTAAACAAGAGAGCCGTGGCTTTATTTGAACGGGTCACCTGATGTATCATGAAGTATGACAGGAAAAAGAGGAATCACAGATCTCCATAGTTCAAGTCCATGTTTGCACACAAACTGATGGAGGTTGGTGTTGAAAAGATATAAAAAAATACAGTCAAGTGGTCAGAGCTACTGTAACTGGCTACCACCCACACAGCGCCATGGCAACAGAAGAATATATAGATTATTTCTTCCAAACTATCAGGATATCTTGTGTCATCAGAATCTCCTCGAAAATGTTGGAAAGATCATTCTGATTATTTTTATCGTATTTCTCAGAAGTGAAGCTTGATTTCCTCTTCTCACTGTAACCATGACACCGATCGGACAAACAAGCAGAAATAGAACAGCTGTTGTGTCTAATGCAGTCTTAATGGCAAACATGGAGAAACTGAAGTGTTATTAGTATTATAAAAATAACATTTTATCGTCTGACTGCACAAATAAACAGATCTGAAATGACAACATATCTTAGGACAAGTAGAAGTTGGCGTGTTGCTATGATCTGGTGAAGTGTTGCTGTCATAAACTCGTGTGTCTGTTCTGATTCTGCTGTGCAAACAGATGTGAAGAGAGGCTCAGGCAGTGTGTAGACTGTAAAAGCAGCCCGCAGACTTGTCATGTCTTCTATCAAAGATATCTGGTGTTTGACAGGACCGCTCGTTCATCCTCCATCATGTGTTCTTTCCTCTACAGGATATTGAGAAGCCCCGCGGTCGCAAACGCGGCGTCACCTCCAGCGACGACCAGGACAGCAAGCCAAAGCGCGGACGCAAGAAGGCGGCAGCCAACACGACCGCAGCGGCCGAGTCCGAAGACCAGTGGGACGAGGACAACCGGCCAGAGGACGAGCAGAACAGCCCGCCGAAGAAAGGACGCAGAGGCCGACCACCGAAGTCTGCCACTCCCAGCCAGGAGACGCCTGCCAAGGGAAAGAGGGGACGAAAGAAGGCGGCTCCTCCACCGGAGGACGACGACGAGGAAGAGGAAGAGGAGAGGATGGAGGAGGAGCCAGAAGACGAGGAGGAAGAGGATGACAGGAGCAGTGAAAACATGGAGTTGAAGACAAAGGGAGGAAGGCAAGCCAGGGCGCCGCGGCGATCACAGGGGTAAGAACGAGAAAAAACCTGCCTGAATGCAGACAGAAGCTGGATCAGCCTCAATAATAACATCTGCTCTTGGCACTGTTACACTGATTTTTGTCAGCAAGATTCACTTTGGACTCAAACTGTGGTGTCGTTTGCATTTTGTCTTCGTTCAACAGCTCGGAGTCAGCAGAGTCCACACCGCAGAAGAGGAGAGGACGTCCACCCAAATCTGCTCAGCCGGCTGCCAAGAAACCAGCGTAAGACACACACACGAGTTTGAAGCATAAAGTCTAGTGAGGGTTTGGAGCATTGTTTGTGTGTCATGAAATTGAACTTCAATGGACCAGGCAGCATCATTTTTTAAAATCTTGTCACAGTGTCGACTTGTTGGAAATGTTCTCAAAGATTTCAGAGGAAAGAGAGAAACTTTTTCTCAAACTACAATTTCATCAGGTGGAAAATAACTCTCAAGCTTGCTAACCTCTGCTTGATGTATATTTAAAGTGTGTCTGCACAGTTTTCTGCCGGTTAGTGATTTCTCCTTCTTGTACAAACACTTACAAATAGCTGAAATGGAGCTCAAATATGTTGCAGTGAGTTCTATAAAGATTCACCCTCAGTTGTCATGAACGTGGAAATGATCTGTAGAGACCAAACCAGGCTGTAAACATGTTTATTTCTGCTGTGACGTTGAAGCAGCATAAAACACTGTGCAGACTACTAAAAAGAGCCAAAAGTGATTTACTATTTAACTACGTAGCATATTTACCCGGCAGTGTGGTGTGTGCAACGTACCGATTTCTCTCCAAAGACGCTTCTTAACGTTCGGCACATTCCTGCTGGGAGATATTCTGACAGATTCTCTTTGGTGGGCGGTGATGATGTCGTCATGTTGCTACATTTACAAACGTCTCCTCGTGGCACGCTGAGGTTTTCTGATTCACTGTGTGTGTCCCGTGTTGGTATCCAGGCGCGGCGGGCGATCGAAGGCAGCTGCCGCTAAAGACGACTCTGACGAAGACGATGAAGAAGAGGAGGAGGAGCAGGAGGACGAGCCAGCACCAAAGGTATTTAGACAAATTTAAGAAGCGTAGAGGAATCTGTAAAGTCGGCTTTTTGTCCCTAATGTTGTCCACAATGTGCTCCAGGGTCGCAAGAAGGCCGCGGGGCGAAGAAGATGAGCTAGCAAAGGACGGAGGACGAATGAAAACATCACGTCATGGAGGAATGACGTAGGAATGGAATTATGGACATTTGAACTTTTTAAACTTTTCATACGCCGACGCTCCTACTGTTACACAGATTCACACACTTGCATATACCACATGCACACTACATCAGTACATCCGTATTATCAGCTGTGGATTGTTGCATTGTGATGATGTTCGCCACATCAAGTAGAAATTTTAACAGAAAAACAAAAAAAGATCACTCTTGTAAATAGTCTCTTCTGTCTGTTTCATGTTCTGTTGTTGTGTTTGATGCTGACTGGGGGGATGTTGTAAAGCCTTTACCCGCCGATATTATTAAAGTGCTCCCATAAAGCAATACTGCTTATCAATCATTCCCTCTGTGTCACACTTTTTAACTGAAAGAGATTAACAATGATCTTTTCTGTGACGTTAATTGTGTCATTTTACTTTCAAAGAAAAACCTGCGTTTTGTTTACAGTTCTGTATGTTAATACCTTTTTTCTTTTTTTTTTTTACCATGTTATTGAAACATTAAAATGTCCGAAACCTGTCCAAATGTAGAGTTGCCTCTGGAAAAAGATAGTAGTGTGCGTCTCATTTTTAGGTTTGTACTTGCTGGTAGATGGAAGTCATGAAGCAGCTGTGGTTGTAGTGTTTGTCATTGCTGATTAACTTGGCGTCACATCCACCCAGTCAGATTCTCCGTTGTATCAATATAATTCTCTATAAAACCTGACATGCTCCATTTCTCTTTATTTCACTTTGAAATTTTGGGGTGAAGCGTTTCGCTCGTCCTCGACTGCGCAATCAGCTGTGACGCCTTCAGGTGGGACTGAGGTCAGAAAGACTTTAGTCCATTGTGATCTACCTTAGATGCATCACCTTTGTGACCTCCCTCGACAGGTAAGTAAAGATGGATTAAAGGGATAGTTGGGTTTTTTTGAAATGTGGGTATGAGGCTCTTATGTATATTCTGTGTGTTACCTACAGTAACAGTACAGTACAGCTTAACTAATAAAATTCATTTAAAGGTCCAGTGTTTAGGATTTAGTAGTAGTAGTGTAACGGTGTGGTTTGTAGATTGCAACCAAATGACTATCCCTCACCTCACCCTGCTCTTCCAAGCGTGTAGGAGAACCTTTTAAAACGACTAAGGCCTTATCTAGAGCCAGTGTTTAATTTGTCTGTTCTGGGCTACTGTAGAAACATGGCGGACCCTGTGGAAGAGGACCCGCTCGCTCTGGATATAAGTCTCATTTCAAGATAAAAACATAACGATTATTATTTACAGGTGATTAAACACTAATGAAAACACAGTTAATAATATATTCCATCTTTGCCACATTCTGTCAATAGATCCCTCTAAATCTAAAATAAGTATACACTACAGTGAGCATATTCACGTTTTTCTTTAAATATCTCTTTACGGTATCAATGTATAGTCCTCCATACATCCATGAACTAGATCCCACCTTCAGATGGGATCAGCCATGACACCCATGGGTACTACATTATGAGTCCTCATGGGTTGGGTGACACTTATCATGGAAGTCAGATAAGCATATATATGTGAGACATACATATTCATATGTGGTGTTAAGAACAGTTTTCAGATAACCAATGTTAATGTGTGCTATAGGTTGTGTGTGTGTGTTCAGCTGACACAGGAAGGTAATCACATTAGTTGAGTCACAGGTGAACAGCTGGAGCTGGTGTTTGTATGTCCTTCATTCAGTCCACTCTGCTTTTGTAGGTGTTTTTTATCCGCATATGAATAAAAATAACACGGCAGTTTTGTTATTGTTTCCATATTGTGACACCAGAAGCAGAAAAAATGGAGCTGACAGTTTTTGAAGGTTTTGGAGGCGACCAGAAGTCGTTCATTCTTTATATGACGTTTATATAAGATAATGTTTCACACTACATGTTTGATGTGGATGAAAACTGATGAACCAGCTGAATAACTGAACCTCTCAGTAGTCTTAAGAAGTATTTTACCCAACTTAGAGTTTGGATTTCTAATCAGATCTTTTTTTTCATCTACATAACATCACAAAAGTCAGGCAGAAAAAAAACCACATTTGTTACTTCTAGGCTGGATTATTGTAAATCTTTGTTATCAGGCTGCTACAATGAGAACTGCAGCTAATTCAGAATGCTGCTGCACGTGTACTGACAGGAACCAAGATCAGAGATCATATTTTATTGATTCATAGACATATTTCATTTGCATTGACTGCCTGTAAAAGAGTAGACTTAAGACCTTTCCTTTGTGATAGAGCTTATAGTTAGGCCTGGCTCAGGTCAGTCGTCATTATTACTACCTATAGTCATATCTCCATTAACGTTTATAGTTAGTTATTTTATTGCTGTTGTGCATCTGTCTCTCTATTCATCTATTTATAGTTTTTTCTTAGAGGTCACTCCACTTTGTTGTTCCACATGTTTAAGGTCAGCTCTGTATTTGAATTGGCTCTGATTTCATTACCAGCAGTTTGTATAGCATTAAGTTTAACGACACAGACCGTCCCATCACAGACAGTTTGTGCTCTCAGGCTGCTAAGCAGCACTCAGTGGCGTTCTTCCTGTGTTCTATAGAGACCTGCAGTGCTCTGCATTGCTTATGCATGTACAATTTAGATGGGAACTTTCCAGTGCAGCTCAGCCTGATGGAAAAACACCCACACGCCCAATTCTGCCACTGGTTATGATCCATGACCGGCTATAATCGCATGCTGCTTGACTGCCAGATGAGTCTGTTTTTATGCAGCAGATAGTCCACCTGCCTTTCAAGGTAAACACCTCCATCATAGCCCCAGCCGAGGTTCAAACCAGGAACCTTCTTGCTGTGAGGCAACCACTGCACCACCGTGACGCCCCCTAACAATAATAGAACTTTTAATTCATATTAATAAATCACTTCGCTTTCATTGGCCCAGTTTGTGTACACATGAAAACAAAGAGCTTGACAGGTAAACATAAACATTAAACTACTACGTATACAGACTAAGAAATCAATAAATGGTGCAAAAAGATGCTAAAAATCATGCCTCAAGCTGAGAGCTGACCATTTATTTCTTTACTCTAACACACACACACACACACACACACACACACACACACACACACCATCCAACAGGCCCACACCTCCTCAGATATATTCATGCTGCTGTATGGACCAAGACGGGCCTGCAGTAAGAGGCCTGAGTTTCCAAGCAACCGAGCTGAAAGCAGGAAGATAAGGAAGTAATGTGCTCACGGTGCAGCAGCAGGGCACACTGACTCTGCTGTTTGCATATCTTCTCCTCACCCCCGACTCACCCCCCCCCCCCATCATCTTCTGCCTGCACGTTCCCCTGACTGAACTTGATCCAATGAGAAATGCAGATGAGTTTTTATTTGTGGTCATCACGTGACATTAAATGGAGTTATGAGATTATCTGCCAGCGCAGGATCAATGATAATGGAGCTGTTAGTGAGATCATGTTAAGTCTGTCGCACCTGGGTCACTGTCCCGCTCTGTCCTCTGAAGGATCAGCTTCAGGTCAAAATGTGAAAATATGTCCACCTCTCATTTGTCCATTAGTCACTATTGAAGCTAATGTGTGTCTGCTTTGCAAAAGATTGATCATTTGGGCCTCTTCACATCATGCTGTGCCTGGAGACCTTCGTGCGTCAGGTGCTTTGGCTAATAATTGATAGATTTGGAGAGGTAGCGTGTGGTGGGTTCACAGCTGGCTGACTGCACTCCACAACCTGCTGTTTAGTCACCGAGAGCCTCCAAGCATGGTGAAATGAACATTAGAGTCAAAAACTGGACAGCCAGCACTGACAGCCACCATGAAGGTTTTACTCCTGTGCACATGTCTCACCTTCACCTCTGCAGCCGCGAAGCCCAACGCAGGTTTGAGAACATGGGGACGTTTCCGTAAGCTGCCCTACCCAGGAGACAAGGCTTTTCTCTACGATACCTTCCCCAAAGACTTCATATGGGCGGTGGGCACTGCGGCGTACCAGGTGGAGGGCGCTTTCGAGAAGGACGGCAAGGGGCTCTCCATTTGGGACACTTTTACGCGCGGTGGGAACCGGATGGCCACCGGGGACGTTGGCAGCGACAGTTATCACAACATCCAGGCCGACATCCGAGCCATCAGGCAGCTCGGGGTCAGCCACTACAGGTTCTCTCTGTCCTGGTCCAGGATATTCCCCAACGGCACCCGCGGGAGTTACAACGAAATCGGCACTAACTATTACCGGAGCCTCATCAAGAAGCTGAAGGAGATCCGCGTGCAGCCGGTGGTCACGCTCTACCACTGGGACCTGCCCGATCACCTCCAGCAGACCCTCGGCGGCTGGAGTAACCCGGAGCTCGTGGGGATTTTTAAGGATTACGCAGATTTCTGCTTCCAGACTTTCGGGGATGATGTGAAGTACTGGATCACCATTGATAACCCGTTTGTGGTGGCGCGGCACGGGTACGGCACCGGAGTGGTCGCTCCCGGGATTAAGAACGACCCTGATCTCCCGTTCAGGGTCGGACACAATCTCCTTAAGGTGAGTTTGTTTGTTTGTTTGATGACAGAACTGTTTACAGCTTCAGTGAAGTGTTCGTGGAAGTGTAAAAATGATGACAGCAGAGACCCCCCCCCCCACACACACACACATCACTCAAACTTTATATCATGTACAGTTCAAAGTGTTTCACAGTCATGGTCACCCCTGCATTTCTGTCCCAAAAAATCATGCAGTCACAAATGTTTGTGTTTATTTCTTTTGTTTGCAGTGGAACAAAAAACAAAACAGAAAAAATAGTCAAGTCTAAGATTTTTCACATAAAACTCATAAAACATAAAAATGGACCATTAACAAAGTTATTGGCAGCCTCAGCTTAATATTTTGTAGCACACCCTTTGGAAGAAATAACTGAAATCAATCAGTGAGGTTCTTTCTCCTCTGTAGTGGATCTGTAGCGGACCCCTCTTTTGCCGACTGCTCCAGGTCTTTCAGGTTTGATGAGTTCCTTCACAGGTGCACTCTGGGATTTAGATCTGAACTCTTTGCTGGCCACTCCAGAACTCTCCAGAACTTTGTCTTCAACCATTTTTTGGTGTTTTTTGAAGTTCTCTTTAAGTCATTGTTCTGCTGTATAACCCATGACCTCTGACAGAGACCCAGCTGACACTGGGTCCACCATTGCAGCCCAGAATTCTTTGGTAGCCTTTAGATTTCATAATGCCATGCACACAGTCAAGACGTCCAGTGCCTGAAGCAGCAAAACATCAATGAACCTCCACCATGTTTGACTGTACAGACCGTGTTCTCTCTTTGTTTTCTGAAAACAGAAATATGAGGTTCTTCACCAAAAAGCTCGATTTTAGTCTCATCTGTCCACAGGACCACAGGACAGCACCTGTGAATGTTTACTGGTGAGTTGAATTACAAATTAAAGGAGCATCACATGCATGAAATACAGTTATTTCTCAAGATTTTCAAAAATGTACCAATCGTTTTGTCCAGTACATTTTTGGAGTTTTGTGTGGAATATCTTAGATTTGGCTGTTCCAATGCAAGCAATAAATAAACATGAGGATACTAAGGCATTTGTAATTGCAACATATTTTGGGAGAACCATTATGTGACAGAAATGGAGGGGTGCCAACATTTTTGGCCACACTTGTACATGTGAGTGACAAAGTGATACAACTGAAATAAGCCAAACACAGGAAGACTTCTACAACAAAGGTTAAAAGTTCTAGCAGTGAAATAAGATCAATAAAAACAATGAAAGTATGTTTACTGCACTCCAACACACATTTATGGTTCTTTATTTTTACACCACTTCAGAGGAATATTGTACTTTTTAAGTGACTCGACACTTTTCATTCAAATCTTCATCCAAAACATAAAATCATCTTAAAAATATGATGCACTGTTATAGATTCAACGATCTATACAAAGCAGTTTGTTCTTGTTCCACCTGTTAGAATAATAAAATGTTGCTTACACTACAGTACAGACATACAAACCACGCTTTGGCTGCCAAACATCCTGAGAAATGAACACATCATAATCAAAAGTCAATCTGTCAAACAAAGACCACACAAACACACAGCAGTGTAAGTCAGGACAGAGGTCAGCAGCCAAAGACTAGAAACAGAGGAAAAAGTTAAATGGATAATTAATAATATAAATAGTTATATCATGGTTGTAATATAGTAACATTATAGAACTGAGTAACAATCATCAGTATGACGAGGTGCCAACCAGGTCAAGACCAGACCACTGTGCATAGAGACAGCACCAGGGAGGGTGGAGGCACCATACAGGAGAGCGCCCAGCCCACAACCCTCCACAGCAGAGGATGACAAAACAGTTCTGTTGGGATGCCTCAGGTTATACATTCACACATAATCAAAACACAATGAAGTGAAGTGATTTATTTTCATCTTTCCCCTGCACCACTTATTTGTGGGGCGGCCGTGGCTCGGAGGTAGAGCGGGTCGTCCACTAATCAGAAGATCGGCAGTTCGATCCCCTCCAGTCTGCATGTCGAAGTGTCCTTGGGCAAGATACTGAACCCCAAATTGCTCCTGAAGGCTGTGCCATCGGTGTGTGAATGTGTATGAATGGTTAGCTCCTCAAACTGATGAGCAGTTGGCACCTTGCATGGCAGCTAATGCCATCAGTGTATGAATGTGTGTGAATGGGTGAATGAGATACGTACTGTAAAGCGCTTTGAGTGGTCGGAAGACTAGAAAGGCGCTATATAAGTACAGTCCATTTACCATTTACCATTTGTTTCCATCCCTCGAAGAGTTTCTTGGTTTGTAGTTTTCTTTTAGACGTTGATTTTTCTGTCATCCATTAAATCTAATATGTGAAGCTGTGTGTGTTTTCTGCTCTGCTTACACCATTATGGATCACTCATAACATTCCAAAAATATATTATAACACTGAAACACACTTGTTCTTTAGGGTTATTTTTACTGTCCATCCTCTTCATCTTCCTCTTCTCTCTTCTGTCTCTGTCTGTCTGTCTGTTTCTCCTCCAGGCTCATGCAGCTGCATGGCACCTCTACCACCGCCACTACCGAACTCGTCAGCAGGGTAAGCTGTCCATGGCGCTGGCCTCTCACTGGATCAAGCCCAGTCGCACCCGACTGGAAAGCCTGAGAGAGTGCCAGTGCTCCCTGGACCACGTCCTGGGCTGGTTCGCCCGGCCGCTCTTCATAGACGGAGACTATCCTCCCTGCATGAAGGCGAGGCTGGGCTCGCGGCTGCCCTCCTTCACCCGAGAGGAGAGGGAGCAGGTGAGAGGAACGGCCGACTTCTTCGCCCTCTCTCACGGAGCAGCGCTCAGCTTCCAGCTCATCGACAGTCTGAATTTTGGGCAGCAAGAAGATCTGGACCTGAGGATGCTGCTGTACTGGGTCAACGCTGAGTACAACAAGCCGCCCATCTTTGTGGTGCAGAGTGGTTGGTGGGTTTAGATGTGGTGTTGTTTGTCTGTACACCTGTGATGTTCTGGTGTTTGCTGTGTTGTGGTACATCCTGCTTTCACTTCTACAGGTACGTCCTTGGCAACACCAAGACAGAAGACCCAAAACACATGTATTACCTCAAGAGGTTCATCGCAGAGGCACTAAAATGTGAGTGATGACACAGTCTGATTCATGAAAATGCAGATTTTTATATTTTTGAACCAACAAATTATTTGAATTGTTCCCCACTTTTCAACACTTGAAGCATCTGACATGAAACTGAAATCTGAAGAGAGGAAAAGTTCTGATTCAGTGTGTACATGTTTGCCACACAGCGATCGTCATAGATGGAGTGAATGTGATCGGATACACAGCCTGGTCTCTGATAGACGGCTTTGAGTGGCACAGAGAATACGGGATACGACGGGGACTTTACTATGTGGACTTTAACACTCCTGACATGAAGAGGGAGCCCAAGACATCTGCCACCTTTTACAGGTGTGTGTGTGTGTGTGTGTGTGTGTGTTATGATGTGATGAGTGGTGATTCTGACAAAGGATCTAGGATTTAGTTTGATGACAACATTAGTGATATTTTGATATAGATTTCACTTGTGGAGTTTCACACATCAGACTGTAAGGATGTGTTTAAAAAACCTTCCTTCATGATAAGCATTGAGTCCATCAGCACAAAGCTGAAATGAAATGAAATGACTTGAATTTAAAGTTCTGGCAAATATTAAAGGAATAAATCTGCTCCCTTCATTAAAAATGTTTTTAGAATTTCACAGATAGTTACATATCACTTTTAGTTCCAAACTGGCTGTTATCTATTATATTTAAATCATTTTGAATATTTCAAAGACAGATAAGCTGACCAATAAATCAGAACAGTGTTGTAGTCAAGACCACCTAAACCGAGACCAAGACAAGACCAAGACCAGAGTGTGTTGAGACTACGACAAGACCAAGACTGTGAGGGGTCAAGACCAAGACCAGACAGTATATAGCATACTTAGGTAGCTAGCATGTAGCTAATATTTGCCAAATCTCTTTGGGTGAGGACCACGCCTCCGACCCTGCTCTGTAAGTGTATCGCAGGATTTTTATTCTTCATTATGAAACTGTGGCAGGACAAATGATTATAATGATGATTACTGAATGTTCCTAAAGAAACGTCATCCAGAGGAATGGTTTCCCAGAACTTCCAGAGAACAGACCAGCACAAGGAACCTTCCCGTGTGATTTCGCCTGGGGGGTATCTGCCAACTCCATACAGGTATGTCTGTCAGGGTCAGGGTCAGAGGTCTGATGTAATGAATAAGAAACAGAGGAACTTGAGGAAACATTAATGATGTATTAACTTTGCTTCAGAGATTCAGCGTAACCCTTGCCAATATTCTGTGTGTTAACTATTAACTCTTATTTCATTCACTGATTCATTAAAGAGGAAGGTTTTTTATGAAAACAAAAACATAGCACGTAGCTCCTCTCCCTCTTGTCAAACTTACATCACATTCATCAAATTGTTTTGAACTTGCAGTTTTCGTGGTGAAAGTCCAGCTCGGACTGTGAATCCTCTCTTAATCATAAACCAAATAACCACACACCGTCTGCCAGCTGAGATAAACAGCACCGCTCCAACTGTTATCAGCAATTATTTGCCCCCATATGGCCTTTATTTGCATTTGGGTGTATATCAGGTAAATACGGTCTGAGACAGCGAGTGGGTTCATATTTACGTTGGTGTGTTTCTCTTCATGTCACAGGTGGAGACCACGCCCAGCCAGTTTGCAGACCCCAGTGTTTACTTGTGGAACATCTCCAACAGCAGAGAGCTGACGAGGCTGGAGGGCTTCAGTGCGCCTCCTTTACGCCGAACCACACACTGTGCTGATTACGCCATCATCCAACATCAGGTAGGTCCTCATACCGGTCCAACATTTAGCTCCAGAATAGCTTCATAGTCACAAAAATAGAGGTAGCAGGGGAGTATTATCTTCTTTTTCTTTTTTTTTTTTACTGTAAATGTGTACAAAAACACCCAACCCAACCCAAAATATCTGCAGCACATTGATTTTCTCAGCGTTCCCTAATAATTATATTTGTGTTTAAACTAATATTTTTGTCTTTGGGGTACAGTAAATGTAAAATAATGAAGCAAATGTCAAAATATAGACAATGTGCAGGATGTTTTGGGTTCTTTGGGTTCTTGATCAAACTCACCCAAACTGTAGAAGTACAGAAACTACACTGACCCAGCAACAACTTTCACATTAAAAAGATTTTCAATAAGTTTGTATGTGAGTGTAAAAATAATTCTCTCTTTAGGTGGACGAAATCCGGCAGGTGGGTGTAAACCACTTCCACTTCTCCCTCAACTGGTCAGCCCTGGTGCCTACGGGTGACGTGGCTCATCCGAACACCACTCTGCTGGGCTACTATCGCTGTTTCACCCGTCAGCTGCTGCAGGCCAACGTCATGCCCGTGGTCACTCTGTGGCACCACACGCGCCAGCGCAGCAGCCTGCCGGCCACGCTGGACAACGCCAACAAGTGGCTGAACAGGTTGGATACAGTGAGGACTGTAACTCCAGCAGGTTTTATGATATGTGATACCTGAAGTAGGAGAAAAACTCTAGTTCTCCAGCAGGGTGAAGGGTTTGACGTTCGTATTAGTTAAGTTATTTGCATGAATGCTGAGCAGGCTTCATGACTGTTAAAGCTTAGAAATCTGAACACACAACTAATACACATCCATCTGTATCAGTTTTATTACAATTTATAATAATTTACTGCCTGCTCTGATGTAAAGTCAACATGCAGTTATGTTCCCAGGAACAGTCTGTCCTCTTCATCAACATCAGCATCCTTTATGACTTGCTGCCATGGTTTCATTTGTCCTCTTCCTGTAATAAAGAGATATCAGTTTACGCAGCAATAACAGTGTTTGATAAAAGAACGATCTGTGTATTGGCATTTTCAGCTTTATTGGCACATTTAGTGTCGCTGTATCCTGGATTTGTGGGTCTATGCGTGTGTGTGTGTTTTGTGATATATTTGTTATTGATGTGACTCTACATAGAACATGTCATGATAAAATCAAAACTACCGTGTGCCTGATTATGAACATAAAAGTTAGATTTCTGCATTTGACTCTTTCCACAGGGAGACTCCAGAGGCGTTCGCAGACTACGCCAGGCTTTGTTACAGAGAACTAGGTGCCCATGTGAAGATGTGGATCACCCTGAATGAGCCCAACGATGAGATGGTGAGCTACCAGGAGGGTCATCAGATGCTGCGGGCGCACGCTCTGGCCTGGCACGCTTATGACCGCGAGTTCAGACATACACAGGGAGGACAGGTCAGAACTGTGTTTATTTAATGTGTCTGTGTTCATACATGTCTGTCTAACTGTTGCACCTAAACAAGTTATCCGCAAGGTCCTGCTTTGATTTTAGAAACATTTGTTTCATTAACCCTCAGCTGTACCCTCTTAAGTCATCAGGACTTAAATGTCCACTTCCAATAAAACTGCTATAAAAACTTTACAAATTAATATTTTTTCTGCTCTCTTAAACAACTTCAGCCCTGCACAAAACGACAAAACATTCAATCATTTTGAAGATTTTAACCCTTTAAATGCCAGTTTGACTACATTATGTCACTGTTGGTATTTATGAAAAAAAAAAAACACAATAAATTAGTTATGTTCCATATAACAAATGTTGGGTGGCTGAGGGATTTCTAATTTATTTTCTTTTTAAATCAGTCATGAATATGTCAAAGATTAGCCAAAATATTGACTTTGATGCATTATTAGTTTTTGTGTAGCATTGCATTTAAAAAGCACTACCCTCTGTCCACTTCCAAAAAATTGCTATAAAAACTTTACAAATTAATATGTTTTTCTGCTCTTTTGGGTTAAATCTTTTGATCAACTTCAGTCCTGATCAAAACGATCAAATATTGAATAACTATCAGGATTTTAACCCTTTAAATGCCAGTTTGATTACATGATGCTAATATTTTAATACTACATTTTTCTGAAAACACACACACACACACACACAATCCATATTAAAAAAAATCCACGGGCCCCCCAACTTTTGTTATATGGATTTCTTTTTTTTTTGTTTTTGTATGTGTGTGTGTTTTTTTTCTTTTACATAAAAAATATTAGCATAATGTAATCAAATTGGCATTTGAAGTGTTTAAATCATCAGAATGATTGAATGTTTGGTAGTTTTGAATGCTGAAGTGAAGAGATTTATGCAGAAGGAAACAAAAAGTTTTTATAACAGTTTTTTGGAAGTGGACATTTTGTCCTTAATGACTTAAGAGGGTAGTAAAAATGTTTCACAGTGTTCTATTGATCTATTAAAAAAAAAAAAAAATTGAATTCCAAAATTTGTCAAGAGAGAGACCACAAAAAATTGTGCCATATGCACTAACAGCCAAAATGATGGCCAGAAAAAGAGGAACATTTTGCCCAAATAAACAAAAATAGTAACGCATGAGGGTGAAGCAGTCTTTGCTCTTTTGTTCTTGCACTTTTTATGGATCATTTCATATTCAAACAGGCAGCTGTTGCCAGGAGATATTATACATAAGATTAGATATTGGTTATATCACTTAATCAATAGGTGAATGTCACAGATGATGACATGTTTTGTGTCTCAGGTGTCTCTGGCTCTGCACATGGACTGGGTGGAACCAGCGTTTTCATTCAGCCGTGAAGATGTGGAGCCGGCTAAAAGGGTTTTAGACTTCCGCGTTGGCTGGTTTGCAGAGCCCATCTTTGGCAGTGGGGACTATCCACTGGGCATGAGGAGTTGGCTGCGTCAGCTCAACTCACTTGAGTACAAATAGTTAATTCATACTTCAATACAGTCATTTTGTTAGCTATGTTAGCTGGTTGGCTGGGAATCCTTAGTAAAAGCTTTTGGAATGATTAATACATTAATAGTTAATTAATAATTAATGGGGAAAAGTCTACTAACTTTTATATCTTCTGTATATAACACCATCTTTTCTGTGTTTCCACAGCCTGCCAGTGTTCAACGAGGAGGACAGACAGCTGGTTAAAGGGACGTATGACTTCTTTGCCATCAGTCACTTCAGTACCAAGCTGGTGACACATGCCAAGGAAGACTCGTAAGACAAAATTGTTTCTTGCTTTTATTTTGATAGTAACACAAACAGGAAACAAGGAGGGAGAGAGAGGTGTGACAAATGTGCCTCATCAGGGTTAAACCAGGAACCATAAGAAGTCTTATAAGTAGCTTGGTTTAAAGGCATGATATTACAATCATTTTAGTGTTTCATCTCTGTGTGTGCAGGTACACCTACATCGCAATGCTTGAGGTCCAACACATGATAGACACCACATGGATCATGTCCCCGAGGCCTGTTGTGCCCTGGGGCCTGAGGAAAGCCCTCAACTGGGTGAGACTGGAGGCGTCTGAGTCACTATTTGTGACAGGAATGAGAATACATTTATATATATGTATATAATGCTTTACTCAAACATAGTAACAGAAACAGCAGAGGCAATGACAGGATAAAAACAAGTAATAAAAATGATAAACAAATTGTGTCCAGCTGTTAAAGTTTTAAATTAATAATATTCATGATGTCAGATTTTTACAGGCAGGTTGTGTCCAGACATAAATGATTATACAAAGCAGGGTATGGAGTCCCCATGAGGGACCTGATGTTTTAGCCAGATGCTGTAAAAACACTGTTTGCATGGAGCGCTTATCTAGAGCAGGTCTGGCTTCGGTGATTCAGTGATAAGAGCTGACATTACCAGTGCAGTGAAGCTGATGTAAAAACATTGTTCTTCTGCTGTGTCAGGTGAGAGTGCACTACTGCGACGTACCCGTCTATGTGATGGCGAACGGGGTCCAGGAAGACCCAGCCCGCTTCAAAGACAGCCTGAGAGTCTATTACCTGTACAACTACATCAATGAGGCGCTGAAAGGTGAGGCTACAAACACACATCCTGCTGGTGAAATGTTAAAGGATTAATGCACTTGGGAGTTGAGTACTGTTATGACTGCATATGGGTAGTGAGTGATCAATCCTACAGGGGTGACTGAAGGTTCTTCCCTTACTGGCCTCTGTAGAGCTTAATTATTAGACAGCTGTTTAGGTCAGCGGCCCTTGAATAGTCAGCTGAGAACACACACGTAAGCACACAAATATATCAACAGATACACACTTTACACGGAATTGTAGAGTCAAGGTTACTCGCTGTCCAGTTTATTGGGTTACACACAGCGAAGGCTCGGTCAGCACTTTGAGACTTAGCGTCACGCTGTGATGTGCTGATAGTATCATGTTGTTGAATGTTGTAGTGTGCTCTGTCACCACTAAGTGGCAACCATGCACAGAAAAACGGATGTTTACACTCAACAAAGCACAGTCTGAAATACATCAACCATGACACACGTGTTATTTATTCATTTGTACACTGAATACTTTATGAAACCTCTGACTTGTTCAGACCATTAAAGGTGAAATGTTTGTTCTACACACACACACACACACACACACACCACCACCTCTTCTTCTTTACATTCATGTAAATGAATCTTGATCTTCTCACGTGCTTCCTCCTCAGCGTACACTCTGGACGGTGTGAACCTGAAGGGATACTTCGCCTACGCTCTGAGTGACCAAAGGGACCCCGGGTTTGGCTTGTACGGCCAGGTCCACGAGGAGGTCATCGTCAAGGCCTCTCTCTCGAACTATCGCAACATCATCGAGCATAACGGCTTCCCCATTCAAGGGGCTGCGCCCCAGCAGTGTCCCAGCATGCCTCAGCCCTGCCTAAGCTGCCACGTGCTGGTCAAGAGGCCCGTGGTGGGCTTCCTGACTCTGGTTGGTTCAGGGGTTCTCATCACCCTGGGCCTTATTATCTATTACACAGCCAAGAGACACAAGGAGTGTTACTGTATGGAGGACTAAAAGTGCCAAAATTAAATAAATAAATACATCATTAAATAATTACTTAAATGTGTCATTAATTAATAAAAATTGGAATTAAATACAAAATGTGTTATTAAATTTCATGATTTACATTTACATTTCATGGTCCTGTGTTGCAGCGCTTCATGAAATGTCAAACTGTCAAGCTTGCCCATCAAAGTCAGTGGGTGGGGCTAATGCTAATCTAGTCTGATCCATTGCTTTGGTCTGAAGCATGGGCGAGGCTAGGGCTTTGGCACCCCTAAAAATGGGCTCAGTGTAGGGGAAATATCATTTATGCTAGGCCATCTGTGCTAATCCATTTATATTGTGACCTTTATATTACTTCTAAGCTTTCATGTAACACATAATTCTGTAATTGAGTACAATGATCTCCTGTTCTAGCTGCCAGTATAGGATCATGTCATTTGCGATTTCCTGTACAGTCCTAGTGAACTGTACATGAACTGCCTTCTACATGAACTCCCTTTTATATTCTATGTGTAATTATAAGATCATCATTAACCTTTGGAAAGTACCCCAGATCCCAGTCCTTGGTTTCTTTGTCCTGTCCTCATATAAAAATGCTGATGATGAGGCGCTCCTCACCGATTTCTTCTAGACTGCTTTGTCACTCTGTTGGTCCCGGTCCTCTTTCATGAAAGCAGTAATAAACCTACCAAAGACAATTTCTTCTTTTTCACAGTCTCTTTATTTTCTTCCACCACACTCAACACCCCTAAAACTTGGAGTAAGAAATGTTGTTATTCTAAAATTTTTGTTTGTCTTTGACAAGCTTAAATAATGTCAAAAATAAACTCTGTAGTTTGTGGTTTAAAATGTATATGTTAAGGATGAAAATGAGACCACCCCCACTTAGCAAATGGTATCATCCTCTTCTCACCCGCTACTAGTCCAGGCACCGTTTACTAGGGGTGGGTGATACTGGGGATTTTGGTATCGATCCGATACCAAGTAAATACAGGGCTAGTATCGCCGATACTGATACCGATACTGATACTTTTTACTTGAAATGTCATGATCATTGAATAATTTTGTGATTTTCCCTTTAGTTGATTATGATTATGATAGAACACAGGACAAAGATTTTAGGCAAACAAAATGTTTTTATTAACTAACTATAGCAATATAAAACAATGTAACAGTATAAAAATAATAAAATAATTCCCTTATTACTTTCTTATTATATTATATTCAGCCATATTCATAGTTAAGGTTTGAGGTATATATCATATACTTTATTTACTATTATATACTATATAATATAGTATATACTTTATATAAGTGTATATTTTTGAGTTCCAGTAAAATTCTTCAATTTTTTTTCAACTGGCTGAATATATGATAATAGTTTAATCACTCTGCTAAAATTGCATTTTTGATCACCAATTACACTGTGAAAAACATTACTTTATGCTGGAGATTACCTGGATATTCCTGACAAATAAACTGCGTACATGTGTAGTGCGTATGTGTGTCTCTGTTGTTAAAGTTTATTGTTACTTTAGAGACTCATTTTAACAATAGGGGGTCATGACGTCGCGCGCGTCTTTTTCTGGTCAGTCGTCATGGAAACATGACAGTGTATTGGAATGTGTTCACTAGCTCTGCATCAATCCATTATCTGGAATGGATTTGCCTTGACTTGATGTACAAGGTGACCAATCAGGCGTTAGGATCCGCCTACCAACTTTGATGGGCGAGTTTGACAGTAAATCATGAAATGTAAATGTAAATTATGAAATGTAAATGTAAATTATGAAATGTAAATGTAAATCATGAAATGTAAATGTAAATCATGAAATTTAATAACACATTTTGTATTTAATTCCAATTTTAATTAATTAATGACACATTTAAGTAATTATTTAATGATGTATTTTTTTATTTAATTTTGGCACTTTTAGTCCTCCATATTACTGATGATAGTTCTGTTATTTTATAAATGACTAAAAAAACTGTAGAGTTCAGTCTATATTTTACTTTACAGCCCTAATTCATGGTACCATGACCTTTGAAAGTGGCCCAATCATCTGCAGTCTAGGAGATATAACTGTTATTTAATGTTATGTGACGTTTGTTTGACATCTTTTAGTTGATGAACTCATAAATATCACATTCTTTATATTTTTAGAGAATGCTTTGAAGACTCAAATGCATCCCCAACTGTTTTTAGAATATTGTGGAACGACTACTACTGACTCCATGGGAGAGGACCCGCTCCCACTGTAGATATAAAAGGCTCATTTTGAGGTAACAAAAACAAAAATATTATCTTCAGGTTATTATACACTAATGAAAACAGAGTTGATCTGCATATTATTTTACATCTTTGCCATAAATAGAGGCCCACAAATCTTACACACTGGACTTTTAAGTAGTCAAAGTTCAGGTTTAATGCATCACTCATAAACATTTAACAAGAGGGGAGAGACCTCTGACATGTAACAAATCCTCACTTCATTTGACAAACATATCACAGAATGTTCTTTTCTTGTTTATGAGTTCATGCAGTTCAGAAGGTAAAGGCTCGCCCATTAGAGGTTTGCATTTTGAGACCTCTTGCACTCCATCATGTTGCCATGGTCCTTCCAAAGCAGAAGTTATCCAGAGGAAACATCTGGATGATCTATTTGTACCTGCCTTTATGGGGTGACAGAAAATATCAAAAGACTTTTGTCTAATGTTTGTTATTCATACTAGTTTGTGACTAATAGATATTTTAGTGCTCAAACAAACATTTTCACACAGTATTGTAGTCAGTGTCATGTTATAAAATACTCAGTGGCATATGTCATCAAGCTCATTGTCACGATGGTCAATGTTGATGTAGTCTGCCAAGTAACATTAAAAGTTGTAGCAAGAATTCTTTGTTATGTCTGTTCATTGTAATAAAATACATGTTTGTGCTGTTAAAGCAATTTATTGTGTTGCCAGGAGATATTATACATAAGATTAGATATTGGTTGAATCACTTAATTAATAGGTGAATGTCACAGATGATGATGACATGTTTTGTGTCTCAGGTGTCTCAGGCTCTGCACATGTTCTGATGCAGATGTTTAGGAGAACATCTCTCGTCCTTGTGGTGTATTTTTAAATGCAAAAAGTCTTGTTGGGGCAAAAATCAGAGCAATTTGAACTCATGTCAAGTGAAGTATCTGTATGAAGTCCGTTCAGAGTCAAAACATCATGGCATCCAGGCCGTCCTCCATGAACTTCTTGTAGATGGCCATGAACTTAGCAGTGAAGGCCTCAAGGTGGTAGATGGCTTTGCTGCCCAGCTGTAGTCTGTGTTCGTAGTAAGCTGCCATGTGGGCCACCTCCGTCTTCAGCTGGCCATCGCAGTTACTCAACAACTCTGTCACCAGACCCTGTTAGAGGATTGGATGAGGAACGTGAAAACTTGTTAGCTTAACCCTCGCTGCAAACAGTTAGCACTATGATGGAGACGTGTTGTACCTTCATAATGATATCAGGAGGGATGCAGTGAGTCAGCAGCTCGTACAGTCTGGCACGGACCTCCAACAACCTGGAGACAGATGTGGATTCATTGTTAAAAAACATCCTCACAAGTCATCAACTGTCTTTATTAGTTACTATCTTCTATTTGCCTCTCTTACCTCTGAGGGCTCTGCTGGCTGACGATGGCGTTAGCTGTTTCTCTGAGATAGACCTCCCAGTCAGTCGCCGGGACATCTTGGTCCACTGAGAATGGATACCTGGGAAAGGTGAGCACAGGCAGATACTTGTTTCTTTTTCATACTAAACCACAGGTAAAGCTGTGGAGGAGTGATGATGTGTTTTGTGATGACTTACTGCTGCACTCTGCAGGCCTCACACATCAAAAGAGCTTTACGGAGGTTGCGACCAGACTTCTCAGCGATTTGCTTGGCCAGCTCAGGTGGGAGGAGCAGACCCTCTTTTTTACAGACCGATGTCAGAACGTTACACACCTGGCCAACAGGAAAACAGAGAGGATGTTGTCTTGATTGTGACTCAAATTATGCAACACATTTTAGGCATGCTTCTTTCAGATGATTACTAATTAAAATCTCAACCACGTCGACTCAATCTTGCCTCTTCTGTGCTCGGCAGAGGAACTCTGATAGCCAGACAACGGCTCCGAATCGGGCCGATGACTTTGGAGGTGGAGGTGGAGCACAGGATGAGACGGCAAGTGCCCATGTACTTTTCCATTGTTCGGCGCAAAGCGTGCTGGGCATCCTTCGTGAGTCTGTCCACCTCTGTTAGCAACACCACTGAGGAAAAAAAGTGTACCAATTACTACAAGAGTGACAATCTGATACTGTGGCTTCACAGAGCCACAGGGATTTTTAAGACTGCTGCTATAGAACATGGACCAGTGTTCTTTCCAACCTTTGAACTCTCTCTGGGTGCTCGACTGGATCTGCTGAGACTGAGCCACAGTTTTAATCAGCTCTTGAATCACCACACGGTCCTGGTTTCCAGCATCACTGTATGACACACAACAGAAATACTCAACGTTATACTGAAATTAAATGACATCCTTTTTAGTCTGCTATAGACAAAATCTGCAATATTTTCAGGCTGTATGATAAAGAAATCAACAACTTTAAAAGTACAATTTTCTCTGAAATGAAGTGGAATACTCACCTACCTCCAAACTGTAATTAAGTACAGTAAATGTACGTATGTGTGTAGTCATCATTAAGTTACCTTGGGTTGACTTCCAGGTGGTAGTTGCTGGCTATTGTGTTAATCTCAATTTTCTTCTTTGAGGGGGCCTGGAGACGATAAAACAAAACAAAACCGAGATGCAACTTAACCTTCAAACAAGTAGACTGTGAGTTCATGAACTCTAAGAGGAGAGATGTCTTCTCACCACAACAGTCTGGTGCTCTATGCGAAGCTTCTCCACCCCAGCTCCGTACAGCTCCCTCAGCAGACACATGATGCGGGTCTTCTTGCCTGCACCGGATGGACCGTACACCAACAAGTGTGGGAAGTCGCCACATTGAACCTGAAACAAACATTCAGAGAGGTTTTGCTTTGGAAGAAGAGTGTGAACGCTCCAGCTCTGATTTTTGAGTTAATTAAGATAATTGACCTAATGATAACTATTTGTATTTGTATGTGTATTTGTATCTATTTGTGTATTCTGTTCCTTCAGTTAGAAGAGGAACTATATTTTACAGTACACCTTGCCTGTATTATGAGTGATTGTTAAGATAGGCGGAGTGATATGAAGTGACACCTTGACGTGATGTACACATTGTGGCGGTCAGTGTTCAGTTGTCCTGCGGTTGAAGCGGACACATTAAAGTGACTACGTCACACAGAGAAGCGGTCCTCGTGCGTTTTGTTCACCCACAGCCAAAAGATAATAATAGATAATAATTCAGTCAAAGTTAAGATTATAGTTACCGCTAAGAATAAGCAGCATTACAATATGATGGACGCTGCTATCACTAACAAGCTGGCTTAGCTCAGGCTGCTCTCCAAATGATACAAACACTTAAATGAACAGTTTGCTCAGCGCTGTGAATCTTTCCTCTGGTAAAGTTAATCAAACTTGTTGCTATGAAGCTACTGCGTATAATGCTAATGCTGACGCAGCTTAAATAAACAGTGCTCGTGCAGCAGCTTCAGTTTATCTCACCAGGTTCTTCAGCTGAGTCGCCTGCTCTTTATGATAGTCCAGTTTACCGAGCGAAGTCGGTCGATATTTGTCCACCCACAAACTCATTGCGTTATGAATTTATGAACAGTTATGGTCCGTGTTGACAGACAGCCTGCAGCTAGCAACTCTCCCGCGAAATACGTTCAGACTCGACCCGCGCTATTTCCTCTCCTGCTGCTACGGAGAGTCGAACGGGTCAAACCTGCTGCACGCGATTGGTAAATCAACTATTTCATCGTGAAAACTACAAAAACCGTGAGTACAGTACTTTGAAAAAAAAAAGTGCTTTAGATCTTTAAGCGGAACCAGACACCCAGCTTTTATCTGATGACGGTTCATATTTACATTCTGACAGAATTATGTATTATAATGTAATAATACTTTATATAGCAGCACTGGTAGCATTAACGTGCATGGCACTATGCCGGCAGCAGCTTGATACACGATGTCCCCACAGTCACTAACTGTTGTGATGATGTCCTTCTCCAGCAGACATGTTATGTCCAGGTACAAGTAGAGATTTGTGTGCATACAACCAGGATATCCCTGGTCATGAAAGGATGAGGGGTTAAAGGGGACCCAGCAGTTTAATTTCCCCCCAAGGGCTCACTCACAGGTTGATCTGGGTATGCAATTTGTATGATAGCAACTTTTTTTTGTTGCAGCAGATCTGCAGGCATTTCCAACTGAAGAGTAGACAGTAAAGCTACAATGATGCCACCAAGGAATGTGAGACAGTTAATCCCATGCAGTAAAAACAAACGCTCACAATGTCATCATGTTGTCCTGCCATGCCTTAAAGAGAAGGTGTGAGCTTTTCGGGGGAGCTTCTTTTGTGATTATTGGTGGCGTATACAATACTTATACTTATGCCCACCATCTGATCGATCTATTTGTCTATCTGACTGCCTGGTTTTTTGTGTGAAAAACAGTAAAAACTGTCCTACTGAAAATAAAATGTTCCTCCTTCACCACGCAAGAAGGTGCAGAATTTTAATCCTGTGTTTTGTGTCATGCAGTGATAAGTTTGAAAGTACATTTTTCTGTGCTTATCTGATGACATAAATGTTTGTTGTCAAAATGAGGTTTTGTTGTCTTTCACATTTTACACAGTATCTACAGTACAAACTGTCAACATAACCCAGCTTACATAATTCAGTGTGGGGTGTGGAACTTTTTATGCACTTTCCCTGGAATTGATATGTAGTGTTAAAAAAGACAGTCACGACAAACCTAAGCTGTCATATGTACTCGTCAGCTTCCTCTTTCTTTGCTTTAAACGTTTTATTTTGTGTACACTGTCAAATCTCACCATCTCTTCCGTTCTCTCTTTTTTTTCTTTGCCCTGCTTCTCTCCAGCCTGACCCAGGTAAATATACCTCTCTGTGACAGGAATGTTGTATGCGGAGGAGCGTGTCTCAGCAGGTTGGCGTAGCTTGTAATTGAAATGCATGTTTGACTTAAATTAATATGCGTCCATCATCACAGCGATGTAGGACAGTGTAACATCTGGGAGGGGTGGGGGGTGGAGGGGGTGCTGGGTGAAGTTTATCAAGTTCATTCAAGCAAGATGAAATTTATTCATAAGGATCAGTTTGAGTCCGGAACCAGTGTGTTTTTGTTAACCATCTGATAGTTTAACTTGTACTGATGCTGTGCTGATGATTCATATACAGGAGAGACATTTTTAAAGGGTCAGTTTGCCCCCAGAATGGAGAAACTTTAAAAGGCATTTGTTTTGCGGTACTTTTATTTGATAAACTCATCTATCTATCTAAGTTTTATTATTTCTGTGTTTGAATAGACTTCACGCTGAACTCTTAGTGCACTCTCCACCTTGACCAGATCTTGTCTGCCCAAGAACTTGAGGGACAAACAGGCCTCAACAGGCAGAATCGTCCTCAAGGTTAACGTTCAAATAGCAGGTCTTTACCTCTGACCAAAACATGAAATTCAATGTTTGCTGGCAAACCTGAGGAATTCCACAGTTCAGTGACAGCTTTTTAAAGGCCAGAAGTCCTTTCTTGTTGATCAAGGCTCACAGCTTTGCTGTAGTTACAAGAAGTATGAAGTGAGAGAGATGCAGAGAGGAAAAGAGCACGTTGAAAGCATTACCTCATGTGTTGTCGAGGAATGTGCGTCTTGGGTGAAAAATCCTTCGCTCCGAGCCATATTATACAGCTATGAGTGAAAAGGAGGAATGGGGAGCGTGAAAGGTGCACCGCAGACCTCAAGCCTTTTAATCATTTCTCATCATTTGTCTTTAGTCTGTGTACATGCAGTTATTTCATCTGTTTGATCTGGTCCACAACAAAACTCTTTTTTCTTTGCTTTTAGTGCATCATTTATCATTTTTCTCTTGAACATGCCTGCATTCACACTCAAAATAATCACAGTCCTTGCACACAAACACACACACACACACACACACACACACACACAGCACAAACACCTGCCTGTGGAACTCGCTGAGGTAATGTAGGAGGGAAAAGCATTCCTCAAGCCTTTCTTTTTCTCCCCTCCCCTCACAGCGTTTCATATCTTTTCGGAGGTAAACGCACTCTTTCTGTACTATTGGTGTCATGTTAGTCGCCTTGGCTGGATACTCGCGTTGCCTCCTCATTCTTCAGGCTGCTGTGATGTGTTCTTGGATGACACAACTTCTGTACTTCTGGTATGTTGAAATATGAATTCTATGTTTCTTTATAGAGCAGCCAATAGTTCCTTAAAATGTTTTTAACAAACAGGTCACAGTTACAAATGCTCCTATGACAGTTGTTATTTTAGTGACATTAAGATGTTATTAAGTGACTGTACAGTAATATTTTTCACAGAGTTGACACATGGCCTTCACACAACAGGAACAAATGACTCTTTGTTTCAAAGTGTGCAGTATGAAACTCTCTTATCGGAAATGATTCATATGTTTTACATCTACATGTTGTCTGAGCTTTACAGTAGTAGGATTTTTAGGATTTGAAGCTAAATTTAAGGCCCACCTCAACGTGTTTGTAAGACAAAGAAAACATACCAGGCGAGGGAAGGGTGTGTTGGCTGTAACCAAAAATATCCATCAGGAAAAAACAAGGTGTCTGAGCAAAATGCATTTGTCAAAAAAAACAACAAAAAAACTTTAAAAAAGTGTGAGCTTTGAAGTGTTGCTCTGTGGGGTCAGTCAACTCTTCACTTGACTGACTTCAACCACATTTGTGATTATTCTGTCCCAAAATGATCATCTATTATCCCTTTTAACTAATATCTAACACTAATAGTAGGGTATTAGTATGTAATAATGTTATATAATTGAAACTGAAGTAGAGAAGCACGTCTTGCTGCTCACAGGTCTCTATGTGCAGAGAGGAAAATGATTGATGGTCTTTACTGACAGATAGATCTGTCCAAGCAGCAGTTTCATCCTTCTTTAGCATAACACTTTAGTCTGGAAGCAAATCCAGACATGAATCTGGAATATGCATCCATCTCCAGAAACAAATGACACACGACGCTAGATTATACACACATATATATCATTTGGTGTGAAATGTGTGAATGATTTACATTCTGTGTCCTTCTATTTGCTCTTCAGCTCGGCTGGCCTCGGCTAACAGATGAGGACTGGTTCCCCAGTGATGCGTGAAGGTCCAGTAGCCGCGTTGCCCTGTTCAGCAGCAGCCTAACAGGCATATTAACCCCCAGGCTGTGGGTGTCTGTTTGACCTGCGAGGTTGAGTTCCCCTCCTGACTCAAAACTTCAACAGCAAACTAGGAACCATGTCTGAACCTGTTCCTCTTCTACCCTGTCCTCTGGATCCCTTGGCCAGTCATGTTCAAAGATGGAAGGAGCTGGAGATGGACATCAGCTCCACCTGTAATACAACTAAACTTGACTTAAAGCAGAATGGACACTGTGAATGCAGCCAGAGTTCAGACATAGCTCTAGGGACAGGTCAGGACATGGGTTGTTCTCCACATCGTGAAGCCATATCACCTCAACAGCATGAAGGGAGCCACACAGAGAACTCCTCATCTGATGAGGTTCCTCCTACCTCTCCACCAGCTCTGGATAAAAGTATTTGCAACTACCAGCCAATGTCTGGTATACGTGTGAATGCATCAGAGGACTGTTCAATAGATCTGCTAAGAATAGTGAAGCACAAGCCAAGTGCCATTGTGTTCTGTGACTATGATTGCAGCTCTGACAACCAGGTGATCTTTGCGAATGAGAGCTCTGATGGCGGGGAGTCCTCTTCATCCACCACTGAAGTAGGAGAGGGTGACGACGACGATGAGGAGGATGACTTCCCCGAGACGTTACAATATAAGGAATTCCTGGTCAGTCGTCACCGTAGAAACTTCAGCAGGAACAGGAAGGGCTTGAGGAAGAGGCCGGATGCCCAGCCTAACAGCGCTGCATCTGGCTGGCAGAAGCCCACCAACGAGGGCAAACCTGAGTTCACAGGTAGTCAGGAGGAACAGGATACCCCGCAGAACAATGGAAAACAGGTAAGAAAAACAAGACAGGAGGAGAGTGATAACAAACACAAAGAAGTCTTATTGACTGTGTAGAATTGCCAGAGAAAGCAGTTTAGTAGCTGCATGCTTGTACTGCAGACAAGTTTTTTTCACAGCAGATGTTAATGCTTGTGTTCTCAGTAAGCCATGACAGTGTGACCGGCATGTCAATGCAGAATCCTGAAACTGAAGCAGCATCATTCATTTGAATATTTTCACTTTTTTACAATCTATTTTTCTACTTCACTAAATTTCAGATATTGTACTTTTACTTAAAAAACAATAATAATCTTTTAAAATACATAGTTCAAGACTAAGCTAGTTTTTCCAGACATTATTGTCTAGTGTCTATTTGGGATCCCTGTCACATTTTAACTGCCTATGAGTACTCACAAGAAACAAAGGATAGAGAAAGTACGTAGTTAAACTACCTCCACCTCGACCAACTACAACAGTAAAGTACTACTTATGCATTGCATCAGAATGAGCAATCTAGTAATCATATACATGATAATATGAGGAGACATTTTACAGCAGAACAAGTACTTTGATACTTTAAGTACATTATATTGATAATATATTTGCACTGATGTACTGGATCTGAATACTTCTTCCACCACTGCTGTTTTGCTGCTATGTTGGACTCTACTTTCTCCACTAGAGGGCAGCAATGTTAAATGTTCAGCCTGATCTTGGTTCCACTTCACTACCCCTCTGTTGCTTGCAGTTTTTTCTTCAGTTTAGGATCAGTGTGTCCTCCACAGAACATTTGAAATAGTGCAAATGTGAATTATTGTACTTTTAAAAATGCTTCAATACCAACTAGGAACAATATCATTGATTACATCATTCACATTCTATGCACTGTGTACTGCACAGCATGTTGGGAGCATCCTGGTGGATCAATGGTCAGGGATGCATAGACACAAAAGTGCATGTTTTTAGTATGTAGCATGTAGTAGCAAAGTCTGTGAGCACCCAGCCTCCCTCTTTTACATGTTTACTTTTTATTGAACAGTGAAAATTATGAAAATTAAAATGAATCTAAATAAAGCATCTTGTTAGTCAATAAAGTTGTAAGAGCTGAAAGAGAAAAGTGTGTTTATATATTGAAGAAATGGGGATCTGAATAAAAAGGAATATTTTGGCAGTTGTACCTTCAAGCATAAATTCCTCTCATTTTTCTCCTGGGCTGGCCTGGCACCTCCTCCTCCCAGCATGCCCTGTACCAGCGGGCATCTATTAGTGTGAGCTGCCCCCGACTGTGTTCTCACACCTGTCAGAGAAGCCCTTACTTGCTGGCACGTTCCCATAACAGTCTCCTGGCACACTACGCACTGTTCTCCCCTCTTGGACTGATATGAAAGGATTTGTTCTCTCCGCGCTCCTTTTGTGATGTCGTTCTCAGAGTTTGAGCAAGTAGCTTTTAAAGTCACTTATTGACAGGCTTAGGCCAGTGCTCATTTGAATACCTGTTAAATGGTCAAAGAGGCCCCATTGTGGTTCCACATTCTTGGAATGTCTTGGTTCGGGCAGTTTCGTCACACTCCACAATGTGGGTAACAACTTTGCCAAATGAAATAATTTAAGAAGTTTAGAGTAAAAAACAAGTTATCAGTCTGCATCTAAAGTGTTTCAAACTCGGCTGTTATACTTGAGTCTAATATCAACTATCGTGTCCCAGTTCTGTAGCTGCTTTGGTTCCCATTGCAGTCTTGATCACTGATTACATTATTGTCTCAACCAATGAATCTTTTTATAAGATAAAAGACATTATAGAAAATTATTTTTTACATTTCAGTATACTAGTTATGATCCATCTTTTGAGATAAAAAAAGTTGATGTGAACATCTTTTTTTTTTTTTTTAAATCGTTCTTTCATTCTCAGGAGACCCAAAGTATATCCAGTGATGATGTTATGAATTATTGTCATTTCCAGGGGATATATTTAGCCGGATAACAGGAATGTGCCTAGTGCCTAGGAATTGGAAAATAAATGTCAAATTACAGTAAATGTCCTGTACGTCATCATAGACAGCATCCGGAGATCTTCTGTTTTTTAATCTAGTTGGAGACTTTTTTAGCTATATCTTCAGCTCCAGCTATAACTAATATTTTACAATAACAATGTATCAAATGACATGTAGTGATCAAACGACAGAGAATTACCACTTGAAGCTTTTTTAAGCTTTATAGCAAGTTAAAACTCATTGCACAGTTATGGTTCACTCTCATCTCTCTCATAATGTTTTTTTAGCTCCACAAGTCAGCTCCAAATCTCAACACCAAATGGCAGACAGACACAGTTAGCAACTAGCTAGTGAACACAGTGGATAATTTAGCGTCTATAGACAGATATTTTTTAATGAGCAGTTGGTAGAGAACAAAAACAGCTAAAATTATTTGATATTCTGGATGTTTAAAACAATTATTGGCTTCCACATTTTTCACTTAATGTTTAGGATTCAGGCAAAACAGCAAATAGCACATCAAAATCCACCAATACATATGAATAACGTGAAATGATAATATCAAAAGAGAATGATGTAAGAATAAAAAACGGGTACACAAATATAAACATATACAGTCAGGGAAAACAGTTCCATAAAGTCTAGTAGAGTGATTTAAGTAGATAATTCATTTCTAAAGCAAAAGGTAAAGATTTCTGTTTGTGAATAAAGAAACTGCATATAAAATAATGAAATTAATTCAAAAAAAGATGTCATATATATCAAAAAGTAGGTGAGAAATGGTTTGAACGTTATGTTTACAAAAGGTGCAGAAATAAAAAAATAGCAATGTTTTTAAAGTTTGTAATAGTCACTAGCAGGTTTAGTTTACTTGTACTTAAAGGTACAAGATAAACCAGTCTCTAGTTTATGTTCTTAATGTGAGACCTCTAAAACTTACTTTGAGGTACACTGGCTCACCACCCTAAAAGGTGATGATATGTCAATGTTGTGTTCACAGCTTGTTTCTGCTGCCCCCAAGTGGCAGAAAAAAGGTGTAATTAAAGGCTCAACTTGGACTGGATTACAATGATGTCAACACTAACCCTACAAGATTTTAGATTTTTCATTTTAGATAAATATAAAATATAAAAAAATCACCAAGATTTAGCTGAAGGAAAAACTCATAGCCGAGCACAGTTTTACTGATCTCCTCTGCTCTCCTCTCCTCTCCATCGAACACATCATTATATAGTCAGAGGTACAACATAATGTCGTCATTAATTCATGCACGAATACCTTTCATTTCAAACCAGCAGAGCACAGATGAAAGATAGCCTTATATTTCTTTAGTTATTCATACTCAGACGTATGTATCAAGATAATAGGTGTTTTAGCCTTTCACAGACAGTTCAGACAAATAATGAAATGCTCTTGTAGCAGAGATATAGTGATGCATTAAGAGCTCTCTCCTCTGTGAACACTTTGGAGAGAAGCCTATTAACATTTCATGAACTTTGAGAGCACTCTGCTGTGAAACGTTAGTGCGTCTAAATGTGTGTCTATGCGCATGCGATGATGTGCGCATTTACCGCTTATGTTCATGTTTGCAGTCACTCATGCCACTGAGAAGCCTCCACTCCCTGTGTTCTCCCCTCACCCTGGCTCTGTCCCCCATAGTGAGGGTAAAAATAGCACCCTGCTGCACATAGACAGCCTTCTGTGTTCCTGTGTGTAGGAATCTGGAGATGTGGGGGCTGTAACACACAGGAAATGGCTTTACTGCCAAAGCCGTTACTCCAGATATTTTTTAAACTGGTCAACATGATGGGTTAGGGAATGGGAGTGGACAGAAGGGTGTGTTTGTGTGCGTGAGTGGGTGGGTGGGTGGGTCACTGTGGGCATGCTTGTGTCTATGCATGCATGTGTGTGTGTGAGTGAGGGGGCTGTTTTTGGACTTCAAGCTCCTCAAAGGGGCCCTATGTGCTGCTATCAGCCTCTGGGACTCTGGGATTGGCAGTGGAGCCCAGAAACAAAGCAGTTTGTTCATTTCCTGGAAAGCCAGTGAACAAGTGTCTCAGTCAGAGTCCATGACCAATGGGTGGAGAGGGAAAGAGAGGGGAAGCGAGGGCTTAGGTATGTGCATAACTGCACTGTATGGATTGGACAGATATTACAACACATTTACATTCATGCACTGGCCACACTTCTGTTTTTACAGAGTTTAAAAGTATAAAAGAGGATATTTTTATGTTTTGTATATCTCTTATTAAAGTTTTCTGCCATCTTTACTCCACAACAACCTCACTGCGAAGGTGTCACGTCCTCCACACTGCAGGGTACACTGTGTGCCCCCACTCACACTGAAAAAGCACAATGTTCAGCTGCAAGGAGCCTGTAGGCAATGATGGGTGGAGTAGGTGGATGAAGAAGAGGAGTGTGTGTTAGGTTCAGCAGATTTCTCCAGCATACATGAAAGGCCTCAGTGCCAAGTTGCCAAGTCCAGACGTTACCCTTGAGCCATATTTACCTGTGTGTGTGTGTGTGTGTGTGTGTGTTCAGGCTGCTGCGTGTGAATCTATGACCCTGCTGATGAAAAAGTTGGATCACCTCAATGGGGGGATCCAGGAAAACATTAATTGCTCCCACGCAGACGGGGTCAGCGCTGACGAGGAGCAGCAGAGCGCCGCAGTAAGTTCATCACCAATGGTGGCTCATGACATTATGAAATGTATGTCTTTGTTTGTCAAATATAGACTGACATTTTTGATGATTTTATACTGAATGTATAAACATGTATGACATGACTCGAGCAGAAGTCGTCACACAGCGTACCACGCACATGTTGAACAGAGAGCCTTACACGGGGTATGGGTTGCCAGATTTGCAGTCTCTCTCCCCCTGTTTAAAATGAGGTAGATTAATTAAGAATAATTGTTGAGTTGGTCTCCAAGCCTGTTGTTTTTCCGCCATTAAAGCCTTTCATAAATCAGGCGGCTTCTGACTCGTCTGGCTCGTCCATCAAAGAGCATTAATCCTGCAGAAACCACAGATACTCAGAGCTGAGCGCAGACCCGCTTACTGTTATTTTAAAGGTTTATTTAATTTCTGGAAGAAGAACGCGGTTTGTAAATAGCTCCTGTGCTGCACTCCTCTGCTCCCCTCTCACATGGCATTCCAGATGCCTCATTATGCTCACCAAGTGTAAATCTGGTAACCTCAAATAGCTCTTAAACCAACAGCACAGAACTTTAGGAATTCTTATAAAAAGGCTCTATTTAATCAAGCTAATCTTAATCAAACTGCATGGCAAGCCAAGAAAACGGCAGTAAAACAGACATTTTTATCTTTGTGTATTCTCTGTCAGTTATTTTTACTTAACATCGAAACCAATTTTACTTGCAGTGAGTGTATATTTTTGCAGCAAGGTAAAACACACAAAACAACACGATATGATGGTGATTAATAAAAAGAAAAATCAATAAAAATGTTCAGTTCAGCTGCATAAGTTATAGTGGAAGAGTAGAAGCGAGACCGTTCCTTCCAAAAATGTCAAATATTTACAGGGTAATAAAGATGAAATGACCCCAGCCCAGAGGGGTAACGCATGACTTTTTCTTTTTTTGACAGTTATTCAGGCTCGAGAGTGAGGCAGAATGATTTATTGCTTGAATAAAAAGCTGAATTCAGAGGTTAAATATCAGAAACAACAGTCATCATGGGATTAACACAGAAAACAAATCTTCTTCTTAGATATTTTTTGTCAGTATCTTCTGTTAATCATGATAACTCTAGGGAAGCTCTAGGGAAGGCAGTGTTAGTCAGCTGGTCCAGAAATTTGCTGAAATATAAAAAAAACAACTATTAGATCTATAAAACGTGTGCATTTTCTTAAATGATGCTGCCTTTATCTTTGGAAAGTTTGACTGAAATTTGGGAAACATATTCATATCATCTTGAGCAATCATCGGGTCAAGATTTAAGTTGTGACTAAATGACCAGCAAAATAATGACATTTCATTGCATCAGGCTCAGCTCTATTATTACATGTAGCAATTGTTAGCATGCTAACTTGTGAGGACAATGAATGTTAACAATAACAATGCTTAAACACTGGAATGTTAGCACGCTAATGTTAACAGCCAGCTCAATGCAAGCGGCAACTTCGGTGGCTGTGAGTGAAGCCAATGTGGAAGTGCCACAGACTGCAGTTCTTCAAACGTCCACTTGAGGCTGGCTACAGAAGTGAGTCAGTCTCCATAAGTCCCCATGTTAAAATGTCCAACGTTCACAGCAGAAATAAACATGTTTACAGCCTGGTACAAAAAACAGTTTTGGTCTCTATAGCTAATTTCCCGTTCATAACAACTGTACTAAGGCTTAAAGTTACGCATAATTAACAACGACCAGAGCCTCCACACTGAGCTTCAAAACATCTATTTAGAAACCTACGGATACAACGTCTATTCTTTATACTGTCAGTGGCTGTGCCTGTAAACAGAGCATCACAAAGCTACAAGCGTGACTATTTTCATAGATGTGTTCTGATAGATGGACTTCTGCACCGTGGGAATCTTCTCCATTAAATTCCTGGTGGTTCCATGATAAAGAACTGAATAGAAGAAAAATGCAAACAAACCACTTCAAATAAGAGCAGCAACTGAGGAAATACGGTCATGTCAGAATTAGACATTTCAATGAGAAATTTACTGACTTCCAGTTTGAGCTGGGCTTTGTTTTGGGGACACAGCGTCCTTGATGTTGTTATCTAACTGTGACTGCATAGTTGGAAAATTAGGAGCAGTATCATGCCATCTCTATGATGGAAACACTACAGGGGTCAGAAAGGCAATTCTCGACACAGACACTCATTGTCCTGTGTTGTGATGAAGGGAAAATATGTCTCTCTGTGCACGCATTTGAGGATTTGAATAGAAAAAAAAAACGCTGTTTACAGAAATGTATGCCACTCCTCCTTCATTCTCATTTACACACACTCACACATGTTACATCAGCCCAGCGTGTGACAGGAGGGGAGAGCGGGAAGCACAGTGGCGGGTCTTCCCACTGAAGTGTGTACAGTAGTAGAGTCATGAGGTCAGGCCGGGATGGACTTTCCAGTGTTGTCACTTAGCGGTGATACAGAGGGGACAAGGATGCGCTGGATAAGGGGGGGATTTTTTCAGAATGAGAGAAGGGCAGGCACATCATCAGCGGTGCCTTATATCTTCAAACACTCACCCACCAACACTTAGCTCCCCTAAACACTGCACAGAAACCAAACCACAGATACAGAGAGGTGCTGAAGAGGCAGGTGACATGAAGACAGGGACTGGGGTAAGACACTGGAGCTGCACAGAGACTGATTTTGAAGGCGCTACAGTGTATCTTAAATTTTAGTATTAATTTTGAGACATGATTGCAGTTAATATTCATAAATAAGACAACAAATTAGAAGAATAGGCAGCAGTTTAAGTATGGAAAAGAGGGAAAGGAGAGAGAAAACAATAAGTAATGTGTGACAAGAAGAAATACATAACAAATGAGTAAAGTTGGTGTAATTGGCTATGGTGATCATTCTATCAGTAACTACAGAATTGCTGATTTTATACTGAGGGACAGATGTGTGAAAGAAATTTAAATTTTTGAAATTTGGCACACTTGGCAGGGAAGAGGCAAGAAACCTCTATCATAACAATTAGCTTTGTAGCTGACAAAATCAACATCAACACTTAGTTGTTCTGGGGCTTTTGGTTCTTCATCTTTCTGAGCAAATGGAGTTGTCTAGCTGTCAGAGACATGTAGATGTTTTTCTGTGGGTTTAAAGGATGTCCAGTATAAAAAGTGACAGGATGGGTCTATTTGTCAACTGCTGCAAGGTGAAGAATGAACTTTCAGTCTCATCTTTAAGACAAAATGAACCTGTGGCGAGCATGAACCTCCAATCTTAAATAGCTTTATAGTCTGGTGTGCTACATCTGACTTCTTCTCTGTCCTTCCAGGGTGCTGCAGCTCTGAGCAGGATGATGAGACGAACTCCAAGTCACGATCAGGGACCATCCAGAGCTCCAGACAAACACGAGCCACTGACTAGACGCCCTTCACGACCTTTGACCCGTAGCAGACCACTGACCCGGTCATCCCTCTCATCCCCTGCACATCTCCAGGCTCGACGGGCCAGGGTGAGCGAGAGTGTACCTCTGTGAGTGTGTCTGAGAATGTTTGTGAGTTGAAATGACAACAGGACAAGGACAGTGCATGTATGATGTCAGCCATAGGTTTCCGAAGCGCAGTTTTGAAGCTCAAAATATGTGGCTGTACTGCTTCTTCTGCCTTCCGACTAATCTAAAAATCGGCAAAGATGTGGATCATCAGCAGACCTGAGGTGGGCTGAATGACTCCTGGGTGCTCAAACAAGTCATCTGTAACATCACCTATCTGTCAATCAAGCGGTCATGCTGTTAATTATGCGTAAATTTAAGCCTTAATATAATGGGAACAAGTGAGTTAAAAAAAATCACCCTCAGAATTAGAGAAGAAAACAGTTTTTTGTACCAGGCTGTAAACATGTTCTGCAGCCAGCCTCAAGTGGCCGCTCGAGGAACTGCAGATTTTGGAACTTCTGCATTGGCTTCATTTCCCAGACACGGAGGTTGCAGCTTGGTCTGATCTTTATGGCAACAACTTGTTACATGTGTGAAGTAACTTTGTGGTGAATGAACTTGTGAATGCTTCTTCCTGCTGACTATTAACTTCACATTACAAAGAAGGTGATGGAGAAAAGCTGGAGAAAAATAATTGTCCATTTCCCACAAAACTGACCACCTGAATTCTGTCCTGAATACTTAATTTAATCACAAATGCATCGAGGCTACAGACTACTGCAGCTTCTCCCACGAGAACCTTTGTCCCAGTGTTTGTGTGCTGACTCACACAACGTCCTGAGTTCAAACCTGCAGTCTTCCCTGCTGTTAACTCACACTTCACTCACTCTGGTTTGGAGCTAAACAGTATGTAACACTTTGCAGCTGACCATGCAGACTGGAGCTTCAGGGATGATTCTGACTGAGGAAATGTTTTGATGTCTAAAACTCAATTTGTAACATTTCAGAGTGAACCCGTCAGGCTCAGACGTATTCTGTGCTGTATAATTGTGGACAGTTTTTTTGGGACACAAAAACAAACTGAAACAAATTTGTTTGAGACTCAACGTCTTATTTTATTTTTGACATTGTTGTAGCTTCTCTCTCTCCTTGCAAACTCGCTGACCTCTCATGCCCTTTTGTTTGTCTTCGCACTGGGAATTTCCACCCACAGCTCTTTACAGGAAAGTAAATGTTTCGCTCGCTTTCTCTTTGACTATTTCTTTAAAAACCTCTATTTGCTCCCTCACTTCCTTCTGTCATGTCTCCTCCCTCCCTCTCTCTGGGCCTCTGTCCAGTCTGCATATCCCCCCACTGTTGTGTAAATAAGGTAAAAGTTAAAGGATGAGACAGCTCTGCTCCATCCAGCAGCATGCAAGGTCATCTTTTTCTGTGTCAGCACTGCGGCAATAACAGAAACTACCACACATACACCACTGCTCAACAGGCATGACTGTAAGAAAATGTGGAAATGGGTTTAACTGACCAGCCTCTTGTTTGAAAAAGTAGATTTCTATGACAATATTAGGCTAAATTTTTCATACTGTTTCAAACATATCACCCAGTCTTCATCAGGAGATGGAGTTTGCTCTGTTGTCGTGGATATTGATCTGTTGACATGCAAAATGTGTGACTGAAAGCTCTGGAAAAAGCTAGCAAATGGACTTGAACTGGGAACTTATGGCAGAACGTTTGCCTTCATTACAGCTTGCATACTCACCATTTTTTGGTTTGCAGGTAAAAAGAAGTCTGAACATCTGGCCAGATTTAGTTTTAAAAATAAATGTAACTAACTCTATACACTTTAAACTAGAAGTTGGCACTCAGAGTGCAGATATCTTCCTGGCCTGGAATCGCCAAATGGTGTATGAATAACACACATACGTCTTAAATCATCGTGTTATTGCAACGTCAAGCCTTTTCGGCTCTGCTGACTTAAATTGCCTTAAAATGGCGTGTCATTTTAACACATGATAGAGAAAAGAAATATCAGGTGACATAGTATAAAGAGCAACAAAGTTCATGAAGATAGGAGCTGGGTCAGGATGAATGGATAGGTCAAACAAACACAGGACTTTCACTCAGGAGAACGCTGTTAAGGTCATTTTTTTCCTGACCTGTCGAATGCAAGATTAGCTGTGGACAGATACACACACCCACACACCTACACACACACACACACACACACACACACACACACACACACACGACCAAATGTAAGATGCCCTCCTTAAGCCTGGCAGAGATAGATATTGTCATCTTAATGCAATAATAATAAAGAGGGTGGGCAGGAGGTTGGAGCCTATTCCAGCTGATCCTGGACAGGTTGCCAGCTCATCACAGGGCACATAAAGACACAACAGTTATTCATATGCAACATATGCAATCAAGAAATCAAAAGGTTTTGATATAGATATATCCCTGATAGAGCTGCAGTACAGGTTTAGGCTCATTGTCCTCCTTCCAAAACAGAAACATCTGCACAATACAGTGATACATGCCTTTGGTCAGCATGCAGTCCTGAAATATAAGAATTATTAGTTGCAAATGTGTGTGTGTGTGTGTGTGTGTACGTATTGTGTGTGCGCGTGTCCATGTCAGTTTGGACAGCTGTACTTTATCAGTCATGGCTAGGGAGAAAATAAACCCACTCCTTAGCATCAGACTGATCCCACGGCCCCTGCTGCTCTCTCTACCTACCCTACACACACACACATACACACACACACACACACACACACACACACACACACACACACACACACAGGACTCTAAATTTAGCGTATTTTGTCTATTTGTAGAACAATTGCAGTAATTCAGTCATTTATGAATCAATTGTTTGCTTTGTTTTGACTGCGCTGAACATTTCATTATTCATAATATTTTTTTATTTTCCTCTGCTACAGAAATAGTCAGTAGTGCAGCAGTAGTTGCTATCAGTGCTGTTTTGTTGGGGCGAGTCGGACACTAATCAGACAATATGAGGTTTGATGCCCAGCTCCTCCAGTCTGCATGTCGAAGTGTCCTTGAGCACGACACCATACTCACTCTTCTTGTCTGTTGTTCCCCTTTAGTGGAATGCACTACCAGTTCCTACCAGATCAGGGGCGTCCCTCTATACCTTTAAAAACCTCCTGTTGTAGCTGACATTGGGTGGGAGGCGGGTACACAGAGGACAGATCGACAGTTCATCACATCATCTTCTGACTCACGGCACTAATTTTAATCTAATAATGTAATATTCATACTTATGCAATGAGTCATTCAGCATAAGAACTTGGATAATAAGTACTTTCAGTACAGTTCACTGCTAATACGTCTACTCAAGTCAAACTTTAATTCAGGACTTTTACTTATAATTATACTGGTACATTTGAAGATCAGAGTACTTCTTCCATCACTGCCTAAAGTTACTGATAGCTGTCACAAACAAAATAATAATAAAACAAAATGTGAATCACTGCTCTCATATGAAATCCAAATTTTAGTAATTCATCTTTTTACAATGTGAATTGACAGGTCAGATGATGGCCTGTGTGTTTTAGTCCTTTACAGTATGTGGTGTCAGGCCTGAGGTAAACTCATGAGAAAGAGATAAACTGCAGGTGCATCATTTGGTAAATCCCGGCTGCTAAAGACCTTTGGATGGACGTGTGCGGGGGTTTTCCTCTGACAGTGACAGCATTCATGGTCATGATCTGTGTCGTGGATAATGTTTCACACACTGGTTAGGAAATTAATCTGAGCCACTGTGTCCCCTTTTTTAATTCCTGTGGGTTGTGGGTCTTTTTAAGGAGTGTAATGTACTCCTCATGATCAGAGTCTTTCATTTCCTGTGTGTTAATATTGTAGCTATTGAATGTTTGAGTCATGGTGGAGGATTTCACCACTACTGTTCTTGACCTAATGTTCTTCCCTCTCTCTTTTTTCTTCTTCCCTTGTTATTTTTTCAGGTGCCATCTATCTTTGATTACCTTTCCTGTCATGTCCTCCTTTCCTCCTTCTCTTCTTTCCTAATCAGCTCACACACACAAACACACGCAACATTCTTTCCAATTTAATTTAATGTCATTAATTTAATTGCATCATTTATTAGGATTTCAGTTGCTTTTCTTGAAAGAGGCTTCAGTATTCTTAATCAAGCGGATGTCACCCAATTAAACGACATTCTCCACGTGACTTCTGTTTAATTCCAATAATTCTCTGGTTAATATTCAGACAAATAAGCTATTAGGACTTGGTGGGTTGTCATGTCAGCGTGTGGCGTAAACACTCAGGAAATCTTCTGTTTCTTTTGGTGGAACCAGATTTTGGAATTTGGGTCATTTTCCCAGCCTTAGCTGCTGCACGAGGGAAGTGTGTATCTAGGAAACTGAGTCATTACCTTTGGCTGATATTGAGTTTACATTCTGCAAAGCTTCAGAGAGTTCACTAAGTATTTGTATATTTTACTGCTTTGGTACTCATTGTGTGTTTCTCCTGTTTTGTCATGGCAGGCTGCTGCAAGGATGACCAGCGGTACAGCAGGTAAGATAAGAGTGAGTGAGTATGTGTGTGTGTGTGTGTGTGTGTGTGTTTGTGTGTGTTCAGTATCCATTCAGCTGGATTGTTTGCATTCCCGCTTTGGGATAAAACCGGACTTCTGGGAATGTCTCCCACAGGATTCCCAGCCAGTATGTCAAACCTCAACCACCCAGAAGCAATCTCATATCATTTCTACTACAACACACACACACACACACACACACACACACACACACACTACACGCATACATGCATACACAACACATGCATATTCAGGTGCATAAACACAGATATGTGGGTGAGCTCATACAAAAAAACACTTTGTGCCTTGAAGTTTTGGTTTCCTGGAATTTGTGGTGTGAAAACACACAGCAGCTTATCGTGTCTTCAGAACAGAAGCAGAACAAAAACAGCTTTTCTAATTAAAAATATCAAAAAGAACATTCATATGTTTTTTTTTTTCTCTTTGGTTTTGAATTTGTCGTCTTTTCTCTATTTCCCCTCCGGGACTCAAGTTCCCAGAGACGGTGATACAAGAAGTCTGAGGAGATGATTAATGAGTCCAACTCTGACCCCGGTCCGTATCTCTTATCCTCTGAGTGTGTCCCTTTTGATTGACATGCACAGGCGTCATGGCGACTGTAGTTAAGTGCAAACCAGGGAGAAGTGTCGCATTCATTGTTTATTTTTGTGCGTTTTGTCTGTGTGTGTATTTGAGCGCGCGCACATTTTGGGGCGTGCACGTAACAGTTTCTCTGATGTGGCCCCACCTCCGGGGTCACGTTACTGTCAATGATAGTCCACGCAGGAGAGGTGCAGTGTGGGTAATGAGGCCCCAGAGGCTGTAGGGAGGTCAGAGGTGATGCCTTCAGTGGCATATGACGAGGGTGTGGGTGTGTGTTTGTGTGTGCAAGAGAGAGAGAAACATTTCATACAAACACGGCGGCGCTGGGCCTGAGCGTAGATTAGTTTCATTGTTTGGGGTTCCATGCTTCAGGTCTGTTTTCTCACTTGTGCGTGTTTATTTTCTCCTCTGATACGAGGAAACACTTTGGCTCTTTGACACAAATCCTGTCTAATCAATCAATGTTTGTCAGCCTGTGTGGCCTGATCTCAGCTGCAAAGGGACAGGATGTGATACGCACATATCTCTGCTCACATAGCTCACATTCACTCCGTGCTCTGCCAGATAAACGGGGAACTCTGCCTAGGACTTCTAACCAGAACTACCTGTGTTCTCTGCTGGGCTGCGGGGTCTCCTTATCAGGCCGTAAGCTCTTAATCGTAATCATCTCCAGCATGTATCTTTAATGTATTTATTCGGAATGTCTGTGAGTGTGTGTGTGTGTGTGTGTGTGTGTGTGTGTGTGTGTGAGAGAGAGAGAGAGAGAGAGAGAGAGAGAGAGAGAGAGAGAGGGAATGCATGCCATGATTTGATTCTGCCCTTGAGCCACACAGGAAAATGTTTTAATCCTCCCAAAGATGAAAAGATTTATTTTCAATGCATTTCTTTCTCAAGAATTAATATGCAATAACAGCGGAGTGTTTTTGTATACATGCTTGAGAACTTAAGTTCATTTGGACTTCAGTGATCTCTTAATCTCTGAGGTCACTTCCATGGTGCCGACTGTTACCTTAGTTGTACCACAAACCTTTTCTCAGCATCATTAACCCACTTTTAAACTTGGATTATGGATTATGACAATTTAGTTGCCCGTTTCATGAGATTGTTTCTCATTTGATCTGGCCTAATGCAGTCTACATGCACGTCTTCATTTAGCTTGGCTGTAAGCTCCTGGATAAGTTACTATTATCCAACAGTGACAAAGAAGAAAATTAAGAATTAAAAATCAATTTAAGGTAAACGATTTAATCTTGATGTCCCCAGAATTTGTTTTCTTGTATTTTCTAACATATTTGTAAGTAAGTAACTGCAAATTAAACCCATGAAACTTTAACTCTTTCATTTATGTTAATATGATTTAGACAGCTATGTCACGAAACAGCCAAGTGTATGGAGAGTTTAAGGAATTACTCTGCAGTAATTGGGTAAAGGTGATCAGAAAATATTTGGACATACAGTACAGGTTATTTTATTGTCAAATTTATAAAAAGATTCTCATTTTGCATCATTTGTGTCACCTGAAATAACCTGCAACTGCAGGTGATGCATAAATCCTGTTATACAGAACATCATAGCTTTAGTTCTCATGTGTCAGCAGAGCCGGTGTTGCCTCAGCAGTAGATGGGGACATTGTATAAATATAGCAGCACCTCATCATGATATTCATGCTGGAAATCAAACAGGCGGCCTGCTAACTTTTCAAACAGATGCACACACATTTCTGGAGACAGGGGTACTAATACACTTAACTAGTGACCACAGAGCTGAAAACAGATTAGAGCAGTTGGTTCAAATTAAGTCTAACCTGAGGTGTGGCCTCAAGTCACAAATTTGGTCAAAGAAACTGATTTTAATACCAATGACTCGTGACTTTGTTTGGCCTTTTGCCTTTTTACCAAGCAGCAACGTCCATAGCTGTGAAGTCAAGCCAACACGCAAGTGCCAAAAACTGTAATTCCTCAAACGTCCACTTCAGGCTGGCTACAGAATGAGTCAGTCTCCATAAGTCCCCATGTTAAAATGTCCAACTTCACAGCAGAAATAAACATGTTTACAGCCTGGTACAAGAGAGCGTGGCCATTTTGATTGACAGGTGGGTGCCGTTACAGGTGGCTTGTTTGAGCAACCAGGCTTCATTCAGCCCGCCTCAGCTCCACCCACAGTCATCAACATGGCGGTGGCCAGAGCCACCACACACTCGTGGGTGACATCACGGATACAACATCCAGGTTTTATACAGTCCATGCTTTTGACGCAGATCCTCAAAGATGAGAGATGATGGTATAAAAAAAATGCAGCACTTTAACTCTTCATTTTCATTGAATACAATTTCAATACTTCAACAGCCAATCAAGTCGCACACACAAGAATTTGGTCGTGCAGCCAAGCAGACAGACAAATCATACACTTGAATGATACAAAGTTTAGGACTAGGATATAATTTGGGACTTGTTGGTCTTGACTTGGCACTTGACTTTGGACTTCATAGTGAGATTTACTGTGTAAACTTTAGCTTTAATGTATCACTCCCCGTGCATTACTGTATAGAATGGTTTCATCATAGAATACTCTTTAAAGATTTTGGAAAAAGAAATACTAAAATCTAAAATTCATTTGGCAATATCAAAACAAAAATGATCCTGTTGCCTGAAGCTGACTGTGTGTGAATAAAACACTTCATATATATATGCAATATATACTGTACAGCTATATTTCATTGTTTGTCCTGCATATGTAGTTTATTCCAGCTGTTCGTTAACACTCCACATGTTTTCAGTCAAGCTGGAAGAGTTCACGACTGGAAATGACTCCTCAAAGATATTTTAGTGCTGCTACTTCAGAGCAGCTGATAAGCTACAAATGAACTTGGCGTGAACTAATCACACACTGACACACATTCCCGACACTTTCACTGCAGTCCAGGATTATAAAAAAATCATATAATCCGTGAGAATTTTCACGTTATTAGAAAGTGCTCTGCAGTGCTGTGAGTAATCTCGACCTATGGCCCGCGAATCCTTTTAGTGTGTCCCTTGCATGTCTGTAATATGTTTTTAATATGTCTGACTGGAGGGATTCAGCTGATTTATGGCTCCTGCTAACTCCGGCCACACATTTTCCTAGAGGCAGTGTCATGCTGATATTTAACCCAAACATCTTCTCGCGTTTTAGTTGTTAATAAGTCCATGACATTTTCTCGTGTAAAAAGTGTCACAGGGTTCAGGCGTGGGTGTGAAAACATCTACTACTGCCACTGTGTGTTATGCATAGATGCCACACACAGAAAAGCACTTGGCTCAGCAATTAACTTGCAATAAACTTTATAACTTAATGATGGTGGCTTGTTGTGGCGCACGTGTGTGTGTGTGTGTGTGTGATATGTAGACCCACCAGAGTGCATACATTAAAGCCTTGTGATGCACGGAGGTCCCTTATTAAGTCCGTGCTTAGTAAGTGAGTCTGTGCTTTAACAAGTCTGCTCTCTCCCTCTGTTTCTTCCTTCACCTCTCTCCTTTCATGTTTCCTCTGTCTTTCTGCCCTCTGCTGTCTTTTCTGATTATTCAAACTGTAACTTTTTTTTTTGTTTCCATGTCTATTTTCCATCTTGATTTGTTTCACTGTAACTGTTTACTGTGTTTCTGTTCTGCAGGAATCCTGTGTGTCGCTTCAGATTCCTTCTTCTCTTCATGTAAAACACACGAATGCAACAAGACGTGCAAAAGCAGTAATACGTAAATAAACTCAGACACTTACTGTACATCTCTATTTATGTCCTTGTCTTAATCTCAAAACAATGTCCTCTCATCAGACTCAAATAGTAAAAGTGAGGAGAGATTAAGATGGAATTACAAGAAGAGTAGAGTTATAATATCTGTAAGTTATCATACACCTGTTTCTGTTCTTATGTTGATGATGCTGTGAAAATCAACTTATTAAATTTATTATCATCATTTATTATCAGCTTATCAAGTTCAGCTGTGACCGGGTCTGCCTTTATATCTTTACACTGCCAGACAATGTGGTGTATTATTTATTTAAGTTATTTGCTGAAGAAACCTGCCATTCGTAAAGAGACCACCAGGTATGCCTAACTGAAAAAATAAGAGAAAACAAAGGCCAGCGATAAAATGATCAGCCAAGCTGTTTGTTGGAAACATCCATCATAATTTACAGCTCGACCTCCGGGCTTTGACTTACTGTCTTTACACAGTTTTGCAATATTATCGCGACCACTTTCGGTTTTTAATTTCGTAATTAAGGTTTGTAATAATAGTTTGCGTTCTTTCTCTCGTCCAAATAATTTTCATCCAGTTGTCCAACTGCACTGATTTCGCAGTAGTGTTGTCTTGGTGTTCCAGATAATCTGGAGAGTACATAACTGATGGAAATTATGGTCAAAACTATGAAAAGAAGCTAAGCCAAGTTGTAATAAACCAAAATGATCCTTTCGGTTATTAAATCTACATCACGTTTGGCCATTTGTAAGCAGTGCAATGAACACTCACATATTATCTATCACCTGATACATTTGTTATGGTTATGGCTCCTCTCCTCTCCTGTTTTTGGTCTCCACCAACTCCTCTGATCACCGATGCTGGTTGGAAACAGCTGCAGATTCTGTGTATATATGCACAGTATATATACAGTATGTATTACTCTTCAGTATATGTGAGTATTATGGTGACAGTATTATGTTTGACAGCTTATAAGCACCACTAATGTAAACATTAGACTCCACTGCGTGTGTATTTGTGTGTGTACGTGTTGGTATGTGTGTTTGGCGCATAGTTGTGTATTCCCTTTGCACACTTGTGTGTTTATGTGTGGTCCTGCAACCCTATACTAGCACAGAGAAAATGCTTGAGGAAGGAAGTTGGTCCTTGAGGATTTTCCTGCTAAAATGCTTATTTTAACAGCTAAAAAACCTCACTACATGTGTATCACGCCTAAGTGCCTTTAAAATGAGACACTCAGCCACAAGGCCTCCTATCAGCATGTGATCTGCACTCCCATGACCTGTGGAGTTTCCTCTGTGTCCATTAGCTATTGTTTCCCTTCCTGGTCCTGCCCCAGGTCCTGCTCCTTCCATACCACAGTCTGCACCCTATAGCCTTCTGCACTCGGCTTTCACAAACCCCCACGTCTGTCTCCAAATACAACGTCTACCCCTCCCCATTCACTTCCATACTATATACCTCAAGCTGAGTCTGCTTCCCATATCCCAGCCCTGGTTTCCCATCTGTATCATCTCTCCTTCGTGGTCCTAAGGCTGAGACCTTTACTTTTGTCCCCCCTCCCCCTCGCCTCAGGCAGACCACAGTGATAGCCATCTCCTGCTGTAGGTGATCCAGTCTCCAGAATAGGAGGTGGACGATGTCAACAGGTTTATCTTCACAGGCTTGGACAAGGGAAGCTGTTGTTGTTGTTATTGGAGCGTGTGGTGGGTAGACACTCTGAATTAGCTCTTGACCCACTTTCCTCCTTGCCCATATTTTTTGAAGGAACTGACCAGAGCAGCATTCCTCAACGTCTTGTGAAGAAATATTGACAGAGACATGGTGATACTGTTGATACAAGCCCATGTGAGCAGATGGGCATAATGTTGGCTCTTTTATGACGACGCATGATAAGCACGCGGGTCCTAGAATAACAAGAAAATTGCCATTATTTCTTCCACTGTGCTGTATTTTAGTGACGCCTGCTGATCAAACTCAAATGTCAGGCTGGAAAATCTGAATAGTTTCCACTCAGACGTTCTCCTTCTTCCACTGGAAAATGAAATGTCTTCAAGCTTTTAACATAAATGACTTCACATCTTTTAATTTGGGTCATCTCTGTCCCGATCTTCAGTGCCACCATCGTCTGTCTTCCCCTCCTCATTTTCTCTCTTGATGAGGCTTCGCTCCCTTATGCTTTTGCAGGGAGCACCTGTCAATCAAAGTGTCTCTGATGTATCAAGGTCAAGGGTCAAGGAAACAGCATCACCTCTGAATACTAAACATAGCAAGATTTTTTATTTTAAATGTTCATTTTCTTTGTGCATTCGACGTTTAAGATTTATCGCCGCCTTGACTTCTTTTAGCTTTTTTTTTTTTACCTCTCAGTAAAGGTTTCTAATTATATGGAAGTGACTTTATAATATAAACACTTTTCAGTTCATGGTAGATTCCTGAAGGTAAAGAACACGATCACGAGTGAGCACATAAACAGATGTTGTGATTTGAATCCTGCAGCTCTTCAAAATGCTTTTTGAGGAAGTGGGCAACATATGGAATTACTATGTGATGCATAGTAAAATGATTAGGTGTGTGTGTGTGTGTGTGTGTGTGTGTGTGTGTGTGTGTGTGTGCGTGTGTGCTCTCAAGGATCATTATAAACAGACAGTATGAGCTAGGAATTTAGGTCAAGGTCACCCAGTGCCATCTGTTCAATGGTTTCATTTAATCTGGTGGTTTTCCTGGTGTTGCTCACTCAAGGTAACACGGCGCTGACAATCGATTTTCACAGGATGCTTCTGTTTTATGAAGATGATTCTCTGTCTGCAGTCTTCATTTGTTTAGTTTTGATTGCAGTGCACCTCAAGATTTCAAGTGAACAGCTGTTGAGGTGACATGCAGTATAAGTGCGTTAAGTATTTCTATCTCAAACAGTAGAGTCAAGGGAGCTGAGCGGCTTGGCCTGAATGATTGAGTGTTGCTGAAAATAGAAGATAGAGACCGGAGAGAGAGTGGCATGGATGAAGAGGAGAAAAAAATAGCAGGGAGAGGAGGAGGAAAGGAGAGGGTAGCTGGGCAGACAAATTTAAAGGAAGCTGGGAGAGAGGAGCCGGTTGCACAAGATGCTTTTGTCACAGTCTTGATCACGTGATCTGTTAAATTATTGATCAGCTTGAACTCTCTAACCCCGACAGCTATTGACTTTTTACAGTGATACTGTCAGAGTGCAGGAGAGTCTCAGTGACAGAAAAAGATGGAAGATGGATTAATAATGAATTTTTTTTCGGAGGCATAACATGTTCGGAACAGACGAATGTGTTCTAAATTCAGCTAAAAATGTCTAGAAAACATAATTTTGAACTGATTTAGTTTCAGTTTGTAATTCTGATTTAGAAATCTTTCAGTTTTAGTAGTTTTAAAATCATCTTGAGCCATTGGATACAGGCAGAAATACGAGAGCTTTGAGCATCTTTGTGACTATCACATGCAGCTTGACAAAATGTCCTAACCTCAGATGACCTGACAGGAAGATGAGGGAGAAGCTCAACCTCCTCCCCCCTGCTCCACCTTCTCCTCTTCCTCCTCCTCCTTTTTTCTGCCTCTAGAAGACAGAAGCCTCCTCCGTACCAGCCATGTTCGTTTCTGTAACCACTGCAAGATCTGATTGCTCTCCCGGGTGGAGACGCCCATTGCTCTACTGCTATTTGTTCTGAAAATCAGTCTTGTCCAGAACATGTCCATTGTGCTGCTTTGATTGGCTATTTGAGCCCTGGAATGTGTAAGGTTGGTGTTTTGATTGGCTGCTGCTGTGATACAATGTTCCTGTGGTGTTCTCCCTCCCTGCCCGGTGTAGAGGTTGACCTCAAGGTCCAGCTTACCAATCCACATATCACATCCTTCAACATCACAGAGGAGAAATACAAAACTGACCCAGGATCAAAGTCATTGGAAGTTTTGTAGTTTTCCCACAGAAGTGTTTAATTTCTGACGTTTGGCCTCACTTATTCAACCCACAATCCACTCTGTTTCTACTATTTCTTTAAGAATCTGTCACTGTGATGGCTGGTGCAGTCCAGTTAGTATTGTTTAAGGGTAATATGATTTTCAGTCTCTCATATTAGTACAATTAGATGCTAGTGTCTCTTACTGAAAGATAGCACGAGACAGAATTCAGAATTTTAAAGATTTGCTGATTTCAAATTTAGTCCTATTTTACTTTTTCCAACTTGACAGAACTGCGAGTGAGAAGACATTTCATTCTGAATATTCCTGGATATCTGAGACACCACGTCTGCAGATTTTGGTTCTTTTTTTTGCAACAACCTGTAGGAGGCTCACTGACACCAAGGCATAACTGGAAACTTTGTTTGTGTGCGGTCTGAAATAAGGACCTTGTTTGGGTATTTCATGAATCTCTTCAAGATGTTTAGTGGTTCTTATGCTTTAGTCCCATCTTATTTAACCTGCATGCTCTATTTATATTTTTTGTGACCCTCATTAGTACAAATAGGTGCTGATCAATCAATCAATCAGACTTTTCATACAAACAAAATGTAACACAAAGTGCTTCATACAATAAAACAGCCCCCCATTACATGCAGTGTCTCTGTGTTGGTTTGAGAGAGAAACAATTTCATGTTCTTAATTATGTTTCTGATATGGGTTCAAAGCTAAGATCAAAATCAGATCAGAAAGTGTTTTACTTGTTGACAGAGGCTTAATGCCAGTGCTTGGAGTTTCGTATGTAGTTTCTCTCTGAGCTTCAGTATCAATAACCAAAACATCGGTTTTGTCCTGGTTGAGCTGTAGAACATTTTCTACCATCCAAAACTTGATGTCTAAAATGCAGTTTAGAAGGTCACCTATTGGCCCTGAGACATCAGGAGACACGGCAATGTACAGTGTGTATCTCCTGATGACATTCCCGAATGAGTAGGACCTAAAATTGAACCTTGGGGAACACCACAATTCACTGTATAGTTTTTCAAATCATGTCATGTCCCTTACCAAAAACAGAAGACAGAATTAAGAATTTTAGAGAAATTATTGTTTTTTTGCATTTCATACACTCACGATTTCAGTCTCTGCCACATCCAACTCCTATTGTGTTTCCAACTGCTTGGCAATAGAGCCAGTGCTTCAAGTGCATTATTGGTACCAGGAGACATTGCATTATGCTAAAGAAAAAGCATGAAAATGACTATTCAACAATTCTCCATTATAATTAGTTGGCTGACCTCTGTCATTTTGAGAAAATGTAACCAACGAGCCTCAGGGGACTTTATAGAACTGTTTTCACAGGCTGAGAAAAATACTCCTCAAGACACATGGACTAAAGATCACATGTAAAATCAGTGCAGTTGCACTGATATAAGAATAGGCAATAAATACAATATAAATTCTGCATCTTCTCAATTGAAGATTTGAGATTAACTTTGCACAGAAGAATTTAAATTGCCCTCATGTTTCTGGGCATCTTTTCAGTAACTCTTGCTTATCCCAACACATTTACTAGAACTACACATCAGTGGTAAATGTTCAAAAGGTATTTAAGAAAATCCAGAGAATGTCAGCTGTAATCTTCTACTCCACATAGTTATGTCAGAGTGTTCTGATAATAAGCCATTTGTGCCTGTAGGTGGCTGTGATAATGTGCTAAAATCCCTTAATCCTGCAGCCCACACACATTTACAGAGGGAACATGGGTCACAAGGTAATGTATGTGTATACAACTGGGTACATATGCATCCACTTAAACATTAGTTTAGGCATGCTTTGTATTTGTGTGGGTTTAACTTTATTTACACGCTGTACATTTGGTATTCGTGTGTGTACATAACACAGTGTGTTTATGTCTCGTTGTCACTCTATCTGGTTCAGGGTTTACAGTGATGCTACGCTGCTTTTCGTGGTTGTTAAATCACCTGTTTTGGTGTGTGTGCGTAGCCATGATATGATATGATAACAGTCATGATATAACTTCTACCACACGCATCAAACAAACATCTGTCACACAGCGTATTTCTATTTCTATGACAGATATTACTTTATGAAAAACACACAGGCATTGTCATTCTTTCTTGACTGCAGATGTAGAATTTTTGAATGTTTCTGTAGCTTCAGTTAGGACTGTTAATACCACACTAATCTAGATTTTGTGATCTAAAACATAAAGCCTCTCAGAACCACTCATCTGATTTAGAAAAACATGAGTGAATCTCTCCGTTGGGGGGGGTGGAATATCATTCTTTCCCAAAGACATCATTTGACGTCATTAGACATGATGTTGGTCCAAATTCTCCTCCCATGGCTGGTAAAATAATTTGAGACCTTGTGACTAAAGGTTGTAGCATATGATTCACACCTTTTTCATGGCCCCTTGTGCCTTGAACGGAGCATCTGCCATTTTGTCTTCTTCCTGAATATCTGAGACAACAACCTGTTGCAACAACGTGCAAAACTGGAAACTTTCAGTTTGTGCAGTTCATTAATCTCTTGGTGGTTCATCTTGCACCTATCCTCTAGTCCCATACAGTCAGATTCTCCTCACATACTTTTTTCAGTCCAGTCCTCTTTTTGGGTCTTTTTTGAGATGACACATACAGCTCACCACCTCCTCTCCTCTCTGCTTTTTTTTTTATACCTCTCCTCAACATGATTAGTGCTCACCCACTCAAAATACAAGCCTGCAGGACAGCAGCCATTGCCTACATTGGGATCCTTGGCGTCATTGCTCACAAATCAATGGCATACGCCCACATATGTCCTGGTCTCTTGGCAGGTCGGGATCCAAACCCACGAATAGAACTGATTCAACTGTTTCAGATGCATGAAGGAGAAGCTTACCCATGAGAAAATATCCAAAATGTATGATGTTTGACCAGAGCTGAAAATCAATTGATTAATCAATCGACAGAATTTTATATTTAATATTTGATTAACCATTTAAATTTCAGCCCTGTGATGAACTGGTGACTTGTCAAGGGTGTATCCCACCTCTCATCTGTGATTGGCTCCAGCCCTCCCTCATAAGGATAAGCCGTTATGGAAAATAAATGATTGAATGATACATTTTTTCAATCATTTCCTCAAGCAAAAATGGCAAAACCCTTATCTGGCTCTCTCATGAGGATTTGTTTTGTTTGTCTAATGCCTGGGTCTTCAACAGGAGGTCCACGACCCTACCTAACTCAACGTGCTACCCAACTCCTGACACAAGCTGTGGTCATCTCGCGACTAGATTACTGTAACACCCTCCTGACGGGCCTTCCAGCCTGCACAGTGAAACCTTTTCAGATGATCCAGAACAAGGTGGCACGCCTGGTTTTCAATCAACCCAAAAGGGAACGTTACCCGCTGCTCATCGAGCTCCACTGGCTACCTGTAGCAGTCCGCATTAAATTCACTAATGCTGACTTCAACGTAGTCTCCAGTTCTGCACCCACCTACTTGATGCTCTTATACAGGCATATGTTACCTCCTGAGCGTTTTTGCTCTACCAATGAACGACGCCTGGCTCTGCCACCCGTACGCTCAGGGCAATTTAAACTTTTCTCGTCTGTTGTTCCTATCAGGGGCGTCCCCCTCTACCTTTCAAAAACTCGTGAAGACCCAGCTCTTCAGAGAGTACCTCCTCTCTTCCTGGAGAGGACATGCTAAATCTAACCCCTCTACAATTGTCACTTGGTTCTATATGAGTGGTGCTCATTGCTGCACTAACATGTCCTTGTCGATCTGTACCTACATTTTTGTAAGTCGCACTGGATAAAAGAGTCAGCTAAATGTATATGTTGTACTGTTGGTAAGACAAAGTGACTTTTGAAGATGTCACTTTGGGTTTTAGGAAACTGTAATGGACATTTATCACAATTTTCTTGCATTCAAAACTATTAATTTAATTGGCAGACTACTCCATGATGAAAATAATTGTTAGTTGCAGCTCTATATTTGACATTTACATTTGTAATCACCACCAGGAGGTGAAACATTGTCATGATTGTCCTGCACTAAGTTGCCATTTCACCTATATGACATATTATAACTACAATCCTTATTTAGTTTAAATCAAAGCAGTAACTCAAATACTGTCCCATTCGTCACCCCTTCCATTTTTACCATTTGAATATAATTATATGTGAAAGCACCACACCATGTGACTTACATCTTCTGTTTGCACATACATTGCTCGTGAATCTCATTCAGTTTGATTAGGAACAATCTAAACTGAGAAGGAAATTTCATCTGACGTTTTGTTCCATGAAGTTTGTCAATTTTTTGTTAGCATGTTTTCTTGCTTCCTCGTCCCACACCAGATCTTCTATATGTTGGTGGTCTTGTCGATTAATTCTGCTTTCGTCTCCCTACAGCTCCTTAGTTCCTATCTTCATTCCTTCTCCCCTCACCTACTCATTGCTCATCCTTCTTTCCCTCTAAACCACTTTCCCTCTCATCACAGCTGGCTGCCATTGCCAGCCAAGAATCTCACCCTGGTCTCAGCAGTGCAACGCAGGTATATAAATCACTAGGTCTCTCCACAGCTATACTGTCATCGGACACTGGGCCATGGCAGGGCATGGTAGGGCAGGGTGGGGTAGGTCCATGAGTTCCAGCCGTAACAACCTTCCTCTTCAACATGTGAGTTAGGGAACCAGTCCAACTGAAGACGTCACATTTCGAGACAAGACCAAATTTTTCTTCCCGAAGCGATTATTCATAGCTCCATTTATGACAGTCAAGCAGTAACATGGTGTCAGTGTCCAGATAAGTGCAGTATTCCGCTGACTTCTCGAGATGTCTGGCGCGTTTCGACAGGTTGAAATGTCAAATCAGGTCTCTGCTCGTGGATCCACGCTGACCTGGAACTCAACACCACAAACAGGACATCCGATGGTGTCAGGCGGACGGCAGCTGAGGAGCGTCCTGGCCGGTCTGATCACTGTCTGGCATTCCTGGGATAACACAGGAGTAACTCAGAGCTCAGAATGAAATTCCCAAAACTCTCAACCTGTCAGAGGGGTGAACTCACAAAGAGGAGGCAGCTCAGACGGGTGGTGTTTGTGCACTTTCTCTTTAGGTTGTCAGGCTGACTATGAGACTTTAGTCAAGAAAATATTCAATCGATCATGATGTGAAGCGATGGACGGGGAAACGCTCTGAAGGACCTGCAAATCAATTTTTACTTAGACAATGTTGTCGTCAAAGAGATTCCCAAGCAGCTTTAATTTGAAATCACAAACTTGACTTTATCCATCCATTTTCTGTAACCGCTTATCCTTATCAGCGTCGCAGGGGGCCGGAGCCTATCAAAGTTGGCATTGGGCGAGACGCAAGCTATTTTGGTGGTAACTTGTAGCTGGGTATTAAACATGGATCAATTGGAAATGAAGGGAAGCAATAGGTAAATAAGGAACATTCTGAAGTCAGCGTCCAACGTGTCTGTTGCTACAGTTGGTGCAGCTGCCCGGTAAGGTCACATTTGTGCCTGAATGTCCAGAGATGCTCTGGAAAACTTTGCCTGGCAACACACAACCCAGTTACAACTTTGTGTACGTGTGTGGCATGACTGCGTGTATTTAGTGTGTATGAAGGGCACTGAAAGAGATCCTTGTTTGGGTGAGTGGGTGGGTTTGGGTTGTGGAGAACATGTAGGTTTGGTGTGTGCGCGCGTGCGTGTATGTGTGTGTGTGCGTGTGTGTGTGTGTGTGTGAGAGAGAGAGAGAAAGAGAGAGAGGCAGAGAGAGAGAGAGAGAGAGAGAGAGAGAGTGTACACAGGGAGGGGGGAAACCGCCTCTCACATCTGGCTCGCCATGTCAGAGGTCCGGGCTCACATGCTGAAGTTATGTTGAAACATTGCCGTACCTTCGCCCTACAAGCGGCTGCAGATGAGTCGTGCAGGGAGCGCTGTGGAGAGCAGAAATGCTGGATGAGTTAAAGCTTTAGTGGGTCCAGATCCCGCGAAAGGACCTGATCCGCCTCCGCTGGTGCAGGAAGGTGACGCAGCGCAAGAGGAGCTTTTATACCAGGTGAAGCGGTGACGATCATTGCGGCAGCCAGACGCAGCAGCGGCCGGGAGCGCACCGTCCCAGCCGGCGGGGGGGAGGCTGGAATAAAGGGATTGAGGAATAACGGGCTGTTGACGGAGCGCTGCTTTTTACAGTCAGGGAATATGTGTCCGGCTGCACCGCAATGACTACCCAGCGAAGGTCTGCCAAGCTTCAGCTGCGGCGGTCGATCAGCGAGCAGCTGCGGGACTCCACGTCCAAGGCTTGGGATCTGCTGTGGAGGAATGTCCGGGAGAGACGGCTGGCAGGTCAGAGAGCCAAAAGCAATGGAAGTGAAACTTGTTTTAATGCATTTAATCCTCATGTTGACTGGCACAAGTCTGTCACTTAGGCTGCAGAGCAACAGACACCCTGTAGTGTTTGAAATGAAACAGATTTCTGACAGCATGGATGAATGTAGTCACAGTCTGAGGCCACCATTCTGCCATTTAAAACAACTTTGCTGAATAATATTAGAAGTATATGGAGGACAAAAGTTGATCTCAGTCTATGTGCTGCATATAGCTTGTGTGTTATGCCCGTAGCGTCACGCGCAGCGCGCTCCCTGATATTTTGGGAAGGTCATTGTCAAATATAGTGCTCAAAACAGCGCAGGCATGTGCTGTGGACAGGAGTCCAGCCGGGGGGTTCAGATGCCAATCACTCAGCATTTGTTGTTCCAATCTGGAGAAGGGTTTATTTTGCTTACTGCATTTTCTAAGAAGCGTAAATGTGGATTTATTATTTTGGATTTTGGATTTGATACATATCTGCATGGGGTGAAATATTCAATGTGTGCGCCAATGCACCAAGTTTTTTGGAGGGTCAGCCGGTTTGCTCTATATTTACAGCGGCCTGGATGCGCAGAGTTGATCCGTCTCTGTGCGTCAGAGAGAAAGAGAGGGAGGAGAGGGAGAAAAGTGAGGGAAGGAGAGGAGAGGGAGAGGGAGAGGGAGAGAGATGCAGAGAGTTGCATCTGTCTGCTCGGTTTAATGTAATTACCGAGATGTCTGCCTCTTAAGCAAATGAAACCACCAACATTCCCACATTCACAGCCACGCAAACCACCGCATGCCACGATATCGGTCAAAGCCACTGTGTCTGCCGGGGGCATTCAAGTGCACAGCAATGATAAATCGCATGTGTGACTGACCAGCAAGAAGGCATTGTTGAAAATCATTTTCAGTATTGCATGATGGGTAATTACTTGCTTTTGTATGCAATTAATAAAAGAGGAATATCAGTCAAATGGAGCATCAGAGAGCACCTGCTGCCCCAGTAATCCTCTTTCCCCCAATTTCTCACCCCTTCATCCTGTCTTCTAGCCAGAGCCTAAACCCCTGCCTCAAACCCACAGCTCCCCCTCCCTCCCTCCCTCCTCCAACACCCCTCCCTCGCCCCACTGCTTAACCCATCAGCTCACAAGGCACACAGTTCACATCTGCCTGGATCAGATTTTCGAGATGGGGAATCCTTAAAATGTGCACATCTGGCCTCTCCGTTATGCTGGTATTCAGCAGCGCATTTTCCACTATGAATTAGTCAGAGCAGTGCCATACTGTATAAAGAAGTCCATGCTGGCAAATGTTTTCACTTTTAAAACTCTGGAGTGTATTTGTGTGAGGGATGGTAGCCATTTGAACAACAGAAAAACTGTAAATGAACCCATTTTCTCACATTTTGATGAGTCTGTGTTCATGTTCCTGCAACACTGCTGTGAAGTTGATATATGAAGCTTAAGATGAACAAAAACACACAGTCGCAGACTTGAGAAACACAGTAATACACTGATACAGTCCAAATAGTGTGACTGAATTTTAAAGGGAATTCAATTGTGGTTATGGTTCCATTCAATTATCTCTATGTGTGTGTGTGAAAACTGAGAGTACACAATAGCACCTGGATTTAGCTGTAATCCCGCAGATTTTTAGGTTAGCGGATGGGGGTCGGATCTCCCTTTGCGTGTGGGATTAGTCACTTTGGTGTGAGTGTTGTGTGGTGTGTATGTGTGTGTGTGAGGGTTTGTTAGAAAACGTAGATGCAGGTAAACTCTTTCCAACTAGTCACTGTGCTACCAATCTAGAGCTGCCTTTCACTGCTATCCTGAAAATCAGCTAGCTGTGAGTAAAACCCAGTGATTGTATAGTGTCTTATTAGTGGCCCTGAATGCTTTGAAGACAAATTCAGCTGCCTGCTTGTGCTTTCATAGATAATCTCAAGGCTGTATCAACAAACTGAGGTTCCCTCTTTGGTTCAAACCTTCAACAACAAAGTAAAATTTCTCATGTTTCCCCCAAGGAAATTTCTCCAGAAGCTCCAGAATATACAAGATGTGTGTAAATTATGATTGGCCTAGTTTAGGTTGCTCTGAGTTACGTTTCAGACATTTCCTTTTATCTCTTTTGAGCTCATGTGCAGCCTTAGACGCTCAGGAATGGGGTCCCTTGGCTCTATCTAAGTCTATAGGTTAAAGATTAAAGGTGACCGGGCTTTGACAGTCATAGCCCTGAAGCTTGGAAATACCCTGACTGCAGAGCTCAGACTGGTTACATTAGTGTCATCCTTGAAAGCTGCCAAAAGACCTTTTTTATAATGAGACCTGCAGCTTTTTCCTGAAATTGCAAGAACGGCTATCAGATATAAAGACGATGGACACGTTCAGAATTGGCAGCTGTGTCAAATAAAACCATTTTGGAAATGTTAAGAGTGAACTGATGAGGAAAACTGTTGTGTTTGGAGATATACACTGTAAAAAATGTCAGATTTTACGATGAAAAACCAAACCATGACAGTAAAAGACAACACACATGTAAAATATGCCCTGAAAAATGTTTTTGTGACTGTTTTTAGTATCACACAGTCATATTTCAAAACCTTTATTTACACAGCATTTTAAGGGAATTTATACAGAACAGTGTTTTATATTAGAGACTGTAAAACACTGTAATATTTCATGGCAATACTTATTTATACCGCATTAACACAGTATTTTCATGTCACTTATATGGCAAACAGTCTTGGATATTGAATAAAATGCCTACCTTAACTACAAAATCAACAGCACTAACATCCTTTTACCGTAATGTTAGGAAAAAGTTGTTGTAACTGCACGTTTTTTTTTTTACCGTAAAAAGAAAACAGTGTAGTTTATATCTGATGCTGTAAAGCAAAGATTTACAATGTGATCATAAGTATGAGATCATGACAGTAATGATCAGAACATTTTAGCTTCACAAAAAGGTGACTGCATTTTATGTGAACTGGAGCTGGTTTCTCTGCCTCCTCTTCAGTTTGCCTGTTTAGTTTCTGTCCTAGCCGGCTGTAACTGAGACAGAGTGATGGATATTATATTACTGGCTGCTTACTACAGCCCTGCCCTGTGCCAATCCATTTACACACATCTATTTAGCTCACTATCACGTTACTGTGTCAGCCTGCTGTGCCCTGCATCAGTTGGAAAGTTTGCTCGCAGTTAGCTGCACAGCGTTTCTGGTGTATTTTCTTTTGTCTCGTTATTTAGACTGACATGAAAAGTAATCAAGTAATCAAACAATCCATCCTTCCCATTTTACAGTGTGTAATCATGAATGATTATTTTCTCCCAGATTACCTCAAGAGGGCAGTCTAATCAAACTGAATCACAGATTTTAGATTTCACAACTTCACTTTCTTTATTTGAGCATTAATGTGGGTTCTGTGGTTAATGAACATACACCACTCTAACCTCTGACAGTGTATGACCTCTAGAATAAAAAGCTCTGCTGTACAGTAATGCCCCTCTACTGTGAGATCAGGTGCCTGTGTGTGACTGCTGACCTGAAATTGACTTTAGCTATGACCTACTTTTCACGTGTGCCCCCATGCCTCTCAGACCTCCTGCATATCGCCTCCCGAAAATGAATTAAGATGACCCCCTATATCCTCGAGTCCTGGCAAATCACTATTCTGCCAAACTAGGTCAAAGTATAATCATCCCTCCTCCTTCACTGCATTCCAGACATTTATCCACCGACTCAGTTACTGTATGGCAACACATTTCCGACATTAGCATTTCTTACTACAACTGCTAAACAGCTGATTTTTAATCATGGATGTATCAGGGAATGTACCTTTTACTCCACTACATTTATCTGACAGATATCGTGGCTAGTTACTCTGCAGATTAAGATGTCGCATAGAAAAACATATTAAACCTTTTTTGACTTGTAAAAGCAGAACCTGATCATTTTAGATGTCTGTGAGTTGTCATCAGTTCCACCAAGGAGACATGGTCTCATTTCAATAACTATTTGATGCCCAAGGATCCAATATTTGCAAAAAATAAATAAATAAATAAATAAAAAAAATAGAAAAAAGCCCAGAAAATAAATACAAATGTGTGTGTATATGTGAATTTTAATCTTTCTTACCACATTAATCATCTCATGACCCGTCAGATTTATCTTGTGACCCGTTAGAGGGCCCGACCCCTAGGTTTGGCACCACTGGACTAAACCAGCTGTACTGCAAATAAAGAAGTTAAAATAAAGCTAGCTCTGCCTCGAGTTACTACAACAGTAAAATGCTCCTTGCACACTCTATTACCTAATAAGAACAGATATAATAATGTATCAGTCACAGGGGACATTTTAGTGCTGAACAAGTACTTTGACTTCTGATACACGTGGTTGTTGGTACTTTCACTAGAAATTTGCAGAACTTTTACTTGTAATGCAGCACTTCTACGATGAGGCACTGGGATCAGTTATGTTAAATGTCATGCAAACTTTTCTCAATGGCCTTACACTCCTCATTAACTCAACAATTGGTTTGCTCCTACATACATTCCTCAGCACAGCGTCACACACCCACATACTCTCTATTGTTCTGCACTTTCCCACTTCACTTTGTCACGTGGCTGCTTGGATAGTGTCTTTTTTTCCCCAGGCCTATCCCCACTCTCATCCCATCCCAGATATGCCCTTCTCACACACACACACACTTGCCCGAGGCATGTACCAAAATTTTGTCTTTGGCACAGCGTCAGGAAGCAGTGCAGAGGTCTCAAGCCATTGGCTGCTGCTCATGTGACCAAAGAAAAGACCTTGTGGAAATTTGTGAGCCTTCTTCCCATCTCAGCAGCGAAGTCAGCATGTGTGTGTGTGTGTGTGTGTGTGCGCACATGTGGGTGTGTGTGGAGAACGAGGTCTGTCATCTGAGTCAGGTGGTGTGATGAAGCTTGTGTTTGTTTGACTGTGGTGAGTTGAAGGGAGGAGGCGGGCGGGTGGGGAGCTGATTTGGCTTCCAGTGAGGGCATGTTCGAGGCAGGAATTCAGACGGAGTGCTCACACAGCAACTCATCAGCGTGAGAGGGAGGACTTGTAGGTTAGTGAGGATTAGATTGCAGTGTTATGGAGGCTGTGGACAGCAGTATGACCGTTATGGATGATGTGGACACTGCAGTGAGTATGGATAGTGTGGCTACCTCAGCAGCAGGGACACAAGAGACAGTAAATAGACTGGACCGTGTGGACAATGCAAAGGGAATAGAAACAGCCAAAGATGAGGATGTTACTGGTGGAAGTAAATGTACACACCCTATGAACGTAACCATCGCTGACAGCGTGAGTGACTGCGTAGAGAATGCTGACACTGCGGGTACTGAGGACAGCGCGGATAGTGCTGACCTCACAGACAGTAGGAGTATGGAGATCGATGACCTCGTGGACAGCATGGATCAAAGTGCCAAGGACAGCAGTAACAGCTGTGAGAGTGATGGCGACAGCAGCAATGAGGGAACTTGCCTGGAGGCCATGACACCTTACGGGCAGGACTTCTACCTGAGGCTGGGTGACACCCCTCGACGGCGCTCTGCCCTGCGCCTCTCACGCATCATTGCCCGCCAGCAGCTGCTACGGAGGCTGGCACAAGGTAGAAATATAGAGTTATGGCAAAGTGATTATATGTCTGTCAGTTATTGATTAGGTTTGTAGGATGTTCTTTCAAGAAAAAAACGTCATTTTTCTCACATTTCTCACATTTTTTCCTTCAGATTTGTTTTTACAAGAAGGATGTGGAATGTGAAGAGGTTTTGCTTTTATCGTGTTCAAAGCCTAGTTGATGTGAAGTTCTTTTTAGTTTTCTTTTATCCTGTGGTTGAACGCAAGAAACCCCTTGTGTTTTTTGCATTCAGAGGTACAGAAGAGAGCTGGGTGCAGATTCAAACAGTGTAAGCTTTGATCAAGAAAGTGTGGCAGCTTAAAAACATAGAAAAGGATTGTGACTGCAGCCTTTTTATTCAGTGTTTGACCTATACCACAGATTTTTACGCAACACCAATAATTTTACGCAACACCAAAAATGAATAGCCCTCTCAGTCGTCCAAGTAACCCATCTATCTTCTGATTCATCAGACTTTTTAAGTAGACTTTATTGGCGAGAGCTTACACGCTTCAGATTGCCAGTACTCCCACTTCTTTCTGGTCTGAGTCAGTTGGACATATGGAGCCACTTCTCCTCCAAAGATGTCTTTCATGAATCTAAAAGAAGTCATAACAAACCGTAAAAGGCTGTAGTGTTTTTGTTTTTGTCTCTTACCCAGCTCCTCAGCTCTGTATTCCATGGTTACTTCCTCAGCTTCCTGTCACATGACTCATGCTTCCCGCGGAGTAAACAGAACATCCCGGTGTTCAGTAAGAAGTGGTTGCTCTTATGTGTGTTGAGCTCGCTGCAGAAGATGAGTTACTCTCTTGTCCGTTGTTGGCGCACTAAAAACAGATCAGGTCTTGTCTTTGTGGTGTTTTTTTTTGTTCTGATGCACTGAACCACAGCACCTGGCTCTGGTCTTATGACGGAGCAGAAACTTGTTAGGTCTTGTGTTGTTGTTTTATGTATCCCCTGATGATACATTTGTCTCTGCGAGCCAAATCTTGTATGGAGTATTTAAAAAAACTAACATGTGTGAAGAGAAGAGAGCAATACGACAGCTGTGGTGGGCGAGGAATGTAGACTGAGAAGCAAGTTTGTGCTTGTGTTGGTTTTGGGTGATGGTGCGACTTATTTAACTTTAACTCTAACCCTGACACACACTTTGCTCCTCTCCTATTGGAATCACACTCTCTCCATCTTCCTCACTCCTCTGTTGTCTTCCACTTTAAAGTGTCAGATTCATATCAAAGTACATGCCTCCCATCCTGCCATGTAGAAAGTTAAAGTGGTTATAATCAATATTCTTATAATAATAATGTATAAAATTACGATGTTTAACACTAGGTGGGATTCCATCCACCTGTTGTCATGACAGCTCCTAATAATCTCTTAATGGTAGTGGATAGAAACGCGTATTCCTTCGTATTTTCGGTTGAAATTTGTGCTACAGCTGGATGGAAACCCAGCTGCTCTTACATGGTGTTACATGTTGTACAGTACCTGCTCAGCACCGACAAAGTTAGCGACTAGCTGGTGAACATACTGATCATTTAGCAGATAAAGAGACAGACATTTCCCTCAGGAGACCAAAAACAGAGCTAAACCAAAAGTGACTGATGTTCATCAGGTGGCCAGAGACGTGACCCTGATGTTACTCTTGTGTCCGATGGATGTCTAAATAGACGACTGTTTGCTAGCAAGTTCAACATATAAACTGAAACAGTGATCAGTCTTGTTTCTTCTGCTCCCATCTGCTCTAAAAAGTTATTGCAAGGAAGAAAGAAAAAACCTTCATAGAAGCTGTGTCCCAAATCCATACTTAATACTAAATGAGCTGCAAAAGTGACAAAAAATTAAAGACACAAGACAGTAAGCTTACTAAAAAAAAACTTGCTCAAACTGATGTTTGAGTGTGCTTTTGATATGCATTCTTCGCCCACAATGCACAAAGGAAATGGAGGGGCTGCTCCCTGCTAAAACAGGTTGGGAACACCCCGCCAAACAAAAACTGTTGCATGGAAACACGACGTTTGAAGTTTAATTGGCAGTGACGCTCCAAAGTTATGCACTCGCCTAATTGTATCATTTCCTGTCAGTATAAAAAAGTCGGTGTCCATGTAAGCCTCAGAACTCTATTGGAGGGTTGATGACTAGTCTTCACAAAGATATTCCCTTATATGATGAGAGCAGAGCGTGCTGTAACACCTCTGACCAAAGTGTCACATTAGTTGTGCTGGTGACTGTGAAGGCCATAACATATGAATCATTTTCCGGCACATCATCTTATTCAAAAATGCGGAAGCATTCGCGTTTATTCAGGTTTTTCCTTGAACTCGTCACCTGTTTGCCTTCACTCGATGACACTGAGTGCATCTTTCGGAGTAAAAGAGAACTTTCCTCACCATGACCAAACCACAAGGCTCGACTGACTTCCCGTCAAAGCTGAGCACTTCTTTCTAAACGCTTAACCGCTAAATGACAAAATGGATGAGATGCAGAACATCTCCTTCATATTTTCATAGCCTGAAGGCATTTCATGACATGACAGAAAGTTAAATGCATTGCTGTGACACATTGCTTCAACACCCTCTGCTGGAGAAAAAGTGGCAGCACCTTCAGGCTTCTTGTTTCATCCTATCTCGTCCTGTTCGTCTAACGCTAATCACAACATGGGTGCTGTCAGTAATCCAGGTCAAGTGCTAACTGAAATCAGTCCTCCCATATCTGTCATATTGTATATCCAGGTGCTGTCTAATCTCCTCAGCCCTCTGTCAGTGATGCACAGTAGACTCTGTACCTAAACCTGCACAGATTTCATGCCAGCGTTGGTTCTGTTTCACAGTACATTCCTGAGGGCTTGACATCATCACAGATGGACTATATGGGACAGGACAGGATAGACATAGTCCTCTTTTGACGTCCCTCCCTCCCTTCCTTCCTCCCTCTCTCCCATCACTCCTCCTCTGCCTTCTCTGCTACTTTTTTTTCCTTTATGACCTTTAAACATGAAGGACTAAGTGCTTTAGCGTATGTGGGAATGTGGCTGCTTTCCAGGCATCCGTTTATGTGTGTGTGTGTGTGTGTGTGTGTGTAGTTTTGTAGAAGGACTATGGCAGCTCACTTCATGCCTATACAGCCTTTACAAACCTCTCTCTTCCCTTATCAGAGCTGTTTATCTTTTCTAGTTCTAATTCATTTAGACTGAAAGAACTTTAAATAAACAGTATGAACACATAACTTTGTCAAATTAACCAAATATTCCTCAGTTCTTCTCTCAGTTGTGCGTCAGTCTGTCCAACAATTATCCCATATAATAGTCCCACTGACATGTTCAGGAACTTCCTGTTGCTGTTCTTAGCTCACATGCCGCTCTGGACGCCTGGGAAATTCAGAGCAGGAAATGATGTCATGCAAGGTACTTCAGGGTCCTTGAGACTCGGCGCAGTGCAGACATAACGCTGAGAAAGGCTGTCAGAAAGTCAGGGTTACTGGCGTTGGATAAAAGGGGGGAAATGAAAGGCAGAGGAAAGAAAGGCAAAGGCACACTTTGAGAGAAGGAGCTGTGCTTGTATTATGTGTGTTATGTAACATAGCTGGCACTCTTGTTATGTACAGAATTACCTTACAGCCCCTTTTGTCCCAGACACTGACGCCCATAATCACACACCCACACACAGTCATACACATACCATCTGTCCACCTTCCCTGCTGTTGTGCTAGTGGCTTGCTGCCTGTTGTCATATATTCTCCGCAGCAGGAACGCAGAGAGGTGGAATAGACCGACACGGTAGGCAGCTCGGATTAGCTCTGACTGACTGTGTGCGTTTGTGTGTTTTGTGGCCCACTAATAACATGTTTGTGCACTAATTAATCTCTTGATTAAATTCTGCACAGACGAATGGTAGTGCTTTGTTCGCACGCTGACAGAAGCTTTGCCACTTGGCACCTTTGTGCACAAACACAAAGACATATGCAAAAACGGCACAATGAAGCGCACCCTTTTGTGCTTTCCCGCCAGTGTATACGCAGACGACACTGGCTTCATAACTATTGAATGGTTTTGAATACAACATTAGAAAGTTGTCGGAGGTTCTGATGCTCTTGTAGCATTCTGTGAGTTTGTTAGCAATAGGTTGTGTTTGCAAGTACGCCTCATTTATTCATCTGTTGGAATAAATGTATCTCCTATCACTGTTATGCTGATGATATTCAACTATTTGTGTCTTTTGTGTGTGAAAAACTGTCATTGAGGACTGGATGGCAAACAACTTTTTACAGATAAACACAGAAAAAACTGAGATCAGATTGCATCTGAGTCCATAGCTCCATCCAAAGGTTGCTCCTTGCATTGGATGTCTCGCTCTCTTTATTTGATTAGATTTTAGTCCTTAAAGGTTCAGTGTGTATCTTTTTGGTTGATCTATTGACAGAAATTAAATATAACATGTTTTCAGTCATATATAATCACCTTGTTTGTTTTTTTTTGTTTTGTTTTTTTTTTATTTTAAATTTTTCATTATCTTAGAATGAGCCTTTTATATCTACATATGGAGCGGGTCCTCTTACACGGAATCTGCCATCTTGCGCCGTCATGTTTGTTACAGTAGTCCAGAACAGTCAAAGGGCTCCACAAAACGTGTGGTAGAAAAAGAAGATGTAGAGGAAGAAGAAGTGTTTGCTGGTTCTGGCTAACTGTAATGCGTTATGTTAGACAAAGACAATTTTATTTAGCACAAGAAAAGCAGAGGGAGCAGCAATCTTTGCATCAAAGAAGCAAAGACATGAAGGAGCAATAGATTAGCTCCTTGCCCTCACGTTGTTAATCTTAGCTTTTATTATTTATTTATTTATTTATTAGCATGCTGAGTTTTGTTCTCAGTAATTTTCAGTTGGGCATTGTAGTTTTTATCAAACGTCGCTCAAATGGGAGTAAACTTTGCATTTGTTGACTAAGATGTGGTGCACTGGTGAGTGTTTATGGCACCACAATGTTGTATGTGGGACTGACTCAAAATAATGTCTCCTCTTCATCCGCATCTCCTGTTTTTGTGGTTTCTATATAAAGAGTCGATAATCTATCAAATCTCACACTCAGTGAATAAGCGGCTGGTGTGGTATGTCTTCCTGCCTGTGGTTTTCCCACAGGGTCTGTCCATCTCAGCCGCCATCCCCACCCCAGCTGTCTGCCTGTCTCATCCTTTTTGCATTCTCTGACTCACTGGGGGCAACATCTGGACTGTGCTAAATGTTTGTGCTGTGTGTGTAACGTATGTGTGTGCGTGCGTACACACTGCATTTTTCTGGCCTGCAGTGTTAACCAAAAGAAAAAGAGTTCGAGGTCAGAGTCTCCTTGCTGGCCTGCCAGTAGGTTCAGCTGACATGTAAAGTTAGCATCCACCAGTCATCAGTCTGTGACCTCAGGGGCCGGCTAATGCAAACGCCAGATGAAATTAGCCATTTCCTCTGTGGATGTGATGGGGCAACAGCAGCTCTGGTGATCACAAAGAAGATGTGGAGTTGGTGGCATTGACCGGCTTCTTTTAAGAGCAAAGAAGAAGAGAGGATCGGGAGATTTCAGTGAAAGAAACAAAAGGGATGGAGTGATGAAGGAGAGCGTGCGTGGATCATGAGCAGACAAGGTTAAGAGTGGGAGACACACAGAAAGAGTACAGAGGAAAGAATGTAAAGAAAGGGAAGGGACACAAGAATGAAGAAGAGGGCAAAGATTAGGAACTAAAACAGGAGTCCAGTGTAGGATAAGGCAGAAAGAGAGCTGTAAAAATAGAGAGATATTGTATGTGGGTACTAACAAAGCAGAAAGTGCGAGAGAGGAGGTTGAGGAGAAAATTAGAGGGAAGAGAAAACCTGCATGGGGCAGGCTGTAAGAGGGAGGTAGAGTTGTAAACACAAGGGTTGGAAAGGCAGCGGAGAAGAAAGTAGAGAATCATTGCCACTTGATGGAAAGCTGGATAGCTGCGAGTGGAAGTGCCATGGGATGGAGAGGAAACTTCAGTCTGAGCAAAGGAGAAAGAAATAGAAGCATGTCATCACCCGCACCATGAGGGCTTCAAGTAAGTTTTCAGCTCTCTGCCTTTCCACAGATTTCCTCGGCACACAGCCTCTCTCTCTCTCTCTCCGGTCTATTTTCAGAGTGTTACAAAAAATATTTTTTCACGCTCTGCCCTCGCGTTGCTTCATATGTGATTCAGACAGATGAGTTATGCTGAGAATGTTGGGAGAGGGATGTAAATTGCTGGATTGTGGTGAAAGGATCGTTTCCTCTGACCGTTCTCATCTCTGATGGTGAAGACGGAGGCTTTTTATTGCCCTGCTGAACTTTGTCCCCTGTGTTTCTGTGGTGCCTCCACTATTCACTGCCAGCACCTCTAAATGACTAAATGAGACAAGTGAGAGTGAATGAGTTTGGGTTTGAAAGAAGTATGAGATAGGGGCAGCAATGACAGTTTCTGCATTTTGAGTGATATTGTTCTATATTTAAGAACTTTGGGGAAAAAACTTGCCATGTAGGCATTTCCTCTGTTCTTATTTTGTCTTGTAATGGCCTGCTATGGCTCTGTAATCCATCCTTTGCTGTTGTCATTTTTACTTTTTTAGGTATACTTGTGTGTGGATAGGTGTAAACGTATATCTCTGTATATATATCATGTCTTTTATATTGCTGTATTTTACCGTTTGCACTGAGATCATTCAGATGTCTTTGTCAGCACAAAGCTCTGCAGAGCGGTTTAATCAGTGTCTGCTCATAAAGAGAACCTATACCCTCACACACACACACACACACACACACACATTTCAGAGCTGCCAGTTTAGCAGCGTGAGCAATACATATGCTAGCGGAAAAAAGTAGTAAAACAAATGCCTGTAAAACGTCTTATGGTGCTGGCGGCAGCACCTAATGGGGTGTGGTGCTGTGTGTAAAGCCTGTTAAATTTATGCATTAACGGCTAAAATCTGGTTCGTGAACTCCAGAATCTGAGTGGTGGTTTGTCTGAGTGGAGTATATGAATGTAATAATAATATGTGATATATAAATATAAACCGTGTATACTGTTTCCTTTGTCCTCTCTAGAAGATAGTGTTCCTCACTGGATGACTTCCAGCTCATCATTCCAGTGAATTCCCAGAGGAGAATTTGATTCTCTGAGATGTTCCTCCAGTGTACGCTAAAAATGCACTGCCAAATATAATGTTAGAATCACTGTAAAAAACAAACGCTTGTTTTTATGTCAAAAAACTGTCAGCTGTGGTTGCCAGAGTTTTACCGTAATAAATACGGTAAAATCTTTTCTAATATTACAGTAAAAGGATATTAGTACTGTTTCACGTATTAGGTCGGTTATAATGTTGGTCGTGAATGTTTTATTCCATATTTTAAAATGTCTGTAGAGTTTATGGTGAAAAACTGCCAAACCGTGACAGTAAAAGACCGTAAAATATGTAATTAAATATTACAGTGTTTTACTGTACAATTAACAATCTCTAATATAAAATACTACTTTATTCTGTATAAATTCCCAGAAAATGGCATATGAATAAAGGTTTTGAAATATGACTGTGTTTTACTGTATACAGGAAATACTTTAAGACATCACTCCACTGGAATAATGTGAAGTCTTTCCTCCATAAAAATGATATTAGCTCTTCTTTCAGGACGATGCTTATTATATTACTCTGAATAGTCGTAGATGATCAGTGTGCTGATGTGTGTACTGCTTCTTTTTTTTGTGTTGCAGAGATTGAGGCTAAGGAGGCTTGTGATTGGCTTAGAGCAGCGGGATTTCCACAGTATGCCCAGCTCTATGAAGGTAACACACAGACATGTACACACACAGTAGTCAGCATTTACCCAGCTGCCTTGTTTCATATGTCTCTTTTTTTCATTCCTGCTCTTGGTTTTTTTCTCTTTCTCTGTCTTATTTTTTTTCCATCAGCTCTGTTTCTTTCTCTTTTTCTGCCATCCCTCTATCTTCATATCCCCGTCTTCTGGGCCGCTGCGTTCTATTTCCAGGCTTCAGTTCCTGTCCAGAGGGAGGGGTCATGGGAAAGGCCTTGTTATCACTGCTGGGACTCTCATAGCTTCTCTCTTTCCCTCTTCTGTCCTCCACCTTTCTTTCTTTTCTCCCAGTCATCACCCATGTCAAAGTCAAAATGTTCTTACTCTTTTTTATCTTTTTGTCTTTCTTTCCTTCTTCCCACTCCTCATTTTAAAAATTCTACGGGCTTTCAGTCATGTGATGATCTTTGGGTCTCATACAGTTTGAGGCACAAACAGGAAATGGCCCCAGTAATCTAAGAAGTAGCTCTTAAAATCCAGCAGCACACACACACACACACACACACACACACACACACACACACACACACAGTTCTCTGAGAACTGCTGTGAGATCCAGTAATGTTGGGTTATGGATGGATGTCGGCCTCTGGGACTCTGTGGCTGCTCCTCGGCGCACATGATGCCTGCAGTCTGCCACCACACACATAGAATCACCAAAATAAAAGGCTTGAGTCATTTTGGCGTTGGCATTGTGGAGAATTTGAGTTATTTCGGGGTTTGAAAATGTGTGTGTGTGTGTGTGTGTGTGTGTGTGTGTGTGTGTGTGTGTGTGTGTGTGTGTGTGTGTGTGTGTGTGTGTTGTGTAAACTTCAGATGCAGATGACAGGTGTTAATAGGGGCAGCAGCAGTTGTGCCACATGTCACGGGGTCTCAAACAAAATATGTCTGACTCTCTCTCTCACAGATTCCCAGTTTCCCATCGATATTTCCTCAGTGAAAAGGGACCACGACTTTTTGGACCGGGATCTGGTGGAGCCTCTGTGTCGGTAAGAACACTCACTCATACAATACAGACCTCATTCTCTCTCCAGTAAAATCACAGACTCCGCCCTCCACACACACTCACACTCTCTCCTTGTTCTGTAGTCTGACTTGTCCCAGTGGTCTGGTGTTAACCGCTAATCATTAGATGTCTGACCCCGACCCTTAATGAAGTCCCCATCCTTGTCTCCCGCGCAGACACCCAGGCTTTGATCTGGTCACCTCCCCTCCCCTCTGCCACGCTCTGATCTCCCATTCAAAGAGCAGAGACCCTCAGGGGGTGAAACGGGGGGGGGGCTGAGGATGCCAGGGAAGGAGTGAGGGGATGCCAGTATATTTTACCAGATGGCTTTGAGTGTGTGTTTTAAGTCCCTATTGCACACCTCTATGATCTTTCTGTATTACATCTCTTCTTCTCATATTCCTCTTCTCTGTGCACCCCCCCCCCCTCCACTTCTTCAATGCTCATGTAGAGGAGGGTGTGGTAATTATAGCATTAGTGATTCCTCACAGCTATATTGTGAGAGAATACACACCAGACCCACAGAGAACTGTCTCAGGAGCTGTAAAACACACTCATAATGAGCTCTCTCCTGTGGCTGCATTGCTCTTTACATTGTCTCTTTGCTCATGCTTGCAAAAATCTGTATGAGTATAAGCATCTTCAACCATCCTGCAGCAGAAATACAGGGTGTGGAGACTTATGAGAGCTCTGTCTGTATATTTTTCAACTTGGAAGTTTATTTTCAGCAGAAAAGACAGCTGATATGACAGCTTGCAGCTTCCCATTGGTATTTTTCTGGTTTATATGTAGAAGCAAGCGATCCCCTGTCCATTTGTATGAGAGGACATGGAAAGTAAATAGCGAACAAAGGAAGATTTCCAACTGTGCCATTAGAGGCTGAAATCTTTCAAATGACACAAGCCGCTAAAGTTGTTTTTAATGAGCCCATCTCGAAAGGCTTCAACGCAGACACCGCCCTCCTAACCCGCTGCTGTTCACATTCCCTGAGTTGCAGAAGGGATGAGAAAGTGGGTGGGAAGGATGGGTGCAGACTGCACCGAGAATTTTTTTTTTGTAGGGAAGTTGCCCCCAGCACACATCCACAAAGTGTGGAAGTGGAAGGGGGGTGGGGATGAGTGACAGATGAGGGGAGGAGCCGGCTGTGTTTCAGAGGGAGATGCACTCCTTGAGGGTGAGGATCAGTCCCAGAGGAGTGATGCCAGAGAAGAAAAGGCAGTGTGGGAGACGCAAAGATAGAGTCAGACATGAAGATCAAAGATCAAAAAGAAGATGCACGTCTGAGAGACTGATCAGACTCAGAAGGAAAGGGAGACAGAGGAAGTGAAGATAAGAGAGTGAAAGTGAGAGTGTTACAGTGTAGAAGGAAACAAACACACTGCAACGGACAGAACATATCTAACATACCAGACTGTGTGTTTATGTGTGTGTTGCAGACGTCTAAATACTCTGAACAAATGTGCCTCCATGAAACTGGATGTCAGCCACCCCAAGAAAAAAGTAAGACATTTATTTTTCCAATTGTAAGACATGATCTTAATGAACTCTTTCTTGTTGTTTGACTGAATATTTTTTTAAGCTGTGAGTCCACCCTGCATTTACACTGCTACAGTTGATTTGTGGAGAGTAACTGACTCTACAAACCACAAATTGATTTACGTGGACAACATTTTGATCCCAGGTGGATTTTACTGACTTACTGGTTCTTATACAGTAAACCAACAGGCTGATGGCTCTCTGATGACAGGTGTGGTTAACCATCCAATCGTCCAGAGAGATAAGCGTCTCAAAACAATGAACGATTGAAGAAGTACGCAGAAAACTTCAGTACAGAGACAAAAATACAGCAGATATCCCAAGTAGAGTAAAAAATAGTTGCATTAAATGAAACATTAGAATATTGTACATGTATTGTCTCACTGATAACATTAAGGTACAGATACATGTTCTATTTTGTCTTCTTGGTGTCAGACTTTAAAGTGTGAGGATGTAAAAACTTGTGCTTTAGAAACTGGATTAAATAATTACACCAAGAACTTCAGTACTCAAGGGCCTTGGGCTGCTTCCAGGGGAACTTTGTTGCGGTTCAGCAGTGTGATATGGATACATGATGTGTGAATTCAAAAGCGAAATGAAACCAGTTTATGATCACGGTGAATGTTTCCCCGATCAGGGTGCAGTAAAGGACACTTTAATGATGTGTCTGACAGATTCAACTAGTCAGCCAGCTCTCAGTCTTCTGTGTGAGAATAAAACCACGCCGCCATCAGTCACCGTAATAAAATTTGTTCTGATTTGAGCTCAGATGTAGTGCTGATGATGAAGAATCTGTTTGAGTTTTCATTCCATGTGACACTGTGTTTACAACTCTTGATTTATTTGTAGTGAATCCTAAATGGAGTAAAATAAACCAATCAGTCATCATGTATGATGTATGAACACAGTCTAAAGGGACTAATACCTCCGTCATCTTTCCATAGGGCGATGACTCTGATGAAGATGACCCATTGGCCATCAGTAAAAGATGGACGTTCGAGTGGAGCAGCAGACGGTGGTCTCGTCTACAAGACTTCCTGTTGGACAGCACCAATGAAAGCAGCCCAACAGGTCAGGGGGAGGGACTGCACAGCACAGTGAGCAGTGAGAGTGTGCTGACTGACCTGAGCGAGCAGGAGATCACGGAAATCTCCTCGCTGCACAGCGAGGACTCTGCCTCCGCCATGCCCGACTCTATATCTATGGCCTCCCTCTCCGCCTCCTACCAGCCACCCAGGGAACTTCCACACTACAACTCCCTGCCAATTAAGAGCAGTCGCCATGGGCAGGGAGGCCGGAGTAAAGCCAAAGAGTTTTTGCGTCGCATGGAAATGATGCGCACGTGGGGGCCGTCGACAAGGCGGAAAAGCTCAAATCGCAGGCCACCGCTGGTCATCAGTGGGCCGGTGCTACAGGGGGAAGAGCCTCAGGCACTGCAGATGCTCCAGTGTACTCCCATCAGCCAATTAGAACACAGCCCTAAACACAACCACCAGACTGATGGTGACACTTCCCCTGTCTTTCTTACCAATGATTGTAAAGACCAATCCACGGTGAGTGTGAGCCCCAGCAGTGAGACAGTAGTGGCGCCGAGTGTGAAGGAGCCTGCGTGTACGAAACCCCGCACTGCCAACAAGAGAAGCAGCATGTATCTGGAAGATATGGAGCTGCCTTCTCAGGGTAAGAGGACTGAGGGACAGAGCCAGTTTGGCAGAAACCAGTTTCACTCATATGAAAACCTCCTTGTTCACATCCCCAAAGACCATAAACCAGGCACCTTTCCAAAAGCTCTGTCCATAGAGAGCCTGGCGCCTTCCCCTGAAGACAGGAACAATGGCCTCCAGACACGGGCCCAAACGTCTCCACCTAAAAATGGTCTGGGTGAGCCTTGGTCTGGTAAACCTTTGTCCAAGCCCCCCTGTCCTGGAGCTCCTCGGGGCAGCAGGGTGAGTGTTTACGACAACGTACCAGGCTCCCACCTTTACGCCAGCACGGGAGACCTGCTGGACTTGGAGAAAGAAGACAATCTGTTCCCTCACCTGGACGACATCATCCAGCATGTCAGCGGATTGCAGCAAATAGTGGACCACTGGAGCCGCAGTGTGCTGCCTGAGGGTGAGACAGGGGAGGGGGAGGAGGAAGGGGAGGGCAGGACCACCCCCAGTGAAGGCGAGAGAGACGGCGTCTCCTTGAATGACACTGATTCAACAGGGACCAGTCGGGAGAGGCGGGACTCTGGAGTTGGAGCCTCACTGACAAGACCACGGTGAGTAGCTGTTCGGGCAATTAAAAGATCATTTGGGTTGGTTCCATCTTGGATCTTGTTTTTGTAGAGATGGATCTTATTTTTATTGGTTATGATAGCACTGTGCTCACCAAAGTAATTACTGAGATCTTGGAATGCGCCAGCATTGCTGCAGTGAGTCTGACAAGGAAAGAAACAAGCTGTCAGACAATCAGACAGGTTGTAAACAAGCTAACGGTTTAGCTTGATCACTGAAACCACTGCAAAAAAAAAAAAAACTGCAGCAATCATCATGTTAGACTGCAATGCTCTAAATCCAATGAATGACTCTGTGTCTCTCATTCTTTACTGGTTTCTTCCCATCTTAGTCTACGATGGCCCAGTTTCAGAACCTCCGATCATCTCAACCAGCCGGCATCTTCACTGCAGATCAGCAGCCAATCAGCGGGCCAGCTCAGCCTGCTGCAGAAGTTCTCTTTGCTCCGCCTCACCGCCATCATGGAGAAATACTCGATGTCTAATAAACATGGCTGGACATGGTGCGTATACGCACTGCCACGTAAAAGTTCACACGTCTTCGTCCATGTGTTTCTCAGCACGTGTGTCACAGTTTTTGTGATTTTTACTGCTTCCTCTAAATTCTCTTTGTCAGAGCTGAAACAGCAGGCCTATATGCACAATCAACACCTCCACACATGTTTTAAGAACCTCCTATTACACTGATACTTGCTGTTACGATGGGTTCTTGCATGATTAGGTCATGAAAGGCGCCAGTGTTCAGAAACTGGCTTCATATTCTCAGCCCCACATCACATGCCAACAGTTGCCATGACCCGCAAACACAAGTACATCCTTGTGTTGTTAACGATCAGTCCTGTTTATTTTTATTATGCCCAGCAGGGAAATTCTGTTGACCAGCATCTACATGAAGAGAAAGATAATGAAAGCATAGGCCACTCTTCCTCCCACACACTTCCCTAATTGTTTTCTGTCTGTCGCTCTCAGGTCTGTGCCCAAGTTTATGAAGCGCATGAAGGTGCCAGACTACAAAGAGAAGAGTGTGTTTGGTGTTCCCCTCATCATTCATGTCCAGCGCTGTGGTTTTCCGCTCCCTCTGTGTTTACAGCAAGCCCTCAGCCACCTCAGAACACACTGTCTGGACCAGGTTAGAGAGTACATTTCTTCTCACTATAGCGCTAAATGTTGGTCATTTACATTTCAAATATGAGGCAGCTGACACAAAGCAAATAAGTTTCCTGTTTCCTTTCCTTTGTCTGACTCTTCTTTCCTTCCCGTCTCAGGTGGGATTGTTCCGCAAGTCCGGTGTGAAGTCTCGTATTCAGGCTTTGAGGCAGCAGTGTGAGCTGTCGCCTGACTCCGTGACTTACGAGGACCAGTCAGCTTATGATGTGGCTGATATGGTCAAACAGTTCTTCAGGGACTTGCCAGAGCCTCTGCTAACAAGCAAGCTGGGGGAAACCTTCCTGCATATTTACCAGTGTAAGTCGCCTCAGAGCAAAGACTGCTGTAGCATGCTGTATCTCTCATGTCTCCTAACAGTAATTATATATACTTTTTTTCCTTATATGATGTAATTCTGGACACCATTTGTCAAATCTGACAGAAAGAGCATTTAATATGAGACGTAAATTTGATATGCATGATTTATTGTAAACACAAATGAATTCAAACCTACATGACAGACTGGATCTTGGTAGCTGTGACCTCTTCTTTGATCCATCCGTTCTGTCTTCAGATGTCCCAAAGGAACAGAGGTTGCAGGCGGTCAGAGCGGCCATTTTGTTGATGCCAGATGAAAACAGGGAGGTTCTGCAGACGTTGCTCTACTTCCTGCGCGATGTCACTTCCTTGGTGGAGGAGAACCAGATGACTCCGATGAACCTGGCTGTTTGTCTGGGACCTTCGCTTTTCCACCTCAGCATACTGAAGAACGAGACGCTGTCACCAAGGTGTGCACATGAAGTGACAATGCTTTCGTGTGTTGTTATTCCTGTCCTGCAAGAATATCATTAATAAACAATATATATCAAGGACCCCTTGGACAAGAGACAAACAGAACAGGGACCCTCACATGTAATCATTTTTTAAAAATATGTCACATTTTAAGCCTGGCTTATAATAACTTTTATATTAACTTTATTCAACTTTTATTTCACCTTATTAACCTATTTATATACTGGGTTATTAGCCTGTTTGTGTTTATGAATGATAAAAAGTGCATGCATACTTAATTTTGGTTAAGAGTTGTGCGTCTTTGGACATGTCCACTGATTCATCCAAATGGAGTGCAAATGCCTCCACTGTGTGTAGTTTTTCAATTATCTGCACCCTCACATTCACCATTATTATGAAAATTGTCAATTATTATGACAAAAATTGGGGGACCTCCTGCAGTACCTCTGTGGACCCCCTAGGGGTCATGGACCCCTGGTTGAAGACCCCTGATATACATGATTCATTTGGGGAAGATAGCTTCTGTCGTGTCATGCAACATTAGATCCTGATTCTGTGATTTTAGATTCAGTTTAAATTCAATTTAGCACGACATTATTTCATCACATCTTTTGTTTTTTACATTCTTATATATTCATTACGATGTAAATAAAGATGAATGGTCATCAGGCTAAAAGAAAACAGCTCTGCAGAAGAGTTTTCTTTGACCTGCTTCTCTGCACCACCAACCCTGTAGTTTTTTTTGTCATTATGTTGTCTTATACTTGTTTTATCCGTGGTTATTACTCACAGTGGTGACCAGTGGTAGTTAAACCAAGGCTCTCTCATGTTATTGTGATGTAATGTTGGTTGCTGTATATATCGGTTAGCTTGCACTTCTTTACATATGGGGACCCCTGATGATAGAAATAGCCTTTACCTCAACAAGTGCATCGTTCTGTCCCTCTGTGTAAAGGCTCACATGATTTATGTTCTGCATATTCTGTAAAATTTTTGCTCCTCAAGGTCAATCCAGAGGAAGTATACCACGGGCCGCCCCGATCAGAAGGACCTGAATGAGAACCTGGCTGCCACCCAGGGTCTGTCCCACATGATCACCGAGTGCCAGCGTCTCTTTCAGGTCAGGATTAACTGCAGCATTTGATTTCTTATGCAGCATATCATCTAAATATGACGGCTGCTGCTTTTAGAGGTATAAAAGATGATGATGGTGGATGATAAATGACAGAAGTTGTTTCATTCATTGTGCTGACTGAGAAATAACGGATGACCACGTCTTTATATATGAAATTAACAGACGAAAATAACCGACCGAATATGCAGCAGAGTGATGTTTCCCCTGCTGAGTTGTTATTATCCGAGGCCACAGTATAATTGTGTGTAATGAGCTCATTTCTAAAACTGTATATCATCATTACCTTGAGGCTGTCAGTGCGTACAGTATATACTGCTGCTGTCAGTGAAAACAGGTGGTCTGAAGAGTTTTCATAAGAGGAAGAACTGTTGAATCTTCTTCAGCCACAGAGGAGAGTGTAATTCTTCCAGAACATGAATGTGGCCAGTGTTGGACTTCAGTAGGATGATGATATTTGGAAGGCAGACGACACGTAATATTAAAATGTTCTCCATTTGATGATATTTTCAATATTTACACTGGCCTGATCTGATTTTGTGACGACGATGTGATTTGACTCACTTCCTCTGCTCGTCCCCAGATCCCAGAGGAAATGGTGACCCAGTCTCGCAACTCCTACATGGAGGCTGAGTTGATGGTGCCCCCACTGGACGAGCTGTGCAAGGCTCACGAGGAGGAAGTGGACGAGGACGAAGAAGAAGTGGACGAGGAAGGATCCTACCATGCACATCTAGAAAGGCTGGTCCAGAACCTGCTGGAAGAGGCCAAAGATAAGAGCAAAGGCTGGGTGTCTCGCTCAACTACTGACCATACAGAACTGGCATTTAAAAAGGTATGTAGTCACTGGATTTATTGAATATCAAGGGGTTTGAGAGGGGCAGGTAATTAAGAAGGGAAAACATCTTTAGCATCTTTATAAACATATAGGAACTAAATTATCATACTAGTTATACTGTTAAGAGAGCCAAAAACAAGAAAATGAAAGGAAAATTCAGTTTGTATACACATCTCTGTGCATGGAGACCCACGTACAGAAATTCTACATGATCAGATAAAGTATAAAGCTCTTCTGTTATGATGTGTTTGTTGTGTCTAAGGTGGGAGATGGTAACCCTCTAAGGCGGTGGCGAGTGTGCGTCGAGGTGTCGGCAACTCCCAGTGAGGTGCTGCATCGGCTGCTGAGAGAGCGCCCCCTGTGGCAGACTGAGCTACAGCAGGAGAAGGTTCTGGAGACACTGGATAAACAGACGGACGTGTACCAGTACTCCTGCCGAAACATGGCACCTCAACCCAGCTGCGACTACGTGGTACTAAGGTTAGGATCGATGGTTTTAAATATGTGCACGCTTTGTGAAGCTATCGCTCACATTTCCACATTTAAACTTCTCTTCTTTGTCTCGCCCCCTCAGATCATGGCGCACAGACCCGTGTAAAGGCTCCTGCACGCTGGTGTGCGTCTCCGTCGAACATGATGACAGCCCACGCATGGGAGCAGTGAGAGGGGTGGTGCTGGAGTCACATTACCTCCTCGAGCCCTGTGGGACTGGGAGGACCAGGCTCACGCACATCTCCAGAGTGGACCTCAGGTGTGTGAGCAGACTTCAAGTGTTCTCACAGTTAAAGCTTTGATCAACAGTGCGATCATTAATGTGTGTTGTTTGCTCCTCTTGTTCCAGGGGAAGGTCTCCAGAATGGTACAACAAGGCTTTTGGTCACCTGTGTGTTAATGAAGCCCAGATGATCCGCTCCTCTTTTTTTCACTCGCTGGATCAGACTAGCACTGAGGCCAAGATCTGAACCCCAGACATCAAGCCTTATCTTGGGGCACACTTCCAGAGCAGCTGGGCCTGAGAAGCAGTGACCCAGGACGCGAATCATCCAGGCAGTGGACTTTGGTGTCTTTTCAGGCTGCTGAGCCATACTGAGCTCGACTGTACCATACTGTTCTGGGTTATAGTCATTCATTCACATACAGAGAAGGGAAGGAAGACTGTTATTTACTACTACTACTACTTATTTATCTCATAAATTATGATTTTCCAGGCATGATTTTCTTTGAGTAGCCATTGATGTTTCATATAATTGGCTCATAACAATGTGCATTATGGGAAGAATGAGGTTGCGTAAACAAATAGTATTTTCAGTATTTATTGCTCTTGATTCTTCCAAATCCTCATCTATTATTCCAGTACCTTTCAAAGAACGATGGCAGCCAGCACCAGCAGGTGTGACATGAGACTGTTGCCATAGTGTTTTGGTTAATGTTTAATCTGCAACACAAACATGTGATATCACTTTCTTAATTATTGTAATGGAGTATCTACCAAAGGCGTGCACATAACTGGACCTGATATTGTGGTGTGTACGAACAAAAATGGCATAAAAGTTAAAGTAGAATATAGAATATAGAATATAGAATTATATTTGTATTGATGAATTTGGGAAATCTATTTTAACCCCATCTCTTCAAATTTCACATTTTACACCTGCCAGTGGAATATACAAGATTTATTTGATTGAAACAATTTTTAAAAAGACCTGAAAAGGCGGGGACACATCCATCCATCCATTATCTGTAACCGCTTATCCTCATCGGGGTCGCAGGGGGCTGGAGCCTATCACAGCTGACTTAGGGTGAGAGGCGACTCTCCAACTTTTTTACCCTTCTTACAAAAGCACTTAACCTACACTTCTGCTATAAGTTAAGATGCTCCCTGTCCTCAGGAATGACCAGGACCAGTACAGTATGGGTACACGTCAGAGTTTCATTGTGAAAAGCGCACTAGTTGAGGAGAGCACACAAGGAATCTGGATCACAGAAAGGAGAAAACACTCATCGGGTCCATAAATGTTCTTTAACCCTGTTATGGATACATTGTGTTGGATATCACTGTTCATTTAATTCTCTGTCACTATTTTTAATGTTAATCTTATCTAAATGTTATTTTAACGTTATTATTGTCATTATATCGCTGTATATGTTATCACTTTGCTTTTTTGTTTGTTTTGTTTTTTGCTGTCATGTTATACAATGTCTAAGACATGTGACCATTTCACTGCTTCTGGGAAGCATGTTTGAAATTGTGTGTGCGTGCGTGTGTGTGTGTGTGTGTGTGTGTGTGTGTGTGTGTGTGTGTGTGTGTGTGTGTGCATGAATGTGCCCATGTATCTGCATTTTACATATGCCTACGGCCTGTATTGTAAATATATACTGTATGACGCTTTCTGTGCCAGCAGATCAAACATCATAGCTTTTGAGGGACTTCCTATCATATTGATATGCTGAAATGTGAACTTTTCACACGCCATCCTACTAAAGCAATAGCAGACTAGAAGCTCGCTCTGCCATGGCACCGCCTTGGCTTTTTTGTTGTTTCGGCTGTAGGCAGCGTTGCTATGGTGTTGCTATGATACAATATCTCTACAGTGCCACCAAACTCCTGCGTGGTTGCTGTTTTTTTCTGGAGAGTAGTGTGGCATGTGTGCGTATGTGTGTGTAAATATGTGTGTATGAGAGAGACTAAAAGACAAAAGTGTGAGTGAGTGACTCTGACGTGAGCCCTCAGCTGTGTGGGTGGGTGGAGGCTCCAAACCTAGCTGAGTAGCTGAGACCAGGTCTGCTTGGTTATTTCTGACAAAGTGTCAGAGAACAGAACTGTTGTTTCTAAACAAGAGAATAAAAAATCTGAGAAATCAACAAAGATGTTGTGTTCTGTTTGAAAAGGCATGAGAGTCACAGTGAATCCATGTACGTCACACATAATCCCTTTGTTATGTCCCCTTGTGTCCATTGAGTGGTGCTGTTGGCCTGCTGGAGTCTGAAGGTCATGAATGAATCTGGAAAGTGTGCCATGGAAAATGTTTTCAGTTAACTGAATGAATGAAGAGTCATCAAAGCATCAGGGGGTTCTCCCTAAGGACACTTTCACTGTGTCCTTTCAAAGAGATGGATGTTAGGAAACTAAACCTCCACAGTTCGGATCAATACTCAATCACATTTACCTACTTAGCTATGTTAGGTGGGGACTGTCGCAGAGGACGATGAAGGTGTCTGAATAGGGACGCTGCTCTCCCCCGGCCTCAGAGTCTGTTAGTTTTGTAACAAAGCAGGAATGAGTGAAACATTGCTTCATTGACTTCTACCTCATTTAACATGTCAGTGATTTTATCTAGAAAGTAGGGCACACTGTTACAGCTCCTGAATGTCAATGATCCCCTGCACTGTGGGTGTATTTTAGCTCCACTACTCCATGGGGTCTGACAAATGAGGAACATCAGGTTGTAAATTACACTATGAAGAAAAGGATTACTGATAAGGTAAATCAAGCATTATTCTACCAGCTCAATCAACTTCATTAATGTGGGTAGATCTTTTAGAGCCACATGGGTGTAAATGTTCTAATTATTATTTATGACAAAAGAATAAAGAAGTGTCATTTCACATGCAGGCTAGAGCCAGTGATAGTTCTTAACTGCAGAGGGATTTAAAACAGCATCAGTGTGACCCTGTAAGAGGATTTGAGAGTGACCTCCTCTGGAAAACACAAGAAGTGCATGTCCAGCTCCTCCACCTGTTCAAGACATCTTCACATCCCCGGTGCTATTGTTGACTTTTTATCTGTATGTTCAAATGTTTTTTTTGTATATATACCAAGTATGTTAATGGCTAGAGAAGGAATCTAAGCACTATGTTGATGGGATTCTGAGCCGTAGAAGAAATGAAACTATCGTGGAACATGAAAAAAAGTTAATGGATTTTGTATCTCCTTTTATTATTCTTTGTCTTTGTCGATTTGGGTGATAATCATGCTCTGCATGGGAACTACAATTCCCATAATTTGGGGGCTTTAAGGATGTAAACAGAAAGCCTAGTTAATGTTGACAGAGTCACTTAGTTAGCTGTGGTCTACAATTCGAGTCCCATTTTCTAGACTACATTTGTTGCTGGCACCATTAAAAGTATGAATTATCAATGTTTGCATGGAAGAAAACGTGATGATCCGTTCTGAGGAGCTAAACCTAACCATACTTTAAATAGTTTAATATTTAAAAGTATTTAATATATGATTTCTGAGTGCAGAAAAAGGCCTATGTATTATACACTAGAGTATTCTTTTAGAAAATATACTCAAGTATACTTGAGAAAAAAAAACCCACTAGATGCCTCTAAATCCTACACACTGCACCTTTAAACCTTTAAATAGTTGATGAAATCTTCTTGAGATGTTCTCTGCTCCATCACAGAAAATCATATTACGTAGAAGTGTTAGCTAATCTCAGTTATGTAACAGGCCAAAATAACAGGATCTGAAATGATCTCTTATCGACAATCATTAAACAGACAAACATCATTGATACTGAAACTGTGAAACTAGCTCATTTTTGTGGTGATGGACTTTTAAGCTTGTTACTCTTTATTTGCATCACGTCCACAACATGGAAGCTGAGCGGGGACAGAGAGAGACAGGGGCGAGCAGATGTGTCTCCTCTGAGACTGGTTAATCCACTGTCTTCCTCCAGACAATCGTGAAAAGGTCATTAATGAATAAATTATCCAATGAATTAATCATTGATGAGACTACGCTGGCGGTTGTGTGTACAGTATCCTTGAGCATGTGCCCTGGTATTGGCATAAAATAACCAAAACTATGAACAAGAAATGAGTGGAGTGTGTGTTCAACAGTCCAAAAAAAGAAATCTGTCACTTCCTCTCAGTACATAAGGTTGATGGTTCTAGTCGTTAAATCGAGCAAACATGCTGCAGAGACTGCATCAGATAAAATCTCAGTCCACATTTCCTGCCTTCATATCCATACAGATGTGGAATATATTAACCACTGAGATTTCAGTAAGTCCCTGAACACATTCGTTAATTTAATGGCAAACAAGTTGAGCATGATCATGAAAAATTAATTATAAAAGTGTCACGTCATGGAGTTCCCATTTTGATTAATCAGTAGAGAAACCTTCAGATCATGAACAATTCAAGATTTTCACATTAAAATCACATATCATATTTGAGTTCTATAGAAAGTCAAGGCAAAGCTTTACTGATCATCTGTGCATACTGTATACACTACTGCAGATATGCAGTGTGTCATGCGTGTGTCCACATTGAGAATAAACTGATTAGCAACAGCATGTGATGGAACTGTTTTTTTGTTTCACTGCAGAAAGAGCAGACGTTTTGATTCAACTAATAACATCCACTCCTTTAAGGTATGCCAGCGAGCCATGATACAATATGAGGACGCTGGAACAGGAGCAGCTAATAGAAATCCAGTCATTATTCATGTGACATCCGTTTCTGACAACTCAATATGCCGTGAGGAAAGGTCTATTGGATGTTCTAACAAAATTGGAAAAAAAATAGGAGTGCTCAAGAACAGAGTTAGCCCAGTTTATGCATTTCATTTGTTCCTATTGTACGAGACACAGAGCAAAACATCCTGATTTTCTGTCAAATAATTACATAGCGATCTTTGTAAAAAACCCTGAAGGTCACTTTTTAACCATGTCGTTCTGAAGGTTTTTCCAGATTCATCTAACTGGAAGAAAAATGATTTTGTCAGCTGTTTTGATAAATGGTAGCTGTCCTCTCTCTATCTCTCTATTTATCTATCTATCTAAAATTGAATTGAACTCAAGTGTTTCTATCAAAAACGAGAGTGATGGACCAAAAAGCCGAACAATGAACTGAAATTTGCTATAAAACCAAAAGGACGCTGCAGATTCTAGGATCATTCTCTGCATTATGGATTATAGCTGCTTTAAGTTTGTGTCCAAATATGACACTTGTTTTATTCATAAAACACACACATGCAGATGCTGATGCACCTGACTGGATATGACCTTCACTAGGGTTCACCTTTCACCTTTGGCTTTGCACAGTGTGCACATGCCCACAGTGTGCTGAGTTTTAATTTACTGTAAGGTTGCATCTTCACAAAGTAAGTTCTGTGCATGTTGTTTATTTGGTTGGATTTTTTAAGAATTTTCAGAACCTGAGTAGAATTTTCAATAAAGTTCTGTGGGTTTGATACTTGGCCACATAATTCACACATCAGGGCGTTGAGGGTTGAGACTGAGCCGTGCCGGATCATTGTCATGTACTATACTGTCCATAAAATGCTGCTAACAAGCAGATGACATTGTTCACAGTTCCCTGGTGTACAGATTTTCCAGAGCTGGCCTTGCTAACGTAATAGCCTTGAGGGCCACACATACTAAGCTTTTCTATCAAACTGAAGTGCCTGTTACATCTCAGCTGGGTTATTTGTGGCCATTACCACAGTTCTGGAGCCCTGTGTTCCAGCCCAGTCAAAGAGCTGAGTCCTTGATCCCGGGTCGTGACCCCTGTCAAAAAACATGGATCCTTCATCCCTGCTGACAGCTTTCCAGATCGAAGGAAGTGTTAACACAAACCAACGCCTCTCCACATTTCGATAATGAAACTGAGGAAGTGTGACACAGCTAACACACAAGAATATGTTTCATAAATATTTGCCATTGGAACATTTAGTTCTTGTTCTTTTTTAAAAGACAATTCATCTCTGAAATCTTTCTTCGACTCTGACAAAGAGGCTTGTTTAAACCTTCAGTGCACACTTCTGGGTTCGTCCACAGGGATTTTGAAAGGGATTCATAAGAGCAAATATGGTCTAATCTTCTTAACCCATAGAGGAGCATGTAATCCTTAAAGCACGACAATGACCAGTATTGAGGTTATGAGATTTTAGCAGGATGACTTTTTTTTTCCTCTCATGCGCTCTTTCCTTCAGACTGATACACGGCATGCTTTTTATCTTTAAAACTTTAATAAGCTACTTTGTGGTATCCTTTAAGGATTGTCCTTTGTAATTCCACCAGTATTCGAGTCACTGATTGAATGTGAGGGAATATGACCTGCTTGTTGAAAGTATTTTGTCCCAAGATTGCAAGAGAAGAGGAGCCAATAAGGAAATCTAATGCACTGCGATGCTGAATGTGAACTTGAGGTTTTCAGTCTAATTTTCAGCGAGAAATTGAAAGAAAATGCCAGCAGGGAGACATTTGTACTTTGTTTTTAATTTACTATATATCGTGTTTCAAAGGTTTTACAAGTGATTTCTACACAATGAATTTCTTTCTTTCTTTTTTTGTTTGTTTTTGCCTTACTTTAATACACAGACAGTAACGTTCAGAACATTCTCAAACAAATGAAACTGCACTGCACTATAACTTTTAACTTATAACTATTTTGTATTGTACAACAAGGAAAGACAATGAAAAATAAGATGGCAGAACATAGATAGATAGATAGATAGATAGATAGATAGATAGATAGATAGATAGATAGATAGATAGATACATTTGCATAGAAATTAAATATATAACTGTGTTAAGAAGTTAACCTGTGCTAACATCTATACAAATAGAAAACTATATAAAAAGTAGAAGGTAAAAGTAGAAATAGAAATGTTTTATAAAAATATGAAATAGAACTACAAACAGAGATAAAGGACTGTGTGCAATATGACAAAGGAAATGATTCTAAATTATTATCTTGATTAGATTCATCATAACAATCTGATAATTACGTGTGTGTACTCAGAGAGAAATGATTCAGATACTGATAAAGAGAACAACAACAGAGACAAGCATTTGATTGAATTGTCTAATTCAGCTCACAGCTAGCGAGCTTTAGAGTGTTATTCAAATGTTTCTTCTCAGTAAATGTTGGTGGTAACATTTGATCTGCTCACTGAAGTTATATAAAATGGATTAACTGATGAATTGCATGTAGAGACAGCAAGATGCTGCGTTGTGTCAGCTCTGTAATCAGTTTCTTTCCATTTCCCATCTCTATCACTCTCTCTCTTTTCCACACATACACACAGGAGTGCACACACACACACACACACACACACACACACACACACACACACACACACACACACACACACACACACACACACCTTAATGATGACTCACATATGTCTGCGAAAACAGGAAGTTATTACCTGTGTTTGTGTCACTGTCTGAGGTCAGCCCGTTATATATCAGCAAGTCTGCTTTTCACTTGTCCCTAATGGCCGATCGTGAAGCAGAACAGGCAGAGAAAAATCTTAAATTTAAACCTTTATTCGACTGTTTTCACACCTAAAGGCTGTGGCGTCATTTTAATTCAGGTCTTAACTGAATTATCATTTCACTGACAGCAGCAGAGAGTAGAAAGCAAATCTAACCACAACCACTACACAGAAAATAAACAGCATTTTCTCCAATATCCAGTGATCAAACCCTTTCTGACAGACCTCTGCTGCTCTCTCTCTGCCTGATCCTCACTGAAGCTCTAACACTCTGATCATCAGCCCACACAAGACACTACCTCCGCACATCTCTACAAAGATACACCGGAACAGAGGTAAATGACTGCCTGCCCACAAGTGCGGTACCTCTGCTTGGAGGGGGGGATGAGGTGGAGGAGAGATGAGAGAGAGGGGAGGTGAGAGAGAGAGGGGAGGTGAGAGAAGAAGAACAATGTTTGTGCGTTTTCACCCAATCACCAACCAGATCCCGGTTAAGACCTCTCTTTCTGCTTTAGGAGTCTTTTGTGGAATCATGACAAAGCTGCAGAAGCAAGCCTTTGTCTGAAAACAAAGAGGAGTGTGTTTGTGTGTGAGAGAGAGCCTGCCATTGTGGTTGTGTGTGTGTGTGTGTGTGTGTGAACCCAAGTGTGTGCACATGCGAGAAAAAGATAGCATGTGTTAGTTTGTGAAATTACTTCTCTGACGGTGAGAGTGTAAGTGTGTAACAGATGCAGGCGTTGTATGCATTTGACAGTGTGTGTGTGTGTGTCTGTGATTGTCTCCTTCATTTCCTTTGCGCTAAGATTGGGTCAAGGAAAAAAAAAAGGCCTCTGCTCATCTGTAAAATTTTCTAATGATTTCACGTGCGCACATGCACGTGTGCCAAATGAGAAACACGCATACACACACATACACACACACACCCACACACACAGAACCAGAATATGTCACTCCCACCTTATCCCCTCTGTTAGCATCACTGTCTATATGAAAACACACACACACACACACATGAACAGACATGCACAGACAGAGAGACGCAGAGACAAATCAGCTTCTATAGCTGCTAATGGAAATCCCACCCAGCAGATGTGCCCTGTTGGAAGAATACATGGAGTGTAAAACAATCTAATGTATGCAGGTAGTGAACCAGCAGCCACCGGAGGATAATGAAGGTGTGTGAGTGGGTGACCGGCTGGACCTGTGAGCTGGTGCTCAGTGAGACTTCTCTCAGAGAGAGAATAGCATCAAAAAAAAAAAATTTTTTAAGAAAAACATCCAGGACACTGTAGCATCATCCAGACTGAACAGAGATCCTCAAATATGCAGCCAGAGGTGGAAGAATATTCAGAACCTTTACTGAAGTAAAAGAACTAATACTACACTGTGAACATACTCAGCTACAGGTAAAAGTCCTGCATTTAAAATCTTACTTAAAGGTGCGGTGTGTAAGATTTGTTTTTTGTTTTCATTAGTGTCTAATCACCTGAAAATAAGAATCATTTGGTTTTGTTACCTCACAGTGATCTATTTAAATCTACACACTCCTCTTCCACAGAGTCTGCCATGTTGAGCTGCCATAGTTTCTCCTTCACGCTTGAAAGGAATGGGTGATACAAGGGGTTGCAATCAGCAACTACACTGCCACATGCCTAAAAGTTTAAAAAGGACCACGTCAGTGTTTTACTATTATATATGATGTTTTTGGATGAATATTACTGCTGCATTACTGTGTATGTATGCTGCAGATGTTTAAGGTTGAGCAAATTTGAACTTTTATATGCTGCTGAGTAGTTAAATCTGCAGCAAACATCGTGTTCTGTCAGAGAATATGTCTGCTCTGCCATGCAGTCTCTGCCATGAGAACCAAGTATCTCTAAAAAGTCAACTTTTCATGGGCTCAGAAAAACAGCCCTGTTTTCATCTTGTTTTCTTCTGTGACAAATCATTTTTCAGCTAATCCAAGGCTAGCAGAATTTTGGAACACTTAATCCATCAGTTTGTCACCAAGTTTGGAGACACATGCTTTAACAAAAGCTGTCAGGCAAGTCTAGTGGGGTAAATACAGTGTTTGTTTATGTGTACAAAGCTGTATAAAATAGAATTACTTGAGTATGTGTACCTCAAATTCATACTTAAGTACAGTGCTTGAGTAAATGTACTTTACATTCAACCACATACAGCACTCATTTGCATACTGTATGTGCATGGAGACACACTAGTTTTCACCCTGAAGGCTTGTTTGCTGAAACTGCCCTCCTTTTCCCATGCCATGCAGTTATACAGCATAATTTTAGGGTAATATATTCTACTTTTAGGCCTGTAGGAAATAGGGGTGATGCTTTGTGAAACAGAAAACACGCGGCTGGATAAAGATGAGTGGTGTTGAGGTGAGAAGGTGTGTGTGCCAAAAGTGCAAAACGACTGCAGGAGGGAGGCGAGGACGGCGGAGAAAGAGGAGGGGAAGTGAGAAAAATCATACGAGAAGAGACGAGTGTCAGGAGAGCAATCATGTGATGCCTAATGAGGAAACAAAGGTACCTGAGTTAAACAAGGGACAGCGATAAGTGGAGCAGATGGATGGCTTCTGAATATATAAAGAGCCTCCGTCTGTAAGCTGGACTCCCTAAAGTGCATGAACTCATTCCCCTGAACTGCAACCACAACATGCACACTAGCTTTTATTGCCATAGAGTTCAAGTCTTCTTCAGTGTTCCACATTTAAATATCCAGAGTTATTAAATATTAAAAACACAAGACAAAACAAATAAAAAAAAGCCCCAAACACTCAGTTGTGTGGGTGCTGCTGTGCTCTGTATGAACCCATGCATGGATGGCTCCATGTTATTCTGCTTCAGCGCCCTATTAGAAAACCCCAAAGTGCGCATGCGTGGCTAGAGCGCGCTGCCGCAGACAGGGGGCGTCAACATGGCGTTCTCTTCTCGACGACCGCACTGACTGCAACCTGCCAATGAGAGAGAGAGACGGAGGGAGAGAGAGAGAGAGAGAGAGAGAGAGAGTGAAGCGTAGGCTACCATTCTGTCAGCCCTCCATCCTTTTCGCCAGCCTTATGAATCCCTACACATTTTCAGGAGGATAGGGTGAATTCAGAGGATTCTTCAAGCACCGCGCTCCGTGTTTTTTTCTCCTGCGCAGTGGATGGTTTTTGTGCGGCAGCAGACGCAGCTTGTAGAGCAGGTGTGAGAGACAGCGGCGACCGCTCCTCTCCTCCCTGTTTCCAAGGGGAAATGTCGAGCGAGAAGCCGGTTTCAGCACCACCGGGCTCTGCTTCTTCGCTCGCGGACACAGACCGAGACTCCCACCCTCCGCCGCCGCCGCCGCCGCCGCCGGGCTCCTCCGTGCAGCAACCGCAGCAACCGCAGCAGCAGCAGCAGGTCGCCGCGGGCGCTGGCTCCGGCGCCACCACCGGGGAAAGGATGGTGTCTGCAGCCGGCTCTATGGTCCTCCCGGCCGGGGTGATCAACCCCGCTGTCCCGATCAGGAATATCCAGATGAAATTCGCCGTGTTGGTGGGCCTGATCCAGGTCGGGGAGGTTAGCAACAGGGACATCGTGGAGACGGTGCTGAACCTGGTGAGTGGCAGCGGGACCAAACAGTGTCAGAAAACACAGCAGAAGGCAGCCATAGAACACAGTAGAAGCCGCTATGTTTTATTTACGATGCCTCACTCCCATGGTTGTGTGGCTTTCAGAGGATGATGTCATTTGTTTGTTCGGAGAATGGATGTGGGGTTATTCTTTCTGCAGATAAAAAGGAGCACACGGGAGGCTGTGTGATGGGGAATAAATGAGCTGAAGTTGTATTCTTGTAAAGCCGAGAGGAGCTGAATGAAGCATGTGACCCGGCCGAGGCACGGAGGGTAGAACCACCAGCCATTGTTGACTAAATGACCCGTTTGCGGTGCGATGAGGAAAAAAGACATTTCCAGTGTAAGTGTTGTGGTTAAGAGGGGCACAGTGTGCGCAGCTATTCCCCTGACCCCGATATGTACCCTGGAGTGATGCATAGGCAGCTTGTAGCTACCGAACGAGCGAATGGTTCCCCAATGTTGCGCACAACACCGAGACCTCCGAACGGGATGAAATTCGGTTTCCTAAAGAGCGAAATCACGCAGGTATGCACATCTGTCGAGCACATGAGTCCAGCACAGACAAAGGCCCACTAGCATTATGCTATCCGTCGACATATGTGTGTGTGTGCATGAGATGAGGATGGCTCAAAATTATGCATAGGCCTATTGTTGGAGGCAGGGCCCTGCATCCTGTGCGCAAAGGAGTGATGTATGGAGGAGCCGCGGAGCGCTTTATGCTGCTGAGCTGCAAACAGCGATTATTTTATTTATGGATCAGATATATGTTGTTGCCTCCTCCTCCTCCTCCCCCTCTCCCACCACCCCCACATCCCCAATGATCCCCTTCTTCCATCTCCACCACTCCATCCATCCGAGGTTGTGTCGGTGATGCTGATGCTGGTGCTGGTGCTGGGCCTACCCTCCACATCAGAGGATTTAATCCAGCTTTGGGGGGTGGGGGGGTGTGTGTGACATGACTGGTGTTTCCCGTTACGAAACAGATGAGCAGAAATGAACAGCAGACGTGGGTCTGGGAGACTAATGCGTTAGGAGGATATAGGACGTGTGTGTGTTGGATGCTGCCAGGCTGTTTTCCCTCCTCCATGCATCAGGCGATGGCGTGTGCTGCATGATATTACATATCTGCCTTGGAAAAAGAGGGGAGCTCTGCTCATTATTCATTCTCTTCTGAGGAAGAAGTAGAATAATGTAGACATAATTTATAACCTGATTTCAGTGCAGTGCTTTTCTGGAGGTTGACTATTTCAGGGTTTCATGTAGCCAGTGGCCTATTTACTCACTGGATGCTTGGAGCAGGACAGCCTACAGCTGGGCTAAACCATTTTCCTCTCAGTCAGTCAGACTGGTGAGCCGTCCGGATTCAGGTCGCTTCTTCATCTCCTCAATCGATTATTGGTACTACACGGAAGAGCTAGCTCACACCGACCTTGTCTCCTTTCCTAATAACCCACCCACCCTCCCCCCTTCTCCTTCCCCTGGCTGCACAAGGCTGATAACTATCCGTCCTGTTCCTCAGCCTCCTCTTTCACTCTGGAGGGGCTGAGAGGAGTGATGCTGCCTGCAAAGACTGGCCTGGCAGGGCAACGCCATGCATTTAAAAGCAGGTGGAGAGGAGGAGGAGGAGGAGGAGAGGGGGTTGAGGGAGGGTGGGGGAGGAGAAGAGAGAGAGTGGAGGAGGAGGAGGAGGAGGTGGTAGGATGCTGCAGTGGCTATGTGCTCAGAAATCACCAGCTGATGCAGCGGAAGAGGAGAGGACTCTGGATTGGTCCACATCACGTCAGTGAAAGCTCATCAGAGCATTCAACTGAAATCTCTGCTTTGCATAAATACCTGCATTTAGGCTCTACTCCTTTATATGTGAATGTTGGTCTGATGCATTAACACACAAAGGCCTGACACCCTGACAAATTACAGCAGTATGTGTTAGCCATACAAAGCTTAACTTGCTAAATCCTGAATTGAACAATCAGTTCTGGTTGTTGCTGCCAATAGCTAAGCCTGTTAGGGAATTCTGTTGCCCAGCTCCTTAATTAAAAGAGTTGAAACAAAGAGATGTGGAAGCAGGAACCTCAGTGGTCATGCTGCTGGTACAATGAGTCCACTGTGACCAAAAAGCTGATCCATTATTCCAGTCAATGCTGGGAGACCACAGCAGCCACATTCTCCTCCGTCCACCGTGGCTGTATTGATCAGATCCCACTGCGGCTCGGGTGAACAGATGGCTTGTCTGCTGGATCAGATATGCTCCCCCGTTCTATACGGTGCGATGCTGGCCCTTTGGCAAGTGATGGACTGTGGTGTCTCGAGGAAGAAAGGAAGAAAAACAGAGAGGAGACAATAAAAAATCAACTTTTGGCCAGAACGCTCGCTTGCACTGATGCTGATACAGTGACAGAACAACCAGTCAGTTCATCAGCGGGCTGCCTGGGCTTGTTGTTGTTTAGAATAATATAATAATATAATAGTGCTTTAGACTAAAGTGGGACAGATCCAGAACATGCAGTGCACACTTATAGAACCACATACATTATGTGTGTGTGTGTGGGCTGCTGTCGGTGAGGTGCTCGGCTATTATCATCAACACGGCATCACAGTTGTCAAGGCAACACTGCTCTTTGACTGCCTGCCTCCAGACGCTCGACCACCTGGTGTTGCTTTCCACTTCCGGACTTCTGCCACAGCATCTCTCTTCCATCTCTCACGCTCTGTCTTTGTCTGTCTCCTGTTATGTGCTAATATTTTGACAGCAACAACAAGCTAAACAGCGTCGCATAAATGAGAAAAACAGACACTAGTGCGGTTAGATTTAAGTGAAGTCGTCAGACTATAGCACAGTTTAAGGAAAAAATAAAGTCAGGTGTCTCAGGTGGAGCTGGATCTGTGCTGGAGTGATGCACATCATTTTTCCAACAGATATTCCTTCATTTAGTGTTTTGATAATGGAGGTGGAAAAAATTGTCACTCCAAGTTCTCCCATAGGTGTTCAGTTGGCTGTGAAAGCTTTAGCATGATTCATATACTCTTCAAATCATTCATTGAGTCCACCACGGGAGCAGCCAGGAGCATTTCTTATGTTTCTCATCTCATTAAATCATTTTTTCCTCTTTAATTTGTCACCTGTCTGTACATTAAAGTAAGCGGATGTCGAGCCTGGATGTAGGGGTTCTAAATAAGATGATAAACAGGACAGGAGAGCAGAAAACCTTCTGCACTGTTCCTCATCTCATCTTTTTTTTTTTACTTAAAAAATGACTGAATAGTTAAAATGAATAATAAAACAGGATGTTTTGGTCATAACTCCTTGACATTAAACGCTCCTCTGTGTGTGTTCATACACCAAAAAGGTGATGCTCTACTGGACTGGATACTTTATGGCGTTGTGATCAATGACAGCATAAAGAATGGACAGCGTGATGTCACCCATAGGCTGTCCTGCCTCTTCCGCCTCCCGGCTAATCTAAATATCAACAAAGACGTGGATCATCAGCGGACTTGAGGCGGGCCAAATTATGCCAGGGTGCTCAAACAAGCCATTTGTAATGGCACCTACCTGTCAATTAAAGCAGCCACACTCTTAATTCTGCATAACTTTAAGTCTTAATATCATTTGAACAAGTGAGTTGTATAAAAATTCACCCTCAGTACAGTTGTCATGAATGGGGAAATTAGCTATAGAGACCAAAACTGTTTTTTGTACCAGGCTGTAAACATGTTTATTTCTGCTGTGAAGTTTTAACATGGGGACTTATGGAGACTGAAACGTTCTGTAGCCAGCCTCAAGTGGCCACTTGAGGAATTACAGCTTTTAGCACTTTTGCATTGGCTTCATTTTCCAGCCACCAAGGTTTCCGCTTGGTTGTGATGGACACATTTAATGTTCACGTCATCCCTTCAGAGAACAGTCCTTTCTGTTCTGTCACTGTACTGCTGGTTCTGCTGGATTGAAGCCTCTATTGTTTTTATGATCAGCCACTTCCACCTCACACTGTGGTTACTCACTTTGACATGTTGTGATGTTGGATATTGGGGGAATCCAGGTGAGGAGGGATGTTTGTTGACAGAACGGAAAAGGTTGACATGTGATTTATCTATCTATCCAAACTGTCCTGGCATATCTATCCTTTATTTGAAATATTGAGAGCTTCAACAGGCGGTGCTGTCAGTCTTGGCTGAGTACAGCATGAGCTGGGCTTATTTATAGACGGCTCCATCTAGTCGTAATGCTTTTTTTGGGATCAAAACGGTGTGATTGTCAAGCATAGAAAAAAAGATTGGTGACACTCCGGCTCGCTGTTGGTCTCCAGCGCTCCGTTCTTTACTTTTCATTCTCTCTTTTCGCCCTCCTACTTGGTCGGATGCAATATCTTCTGGCAGTGTCAATCCCCACCTGAGCCCCGTTAGTGGTCCCACTGAGTCTCCGTTAGCAAACGTCTCATTATTCTGGTCCACACCACTCCACAATCACCAAGGTCACCTAATACCACGGCCAGCAGAGCCCGAGTCAGCACGACACACGAAAAATACACCTGCACTCACTCAGATGTTCACGAGTTGACATTCAGACACACAGCGAACAGCCATTTGCACATAAACAGCAGCAGCGATCTGCCTCTGACTTTTCTGGATGATAAACAAACAAACAAAATAAAAATTAAATGCAGATGGCTAAAAAGAAAATCGAGGACAGCGTCAGAAAAAGAGCGTCTCTATGTTCTGTCATATGTTTAACACTGCTTGCCCCTCTGTCTGGACCTGGCGGTGACATTGGCGAGCTGATTTATGCCGTGCAGATTTCTGAAAGAATAGGTCACCCTATTTCAATACACATTATTTGACACGCTTGCCCTGAGGCTCTTTTGAAACGGCGGTAAAAAAATCAGTTTAATTTAACTGTTTCCCAAAGTTTGCCCTGCGGCTGCACACCTCAGGCAGAGGCTAACTATTTCCCTGCAGCGCTGTAATCTGCTTCCATGGCCATGAAGGCGAATAACAGTGCGTCTCCGTGCCATTCGGATGACTCTCATAACAAATGTCAAAAATGGTTTTCAATGGGCTTTTGCATGAATACAATAAGTGTTCATTTAAAATGAGCAATTTTATAACATTCTTAGCTCAGTTATGGGGCATGGAGTACAGCTGTACTGTAGCTATAGCACACAATTAAAGGTGCTATATGCAGAATGTTATTGTCAAATGAATTGTGGTGGTGGCTGTGTATAATTGCCATTGACTAATGAGACCACGATCAAGATCAAGATGTCACGTTAGCTCTGCCATGAGTGTTCCTCAAGCTAGGACCACATCTCAAGCTGTTACTTGTTTCTTCATTGCTGTGGCTCAGGAGGCAGAGCAGGTCGTCCACTAATCAGATGACAGGCGGTTCGATCCCCAGTCTGCATGTCGAAGTGTCCTTGGGCAAAATACTGAACCCCAAATTGCTCCTGAAGGCTGCACCAAGGTGTATGAATGCTCCCAAAAACTGATATGAACGTGTGAATGAGATATGTAGTGTAAAAGGGACTTAAGTGGTCACTATACAAGTATAGTCCATTCATCGTGTGTTTGTGTGTCTCTGCAGGTTCTTTTTCCTGGTTTTTCTTCAGTCAGTGTTGCATTTTGCCACAATGTGGCTCAACTGGCTTCACGTGAAGTCTTTTTCCATCGTGCATGCTGTAAAACATAACGTAGAGGTCAGTTATCAATGAGCTTAGCAGTGCTTTCATTTTCCTCACTATTATTGGAGTCATGCACATTCAAATGCTGCACGTAACGTCTTTTTTACTCCGAGTAGTTATAGCTGCAACTAACGGTTATTCTTATTTTGATTCATCTGATAACTGCTGTCTGGATTAATCTGCAGAGCTGCTGCTGTATCCTGTCTTCATGAAGGGGAGGGAACACTAGCCTCGGGCTAATCCCGCAGCAGACAGATGAAAAGTGTGCGCGTGGAGAAATTCAGAAATCTCATCACAAAAATGTCTCAGACAGAAAGAGGATGCACGTTTTGTTTGTCTCCACCGGTTTGTTGTGTGTGTGTGTGTGTGTGTGGGCCTCGGCGAGGTGATGTTGGGGGTTATTTTTGGGAAAGATTAGCTGCTGTAATGCTGCAGTGAAGCTTAGTCAGTCTGTGCCTGGGGGGGCTACAGCCAGTGAGCAGCGCTAACGGTGTCAACAAGGAACAGGAAAACAAAATGTTTTCACGTGGGGGTGACCTGCCACTTTAACTGCATGAACACACACACTTCCATGCCTCTTTCTCTCTCTCACACACACACACAGACACACACGCACACACACACACACACACACACGTGTATATATACACACATGATTGCGTGCTGTGTGGATGAGGTGGAGGACGGGAGGGTGTGGCTTCCACCGCAAGGTCACGGATGACTTTGCCATCTATCACACAGCTGGGTTGTCTTGAACCCTGCATGAGCCAGAGAGAGACACAGAGAGCTCGAAAAGAGAGAGGTGGAGAACGATGATGTGAGGAGGACGCTCATCTGTACTGTGGGAAAAAAAGTGACGGAGGGAGAGAGGCGGTAAACTAAAGGCAGAGAAATGATGAGGATGATTCAGAGAGCTTCAGAGGGCCTGTGATTGTCCTTCAGGTACTCCTCTTGAGTGTAACATAGGTCCACCTGTGTAGGGGTCTGATGAGTTCTGGCCCCCCTGTTGAGCCTCATCACGGTGTGTATCACTACTCCCCCCCTCTCCTCAGCTCGTCAGGATAGAGGAGTGAGTGCCACAGACTTTTTGTATAAAGCGCAAAAAAGCCCGCCTGTTAGGGATACCGTGACATTTTGAGTCTTAATTGGCCATATTTCATCATCAGTCACTTGTCATGTCGTGGGATTAGCCTCTACTGACTTGTTAGCATGGTTAGTGTGGATCTGTAAAGGCAAAGGCTGCTGCAGTCGGAGCTTCCCTGCTCCGAGGCTTGCTGGACAAATCTTCCATTTTGACAAAGAAAAATAACCCATTAAAAATGGAAATGTTAAGTTGTCCCTGCCACTCTCAAATCCTCTTACCTCTCAGGGAGCTTCTCCGTAATGACCTGCTTTAGAGCCAAATGAAGCTTTTTAGGCGCAGTGCTGATTCTTCTGCTTTTCTTAAACACAAATCGTGCTATAATTATGTTTAACTCTGATCTGAATGTGTGTAGAAATGTGAGGTGTTAAGCATTTAGGCTAAACAGTTCACCTCTCTGCGTCTTAGAGTGCCTCAATCCCGCTCCGCTTCTCCAAAATCCTCCTCATCCTCCTATTTCCAAATGCTGGGATTTTTTTTTTCAGGGATAAGCTGTGTCAGATTTTGGGTGGGGGCACCCTCTGGGAATGGAGAGAACAGCAGACAAAAAAATATCCCATCCTCTGCTTTCTGTTATTTCTCTGTCACTTCCTCTATCTCTCCATTCTTTATCTGCTCTAAGCCCATCCATCTCCCTAACCTCTGGGTGTAATCTTGTCCCTCGCACCCCGACTCCCTGGTCGGGTGAAGCGGCTGGTGGATGAATGTGGATGATCCCTATTGTGAGGAGGTAATGGAGCTGTCTGCACTTCCATTCCTCTCTGGCTCCTTCCCCCCACTGTCACTTTCTCCTTCCACTCATCTTTGCCACATTTTCAAGCTAAGAAAGCCCAGAGGGAGATATTTGCTGTTTCCCCAATGTCTGCCACCTCTTCGTACCTACTGTCGCAATGCTTTTGTAGGTGTAGATGTAGAGTTGAAGAGAAGGACAAAGGGAGATGACAGAAGGCCCATTGAGGAAATAAGAAGCCGTGTGGAGGGAGCAGAGATGAGAAGGATTTCATTTTCAGGTTCTTCTTTGGCCTTTCTGAAAGCCGTGACAGAAATGAATGGTAGAACTGAGTAGTACAAAAGCCACAATGACTACTTGAAGGACTAAGTTGTCATATAAATATACTGTACTGTATTTGTGAGCTTCCTTTCTAATAGTGGTTTAACCATTCAGTTTGCACTGACACAGAAATTGTCATCAGACATCAGAAATCTATTATAAGTAAATGACACTGATCTGCTACAAGAGTAGATGATATGAATTAAACATGAATTTCACATGCAAGGCATGACTGACCTGTACCTTTAATCACTGTTAAACATTCACAGCCTGCTGCTATATGTTTTTTAATGTTCATCATCAATCTTTATTATGGTTTAATTAAACTTGTAAACTTGTATTACTTTATTAATTAATAAGAAAAATATAAAAGCGGCAACCTCCAATACGAAGCCAATGCGGAGTGCCAAAAACTGTAATACCATGAGCAGCCACTTGAGGCTGGCTACAGAACATTTCAACCTCCATAAGCCCCCATGTTAAAATGTCCAACTTCACAGCAGAAATAAACATGTTTACAGCCTGGTACAAAAAACAGTTTTGGTCTCTGTAGCTAATTTCCCTGTTCATGACAACTGTACTGAGGGTGAATTTATATACAACTCACCTGTTCAAATGATATTAAGGCTTAAAGTTATGCAGTATTAAGAGCGTGGACTCTTTGATTGACAAGTAGGTGTTGTTACAGGTGGCTTGTTTGAGCACCCAGGCAACATTCGGTCAGCCGCAGGTCCAGTAATGATCCACGTCTTTATCGATATTTAGATTAGCTGGGAGGTGGAAGTGGCAGGACAGGCAACATGGCGGCATCCTGTGCCGCATATTGTCAGCTTCAAAACGGCACTTCGGAAACCTACGGGTGACATCGCACACGCTCTGTCCATTCTTTACACTGTCATTAGTTTGAACTGGTCGAGCTCTTTGTTCGTTCCTCTGGTGTTGACGACCGATCAGAATATATGTCAGCTGACAGACGGTGAGAAACACGTGGGGTTCAGAGAGTTTTCAATCACACTGCAGATGAAGTAGATTGATGAAACGGGATATTTCACCTGCAAGTCATTTTCACCTGGACCCTTTTTAATATGAATGTTTCTGTCCTGTTTCTTCAGGGTTAAACATCCAAAATAAATGAGGAGACATCCCCAGATTGTCCTTTGAAACAAAGAACCTAAGATATTGAACCCTGTTAATAATTTACACTGTGAAGTGAATAAAGACATCAAATGACAAAGTGACAGACTGGAGCCCAAAATAACTGCTTTGTCCAACAGTGAATACTTGTCACATCATGGTGAATGCTACATAGTGTGTACTTATATTGCAGCTTTCTAGTCCTCCCATAATTCAAGGTGCTTTTACACATTCACCTATTTAAATACACATTCATACCCTGATGGCTGCCTGCCACGCAAGGAGCAACTGCTCATTAGACAGGAACTAATCATTCACACACCGATTTCAGTTCAGTATGTTGCCCAAGGACACTTCAGCACACAGACTGGAGGAGCTACCTCCTGAGCCATGAAATACACATTTACATTAAGTTAAATTAGCTTCTTTCCAAAGCGACTTAGAAAAAAGGGAAACAATGACGGTAGAAAAGGACACGTTAGTGCAGCAATAAGTACTGTGACAGTTGTAGAGGGGGACAGATTCAGCATGTCCAGTTGTTGGTAGTGTTGGAGAGGAGGTTTTTAAAAGGTAGAGAGGGACGCCCCTGATCTGGTAGGAACTGGTAGGACATTGCTGTTTTTACTCAATAGATTTCCAAACAAAAACAATAATTTTGTTATCCAAGTGTTACGAGATTCATTTCCTGTTATTTTAGTGAGCCCTAATGAATTATTAATTGCAGCACTAATATTCAGATGATGACTGGAAGCTCGTGTTCTGAATTATTCTTGTTAGATGCTCCTTGTTTCCACATTATGGTGTCTGTCTGGTTCATGCTATTGTGTCTGGCTCTTTGTGTGTGTGTTTTCTTTCTAAAATATGTGCAGCAGGGGGGCACGCTGCTGTCATTTCTATACAATCTTCATATGGCACATTTGGATCAAATACACTGTTGAAACATGGCTTTGTTTCTGTGTGTGTGTCAGTCTGGCACTCCTACAATGCACTAATCTTCACATTAAAACGAGCTGCTTTGTTTGAATTACCTGGTGTTTGTGTGCTGCTGAATGTGTGCCCCCCCCCCCACATCCCAGGGAGTTGATAAATGAGTGTTCCTACAAACCCTCTGCTTTAGTCTCCCACACCTTCATCTGCACATTTGCTCTAGCAGCACGCACATACACACCAACACTCATGCACACACCAAAAAAACACACACACACCGCTCCCTTCCTTCTTGTAGCCCACATCATCGCCTGGCAGGGGTGATTTTATATTCATGCTGGCCTACTTCGCCTTTCTCCCTTGGCTCCTCACACACACACACACACACACACACACACACACACACACACACACACACACACACACACACATACACACAAATACATCTGCTTTACTGTGAAGTATAGCTAACTGTGTAGCTATTCATCATGCTGCATACCGCAGTGGCCGAAGGTTGATTATAGCAAACTTTGTAGCGTGTGTTTGTGTGAGTGTAACTTCGGTATTCAAGAGCGACTCCTCGTGTTATTTCCTACCTCAGACATCCAGCCATCTCCCCGCGATGCCCATACACCCCCCGCAGCATGAAAAACACTGTTAGTAGTCATAGCAAGTCATTTAACACCACATTAGACAGGTTCATAGATCTACGCTCGCAATCAAACCGAAACATTTTCTACTTTAGTTTCTTACTCTGCACTGAGAGAACGGGACTGCATACTCTCCCCATGAAATCGACTTGTGATTGAGAGCTGCGATCCCTGAAGGATTTCATCTAATAAATCCAGTTCAGTAATGACAGAGAGCTATAGATGAAGGGGGGGGGGGTTAAATGAGGATTTTGAAGCCTTCAGACAGGGATTTTTCATAAGACAGCTATGCTTGATAAAAGACCTTGGTATATTTTGTATACTCCAAAGAGAACTAGTTAAATAGACCAGACAGTGGCACGATATGCTCCTGTTTTATTGTGCTCCTTTTTCTATAGATGTGATACCGCAGTGGTGGCTGCATTGGTTTTAGCACACACAATAAAGTCTGCACTGTGAGCTCTGGTCAATGTCAGCAAGGGAAATAAGAACAGTATCCTAATCTACTGAGACCTTATTCAACAATAACAATCTGTGTGAAGCCTTGCTGTCATTCAGCGGCGTCCACCACGAAAATTAAAGCATTAGTCGCTGCACCTTTATCTCTTGCTGCTGTGTAAGGAACACTGTCGCCAAAACAACTTCCACCTCCACCACAGCATGCAGAGCAGCTCCAGTGGCAACCAATTATCTCTGACATACAACAGAGGAAAGCCAAACAGAAGAGGAGTGTGCAGACATACAAGCGGCTTTTGTGAGGCTGCATGTGACACAGTGATCACAGTGACAGTGCTAGCATGCTATTGCAAAGCAGGTATAATGTTTACCATGGTCTCCATCTTAGTTTGGCGTGTAAGCATGCTAACGTTTGCTAATCACAAAGTATATCTGAGGGTGATGGCAATATTGTTAGTTTTGCAGGTATTTGGTCATAATTGTAGTTGTACGTACTGGACAAATGAACATTTTAACCTGATGATGCCAGGGATAATTATTACCCCCTGGGGTGGGACTTCAACAACCCATCCAATATTTGTTTCAATATTTAATTTAAAACCACAATGTGAACCTGCAGCAAACCTCTGTGGCCAACGCAGAAGTGCCAGAAACTGCAGTTCAAGAAATGTCCACTTGAGGCTGGTGACAGGACAAGTCAGTCTCCATAAGTCCCCATGTTAAAATGTCCAACTTCACAGCAGAAATAAACATGTTTACAGCCTGGTACAAAAAGCTGTTTTGGTCTCTATAGCTAATTTCCCCGTTCATGACAACTGTACTGAGGGTGAATTTTTATACAGCTCACCTGTTCAAATGATATTAAAGCTTAAAGTTATACTAAATTAAGAGCGTGAACGCTTTGATTGACAGGTAGGTGGCGAGAGCAACCACACCACAACGACTCTTCAGAAACGTGTTGTTAACGTTTTATACTGTCAATGAGAAGTGCCAGAGGACAATCCAAGAGATCATTAAAGTCATTAGGATACATCCTCTGAGGAATATCTGTATCAAATCTCATGGCTATCCATCAAATAGTATGAATATTTCAGTCTGTGGACTGACTGGGTGACAGACCGACAGATTGCAAATTTGAACAGGTGAGTTGTATAAAAATTCACCCTCAGTACAGTTGTCATGAACGGCGAAATAAGCTATAGAGACCAAAACTGTTTTTTGTACCAGGCTGTAAACATGTTTATTTCTGCTGTGAAGTTGGACATTTTAGCATGGGGGCTTATGTTTTGTAGCCAGCCTCAAGTGGCCACTCGTGGTATTACAGTTTTTGGCACTCCGCATTGGCTTCATAGGAGGAGGTTGCCACTTGGGACCACCTCCAGCTGTAAGTCAGTGTCTGGGTTAAGGGCATGGACAGGAGAATGAAACTACATGTTTCTGATGGTGGGGGAAAGCCATGCAAACACGGGGAGAACCCGCCGTGCCACAGTTTGGCGACTGTGCTAACCACGGAGTCACCGTGCTGCCGGTGTTTGAATGATCTGCGGTGTAAAGGAATAACAAAACGTCATTATTCACAAACGTTGGAGGTGAATGCAAGCAGCGCGACATAAAGCAGATATTGATCTGACCCATCCCTTGAAGTCATCTGTACTGGTATCATTACACTACTACAATTGATGCCCCTGCAGCACCGTGCCAGGTTTGGCCTCACCCCTCCTGCGAGCACTTTCACACTCAGTGTAGTGCTTCTAGAAGGAGGTGGAGGAAGAGGTTTTTTTGCAGCCAGCACCTGGCAGTGGTGACTCACTCCATCACACTGCTCCCTCCCCTCCCTTCCTCGACCCTCACCTTGCCCTACGCTACATTCAGGCTCTGGTTCCAGGAAAACTATTAGGCTGGAATACAAATTTTGAATGCGGAGCAGCAGGTTCTTCTAATCAAGCTAATGTATGGATCCAGTCAGTGTTTGTTCCACAGGGGTCACATGGACAATTGTAGTTCATCTCAGTCACACAAAGAACTAAATGACTAATTTGCCATTGTTGTTATTGATCATGCAAGCGTGTTCTTTCACTGTTTTAAATTTGTTTGTTTTTTTTAAACCGTGACTTTAGATATTATTCTGTTGCTTGCACTGTGTGGCACTGATTTTATTTTTGCCTCCAAACTTAATATTTATGATTTATGAACTGTCTGTGTTTGTTTCTCAGAATTGACTCACTCGCCCTCCTACCTCATCCCCAGAGTTATTTCTCCTCCTGATATTATTTTAGACTTTGCAGAATCACTGGGTTTTTTTTAAAAAAATTTTTTTATCTTAATCTTGCAATCCGTTTTTCAAACCAAATGTTTATTTTCTTTTCCAAGTGTTTGGCCTTCTCCACGAAGAGTGTGGGCTCTCAAGGCCGTGAGTGCATGTTGGCATTGGGCTTGTGATATTTGAGAATGGATTGTGTGTTGTATGACCTTTTGATAGGAAATGTTTTTTTGTGATTGAATTTGACATTTGATATCGTCATCTGAGCAGCCCGAGGATCTCGATAATATTCTACACTTATGTGTATCTCAGGACGTTCCAACACAATACTATTGTAGTAATTTATGTCTTTTGAGAATTTAATATTATTTCAATGGAAGTAGACTGAAACTGGAGTTGTTGTATTGGCCCAGCTGACTAGCAGCTGCATTGGGGTGTTTAGATGTTTGTTGCAGATGGAAAGATTTAGAAACTTAACTTGAGAGTTTGTAAGTCTTACTTAGTCCTCTCTATCAATTATGATCCATGAAAATCTCCTCCAGGATGATGGCACTGTTTGTAAATTATTCCATCTCAATGGAAGCTGCGCGTTAAAGTATTAATGTAGCAGATTCCCCCAAGGGCATGCAAATCAGGCAAACGCAGGAAAAACAGAAGGAGCTGATGTGAACATTATGGTTTATGTAAAAAAAAATGAAGCGTTGGTCAAAATATGCAAAAGATTTGAATCTTTAGTTGATCGCCACAAACTGAGAACGCTTCCCTTTCATGGTTTTTACTTGAAATGGTCTGCTGTGTCTGCCGCACTTCAAACAAACGCCGGCTTCAAACGGCTCGTCTCCATCACTGTCCAGCGTGGAGGAAGTCTGAAGGGAAGCTGATGCACTGACGGGCCCGGAAACACCTTGACAGAGACGGACAGCTGAAGTTTGTGTTGATTCTTTGGACCAAACTTTTCAGTGTGTTTAAAATAAATACGTGGAGAGAGGTTCAGCATCGCGAGCTCAGAATTACGTGACTTGGATGTCTAACTTGACTTCTGATTGTCTTGTGTGTACAGTGTGTGTGTGTGTGTGTGTGTGGGTGGTCTTTTTGCACAACAACATAGACTACATCATGCTCTACTAACCCTTCCAACCGTAGGTGTGTGTGTGCGTGCATGTGTGTGTGCGCGTGTGTCATTCCCGACCCTGTCTTATGATGATGGATTACTGAAACTCAGTGGAGCTGCCTGCTGCCTCTCTTATCCTCCATCAGCTGTGGCTCAATGGAACAGTACTCTCCATTGTTTTAGCGGCTCGTGAACGCGTGCACGATGTTGTGTGTGCGCTTGTGCACGCGAGTGCTTATGCACATGCACACGTCATATCTGCTGCAGCGTGTGCACACTCACCCAGACCAAACAAACAGATTAGTGATTCTGAATTGGCACCAGAGTCAGGTGGCTTATCTGCTGACCTTTGAACTTAACATCAGCTAGTCCACACCTGCCTCATCTCACACACACACACACACACACACACGGATGCATCCAATGAAAAGGCAGTTATCTTTCATGAATGAATCTGAAACATTTAGTTCCATTAGCACACAGCAGATAATTCACATAACACAGTTGTGTTGCTTGAAAGAGCGGTTCCTCACAGGTGCACAGGAGAAAGGAGTTCACAGTGACTTGTTATCTCTCAGTTACCCTCTCTTGTCTCTATTTTCATCTCTGATAAGCCCGCTGAGATGTAAGCAACATGTAAGATGCCCTGTAGGACTCCACTTCCTGTCAGCTTCTTTTCTGAAACGAGCCCATTAGAGCGGAGTCAGGAGACGAGGTGCGAAGGCCTTGTTAAAGTACCGAATCTCAGCCCTGAGTTCTTCCTCTCCGAGGCTCCCGTGACATAACACACAAGGATGCCCTCATTACTGCCTGTCTCAAGAAAAAAAAAAATGAAAGGAGAGGAAAATTGAGCTGCCTCTTGTCCTCGACAGAATCTGCCTTTTTCCAAGTAGAACAGGGCAAAAAAAAAACAAAAAAAACATAACGCCCCTCTCCTACACCTCGCCATTCAACTTTCCATCTGCTCTCTCTGTGGTGGAGTTCAATAGCGTGCCTCATTTGTTTCATGCTGTTATTTCAATGGTGCCCTCTCAATCACCACTGCTCCTTGATGCTATTTCTCTCCCTGCTTTTTATTCCTTTTCTTCTCTCTCCCTGCCTGAGCACTTTAGATGTTTTCTCTGCTTCAGACCTCTAGTCCCCCCGGTGAAGGAAGTTGCCTTCGGTCCTTTTCTGTTAAACCGTAAGCCTGGTAAGGAAAAAGCATCGGCATGGCAGAGGGCAGGTATTTGCTACAATGCCCATGAAGAGGCTGGATTCATGCACTGTAACTGTCTGCAGTGCTACTTGACCAAACATAGTGTCCATCCTTTCTATATTTATTAGATTTAGTCCTGTTGTCTCTTTTTTCTGAGAAGGGTCTAGCTACGACTGGATGTACTGCAGAAACTCAATTGAAAAAAACTATATTGTAGCTTGAATTGCTATTGTGTTCCATAAAGAGGGATGTAAATTTATTCATGAGAAAGTGCGGTGGATTATTATTTTAGCTGGGAGGCATGATTCTTCAACACTGTTAGTCTCGAGCATATTCTTTCTGTCATTTAACTGAAATGCTTCTTGCTTCTTTTGCAGGGAATGAACAGAGAATTGTAATTCAATTCTCTGACCCTCTCATGGTTAAAAAATTGGCAATAAATGCCTTTTAGTGGCAGAAATTCCAGCTCACCACCAAAAGCTTAACAATGTATTCATCATTCATTGGCTCACTGTCCTTCAAAGATTCATAGACAGTACTCGTAGTACTACAGTTTTTGGCACTTGGCTTCATTTCCCAGACATGGAGGTTGCCGCTTGGTCAAGGTCCACTATCGTACATAATATGACCTGCTGGCTCCAACCTATGATCTATGAGTTTCTCCAAAAGTGTACATTTCTATATCTATTTCTATATGATAGGTTATAAAGCCACCTGTTTGCTTGGTATTAGCTGTGACATACGGCAATGTTCAATGAGGTATCTATGTATCTATATATATCATATATTATATATCTATTCAATCAGCCTACATGGGAGGAGGTGGCAGAGGCAGATGGAGACAGTCTGCGCTCTCTGAGTTGGTGCCTGGTTGTTGTTGGTGGTGCATTTGATTGCATCAATATTGATCTTCTTCTTTTTATGCATTTGTAGTTGACTTATATTGACTCTAGACACTTGTATGAAATATTACAGTATGTAAGTTATGACCACATTTTAACTACAGTATCTTCTGTCAAACTGTCCAATATGATGCTAATTAAAATCACCATCAAATATTTTATCCAGACGTTGAGATGCTGAAAGCTACGTGCATAAACAGTGTGTGTGTGTGTGTGTGTGTGTGTGTGTGTGTGCGCATATCGCATTTTCTGAGAAAAGTTTCTATTTTTTTGCCCAACAGCATGTGACACGGCTTATTGCTAGATCCGTTACTAAGCCTCTTTGGCCAATCAGGTGGCAGACATTTCAAACTGCTGTTGGATGAAGTCAGAGTTGTGATCACTTGGCTGCGGTCCTCAGTCTCTGTGGTGTGTACGTGCGTGCGCGTGCATCTGACCTGGATTCTTTCTCTCTGAGAATATCAGCCGCGAACAGGACGGCTTCTGTTGTGCTGCGGCAACTACAACCAGAGGAGCTCTCGCAGCTTTGGGTTCATATTTTGCTGTCACAGACTTTCAGTCCTTGGAAAAAAAAAAAATTGACAGCATTAATACAGCAATTAGCACAGTTGCAGTTTCAGCTGTTTGTCAGTGAATGTTGGAGGATTTCTGCCGGAGCTTCTGTCCGTCAGAGAGCAGGAGCTGTCCGCTGTGCTGAAAACACTCTGCTGTGTTTGTCTGTTGTCTGTCTCTGCTCACATTCACACCAGTGCTGTTGCTGCTGCGCATTTCCTCTCCATCCTGTTTGTGACGTCTGACCTCGCTCTTTTATTCCTCTCTTGATCTCTTCCTCTTCACTCGGCTCTCTTCTTCTTCTCTGCTCTTTTTAAAGCTCATTCCACAGAAAATCTTTATGCTAATGAAATGCCGCCTCATTATGACTAATTATTTTTAAGTATCCCTCCATCTTCACTCCTTTCCTTTGCTTTTTCACGCTGTCATTCATGAGAATCGCTGTTGTAGCTGTTGTCGGCATGTATGGAGTGTGTTTGTGACGAGCTGAGTGAGAGTCTGTGTGAATGACTAAGACCTACGAGACTTTTTGCTATGAATTGTTTAAAAGGCTGTTGCCCTTTGAACACTTTGAGTTTGTCGAGTGTGTGCGAGTGTTGGTGCACATTTGTCTGTGTGTTTGAGTGTGTGTACAGTATGTTTTAAGCTTGACAAGCATTGAGTCAGATGTCGGAGGCGCACTGAACTCTGCAGTGAGCTATAGACTTTCTAGAGGTTTTCATAAAGACCCATCTCTTTATGCAGCTCTCCCTCTTTAGTTTCTGGCAGTGTTAATATAAGCTGACAAGCCAATACATGGGAACGCTCAATAGCTTTGCTTTTCTTTGATGTATGTACAGAGGCACAGTCATAGTTATTTTTGTGGGTACAGCTCTTGGCACTGGGAACACAAATGTTTGTGTTTTAATCTAATTGAACTGTAAAGCGTGCACTTATTTACTAAATCACAGGTATCGGATGCTTAATTAGCTCATCATCTTTAACAGGATCAAGCTGATCAAACAAGCCGTCTTTGGCCCTCGGACTGAAATGTTTATGCATACATGACTTTAACCATAAGCCAGATTAAGACATGAAATGGTGCAGGCCCACGTAGCTCATTTTTTATTTAGTGCATTATGGCTCATACATATAAAACACTTCATCTGGCTCTATTCTACATCAAATGTTCAATTTAGAATCCCACTGATACCCTAAAATTGTATTTATTAATGACACCAATATTTTATTCTATAGCTTTGGGTTTGCTTTGTAGCACACACTAGTTAGCACACTAGCTAACCCTAAGCCCAAACTTTGGTCTATATGTACGATGATGATGATTTTATAGAGGTGTAGTTGATGATTCATCCCCTCGCCTCACCCTGTCGTCCCTAGTGTGAAGGAGAAACTATGCTAGATCCAAATGCACAAAAAAAAAAGCAAAAAGCTCTGTCTAGAGTTGGTGTTTAGTTTGTCCGTTTTGGGCTACTGTAGAAACATGGCAGTGCAACCTCCATGGCTGAAATGAAGCCAATACAGAAGTGCCAAAAACTGTAATACCTTGAGTGTCCACTTGAGGCTGGCTACAGAACATTTGAACCTCCATAAGTCCCCATGTTAAAATGTCCAACTTCACAGCAGAAATAAACATGTTTACAGCCTGGTACAAAAAACAGTTGTCATGAACAGAACCTGTTCATGACAACTGTACTGAGGGTGAATATTTTTTTTAACTCATGGCTTGTATGAGCACCCAGGAGTCATTCAGCCCAGTTCAGGTCCGCCAATGATCCACGTCTTTGCTGATTTTTAGATTAGCCGGTACTTGGAAAAAGCAGGATAGCCAACATGATGGCAGCCAGCGCCCAGCGCTTCAGAAACCTGTGATGTCACTCATACGCTGTCCATTCTTTACTTGAATTTCCTTCGGGATCAATATCTATCTATCTATCTATCTATCTATCTATCTATCTATCTATCTATCTATCTATCTATCTGTGTGTCTGTGTGTCTGTCTGTCTGTCTGTCTGTCTGTCATTGGGTGGAGTCCATGGAAGAGGACCTGCTGTGGCTGTAGATATTAAAAGTTCATTCTAAGGTAACAAAATCATAACAAGCCTGTCCAGCAAAGGACACAGGAGCACCCTGTGTTATAAACAGTGATGTAAACATACTCTTGCATATTAAGTTCACCCAAAAATGAACTGTCATGCCCTCGCATCCTAGGAAAATAGAGATTTAGAAGTTGACACCTGAAACAGACTGAAAAATAGGTATACTTTGCATATCCCCTGCATTATACTGCTGGTTATGTATTCCATTTCTGCTGTATTCTGTGAAGAGAGCCCGCTAAATCTTCACCGGAACTTTAAGGGAACAAAACAAACAAAAATGCAAATCCTGATCCAAGATAACAATGGATAAGCACTCTAAACCAAATCCACCAACCCAGCTTATTTTCTGTGTATTGGCTCTGTGATTGGACGGCTTATGTGTGTGAGTGAAGTGAGAGGGATGAGAACATTGTTGATCTGCATGGTGGCTGCATAGAGATACTGTACGTGGTTATGTGTGTATCAGCTTGTAATGAACTGCCATCTGCACTCTTGTGGTAGGAAAATGCAGCGTGTGTCTAAAAAGTGCAATGTGAATATGTGTGTGGTTTGTTCTGGTTTGTACTGGCTGTTTGAATGTCTCAAGGTGCAGCTCTGATGGTGGTGATAAAAGTCTAGTATGCACACCAACGATGTGTAGGAGGAGAAGATGAAAGGAGGTGCTATACAGAGCCATCCAGTCTCAGTCCAATCACTGAGAGTGGTCTGTCAGTTTACCAGCATCCATTAGCCTAAGGATGGATGGATACGACCTGAAAGACCTCCCATTTTTCATGAGATAAAAAACAAAACATAATTACAATATATGGGGTCGTTTCATTATAAAATAAGACCAAAAGTCCATGAGAGGGAGACATGCTAGCAGCTGATGCTGAGTGTTTTGAGCTAAATGCTAAGGTCAACATGCTAACATGCTTGCAATGACAATGCTTACATACTGATGTTCAGCAGTTATGTTTTTACCATGTTCACCACCATCTTAGTTCAGCATGTTAGCATGCTAACATACCTGAATTTGCATCATAGACAGTAACGGCACCCACCTGTCAATCAAATTCTGTATAACTTTAAGCCTGAATATAATTTGAACAGGTGAGTTGTATAAAAATTCACCCTCAGTACAGTTGTCGTGAACGGGGAAATTAGCTATAGAGACCAAAACAGTTTTTTGTACCAGGCTGTAAACATGTTTATTTCTGCTGTGAAGTTGGACATTTTAACATGGGGACTTATGGAGGTTGACTCAGCTCTGTAGCCAGCCTCAAGTGGCCGTTCGAGGAACTGCAGTTTTTGGCACTTCCATCTTGGCTTCACTTTTAACAGCCACAGAGGCTCCCGCTTGGCTAGCGGCTGAAGTTGAGGCTGTACTTATGCGCAGCAGTGTTTTGAGCTAAATGCTAAGGTCAATATGCTACCATGCTAACATAATGACAGTCAGAACATACTGATGTTTAGCAGTTCTGTTTTTTTTTTACCATGTTTTACCATCTTAGTTTAGCACGTTTAGCATGCTAACATGCCTGAATTAGCATCATAGCCTGTATAAAACATGGACTTAGTATCCTTGACGTCACCCGTATGTTTCTAAAGAGTCTTTGTGAATCTCAGTGTGGTAGCTCTGGCTGCTGCCATCTTGCAGTCCTGCCCCTGACGCCTCCCGGCTAATCTAAAATGCTTTTGTTTTACCATGTTTTACCATGTTAATTTAGCATGTTAGCATGTTAGCATGCTAACACACATGAATGAGTGAGGACTCAGGACGTGCGTTTGTCATTGCATGTTGTGCACGCTGACTCACTGCCTGTTGTGACTGAATAGCTGGCTAGCTCACAGAATGGACTGAGATACTGTATAATTACTGTGATATTGACAATGTAATGTGATTATACATTCAGCCACGTTCTGACATAAAAGACAGATTCCAGATTCATAAAACATTCGAGCATTGTTCAGACAAACTCATCCATAATGTAGCTGCAGTATGGATCCTCCCATGATGCCTCATACACTGGAAGTGCTACTCTCTGTCCTTTTGCAGTTTTTATGCTGGTGAGAAGCATATGCAGTCCACATCAAAGATTTCTTATGAAGTTCTGATATATATATATATATATATTATCGGCCCTCACCATACACACACACACACACACACACACACACAAACCTGCATTGCTTGTGCTGGCCTAAACCACCCTTCCATCCCCAGTGTGGATTTACGTAATCGTTGGTGTATTTCTGCAGTGTACGTTGAAACCTTGTTTTTTCTCTGCGTACTTCCTGAAGCTGCTCTGCTGTGATTTCTGCAGCGTACTCCACTTCTCTCCTCTCCTCATGTCAAGTCCTACACTTCATATTCTACATGTTATATACTCTCACCGCTGATGAGCTTTATTTCGCTGACTCGTGTGAGCATGTGTGTGTGTGTGTGTGTGTGTGTGTGTGTGTATTGATTGTGTGATTGTGATGCTGATGCTCTGAATGAGGGTTTCATGAGTGGGGGGCTGTGTCTCGTCCCATCTGCCATATGTGCACATACTGGTATAAGGGCCCATGGGAAATGCAGTCCAGGGGGTCCCCCCTGTCTGTGCTCTGTGTCTGGAGGCTACAGTCAGTCAACATGTCACTGCTGATCAGTCACACAGAGAGAGACACGCTACCCTTTTACACTGCAACTCCTCATCATCGCCAACTTTTTCTTTCCTCTTCCTCTTGCTGTCTAATCTTCCAGTTACTAACCTACAGCTACAACTAATCCTTTTTGTTATTATCCATTTATCTAATCATACTTTTTGGGGATTATTCCATTAATCATTTTGTTTTTAAAACGTTAATAAAAGTGAAAATCATCAAGATGATGTCTTCAGATTGAGCCAAGAAAACCCAAAAAATCAATGAACCACAATACCAAACAAAGGAAGCAGATAATAACGTGTAAATCTAAAGATGACATGTTCCAAACGCCAAAGAAATGATCTTTATCATGTGAGACAATGAAAAGCAGTAAATCTTCCTGTTTTGGCTGTTTTGCATAACAAATGACCTAAAGCATTATTTGATTTCTATCTTCTGCGGATGGACTAATTAATTACTCATTTCAGTGGCTTAATGACTCCCAGTGTAACGGATATTGCCAACATTTTAAATATTCTTGTCACGGTTGTTGTTAAAGCCAGTGATCCCACACAGATCTGTGGAAAGAAAAACTAAGATTATGAGAAGTTTATCCCCGATCTGAATCTGAGCTCTCGCTCTGTTGCTCTTATGAGTGCTGTTCACAAAAAAAAAAAAAACGGGGTCACGCAGAAAACAGAATGTGGATTATCGAGTGTTTAGTCGCCAGTTTAGCCGCGGTGTAATCCATATCTTTTTAGAGATTTGCTATGGTCATCATGGAGGCACTAAACCCTCCGCTGCACATTGTAAGGCTGCGGGCAATAAAATCGTTCTGCCGTCCTGATAAGAAAGCACAATAGCATTCAGCCTCCCTCATTTTCCTTCTCGCTCAGTCTCTCCCTCAAAACACACACACACACACACACACACTGTCCTCATCCCCTGTCCAATCTGCTTCCTCCTAGCCCCCTCTGCAGTTCACACCATTCATTCTCTTGTTTGCTTTTCTCCCTCTCTAGTTCGTTTTTTTTTTCTCCTCACTCTCCTTCAATTTTTTGCTTTCCTGCGCTCCGTCGAGCCCTCTTGGCAAAGCGTTAAGTGTATAATCTGTGATCTCATGTCTAGATGGGCCTCTCGTCTCCTCGCTCGCTCAGCGCACAAAGGGACTGAATGGCCGCGGCTCACTCAGGGGACACAAATGAATAATGAGCCACAAACACACACACCAAACAAACACATCCACATGCGCACACCTCTCCAGTGTACTCCCAAAGGGGGCTTTGAAGTTGCATATTGATGATGCCAGCTCCAAAGGCTCAATTGAACGCGCAGAGGCAGAGGAGGTGGCTATTGACCGTCCACTGGCCTCTCTGACCTGTCATCTCTGACAGCCGTAATGAGCAACAGGTGCCTCTTTTTTGCCAGCTCCGGCCTCGAGAGTCATCCAATATTCAACAGTCAGTCATAGTAATCAGCCAGCATAATGGCTCGTTTGATGTGCCATCACAGCACCACATAATGGGCTGAGGTGGCTCTGTGAGAGATCGTTTTCACTCAAATAATCCTAATTTGAATCAATGAAGCACCTTTCAGAATGCCATTGAGAAGGTGGAGTATGAAGGCTAAAGCTAACGAGCTTCAGATCAGCTGTATTTACATACATAATTATCTGTCACAGAGATCATCTTTGTGCCACTGTGAAGACATCTGAACAGATCACAGTTGTAAATAATGACGGTTGAATTCCATTTAGCTGCCTCAGTTTGGTGCTGGTTCACCGTCACACTGCTTACCCTCTGCTTCAAGCTTTAAAAAGTAATGTGACAAAGTATTTGGTGAACACCCCCTCTCTGCTACAAAACAAACATGAGTATTTGTAAAAAAAATATCAAGTCTGCATGCTAATATTTTTAGCACAAAAAACCTGAGGGAGCCCAATGCTAATTTCTAGCAGTCTGACAGTGAATTGCGCTTTTTTTTCAGCCCTGCAGAATAACAGAGACTGTCCTCGCCAGAAAAATGTCAGCAATGGTTGGATGTTCCAGTGCTGAAAATGATCAGTGGTTACATTTTTGTTGACAAAGCAGGGACCTGCAGGGAATTAGCACCTGAATCTGCATCTGTGGGCGGCACGGTGACGCCTCACAGCAAGAAAGGTTCCTGCTTTGAACCTCGGCTGAGGCCTTTCTGTGTGGAGTTTGCATGTTCTTCCTGTGTCTGCGTGGGTTCATGCACTTAACAGGTTCATTGGTGACTCTAAATTCTCCGTTGTTGTGTATGTCTATGTGATGAACTTGTCCGCCTCTCACCCTAAGTCAGCTGGAATAGCTACTGAGGGTAAGCGATTACAGAAAGTGGATGGATGGATCTGCATCTGGCTTTATAGTGAGTTTCAGGTCATTGTTTAGCTGTCCGACTATCTTACAGCATCGTTTCTGGAGGCAGCAGGTAGCTTTTTTCAATGAAAATCTTACTAAAACCCAACGTATACCATCTGCTGAGAAAGTTAGCAACTAGCTTGTGATCACAGTTGAGCTTTCAGCAGCTAAAGAGCCAGATATTTCCCCACAGGAGGCGGTAGATAACGAAAACAGAGCTAAAAGAGATCAGGTGGATACAAACACGACTGCAAATGAATGATAATGTTACTCTGCTGGATAGGCGACTGCTTGCTAACAAGTTTGGTATATCAACTTAAAAGGTGATGATATGTCAGTGTTGTGTTAATAACTTCTTTTTACTGCCCCCAAGTGGCCAAAAAAGTCAGTTACTGCATCATTAACTCCAGTTCACATGGCAGATAATAAGAGGATCATATTAATCATTTTTACCACGTCTATATAGGTCATTTTTGACCGCAATAAGAATTGACCTGTTTTGTTGCTGAACGTAGAGCAGACCTGTTTTCCCAGCAGACATTTTGACTCGACTCAGGTGATGCTAATAACATTAACAACAGTTCTGTTCTATTCAAGGTTGCCAATAAGCCGTGGAAGCGAGCCAGCAAGCGTGCACAATACAAGGACCCTGAAACTGAAGCAACTAAATCTAATTCAGCACGGGTTTTATTATTTCCACCTGTGATTCTCTGACTGTATCATCAAATGTGTTCAGTTAAAAGGGCCCGTGGAACAATTCAGGACTGTTTCTGAGCAATGTGGCTGCTGAGAATACAGACAGAGGGACTGTTTGTTTAACCAACCTCTCATGAGAGCTGGTTTTGGCTGGTCGAGATGCCTCCTCATATAAGCTCACCTCCCCCCCTCCCCTTTCCACCACCTCCTAACACAGCCAGAGTGCCAGCTTCCTTCAGGGCCTGAATGAGCAGCACTGAAAAAGCTGGTCAGGGGCAGAATTAGAAATGTGGGAACACGGAGGAAAGGTAACACATAAGTGTGCAAGAACAGAACTAAACCATGAAATGAGATATTTTTAAAAGTGAACCACGACTTTTAGAATTAGAGTGAAAAAAAAAGTGGTGTCCGGCAAACAGACACACTCTAAAAGACATGAATACTCAACAATATGAGGAGATTAGTTATCAGTGATGAGTCTGTTAGGATATATTCTTACATTTTCAGACTGTTACTGAGTGTTTCAAGGTTATACATACCATAGTTAATGCTCTGAAGCATTCAAAAAATCTCTCAAAGAGAATGTTATATTTGAACATTATGCTGTCTTCAATGCGTTTTGTCTGTTTTGTGTGGGAGCTCATTCTATAACCAGCAGTCACACATTCATATGCATCAGTACAAAACACAATCCAGCCTCCAGTGTCTACCTGTCAAATGTTCATAAAACTGCTTGGAAAAAGAGCTTGTCACTTCCTTAGCAACTGCTTGACAACAGGTTGTTGGACTCACCCGCTGGTTTCCCTCGCATCTTTTTTTTTGTTTTTGTGAATGGAACACGAGTCATACACCGGGGAGCAATCATTGTCATGCCACTGCCAGGACAAACGTCCTCCACTGCTTGCCAAGAGGACAGTGAGGTCAGCGCTCGCATGGCCTCAGAGGACAGAGATGGGGGCACTGCCAAGCCCCTTCTTGTGCTGCGGCGTGTGGCATAATGAGGGTCCCTGTCTGTGTGCGCACGTCCTTTAACCACCGCGCCACTTATCGGAGTAGTAAAGGCCTATTGTGCGCGCTCGTTGATGCGATCGCTCGTCCCTTTTGTGAGAACCTCCGCAGCAGGGGTGTGATCTGACACGGCGGTGTGAAAGAGGAGATCGAAGGTGACGAGTGTTTATGCAAAGGAAGTATGCACCCTCATAAAGCTAATTAGTAATCTTTTATCTGTGCGCACGGTGGCGACGATGATGGTGCTCGAGTGCGCTCAAGTGTGCTCGAGCTGCTGGTGATCAACCTTAATGTCAACCAGGAAGCATGTTTATTTATACATCAATTAAAAGCCCTGCTCGAGCAAATAACAGGCGCACAACTGCTCCAGCATCTATCATTTTTATGGAACCCACATTAGATGGAGAACATATATTTGATGTGAGCGTTCTCATGTTGAACACACCTTTTCTTTTTTTCCATCTCTCTCTCTCTCTCTCTCTGACTGTCCTCCCCTCTTCATGTCCTGGCCTCGTCCAGGCAGCTCTTGGCAGTGTCCCTCATGTTTCCAGATGTTTCTCCTGCTGGAGGATAGATAGTACTTATCTGTGCACTTCCTTGTTGTTCTCCCCCTGCGTCTCCTGCTCTCGCCCTCCTTTTTCTCTCTCTGTATTGTTGGTCACAAGACCCAATTTGTTGCCGTCGTTTGCATCATCCGTCTCATCTTGCTTGTGATGTTCCGTACACGTTTTCTAAGTGCGAGCACGGAGATGCTGTGATCGTGCTGTACATGTGTACAGCAAGATACGGAGGCGGCTGTGTTTCCATGCCCAAGTTGCTGCTTTTGTGCGGTATATCGAGCATCTTTAGAATGTCAGGTAATATAGATGTTGTAGGACGGAGTGGTCCCCAGCGAGCTCTATAATTGGGAATCTCAGAGGACGGGGAAAATTCGATGCGAAATGAATTAATTCTTGCTCTTTTTATTCCATGCCTTGTACAGGGGTCCTCTCTAATCTCTGCTAGTGCATTTGCAGAGTGCACTGGATCAATTCATTTTACTAAGAGAGAAAGAGAGCTGGAAGAATGGGAGTGAAAAATGAGAGGCAGTTAGTCCGTCCAGAGAGAAGGAAGGGATGAGAAGCACGTTGAAACACGTAGATATTGTTCAATAGAAGTTTAAAGTTAATCAATCACAAGGCGACCTCAGTGGAACTCAGTCAAAAAGGAGTCACCCATTACAGGACCCTTCATCTTAAAGGTCTCAGTGGGGCTGAGAACGAGTCTGTCGATGGACCAACATGTAATGAATGCTGCTTCTGCTGCTAATGATTGCTGCAGCTAATGTTCCATTGGAAGAGATCAACCCACAGGTCAGAGCAGACCACGAGAGGCCGGAGCAGCAAAGCCTCTGAGAGGAAGAAGACTGTGTTTAATGCCATGAATTCCACTTTTCATTTGTCTGACGAAGAACAGATTATTTCTTACTTCATTTTTCAAGTTTCATAGTGTCACTTTGAGTTTCTAAAAGGTCTCACCAAGTCAGCTGGGATAGGCTCCAGCCCCCCGTGACCCTGATGAGGATAAGAGGTTACAGAAAATAGATGAATATTAGTTATATATCTATATCATGCTGCATGAGCAAATGAGAGCCATATCATCTGTAAACCATTCACACTCACATTCACACCTACGGACAATTTAGAGTAATCAATTAACCTGTTAAGGTAACGTCTTTGGTCTGTGGGAGGAAGAACCCACGCAGACACGGGGAGAACATGCAAACTCCACACAGAAAGGCTCCAGCCGAGGTTCAAACCTTCTTTCTGTGAGGCGACAGTGCTAACCACTGCACCGACCTGTAAAATTGATGTGCCATAATAATTTCAACTGAAGGTAATTACTGTGTTTTTTCCAGAGCTTTCAACCACATCTCAGTTTGCTCTGTTGTCATAGTAATGGCTGCACTGTAAATTTCAGCTGTGAAATCCACAGTAATTTACCGTGTTTGTGCCCAGTAAATTCCTGTAAACCATTTCACAGTAGTATACTATGTATTCAGTAAAAAACTACAGTAACTATAGAGTTACTGTGAAAATTACAGTAACCAATGATGTACTGTAGAAAATTACAGTAACCAAATTATGTTCTGTAGAGTTACTTGAACTGCTGCCAGTTAGTTACTGTGAATGTCACAGTGACCGGGTTACAGTGTGAGTTACATTTAATGTCTCAATAAGAAAAAAAAACAGTAACATGTGAAACAAAAGACCTAAATTACCAAAATTGCAGCTACAATCATAACACAGCATTATACAGTGAAAACATTCTCATCTCATTAGGAATTATCGACTGAAGCCTTTATTGAATGCGATGCAGAGTCACTTTGCATTTTGACTGGATGCACATTGACCCTGAGTCATTCTCAGCTAGCAGTGGACTTAAACAGACTGACTGTACTTGAGTTTTGTATTATTTTTATTGTGTGCCTGTGCACGGACCACAGATCAGTCATGCTGACCCCGTTCTGTGTTTTCATTGTGTCTCCTTTGTCTCATACCTGCTCAGAACTTCTTACACGTCTCTCTTCCATCTGATTTAATAACTTCAATGGTGCCGTCTTAGCTTGTTGGTTGCCATGGCTACCTATTTCCTGGATAGTGTAGTGTGCTGAGGATGAACTGCGTGGGTACGATTGTGTTCATGTGGTGCATGAGTGAGTGTGCTATTGTGTGTGTGTGTGTGTGTGTGTGTGTGTGTGTGTGTCATACAAAGGCTGTACTATCACAAGTAATTATAGTGCACCAGCCATTAAGAGACCGAATTTGCACTCGATTTTGAAAGTATGGTGTCCTCTGACTAATGCTATCTGAGAGGACAGGGACTGAAATGTGTATTAATCAGTGTGTCTGTGTGTGTGTGTGTGCGCGCACATCTGTGTGTGGTTCAGTGTGTATTTGAGGCAGCAGAGAGGGACATTTTTATGTCTATTTTGAGAGTGATTGCAGTTCACAGAGGAGAGCGCTGCGCTCCTCACATTAGAGAGAGCAGAGGAGGAGATGGCATTGTGTGTGTGTGTGTGTGTGTGTGTGTGTGCGTGTGTGTGTGTGTGCGCACACAGATGAAGGACATTTATTTGTTGCAGTATGTGCGGCCCCCGGCAGAAGAAATGCTTTCCTAACCACAATCAGCATCCATCAGAAGCCAGGCTTACCTCTCCTACAGACAAAAGGTTAAATGCCTCACTAAATCATTCTCTCCTTTTGTTCTCTCTCTCCTCCCACCTTCCTTCCTTCTTCATCTCCCCCCCACCCTTTTTCCTTCCTGCCATCCTAACACTTTCACTTTCCTCACCATCGGTTCCTTTTCCATTTCTGCCTCCTAAACCATGCCCCTCCTCGTCCTCCTCCTCCTCCAGCTGGTGGGCGGCGAGTTTGACCTGGAGATGAACTTCATCATCCAGGAGGCAGAGAGCATCGGCTGTATGGTGGAGCTGCTGTCCCACTGCGAGGTGACGTGCCAGGCTGAGATCTGGAGCATGTTCACCGCCATCCTCCGCAAGAGCGTCCGCAACCTACAGACCAGCACCGAGGTCGGCCTCATCCAGCAGGTGCTGCTTAAGATGAGCACTGTGGACGACATGATCGCAGGTAACTACGCATTAATGAGCATCCAGTCATATACAGACATATCATCGCTGTCTGGTGAAAACCACGTATGTCCAAAAATCTTTTTTTTTCAGGAGGATGTAGCTGACAGAATAAAAATAAACAAAATAAACCTGAAACTATGAGAGACACATTTAGATAGAGAGAGACACACAGATGTACAGCAGGAGTGAAATAATGATAACTGTAACTATAAACTCTAGTAATAATGATAATCATAATAGTAGTATATGTAGTGGAGGTGAAGCAGGACCACAGCAGGCTCGACCAATCACTGATCTAGGTGTAGCCACGATCCATGAGAACCTGAGAGACGAGAAAACAGAAAAACTCCAGGGGAGAAGCTAAGTTAGTAACATGCATTGATGGAGAGAGGGAGAGAGGAGCTCAGTGCATCATGGGAACTCCCCTGGCAGTCTAGTCCTATAGCAGCATAACTAAGAGATGACCTGAACCAGGCCTAACTATAAGCTGAAAGTCTTAAGTCTACTCTTAAAAGTGTTGACTGTGTCTGCCCCCCGAACCCAAAATGGTAGTTTGTTCCACAGAAGAGGAGCTTGATAGCTGAAAGCTCTGGCTCCCAATCTACTTTTGGAAACTATAGGAACCACAAGGAACCCAGCATTCTGAGAGCGCAGTGTTCTAGAGGGGTAGTAAGGTACTATGAGCTCTTTAAGATAGATATTCTTGATTTTACAGGTAGCCAATGCAAAGGAGCCAAAATGGGAGAGACATCTCCACCTCAGTTGGTAAACCATCAATATCAAGGCGGTCCTCCATGTTTCCACAGAGCACATTAACCTCATCAAAGCTATTTTAATAATTTAGATTGAAATGAGCGGAATCCAGGTTAATGTCCATCTGATTAAATATTTTCGATCTAAAGCTCCTCCTTCTATCTATCCTACATACATGATGGAACAACACATCTTTTCATCAGTCAATTATTTAAAATGCTAAACTTCGTCAGACAGAGAAGATATGCAAGACACAGTGAAGACGCAATGATAGAAAAATGTATGGAGGAAGTGGAAGTCATATGTTATCACAAGAATTTTACAGTGTTACAAAACTGTGTATTGAGATACAGCAACACACAACCACATGTGACTTTATTACATTTCCACATTCCACATGTGTAAAACAAAGATGTGTTTTTTTAATACAATCAGCACAGAATCATTAATGTTGGTTAATTTGGTAAAAACACAGTTTGATCATAACATCACAACACAATTCTCCTGAAACTCCTGAAAATAATGATTGCAGCCCAAGACAGGCACAAAAACAACAATATTTTTATTGAACTTTTCATATATTTCACATACACAAAAGAGACAATAATAATAATTATAATAACTTTAATAATAAATTTTAAAAAAATGAAAAATCAAACACAAACACTCGACATACATCAACACAGAGCGGTTTCAAACTCGGCAGCCTGCCTCTGGTTAAGTCAGCATCTGCAACACAATACAAGATGCCCTGTCCTTTATCCATACATGTATCGAGGGTACATCCATTTTCCGCCAAGACAGAGCGACCATTCTCTAAAATCAATTAAATCTGACTGTTTTGGACTGACAATACAGTTTTTTGGATATATACCAATCAACATATTTCTGCTTGGTGAGGCACCTTCACTCCAACAGTTTCAGATACAGTCAGAACAACTTCTTTCCAGTATTTTTTTTATTTTGGGCAGTCCCATACACAGTGATACAAAGTACCCTTTCCTTTTAAGCATTTAATACAAGTGTCCTGGACATCAGGGGACCAACGGTGATAATATATGTTCTCATTAACCATTTGTATTTTAACAGCTATATTCTCATGTTAATAGATTGTTTTTGGGCCCTTTCCCTATCAGCCTCTTGTATGTCTCCACGCCTCTAGTCTGTCACTGTGAACTCTTCATCATGTGACATTAAAGCTGTATAGAATAAAGAGTCAGTGTGAGGTTTTCAAGATGTGATAGTGATGGTTCAGATATTATATGTTTATGTTTTGACAATAGAAAGTGTTTCAACTGCAGAGATTTAAAAGAAGTAAGAAGATTGCTGTTCATATAAAGGTCCTCTATTTTCTGCACTCCCCATTTTGAATCCACCATCTGCTCTTCCTGTCCTGAAATATGTATTGCCCCATAACAGGGAGAAGCGAGAGATCGCAGGAATATATTTAATATGCAGATGTGCTTTGTACCAGACGACGATAGTCTTTTTGAGTAAAGGCTTTGTTGCTCTTTTCAGTTTTTTGGGTGTGCAGTTTAACTGGGAGGTACAGGCACACGTGTTAGAGATGTTTTGACCTCCATATATCTTTACTTTCAGTAAAATATTAATTACTCTAATAACATTAATATATAATTGAATCAAAAATAGGACATGGATCACAGTTTTAATGTGCTGAAATCATCTCTAGTGGGGCAGAAGTTCAAAGAAAATTGCATGAATAGAAACGCAGACAGACTCACATAATCGCTGTGACATCCTCACCCTGTCTTCTATTGTCTTTTTCTCATGCACAGTGCGTGCACAGGCGGAGGGAAAAAGCTTTTCCCACTTATTCTCAACATGCTCGGCCTAGGTAGTGATTTGAGCTCCTGCATTCAGGAGTGGGCTGCATGTGTAGGTGGAAAAAACAGTTGAAGAGCTGGAGTGAAACACATGCCTTGTTGAGAACTCATGGCTTGAGACTGCATTCCACATATTGATACTGCCTGTGTGTGTGTGTGTGTGTGTGTGTGTGTGTGTGTGTGTGTGTGTGTGGTTAATATTTTAGATAACACACATGTTTCTGACATTGAACTCTCTTGCTGCTGACAGTATTGTATATTTTGGGTTGTTTATACTTCTTTTTTCTTCACAGCGGATCTATTTTACGTGCACACGTATGTTTGCCGCCGGTGCAGCACAGCAGCAGTAATGACCTCACTATGTTTGTGTGCGTGCTGTGATTTGTACGGAGGGCTTGATTACAAAACAGCACACACACACAGTCGTCTCTTTACATGATCAGACTGACCTTGGCTTCCCCTTAATGATGCCTTGGAGTGTGAGTCCTGTCCTTCCCTCCCTCCCTCCAGTGTCCTCTCTGTCCTCTGCCCTAGCGCTGCAGGATAATGCGCTTTATAACTTCCATGACTTATTACAGCTCACAACAACAGAGTACATGCTGCTTAAATCAACTGAATGCCAATTCAAACAGAGTCCCTTACTGAAGCAAAATTTTTTTGCAAACTATTTAAAATGACCTACATGGATTGATTGTACCAAAAACAGAGCTTTGGGCTTTTGAATCTGGGACATTGTGTGTTGCGTTTTCCTCTCACACCGAGCACAAGTGAGCTAGCCTCCTGCTTTATTCCCTATCGCTGGGCTCTGGCTAATGAAATATTGTGGGAAGACTCTATTCATATCTAGCAGGCCTAATGGGAAAGAAGAGCCTTTGTAAGCAGATTGCCTCACTCTGAGAGGGCTCTGCTGTACCTCTGCCATATCCTCACTGATCTGTGGTGGCTGTGTGAAGTGAAAGTCAATGAGGCAGGAAGGTCATTTAGACTAAACAAACGTCTCCCTAACACAATGTGCTTTTTAATGATCTGCTTAAATATTCAGAGGGAAATCTGTCTGAAGCCTTCTCACATTTCTGATATGTAGTCATTAAACAAGAGTTCTTTTGCAGCCGTAGTGAGTTTGTTGACACGCTGTGATGGCCTGTTAAATTTTTAATAACTAACAGCTCCACATTTTTAGAAATCACTTATACTAACTGTTTCTGAGAGATTGGTACCACGCTGTGTGCTAAATATGAGGCTAGAGCTAACAAACAATAAGCTCAGCTTAGCATACAGACTAGAGGCAGGGGGACACAGTTGCTGGCCCAGCCAAAAGATATTTTTCTGAAGTTACATTGGTGCTAGGTAGATTTTTTTTTTATTCGTAGACAGAACCAGATTAGCTGTTTCCTCCTGTTTCCAGTCTTACCTGCTACTCTAAGCTAATCTCCTGCTTGTATAGTTTCATATTTAATGTACAAATTAGCATATTTCCCAAAATATCCCAAAGATCTCCTTAAAGTCCATGTAAAGTCTATTCTGAAATTTCTTTCAAAATACATTAAATATGTTTGAAAATAGTTGCTGAAAACATGTGAAAAGACTTTGAATGATATATTACTGAAATGTGGAGTTAGAGGTTCAAACAGTTTTCAGTCCAGGATTTTGTGGGCGGTCCTTAAAGGGTGGCTCGATGACACGCTGAGGCCACCCTGAGCATACCCCTGCACCCCTAGCAGAGACATAGACATGAATTCATCTCGCTCAGAGTGTCTCAAAGTTAGTCATGTCATTTTCTGAACTCATCTGACACGTTTCAGTCGCTTCAAAAGCACATTCAGCAGACCCCCACAGTCCTGGAGCTGAGAATTCATTTTTACCTGATTTTGACACCTGATTTCATAAACTTGTTGATATTTTTAATCATTCAAATTTACTGGGTGTTCAATAACACTTTCTTCTTTGGTCTGACAAACTCAGAACACATACTTATTATAATTATTTATTCTTACTTTACACGGACTTTAAAGAAATCTACAAAGAAAAGATAAATATGCAGTCATGTTCTCAGTCATCCAGGTCATCTTTCTTCAAGAAGAGTTGAATCTGGGGCAACTGGACTTTCACCTCTCAAGAAGCTTCTTCAGGTCTATTTATCCTAGACAGGATCGTAGACGAGGACGTAGCTTCCACTTGGTTCGTTAGTGCTCATTGTTGTTGTGAAGACTAGTCAGAGGTGTTAAAGTCACATGAGTTAGGTCTGGCGTGAACGACAGTTGTTCAGGTCACCTGAGCTCCGTGAGGCCAAGTGTGACCTCAGGTGACTTTAACTACTCTGACGACAGTAGTCACAACAACAATGAGCACTAATGAACCGAGAGGAAACTGTGATCTATGATCCTGGCTAGGCTAAATACTCAGAACTGAAGAAGTGTCTTAGATGAGAGGTGAAACTTCGTCTTCACAGATCCACAACATAGTTGCCCCAGATTTAACCCTTCTTGAACACAATGTGTCATTTTCCATAAGACTGATATATTTATTCACACAATGTATAATAAGAAATCAGTCTTCATTAACAAGCCTCATGTTCACACTATGAGAGAATGTCACTGGTGTCAGTATCAGTAAAAACATCTTACGGCTCTTTGTTAATTTAACTAGTAGCTGAGAGTACTTAACCCTCTCTCTCTGTGTTTGGGCTCATATTACCTGATGTATTAAACTCAATACACACTAACCTGACAATAAATGACATTGTGATGTAGGCCGACACATTCTGTGTTTCAAGTAATGCTGTGCGCAGCAACTCTGCTCAGGACTCAAGGTTGTGTGTGTTTTGTGTGCAGCTCTCAGGCATGCAACACACTTGACTTTCTCTCCAATGACCTCACCATAACTTATCACAGGAGTGTCAGCAGAAGACCTTTCAAATTCTGACTCACACACACACACACACACACACACACACACACACACACACACACATTCTTGCGTTCACTTTCTTCCTCTGTCTGTGTTTTGTCAGATCTCCTGGTGGACATGCTGGGAGTCATGGCCAGTTACAGCATCACAGTCAAGGAGCTGAAGCTGCTCTTCAGTATGCTGAGGGGAGACAACGGCATCTGGGTAAGTAAAAAAAAAAAAAAAAAAAACTGACACAGTCATATTTTTGCTTAAAGGTCCAGTGTGTAAGATTTAGAGGAATATATTGGTCAAATGTGGAATATGCTACTCATAAGTGTGTTTTCATTTGTTTTAAGCACCTGAAGAAAAGAGTGGTGATGTTTTTGTGACCTTAGAGGAAGCCTTTTATATCTACAGAGGGAGCGGGTCCTCTTCCACAGAGTCCGCCATGTTTCTACAGTAGCCCACACACACATCTATCAGACAAACATTAAGACTACAAAAGAGGAAAGAGTAATCACATTAGAATACTTATGCATGGTTTAATGTCATAAATTCTTCTTTGGTTTCATATTGACTGACTGGATATTAATACAGAGCTGCTGATGATTGGATTAACAATTCAGATTTCCTAATAACACAATGCTATTTTTAACAGTTGAATCTGAGTCTAGATGAATTCTAGTAATTGCCTAAATTTCACATGAATTTCACATCATAACAGCTTGAAGTTCAAATCAGAAACAGACTGTCACGTTGACTTTTTGCTGTGAAAAATGAGACGTTTCACATTTTCTGATATGTTTGTGTTCTGCAATTAATGAATAGCTTTATTTTGCACTGGATTAATTATACAGCCTGAGTTTGTTTGTGTGTCATTAGTCTGGATGTCACTTAATGGGATGGTTGTGCTAATAGACCAGAATAATAGGGGATGTGTGTGTCTGTGTGTGTGTGTGCGTGTTTGGATTGATTTGCGAGTGTATGTCAAGACGAGGGCAATTTAGCTTACGTTTAACGTGTGTTTTTTTTCTCTGTTGTAATCAGCGTTATTAATGCAGCAGAGGTTTGACTCTGTTATTACTGTTAATAAAGAAAAACACAAACAGAAGCAGCCCAACCAGCTGTGAAGGTGAAACAGGCGAAACAGGCTGCGAGTTCAGGACTGTTTTTCTGCAGGTGCTACTTTACATTCACATTCTATATACATAAAACCATCCATCCATCCATTATCTGTAACCACTTATCCTCATCAGGAGCCTATCCCAGCTGACTTTGGGCAAGAGGTGGGCTACACCCTGGACAAGTTACCAGCTCATCACAGGGCACATAGAGACAAACAACCATTCACACTCACATTCACACCGACGGACAATTTGGAGTCACCAGTTAACCTGTTAAGGTTCATGTCTTTGGACTGTGGGTGGAAGCCGGAGTACCTGGAGGGAACCCATGTAACTCCACACAGAAAGACCTCAGCTGAGGTTCAAACCGAGAACCTTCCCTGCGCCACTGTGCTGCCATACATACATATAACCATGATCTTTTATGACAAAGATGGTGGGTGTAGGCAGTTGATTGGAAACTAGTTTGATTAATGTGTTTTCTCCGTTTCTTAAGCATCAACATGAACCACTCTTTTATGTGACTGCTTCAGGTTTTCAGACTGAAAACACAAAAGGTTACGCAGCCGTTTGTGAACCTAAATTATGTGATGAAATTGGTTTCTGAAAAGAAAAAACACACAAGGCTTCTGCTGATTCATACTTGCTTTAAGAGCTACGATGCCAAGTTTGCTGTAAGTACCTGTTAATATGATTAATTCAGAGAGTTGAGAGAGTCCGGAGTGCTTCATACAAATTCCACTTGGACTGCTTTTCTCAGACTGGATGTTTTAGAACTGAAGTGTGAACACTTCTCCTGTGAGGCTGAACCTTCTCCTCTGCCGGCCCTGCTCACCGTACAGTTAGCTGGGTGTACAGGCTGTGTGCGGCCACTAGCTAAGTCAATACACCCTTGTCTCTTCTCGTCAATCTCCCCTCTACTCAGGCTCCATGACAACCACCATCAACAACCTCTGGTCACTGATCAGCGGTCCATAGCGAGGCCATCATCCATCCCTTCAGCCCTCTCTCTGTCCCTCCTCTGTCTAATAACTATCACCGCCTCATCCACCTCACTCCTATTTCCCTGTCTTTTCCAATTTCTCCTCCCCCAGCAGCCCTTTCCAGAGACAGATCGATTCAGGGTTGCCATGGTATTGATGAGGTGTTGTCGGGGGAGGGCGGAGGTGATTGAAGAGTTATTGATCCAGTGGGGTTGTGGTAGAGATGTGATGTCACACCATGTTTTTTTTAATAGAGTCTCACCCCTGCGCCTTTGAAAGTCAGCATCTGTCACATAATAATGATCAAATCTCTTTCTTCTCTCCTTCCCTCCTTCCTTTCTTCTCCTCTCCTCTCGTCTCGTCTCCTCTCCACAAGCCGAGACATGCCATCAAGCTCCTGTCGGTGTTGAACCAGATGCCTCAGAGACACGGTCCTGATACCTTCTTTAACTTTCCAGGACGCAGTGCAGCGGTGAGACTCAACAATATACAAACACACACACACAGGGTCCTATCTTACACCCGGCGTACACCCGCACAGCGTGTCATTACCAGTTTCCAACCAACGCTGTTGTCATTTTCACGCTGAGCGCCCACGTCGTGTAAGTAGCAAATGTCCACGGGTGGGTTGGTATTAAAATAAGGTGCGGTGTGGCGCACTGATATCTCCAGGCAGCAGAAAGTGACAATAAAAATCTGGTCTGAGGTCTGCTGCAGTATTTTCTTGCTATTTAAAGGGTGTGTTATTAAGATAGTAAACTGCGCCTACATAGGCATGTTTACAACACGTGTACACACAGGGACGCAGCAGCACTCCTCATCCTCATTTAACTGTTGCCATTTTGTAAAATATATGTAATAATAAATGTATGAATTAGAATATTAACTGCATGTATTAATTATCTGAAACTAGGAGGCTTTGTTTAGTCAGGTGACTGAAGGTGTGTGTCACCTTCAGTCACCTGTGTGTTTTGGAAAACAGCATGGACCTTGGTTCTATGTCACGTTCTTTCCCTTGATTATCGTAAATAATAACTGCAGCATCACACAGAGTGCGTCTTAAAATTACACATTTGGCACAGCAGCAGCAGCGGTACCTTTGTTAACATGCTGTAAAATACAGACTTTGCTTATTCTGTGCGGATGCGTCGGATAAAACACAGACGTGTGTCTTAATCACACGAGGTCTCCTGGTAATATTAGTACTGTGCGTAATCACTGCTGTGTTGCATTTCTTTGCAAGTGACCAGCCTGAGTCAGCCTGTGTCAGGCAGAGGCACACACACACAGCAGTGTGATTGGTCAAATTCATGTTACACCCAAAACTCATCTATGTTTAATTAAGAGAATAAACACGACAACTTTGCACCTAGTTTAAGCACCGCTTAACAAGCAAAAGTGGACATGCCCTAAATATATCTGTGTCATGCACTTTAGCTCGTGCACACACACACACACACACACACACACACACACACACACACACCTGAGAGTCATTATCAAAAAAAATTGTCAAATGTATTCTTTGTGCAGCCAAATCGTTAAAGAGTCCCTCTGGCACTCAGCTCATCCTAATTGGCACTTTGCTGCACCAGTACAAGTAGTTGAATGATGAAAAGGAAGTCATGGCTGACATGGTGACATTGGTTGTTATAAACATCAGCAAGACAAGATTTAATGTGTGTGTCCTCCCCCAGGCCATAGCATTGCCACCGATTGCCAAATGGCCTTACCAGAACGGATTCACCATCAACACTTGGTTCAGACAGGATCCACTCAACAACATCAATGTGGATAAAGACAAACCGTACCTTTATTGGTAAGTCCGACACCTTTCATCTGCTCTGTTATAGAATATATTCCCTTTAATGGGATAGTGGAGCTGAAAACATCATTTTAATGCACTCTTTGGTACTATCTGAATTTTTCTGTTGGCTATAAATCTTTGATCTTTGGCCGTTTTGTTGACTCAATGACATAACATCAATATTTTTGCTAGCACGGTTACAGACGAGTTTGACAGAATGAAAGGAGTCAGTGGTAAACATTCGGTTTTTGTGTCAGTCCTCCAGGATCACAGAGACGTTTTCTTTGTAGGCTCCCTGTCTTTAACAGTTTCTCTATCGTCCTTAACGCAGCACGGATTTAAGAAACGCTACTTTTTCTGCTAGGAAGTGAGATTTACTCCTTGTTGCCTGTACAAACTGTCTCTTCTCTTGCTCCTGCTTTAAGTATCGATCCGAACGCAGAAAAGCACACGGCTGAATAAAGCAGCTTCAGACCTGCTCCTTCTCGGTGTCAAAAGGCATTCTGTTTAAAGTGAGAAGGAAACTCAACACAAATGAAACAGGTTAGGGGAGAGTGCACTGTACTTCTCACAGTGTGACAAAGCACTCAGTAAGCAGCAGGCGTTTTGCTCAGGCCTAAAAATCTCCTACATGAGGAGGTTAGAGGCTTTGTTGATGGATTCTAGTCCTGGAGATGTTTTTTAGGAGCATGCATGTGCACAGATTTCAAATGTTGGTTTTCATCATATGTCAAAAATTGAAAGCTCAGCTGGACATCGGAGGTCATATTACCATCAACATTTACATCTACAGTATTGTTTTAGCCAGCAGTTATTTTTTCTTGTTGAACAATTAGGCTAAACTATTATCACATGCACCAAAGATGATGTCATCAAGTTGTCAAAACAGTCTAAAACCAATGACAGCAAAAAGAATGGACAGCATATGCGTGACGTCACCCAGAGGTTTCTGAAGCGCCATTTTCAAGCTTCCACCTAAGGTGGGCTGAATGACAAACAAGCCATCTGTAACGCCACCTATCTGTAAATCAAAGCGGCCACGCTGTTAATTCTGTATAACTTTAAGCCTTAATATCATTTGAACAGGTGAGTTGTATAAAAATTCACCCTCAGTACAGTTGTCATGAACGGGGAAATTAGCTATAGAGACCAAAACTGTTTTTTGTACCAGGCTGTAAACATGTTTGTTTCTGCTGTGAAGTTGAACATCTTATGGAGGTTGAAATGTTCTGTAGCCAGCCTCAAGTGGCTGCTCGAGGAATTACAGCATTTGGCACTTCTGCATTGGCTTCACTTCCCAGACACGGAGGTTGCTGCTTGTCTAAAACCCAAAGACATTCTATTCACAGTGATATAAAACAAATTTCATTTGTGAAGCTCTGACCAGATAACTGGTGACATTTTTGTTTCATAATTTGACCAAATCAATTAATTTTAGCTAACTGAAATGCATTTAGCTAGTTTTAATAAAGCAGTGATCTGTTGGTCACGGAGATGATTCAACTGAAAAGATGAATCATTTCTAGACTCACTTTCTTTTTTCTATATCTTCATTCCTAAGAAAATAATTCATTTTATTCAGAGCTGAGGCCCAGCAGGTGATAAACATTTCACTAACCAGACTGAGTGACACAGACAGGAAGTTAATAGATAAACAGATAATGAATTACAACATAACTTTAAATGTCAAGGCACTCTATTATGAGAGTGCTGCTGTTCGGGTTCTCTCTGCAGCTCTGGACCTCGCTGGCCTCGATGTTAGCGTTGTAAGTGCAAGCCGTTAGCCACTATGAAGCTTCATTAGCTTTGACCTTTTATTTAATTGAACTCCTTTGCACTGCTGCCTGCCTTCTTCCCTCCACCTCTTCACTCTGCGTCGCTAACCAGCTGGAGTCCTCCCTCCACAGCATCAAGAGTCAAACTCTGATTCAATGAGCAGAAAGAATCAGGCAGCTAGACGTCCACAGGAAGTATGACATGCATCCGTATATTCTGCAGATACCATCGCAGAGATAAGTGTCAAGATGTAATCCTGTTTCCCTAGTAACCGTTTGTCAGGTTGTCATGGTAAGTGAGAGAGGGGGGGTGCCCTCTTCTTCTGTGGCCCAGGTCTTATCATCCACCCCTACACTCAGATGCAGCTGCTACTCCAGCCTCCACAGCTGCAGGAAGGCCACGATAGCACACTACTAAGGTGTACCAGGGTTTCACTTGAGAGGGATTTATATCTGCTCTCTGGCTCTGCTATTTGTGTGATCCTTCTGGGCCTGTTTTAGAAGTGAATTGCGTCTTGTTGTTTCATGAAGAAGCTTAGCTGCGAGGTTGTATGCGGAGGTTACGAGCGAGGAAAGAGAAACGCGGAGGGAGAGGGATTAGTAGTGTTTCCACAAACCTGTGATCTTTTGCGCCTGCAAAGAAAATACTTCCTCTTTTCCTGAAAAGCTTGCTTTTTGTGACTGCTGCTGGCTTAAATCATGTTATATATGAGTATGAAAGATGGACTGTTTGTTTTGATTTCTTTTTGTACAATTTTATCTGTGAAAAATGGCCGACTGTCTTTGATATAGTTGACCTTTTACAGTTACAGAAAAATCAAAGCGGACTACAAGGTTGAAATGTGATTTATTTGACAAACATATGCTTTTTTTTTTTTTTTTCTTATATCAATTCAAAAATGTCAATTCAGGTTTACTAAATTCTGATGAAATAATGAACATACAGTGCTTAACAAATGTATTAAACCACCACACAATGTAAAGTTCATGCCACAGCTGCCCTAAATTAACAGCACTGATAAATACCAAAATCATTTTTTATGTTTCTGTAATGGTTAATACAGCAGTATGTAGAAGCTCTTTAACCAAAATGATATTTTCAAAATTTACTGTTATACAAAAAAACCCTGAAACAATAGTAAAGCTCATTATTATTTCATGATTAAGATGTCAAATTATAATTATTTACTTGCATTCCTGAACAGAAGAATTAGTTTTAGTGGTTTGAATGTTATGCTTAATTAATTTCTGACTCAAATTTGGGTATAAAAAAGTGAATTCAATTTGAAATTCCTCATTCATGTTCAAAATGCTAAAACATTCGAGAGCTCACTGAAAATGAAAGAGTCTGCATTAAAGCACTTCATGATGCTGGACGGTCTCTGACAGGTGGTCTTATACATTTGTTAAACACTGTACATAAAGTGGAATGAAAAGAGAAATGAGTTTCATTCTCTCTGATTCTCCTGCAGTTTTCGCACAAGTAAAGGCATCGGCTACTCCGCTCACTTTGTGGGAAACTGTCTCATCGTGACGTCGTTGAAGTCAAAAGGAAAAGGCTTTCAGCACTGTGTGAAATATGATTTCCAACCCCGCAAGGTAAGAAATAACCACACACACACACACACACACACACACACACACACACACACAAATCCAAAGCACTCAAATAACCCAACCGAATAATTTGGAGTCGGAGCAGTCAGTGTGGTAATCCTTTGCAACTTGTTAGATGAGACAGCATCAGTGTGTGTCTGCTCTCTTCTATCCATCCTTGCACTCACTCCGAGTGTTGATGAGTATAGATAAGGTCTGTCAATTAAGACCTGCACATCAGCCCTCTACCGCACCGTCAGCATTCTGCTACTGTCCTGAACACAAACACACACACACACACACGCCTCCGCATCTACACACACACAAACACACACAGACACACATTCACTTGATGAGATGGCCTCCCGTAGTTTTTGCTGACCTGGTAGAATCTCTGCACTGCCTAACAAAGTTCCCAGTGGTTCCATTTGATCAATTTAAAAGTCACCATGTCTCGCAGCATTTTGTCCACGGTGTGCATGTGTTAATATGTGTATATGTGTGTGTGTGTGTGTGTGTGTATGTGGGGGGAGGTTATTGCATACATGTGTGGTATTGTCCACTCCACAGCTATGCACACAGCAGCAAAAATTCTAGCGTTTCCTCACACCCCTCCCCCATTTCAGTCTTCCCTCCAGGGAACCTGTGTGCATTGTCACCGGGGAAGACGCTTTCTAATCAACACACACATGCACACTCTTAATGGTGCAGTATATTAAGGTGAGCAAGAGAGCTCTGGAGAATGAATGAGGCCAACACGTTGTAATCTTCCATAACCCTCTTACACAGAGCTGATGCTGTTAGGGCAGACATGAATTTTTGACCAAGCCACACAAAAGCATCCTGATTCAAACACACAGTGAAATCTGAAATGAATCGTTGCACTGCAGGAGGCTCGTATCAATAATCTGCAAGAGTGTTAAGGTACAAACAACACATTTCACTCGCCACAGGCTGCAGTATAATGAATCTGGCCACCACCGGGTGCAGTGTGCAGTATGATATGCAAAAACATCAATAACAGTATAGATACCGCAGGGCAGGCAAGGTCAGACACAGAGGCAATTCAGAGTGCAGCACAAAAGGCAAAGAAACGCATGATAAAAATAAAATCAGCAGAGCACTTCATAAAAACATCAGAATGGATCTGCCACTTTGTGAGTCTACAGCAAAACAAACACAAGTTACTCTCATGCTTTGATTTGGTGATTGATCTGTCATGAATTCATCATCTTCTCTCTTTTTTCAGTGGTACATGATCAGCATCGTCCACATCTACAACCGCTGGAGGAACTCCGAGATTCGTTGCTATGTTAATGGTCAGCTGGTCTCCTACGGCGATATGGCCTGGCACGTCAACACTAATGATGTAAGGGCACCGATACAGGGATGGAGGCAGTGTGTGTGTGTGTGTGTGTGTGATATGCAATGATCTTCATGAAGAGCAGTCATGTTAAAGATTTCAGAAAAACATACTTGAGTTGATAGAAGTAGCAGAAGGTGGTGCAAAGTGAACGGATATTTAGTTTATTAGCTGCTTCTCATAAGGAAAAGCTTTAATCTATCTATCTCTATCCCCACCTCGGAAATCCAGTCTTGGTCTGGCACTGCGTCCTCTCCCCTCCTCTTGTGATATTGGCAAACATTTAAAGTTTGCCCTCTGCATTCGTCAGCTGGGGCAGAGCTGCCCTTGGGCCAGGTTCCAGCACAGCTCACCCCAAACTCCTTCTTCCAACTTTTCCATTTAGCAGGGGACAGGTAGCCTGACCTCTCAGCGGCAGCAGAGCCTTCATTACATTTCCTTCCTGGTTGGCTCTTGACATTGCTGCAATTTACCGGGGGCTGGTGTTATTCTCTGTAAGGAATACCTTGGCCTTTGGGTAAAATGTCTTAAAGTTCACGCAGAAAGAAAGAAAGAAAGAAAAAAAAAGAAACAGAAAATGAGTAAAGGAACAGGTCTCAAAATGTGCCGATGCTATCGCGGTTTGTTTTGTTCCGATGGCTGATGATAAAAGTTATTTTATCAGTAAAGAAGCACAAGAGTCTCATTGTGATAAAGGCTATCAGAGGGATGCAGTAGATTAAAGAATGTAATAGCAGGTGATAGCAAAGTTGTAACAGAGTGATTGGAAACAAGGAGTTGTCTAAAGTTCATCTGGTTTTTCATTATCAACTGTGTTCATCGCGTCTGAGTGCCATGAACTCATGACCAGAGGAGAACTAACAAACTTTAAACCAGATTTCCTTCTAAAAGTGTTAATATGAGAAACAGTGGCTGTAGTTTACAAGTCCAACACTGCTAGAACTGCTAAGACTATATCACAATAAGTGACTCTGACCAGCTCACAGTGAATCATGTTTGCTCCGTGAGTTACCTCGTCTGTCTTTGCAAGAAAAGCTCTGAAATTTTGACATCTTTTTGTGTGCTACGTGTTTTCAGAGCTATGACAAGTGTTTCCTGGGTTCATCAGAGACAGCAGACGCTAATAGGGTGTTTTGTGGTCAACTGGGAGCCATATACGTGTTCAGTGAAGCTCTCAACCCAGCTCAGATCTTTGCCATCCACCAACTTGGTCCAGGATACAAGGTGAGAGTGCCCACGTACTACCTTATCACTCAATGTACTGCATTCTTTGCTCTAGGGCATCAGTTCCATCTAGCTATCTGTTTCAAGGGTTTATCCACCCCTTTGAGCAATTTCATTATATAACCACTATCTTACTCATTTGGTTATTTACATCCATTTAATCTGTCTATTATTTTAGCTAACCATTAGCCTTTAGGCTATTTCATCATTTATCCAAAAGCTGTCTGTTAGAACTATTAGTTTGAGCTAACTGTTTAAACCAGTGGTCTTCAACCAGTGGTCCATGACCCCTAGGGGGTCCACAGAGGTACTGCAGGGGGTCCGTCGATTTTTGTCATAATAATTGACAATTTTAACCAAAATAATGGTGATGAATCAGTGGACATGTCCAAAGATGCACAGCTCTTGCCATTTAATAACCAATAATAATTATGCATTAACTTTTTTATCAATCATAAACACATACAGGCTAATAACCCACCATATAAATAGGTTAATAAGGTGAAATAAAAGTTGAATAAAATAAAAATAAAAGTTATTATAGGCCAGGCTTAAAATGTGACACATCGTCCATGGGGTCCTTGGGCTGAAAAAGGTTGAAGATCCCTGATTCAAACCATTTATTTATAACTTTACATAAATATCTCTGCTATTAAATGTTCCATTTCGCTATCTGTTTTAGCCCTATGGCTATTTCCAGTGTTTATCCTTTAGTTCTATTTTAATCATGTATCCATCCATCCGAGCTGATATAAAACACATTTTGCTTTGTTTACACTTGTTTACCACTCGATTCCCTGTGTGTTATTTTATAGTTTTGACCTCTTCAGGGTTAATCTGGAATATTAAATCATAATATCTATTTAAACTATACAGTCTGTTCATCCTTTAATGCTTCTGACAGCTGTAGAGATATATTGTATGAAGCAAATGTCTCTATTGTGAAGTAGCTAAAAAGCAGATGCACAGTCACTCATGACCTCAATGCAACACTTTGTCCAAAGCCAGGCTTTTGACAGGAGACTGTCTTCATTGAGGTTATCTAATAGTTGCAGGAGCGTTTTTCATTTTGATTCATTCTGCTCCCGTCAGCCGGAACATCACGGCGATCAGTGTGCATTTCTATTCTTTGTCAGAAGAGGCAGATATTCCAAAATAGATCATCATGTCATGCAGCTGTAACACATTCGAGTGAGGGGCGAGGCTGCAATTAGAACCAGATTTTTGGAGAACTTACTGGCTACCTGCCTTTAAATGCCCACATTTAAACTTTGTTGAGTGGAGGTTCTAGAAATGCAGCCCTGCAAATGAACAGTAGTCTCTAATTAGAGGTTAAAACGGTGAAGCAGATTGAGATTAAAGTGGGACAACAAAAAGTAAATCACCCCCCAGGACATCGCAAACTCGTGTTTGGAAATGTTTGGAAGTATGCACGGGTGGATTTCGCCTTCAGCTCCAGAGTCTAGACACAGAATTTTTGCGTTCTTGTGGCAATAAAAATTATTCAAATGAGGCTTCACAATATTGGGTGTTGAGCACTGATAGCTTTAGAAATCACCATCTCTGCCTTTTGGCCTGGCTATCGGTGACAGCTGAGATGTCGCAACACCTTGCCAGCTGTCTGCTTCTCGTTTTGGCAGACTTGCGCGCCTCAGGCCACTTACAGCTTGTTTATGAAGGTGTCCAAAGCTGTCAAGATTTCCGCACCGTGAGGTTGCATGGATATCTGAGGCCGCTGATGTGTGCGAACAGCTGCTGGTATCCCAACAGCTCCTTTAGAAAAGGGTATATAGTTAACATGCAGAATATACATAGATGGGCATGTCTGACACAGGAGCACTGAATCATAAATGTGAATCTCTCACATCACATAGAGAGTAGAGTTCCTACTCTCTACATACTCTGGCTTTGCTGTTCCATGGCCTTGAATACTGATTCCTCTCTCTGTCACAGCTCACTGTTTCCTTGGGCTGATCAGTCAGATGATTGCCTCTCTGCATGGCGTAGAATGGACTTCTTATATGCCCAGAAGAGACCATTAAATGGCTCAGTTGTTTCAGAGCCGTGGGACTCGGTGCTCGTATTGTAATGATGATTGTGCGGGTTTTATGGTCGGCTAAAGGAGAACGCCACTGGGACTCAGCTTGTGTCACCCAGCTCCCTGCCTTAATGTGAATGTAGGCCGCTCCTTGTTCTCATGACTCCTCACAGTTTGCTGATGTAGATGACAAGCTGCTCCTGGGGTATTGCCTAATCTGTGTTAAAGACAACTACATCTACGCATACTGTACACCACACTGTACATATCTGTGTGCGTGGCTGTATGTAGCCTCTTGGTCTCAGCTACTGTCAGCGCTACTGTTCAGTAATGAGGAGCAAGAAGCAGACAGACACTCGGCTCGCTCTGCTAAACAAGCCTTCAGCACAGTGAGGCTTTTCAAGGTCTTCTCGCTCAACGCGCCTCATGATGGCCGACACGCTGCGTGTACTGTGTGTGTGTGTGTGTGTGTGTGTGTGTGTGTGTGTGTGTGTGTGTGTGTGTGTGTGTGTGTGTGTGTGTGTGTGTGTGCAGTTCAACACTTCCGTGCTCTCCTAATGACAGGAAGAAGATCTAACATCTTGTTTTTCTGTCTGTGTGGGCTACGGTGGAAAGAGAGCTCCGGTGGTTTGTGTTTTTGTGTGAGCGTGTGTGTGTTTGTGTGTGTGTGTCCTGTCACTCATGTGTTGTTGAGCGTGTGTCGCCGGTTGCACTACTCATCAGGAGTCCAGATGTCCTCATTCGCAGAGCACCGCCAACAATCTGGCCACAATGTAATTAATGGAGCGTGTGGGTCTATCCGGACACCTGTATTGTCACGTCACGGTGTGTGTTTTCGTGTGCGCATGTTTCTGGTGTGTGTTTGTCAGGTTTCATAATGACATTGTTTGATCAGTTTTAGCATTTTTGCATTTATTTTTAGAATAACTGAACTGATTTGCCAAAATAAGTTGTAGACATATGTTCTATGGAGAACTCATTCTGGAGCACTGCATGGAGATGGCGGGAAGGAGGGAGGCCCAGGCTGTGCTGAATGAATGTGTGTGTGTGTGTGTGTGTGTGTGTGTGTGTTTGTGTGTTTGTGTGTGCTGTTATCACTGCAGCCCAGTGTCATATCTGCAGCTGTCAGGTGAGAGCTGTCACTTTAATTCCTCTGCGTGTGTTTGTGTAACCAGGTGAGGGACACATATGTGTGTGTGTACACATGTACAAACGTGTGCGCTCTGCCTCTTCACTCTCCCATGTTTCTCCGGCAGCCTGTCGAACGCCTCCGAGCATCTCTCCGTGCTTAAAGAGCTTTTTACTCATTCGTTTAGCAGGCAACATGAATACAAGCTAAATAAACGGGCTTACACCCAAAAAATGTGCATCTTAATAAGTGTATTAATTTCACATTCAGGCTATTCTGTGTTTTTCTTTTTTTTTTTTTTTTCGAGGGCCCACTAACCTTCAAAATGAACCGAAGAGCTATTTATTTGTGTTTGTGATTGATTATCCCTGCACATGGCTGCAGTATTCTGGGTTACCTGTAATGGATAGGCTTTTCAGCACAGCTGTGTAACAGATTATTTAACACCGGGTTATCAGTGCTACTTATATGTTCAGAAAGTGTAAACATAGGCCTGCTGTGCCACTGTGTAATTGCCATTATTGACTCCTGGAAATAATGTTTTGCTAGCAAGTGTGTGTGGAAGGATTTACAGTGAATCTGATGATAGTAATGACGGATAAAATGAAGACTAAGACACTGATTTGGAATCAGCCCCTGCGCAGAGATAAGGCCGTTACATCGTTCTCTTCAGATGCCTCCATCGTGCAACTTCAATGTGAAATTTTGTGCTGCACGGTTTAAATACTGCTGCGGGCACATTTTCTACATCAGACATCAGATGAAAGGTTCAGAACAAGACGGGCCTGCAGGTCTGTGAGCAGCCCGCGGCTTTCCTGTGCATTCAAGCTGAGCGAGGCACCTGGGGAACCAGCCGCTAGAAGGCGAGAGCACCCTTTGACTGGAGCTGCCGCGAAAGGAGAGCAGAGCAATTCGTTAGCTTTTTACCTGCTGGGCTTCATGCGTGTATCAGGGCAGCTTCAGGATATATGAATACGCAAACAAAGTGCAGCCTCCTCCATAATCTGCATGGACAAAGCTTTCATTTGTAACTGTTTAAGCATGACTACAATTCTTTACAGTCCCCAAATGTGTGAGTTGGGAACTAAAATCCTCCACAAGGATGAAAATTACAAGGAGACTAACTTGATAAAGGCTTAGCAGTGTGTGGGGAAGGTAAAGTTTGTGTTACGTGCATGAGAAATGCAACATAATATGAGAATTTAATAGAAGAATGTGTGTTTTTTCTTGGTGGACTACAAAAAGAGAAGATCCATTTGCTCTGTGGGCCTCTCTCCCACACATCTGCTCCCCTCCCTCTCCATCTCTTATTCTGGGCTAATTGAATTAGTGCCCTGGTTATGTTCATTAAGCTAATGCTGTGTTGTTTACACACAATTCATGCTGCAATTAAGCCGGCTCCATTTTGGGTGTTGAGCTTGCACACGCACACGCAACACTTATCTTGTCTCCGGACAGCTTGCCTCTCAGATTCAAAGCTTTTTCCCACACGACCTTTGACACCTTCTTTTTCTTTTTCTTTTTCCCTCCTCCGCTGCAGAGCACTTTTAAGTTCAAGTCAGAGAGCGACATCCACCTGGCCGAGCACCACAAGCAGGTGTTGTACGATGGCAAGCTGGCCAGCTCCATCTCCTTCACCTACAACGCCAAGGCGACGGATGCGCAGCTCTGCCTGGAGTCGTCGCCCAGGGAAAACCCGTCCATCTTCGTCCACTCTCCACACGCGCTCATGCTACAGGTCAGTCTGGTTGGACTCTGAGTGGCTGTTCATCACTAACCTGGTTCCAGACCTCTGAAACACTGCATCATATTTTATTATAGTACAAAGTGTATTGTTGTTATGCAGTTTTCCTTGTTAGTTAGTGGTGTTATTTTGAGTTCTGTGTACAGTTCTTATGGCAGTGAGTGAGTGTGTGATTTTTATCTGTGCCTCTGTGTGTACAGTACATTATGTGTCTCTGTCAACATTAATAGTCCATTTCCTTCCCACAGGATGTGAAGGCCATCGTTACCCACTCCATCCACAGTGCCATCCACTCTATAGGAGGCATCCAGGTCTTGTTTCCTCTCTTTGCTCAGCTGGACTACAAACAGCTCAATGACAGCAGCGTGGACACCACGGTCTGGTGAGCGCTCTACAAAGTGAAACTCATAGACTGCCTGTAATGCAGCGATGTACAGTTAATGAGCTAAAACATAAAAAAATACATGTTTTGCTGTAATGTGCAAAATCTTCTGCTGGGATGGACCCAGGAGCAAATGATGGGTCAAATCTTCGATGTGTGAGAATTATCTTCCATCTGAAAGACCAACCTTAAACAATTATGCTGCAGGCTAGAAATAACTGATGTGTAAATGTGAAAGGAGAGGACTTGTGTGGTTTTCGCCCGGAGCAGCGAACGGCTTTTAGGAAGTCAGAGTGTCTGCGTTCCTCTCACTCCAAGATTGTCCTGATACCACCTCCATCACATGAGCCTTAATGCAGTTACACATCAGGCAGCATCTTCACGTCATGTTAGCCGCAGTCGGGCTATTTGTCAAATATTGTCTGCTTATTAATAATAAATGCGGGTGAAGCGAACACGGGGCAGCTTTTCTTGCCTCTTTTACTCACATTCAAAGATTTCCACGCAGCATTACTGAAATATGTGTGTCGAATGTGTGTGTGTGTGTTTCAGTGCCACTCTGCTGGCCTTCCTGGTGGAGCTGTTGAAGAGCTCAGTGGCCATGCAGGAGCAAATGCTGGGAGGGAAGGGCTTCCTGGTGATTGGCTACCTGCTCGAGAAGGTCAGTAAAAGGCCTCCACGATGGAGTGTTTACATGTTTGCCAACATGTACCGGTAGTTGGATGAATAATGAGAGCAGCCTTGATGTTATACCATGACCTCCACTAATGTTATCAAGGCTTATCAGGCTTCCAGTTTTGAAAATACTTTTTATATCAGGCATTATGTTTCAATTGCTTCTGTACTCATGTTTGCCTGCTGTGCATTCAGCTGTTAGTTTATCAGGTGCAATGAATGTAGTCTAACACAACAGTCAGTGCAATAAATCCTACCTTCATGACAGTTCTAATGAAACTGGTGTTGATTCAGTGTCATGGTCACTCTGGAGACTGCAGTTTGTGGTGCTATTGCTGCTATAGCAGGTGTTTCTATTATTTTGTCCACCCTGTAATAGAAGAGAGGAGAAACATCTGTCTGTATCACACAATGCAGTTTAACAGTAGCCTCCAAAATCACCACAGAGCTGAATCAACACTCTGAAACAACAGCACAGAGATATGTATCAACTTTAGTGGGATGTAACGGTGTGCCACAAATGTGTAAAAAAAATAAATAATGATGTGAAGAAAGCAGAGGTAGATCTGACGAATCACATCACAAACCTGGCTGTCGGTGTAAATTAATAATTTTCACCTTCACCTTGACACCTTCAGCAACTGTTAACACGCACCTGAGATTATGCAATGCAAAAGATTATGCAGCAGGTTATTTGTAGATCTTTATGAAACTCATTCCTCTCTGTCACTAAAGCGTCAAACAGTAACCATGGCAACTATGCATCCACTGCGCTGTATGGATGCAGCTGTCTTTTGTAAGTTTTGTAATTCAAGAGTTCAAAGGAGCTCTGTTGTTGAGATGTTTCCCTCTTCTGAAACATTTGAGCGAGATAGACGTTAATATGTTGGGTCAAGCTGCAAAGTAAAATGGTTTTACTCCGGTTAAACCGCCACATACATGTCCTGTCTTTTCTGCAGTCATCAAGAGTTCACATCACCAGGGCAGTACTCGAACAGTTCTTGTCCTTCGCCAAGTATCTGGATGGTTTACCTCACGGAGCGCCACTGCTCAAACAGCTCTGTGACCATGTCCTCTTCAATGCTGCCATCTGGATACACACCCCTGCCAAGGTCTGTTTATTTGTGTGTATCTATTGAGAGAGAGAAAGAGTGTGTGTGTGTGTGTGTTTTCATGACCTTGCTGCTGAAAACAGACGGTGATGGTCTGAAGGAATGAATTAATATGGTGATAGACTACGAACAGGTATGCAAGAGGAACTATATTTTCTGCTCATCGTGTTCAGGATGTTTTCTTTTACTCTGAATGAAAGGAAAACGAGTAACATAAAATGAAGATGAAGGAGGGACTGACATCTTACTGACCGCTGCCCTTTACAGTAATACAACAAAAGAGGTTACAGGACACAGAGGGAGGAGCTGACACATCACGCAGGGAAAGGACAGAACACGCAAGCCAAGGAAACAAAGAGCAAAAGTGACATTTGAAAAGACCCCAGGACAGGAGAGGGATGTGTAGTTCCTGTTTTCCCTCTAACACTGAACTAGATGTGAGTGTTCCTGGATTTTCTGCAGGGCCAGTCAGCACATGCCTGCATTATTCCCTGAACTTCCTGACTCGCTGTCTTCTCCCCTCTGACCCTGACATGTGATTGGCTCCTGCATATAACAACATCGCTCTCCAGGGCATGCTGGAGTTAGGACGGAAGAAATGTCACTAAATAAATTCAATTCAATTTTATTTATATAGCGCCAAATCATAACAAAAGTTATCTCATGACACTTTCCATACGGAGTAGGTTCAGACCGTACTAGTCTAGTTCTGTAGCAGCATAACTAAGGGATGACCTGAGCCAGCCCTAACTATAAGCTATAAGTCTACTCTTAAAAGTGTTGACCGTGTCTGCCTCCAGAACACAAAATGGGAGTTTGTTCCACCGAAGAGGAGCTTGATAGCTGAAATTTGTTTTATGTGGACGTTAAAGGACAAATCCTGATCAAAGATAACTCCAAAAATTCTTTAAGGTGGAGCTGAGGGCCAGGGTGATCCCATCTAGAGTTACTATATCTTTAGAAATAGAGTTTCTGAGGTGTTTGGGTCCAATTATAAGAACTTCAGTTTTGAGTTTAACATCAGAAAAATGCAGGTCATCCAATTTTTTTTATGTCCTCAAGGCAAGTTTGAAGTTTAGCAAACTGATTTGTTTCTTCAGGCTTGATGGATAAATATAATTGTGTATCATCGGCATAACAATGAATGTTACCTAAAGGAAGCATATATAAGCTGAATAGAAGTGGTCCAAGCACAGGACCTTGTGAAACTCCATGACTAACTTTGGTGCGCATGGAGGATTCATCATTAACATAAACAAACTAAAATATTAAAGAGGGTGTGAAAGACAGAATCCTACAAAGACATAAACATATGAACCTGAACTGACATGTCACAGTGAAGCCATGAGGCCATAATGAGATCAAGACCAGCAGTGTAAATGTACTGCGCAGCAACATTCATCCTTTAATCTTAACTGTACTATTCTGTCTCCCACTGAGCTTTATTTTCTACTTCTAGTATTATTAATGCTTTCATTACTGGTAAGAATAACCTTGGTCATATTCAGGTTTTAATGAAACTACATCTGAATCTCGTCTCCCTCATTATATCTCCCTCACTTAGAAAATAAAGAGCCTGCTTTCTTTACCGAGCCCGTCTGGTAAACACAATCCTTTCAGAGATGGAGGGATGTTTGTTACAGGCTATTGTTGTGCCATTGCAGCCCAAACTATTGAGCCATGCTCAAGGAATTTTCAGGCTCCTCTGCACATGTAAACCTGTTGTAACTCGCAGCAGATAAACACACCAGCTAAACGTGTGAAATGTAATATAACGGAAGGCCATTTAGGTCTGTAGAGTGCACTCTCCATTCTAGATGAGCTGCGATGTGGTATGGTCAGGCTGCGGCACTCCGCTAATTTTATCCACTTAAACAGAGCTACCTCGTTAAGGCCGCTCCTTAGCGTCGTGGTCACTGTAATGAGCTCAGAGATTTGTGAGTGTGCAGCAGACTCGAATCTGTGTACGGGCGATGGAGAGGAGCGGTTAGAGGAATATTAAGTAAGGGAAAACGGGGGAACAGCAGGAGGAAGGAAAGAAGAGAAGAAGGAAATGAGCAATCGGAGAACGCCCTCCTTAAATGTCAGCGCAGCGTAAGGAGCTCCTCAGATGCTTGACGGCTTCAGGCACAGAAACATCAAAAAAAACAACACAAAGCAGAAAACATTGGTGCTTGTGCTGTGGGGAAGTTTCCTCTCATTCCCCTGTGGCTGCCTTTTCACAATAAAACTGCCTTTCGTCTGAGCACCAGTAACATACACAGATGATTTGTTTCACCCCAGCACACAGTTCTGTGTGTGTATGTGCCATTATCTGCTGTATAAATGGATGTGTGTGTGTGTGTATACAGGTCCAGCTGTCCCTCTACACATACCTATCGTCGGAGTTCATTGGCACCGCCACCATCTACACCACCATCCGCCGTGTTGGCACAGTCCTGCAGCTGATGCACACTCTCAAGTACTACTACTGGGCCATCAACCCGCTGGAGTGCAGTGGAATCACCCCCAAAGGTCTTGGTACGTACGCACGTGCACACAAATGACACACAAAGGCATGCTCAACGTCAGACGAAATAAAAAGATAAGAAAGAGTGAACAAATAACAGTTACTGTCCCTTTACACTCCTAATGAACACTACAGCAGATCTAAAGACATCTGTATCTGTTGTATGTTACATATATGGCACTATAGTGTGTCTGTACACTCCATCCCTTCTTCTTCCTCACTGTGTCTGCCTTTATACATCTCACACATACTAAACATCTCTCTGTGACAGCATCCTCTCATATTCTCACAATAAGACTAATTATTATAAATATTTTATAATAATATAAATAAGGAATGCAATATGCATTATCTATTATGCACTATCCATCCTTCCATCAGTTTGTCATCCATCTCCATCTCCTTTGACTGCATCTGGTCACAGTCAGGCTTGCCACGCAAAGTCTCATTGGTCTGGTTTTTGGCATATCCAGGATGAGTTTAGAAAGTCTGGACAGCAAAACAAACTCATGAAATAAAATTTTTTTGCAAATTGGATCCATGCCATATTTGGAGGTGGTTTGAAATTCCAATCAGATTTCTACAGAAGCGTCTCAGTCTGGATGCTCTGACCCCTCGTGTTGATTTCAAAGGTTTTTTTGAGCCACTTGGACCACGACACACAACAATAAACCAGAGAGGCTGAGCAGAATCATGCTGCTATCAGCAGAGCGCTGTGGAGGACACACGCTTACGTCATTACTTACATATTTACCACAGCTACCCATGCATTTATGTTTGTAATGTCTGTACAGAAAATTAGATCTTGCAAATAAAGTGCAAAAAGTCAAGCAGGGTTCTCTCTCAAGTTAGTTCTTTTTTTATTAGTTACACAACCTTTTCTGGTACTTACAACTGAGTGAGTGCTGACTGAAGGCTGTCCATGAGCCATTGTTGGATGCGTCATTATTCCCTGTGTGATCATTTGGCAGAGCTCTAAAAACTCTTTTGCAGTGAAGGCACATTGACAACAACTGTCATACTTATATGAAATATATAGTAGCTATTTATATTTACTACTACCAAAGGTTTATTCTAGTAGCTACGCTCCTGTCACAGTATTAAAGAGGTCAAAGAGGATCTTAACTGTAAATCTACATTATTATGAGTCGACACAATAATCGTCACTCTGACTCACTTGTTAAAGACTTTCTTTCCTTGATTAACACGGTCTCTGTCTCCTGTGGAGCTGCGTCAGCTAACAAGGACATTTCACACTTGTCACCTGAGGAATATTATCAGTTCTAATACTGTCAATCCACTTAAGTAGGAAATGTAAGTCATGACAGAGTAGATGAACTTATGTAATATATGTATAATGTGATTAAATGTGTCTTCTTTTTTTTTTTTTTTACTTTTAATTGTACATATGTTGATCGGTGATTTTTAAGATGAGTTTAGAGTTTTTCAGATTGTCTAATCAGTGTTCAGCTGAAAACAACCCCATGAAGACTTAAAGTCAATAATCAATGAGACATGAGACTTTTAATCGTTATGCAAACACATGGGTAACTTTTCTTCACTGAACGTTAGAAAATCTCTTCTGTGAAGTCTTTTTTATTTAACACTGAAATGCGTGGACATCCTTCTGTGCTTCCTGTGAAATCTAATGGAATTTCAGTTGTAACGTAGCGATGAATCACATCTGATATTCTGACTGCCTTTGTAATTCAGCAGAGAGCAGCGTTAACGCAGCCACTGTTTCCAGGGCTTCAGAGAGGTCGCAGCAGGCCTTTCACTTTAATCAACCTCTCCTTTTTTTTTACCCGGGAGCCTCCGCTGACGACGAGCACGCATCCCGCATTGCCACGGCAACAGACCGATTTGATTGACAGATCCAAGGGGAGCTTTTGGAATTTCTAATCAAGTGGCTGTCTGGCTTCCTTTCTGTTTGGCGATATTGCCGTTTGACTGCCGGGATTTGGCCCCATAAAGAAGAGCTGATAACGGCAGCAATTAGCCTCAGACACGTACTAATGGCTGTTCAAAGCTACAAGATGTGCTAGCCGCCGTTTGGAAGTCTGCGTGCGTGTGCACTGGACTGTACTGTAAGAGTGTGATACGCATTGACGGAATTCATTTGCATAGCAATGGGCAGATATCTTCCATACATACAGTGGTCCTTGTGAACAGAAATGTGTTTAACTGAAGTAATGAGGTTGAATACAAGCTGCAGATGCATTTTCTGTATTAGTTTATTTTTACCCTGCACCTGCTTTGAATTAGAAATACAGATTTTTCCTCTCCGGGTTTTCTTGTATTTTACAAATAACTCCATTTGGTGATTAAAAATTGCTTTCAGGGCCACAAAAGAAGGGTGAACGTTCACTGGAGCTAATAAAACACCTCAGGCCTTTAGAAGCAGTCAGGTACATTGCTTTTGAACTTTGCAGATAAATTAGAATACGACAGAAACAGCGATTAAATTGCCTCTATTGAGCGAAACATGAAAAAGGGCTGAAATGAATTAATGACATAAAAGTTCTGACAAAGTATTCACGCGCCTGACTTTATTTATTTATCACCTTTTCTGAAAAAAGAAAAAGAACATGTGCCATGACATGACAACACACAGACTGAACGTAGATCAGCAAAACAAATGAGAAGACTTCAGAAATTCACAGATCAAATCAACACGTGTGTTACAAGCATGTTGTTACAAGCGTGTTGTTTACAGCGCAAACTCACACACACTTGTACACAAACACCTGCTCGCAGGTTGTCATTATTTGGCACTTTTTCACAATGACTGGATGAAACCGTCGAGTCAGATCAGCAGAAAAAGGAGCACAAAAATGAAGAAAATTAATTTCATAAAGACGGTAATTAAAACTGCCCCCGAGAAGCAGTTTAGACGAAGATAAACTTTCATTCAAATCCTCTTAAAAGACCCTTAAAACAGAGGCTGCACCTGCTGCGTCCGTGCACTCGTGTGACACCGCTGCGTAACCATGATGGATGATGAGTGTCACCGCTCCGCCAACATGTACCAGCTTGACGCATAAGGATGATGGATCACGAGGGACCGCTTCAGTGTCATGTTTTGGCTTTGTGAAGAGCAGGTGAACCGATGGAAACGCAGACACGCTCGCATGATTCAAGGCCAGCAGACCGTGACAAAGATACCGAGGGAGAGGCCTCATATCTTCTTCCTTTCACACCCCAGAGTCTTTTTTTTATGTTTCTTTTGGCTTACTTCCGCTGGCTAAGCAGCTCGGGGTCAGATATCGGCTTAAATTCTCTGAGAAGTGCATTTCATTGAGCTCACAATAAACACTTTGCACTTGCAGTGCTCTCCCTTTTGTAGCTGGCATAAAGGCAGATTCCAAACGTACTGACGCAGCAAAGTGTGCAGCGGGAAAATGCACAAGCCGGACATCATAAATGTTTATTGTTGCATTTTAAAATGAACAGACCTCTGTGGGGAATGTAGGGTAGCTTGCAAGGTTTGTTATGTACGACTGTTTGATAATGACAAGATAAAGATTGAGGAGGAAAGCAAGGGAGAGAGGCTGCAGTGACCACTGGGAGCATTAAAGGAAAAATGCCCTGATTTCTTAAGGCTGGGTCATATATCATTCTCACTTTGATCTGAGTCTATTCATCCTTTAGACTCTTTGGCACCATATTCCATTAGTCAGTTATCTGGCAGCAGTTTTGAGCGATTCATCACAGCCCATAGCTCCTAGTGTATCTGGCATACACATTAAACACCTCAAAAATGAATGAAATACAATTACAAGAATGAAAATGCAATGCCAACGTCTGACTTGTCAACTTTCTTCTCAAACGAGTGCCGCTGTGCCACAGTTTCAGATGTAAAGGGGACTTTTGAAGCCTCTGTTGAAGCCATATTGCAGACTGAGCGAACAAAATGGAGATAAATGCTTTGAGACATCACACCCTCTGGGAAGAGGCGATGACATCAGACCCAGATGAGCAAGCGCTCATGTTATGCGTCGGATGCTTTCGTTGTTTTTAGCTTGATTATTTCTTCGTAGCCCAGCACGGCAAACAAACTGACCCAGTGCCAGAGCTTTAAAGTAGACACACACACACGGTGCCTGTTTGGTTTGGATCATTTGGACCATCAATCACATTTTTGTAAATTGCCATGTCTTTGCTGTAATCAGTTAGATTAGTACAACTATAAAATATCCAGATTGCCAAATTGCCTCTGGAGTTAATGACAGTGATTTACAGTTCACACTTGTATCATAGTGTAAGTGTGTGTAAGTGTGTGTGTGTGTGTGTGTGTGTGTGTGTGTGTGTGTTAACATGTTTTTCTCTGCTCTCCAGGAAGCCTAATAAAACCTAATCATAAACAGTAGGGCTCGCTCAGGCTGAGCCGCAGATGTACTCAGCTGATCATTAACATGCATGAAAATGGATTTTTAACAAGAAATTCTTTTTTTTTGTGTGTGTGTGTGTGTGTCTTTGTTCAGACGGACCGCGGCCATCCCAAAAGGAGATCATCTCGCTCCGAGCCTTCATGCTTCTCTTCCTCAAACAACTCATCCTGAAGGTACACGGAGAGAAAACGGATTATCTTCATCACTTTAGTTTAAGTTGCAGGAAATCACTTCTTTCCATTGTGTCCTGTGTCGTTTTTTCTCTCTCGCTCCTGGAGGCTGCTGGCTTAATCTGAAACGTGTGTGTCTGTGTGTGGAGAATCACATTATGGATCAGCAGCCTGAATGGAGCACTGTATCTGTATTGATTCACATTTACGTGTGTGTGTGTGTGTGTGTGTGTGTGGTTGCTGCTGCTTCATGGTTAACGTGCATGAGCCAAGAACAGGATTAATGAAAGTCATCTGAGGTTAATAAGATGGAAAATCAACGTCGATTCTGAGCGTTTTGGTGAATGATGCCGTGTTTTTCTGCTTTTCTTCTTCACAGGATCGGGGCGTGAAGGAGGACGAGCTGCAGAGCATCCTGAACTACCTACTGACCATGCACGAGGTAAATGCAGAGCTCCCGCGTCGGAGCAGACGCTGTGAGAGAGAGTGCGGGCCACAAAAAGAGACAGAGAGAGTGGTTGAGTGGAGCTGGTGGCAAAATGTGCATTACAATTTGTGAGCTGGAGTTATGGTCCACTTAAACAAGTGAGAGTGTGAGTCAGCTTCGGTGCTGTGACAGCATGAAAAATGGCGCAACAATGGACTGAACAGAATGTACTCTTCTGTAACAATTATATCTATTCTTGTTCTGAAATACCACCTGCTCCTCCACATCCCCCCCCCACCACCTCCACCTCCATGTCCACCCTTACAACTCTGTCTTTGTCCTCTTAACCTTCTATTCTTCTGTCCCACGGGGCTTTTCTTTCCCTCCTCCGTTCACCTGTTCAACTTGAGCTCTCTTTTCTCTGCAGGATGAGAATATCCACGATGTGCTCCAGCTGTTGGTGGCTCTTATGTCTGAACACCCAGCGTCCATGATCCCTGCGTTCGATCAGAGAAACGGAATAAGGTGAATGCAGCCCACATGTACACACACACACACACACACACACACACACACACACACACACACACACACACAGATTTGATGTGACACCTGAAATAGATTTTTCTTTATTAAATATGATTCTAATCAATGTTTGTTTGAATATGTTTGATTTACACTCTCGGTCTGACCTTTGCTTTGTTTATGTATTTCTGTTACAAGAAGTAACCAGTGTCATATAACAGAACAAATACACATGCAGTTCAATATTTATTACAATATATAGAGACATTAATTGCTTTGTATTAATAGGCCGAATAAGCTGAGCTACAAAAAAAATATTTTTTTATATTGTTACAGGTCATACTTGCACATTTCCTTTTATGAATGTATTTAAAGATAATGTTTAAAATCAGGGACATATTCATATTTATGGATTTACCAAACACTAATTGTATCCTTTGGTTTTTATCATATTATCATACAGAACAACATTCCCACCCTCTGAACCTTTAAAACACAAAGATCTGATTTCTTTGAATGCTTTTTAATCCATATTGATTTAAGACCTGGAGGCAGAATCGTGGGGTGTTGTTGCTTTAACCGATATTATTGAATTCATGGCTTGTACCACATATTATTTGCTGTGTTTTGTAACAGTCTGATTGTTTTGTGTCTGATTTAATTGACTGTCTTGGCCAGGACTCCCTTGAAAAAAAGGTTTTTAATCTCAATGGGACCTTTCCTGGTTAAATAAATAAAAAAATGATATGATTTGTCTGATGAGCATAAAATAAAATCCTCAGTTTTATGCAGCATCCATAACATCCATGCTTTCTGTATATTTTAGCCATTGTTTATACATTCAGTTACAAAGGTTAGCTTCATGGATGTCTTTTCCTGTCCTCTGAGGTCCCTCATGAAACGATGAAACTGCTCCAGTCAGCACATAAGTTTCTAACTTCAAGGATGTGTATCAGGCAGCAGGCGTTGACTGCACACGCAGCTTCTTATAGCCCACATGTGAGGTGTTATAATCCTTTCAATGTCGTCTAATCAGTGTGGGTGTGTGTTTGACATCTTACAGGGTCATCTGCAAGCTCCTGGCCTCTAAGAGCGAGAGTATCCGGGTCCAGGCCCTCAAAGTCCTGGGCTACTTCCTTAAACACCTTGGTCACAAGTCAGTACCTCTTCGTCTCTGTGCTTCATGTCTGCTATATTCCTTTATGTGGCATTAGTGCTCAGTGACCGGTGAATCACTGAAATAAGGGAGCACTTAAAGCATCTTTTTTTCTGTCACAACTAAAACACAAATACTGCATCAGGATGAGACTGAAAGGCCTCGCATTGAGGTCTGAGTGTGAGGAAACACTCTGCAGTAAAAACTGCAGCAGTGCAGCCTCCAGTGAGCCTCACAACGACTGTTTGTTTGTGTGTGTGCGCGCAACGATAATGTCCTCATCATCAAGTCCAGGCGGAATAATCATTTCGACAGTGTGAACTGGCAGGGAGGTGGAACCTTGATGAGCAGCAATGAATGCTGGGGGATTTCATGGTCCCGTGTGACACACACACACACACGTCTCACTGCTCGACATGGGAGCAAGCTGCCAAGCTGCACCTGAGCCCTGCACCTTCAGTCCCCCACCTACTTAACATCTGCCTGCACGGCTGCCTCTTTAAGTTTACACAACTTTTCATATGAATTCTATATAAATAATACATTTGATATTGATCCAGATGATCATTTACACACAATACAGCCAAACATTTCAACCTGTGAAAGATATTTCAAGATATTTTTAGCATTTTTCATGTGATTTACTGATAATCTGATGATTTATTGTCTTAAAAAACAGGATAAAAAACTCTTATGTCATTTTGGATCTCATAGATTAGAATGAGACCAGTCAGAGACGATGTCACGTCTAATAAACAGCTGTTTTAGTAGGAGATACTGCTTGCCGTTCCCACTCGGCGAGGGTTGATAGCTACCCTCGACAAATCAAATTTTCTGCAGCGTTTCTGCAACATCAACAGGGTGTCACTTAGCCGCAAATGAGCTGTTGTGGATGAGATTTACAGTGCTGTGTGTCTCAGTGATTCACCAGTAAGTTCACCAGCTGATGGAGATCTGAGACTTCATTTGAGATTTAATTTAAGATTTCAGGGTAAGAGCGCGTGTTTTTAATCGCAGTCATGGTGATGTCTTATTACGACCGAGCTTCACAGACACAGCGCGATCATTTCAGTCCAAAGTCTGACATCGGTTTTATATTTCCTGTTGTCAAGGCGGTTGGACCTGGACGTCAAAAACAATTTTCACTCTGTGTAAAATGTAATTATTCAGTTAGAGTAGAGAGTAAAATTAGAAACTCATTAAAGTGACTGTAAAAACTAATTAAAGCATGATAATGGGAGCTAAATGATTTGTTAGGAATCTATATGTGTGATTGGATATTGTGCAAACTTGACTTCATTTCAGGTTTCTAATGACCTGGTTACAGTCAGGAATGTCCAGAAGCTTTGAGCGTTATTCATTTAATTCAATTTCAAAAAATACTCAAAGTTAGTCAGCCCTGATTCCTGAGCCTCTCCAGTTAAAAGCCTCTTAGAAACACAATTTTCTCCCACTGGCAATGTTAATAGCCAAAACTTAATCATTTGCAGCCATATGAGCGTGGCCTCAGCGGCTCCCGCGGCGCTCTGTTAATGCCTTTTGTTAATTCCTCTTGTTGGTATTCATTTATCGTCCTCTTTGCTCCCATCATAGCTGACAGGGCCACATGGTGCCACCTGCCAATATCAGATCATCATCAGGCCGGAGGCGATCAATGTCAAGTTCAACTGTCATAAATTCTGTTATGAGTGTGTGTGTGTGTGTGTGTGTGTGTTTCATTGCAGGAGGAAGGTAGAGATCATGCACACACACAGTCTGTTCACACTGCTGGGGGAGAGGCTGATGATGCACACCAACACTGTCTCCATCACCACCTACAACACTCTGTATGAGGTAAGTGATTGTTTGGCACTTCCATTGACACGCCGCGTCACTATAGCAACGTACCTGAAGCGATGCCCCTTTTTTTTTTTTTTTCATTCTATTTTGAGCTGTCAGATTTCTCCTGATTGTCGTGGCATTTAATTGACGGCTGTTCATGTTTTCCGTCTGTGCAGATTCTGACAGAGCAGGTCTGCACTCAGGTAGTGCACAAACCACACCCTGAGCCCGATTCCACCGTCAAGATCCAAAATCCCAGTGAGTACTTAAAAAAACACTGTGGCTTTCATCTGTCTGTCTCTGTGTGTTCTCTGGTCAGCCAATAATGCGGCATTGTTTCAATGCGAGTAAACAAACAACAAAGCCCGAATCAGAATTCGACAGTGCTGCCATCTCCTGCTTATTGATCTGCCTCGCTCTCTCGTGTCTCTCACATTTTCTTTCCCTCATTCAGAATGCTTTTTATATATTTGTTTCGTCTCCTTCCTCTCCTCATTGCCTGTTTTTTCGCCTCCCATCCAGTGATTTTAAAAGTAGTGGCCACCCTGCTGAAGAACTCCTCTCCCAGCGCCGAGCTGATGGAAGTCAGGAGACTCTTTCTCTCCGACATGATAAAACTCTTCAGCAACAGCCGCGAAAACCGACGGTAAGAGCATGCAAATGACTACGCCTCCATTTACTCGAGTGCATGCCATTTGCCTCTTACAGTCATCATTATATTTTGATATTACGCTCGTGCCGCAGCCCGGCTCACATGCAGTGTTTGTTGTTGTATACCAGCTGCCTGCTGCAGTGCTCCGTGTGGCAGGACTGGATGTTCTCCCTCGGTTACATCAACCCCAAGAACCCAGAGGAGCAGAAAATCACTGAGATGGTGTACAACATCTTCAGGATCCTGCTCTACCACGCCATCAAATACGAATGGGGGGGGTGGAGGGTCTGGGTGGATACCCTGTCCATCGCACACTCCAAGGTGAGTGCGGGATACACATTGATCGGGACAACTGTCTTTATCACATTGTTAATAAACAGCTGCTGCACAGTGCTTTGTGTGTTTGGTGGTATATTTCTGTCAGACTTCTGAATGAATGGACAAACAAAGATGGTAATTAATTCACAGTAAACGTCAGATTCTGGCTCCTCTCCACACTCACCGATCATACATGAAGAAATCCATTAATCAGGAGACAGAAACACCAATTTACCCATCAAGAGACTAGAATGCCATGCAGCCATTTTATATTTTTCATGTTTAAGGCCTGATTGTCTTACTGTCACTGTGAGTGGTGTCAAAACTCCAAATTACAACCTGTTCTTTTTTTTGGGGAAGTTATCAGTAAATTATGTAGAAGTGGACAAAGACAAGGAAGGTTGACACAGTAACGAGGTTGATGACTGCTTAATTCCACTGATGATCACAGATAAATGAATCAATATACTGTAGGGTTAAGGTGCTGGTTAGGTCGGTTGGTAGAGGGTGCGTCCCGTGTACAAAGGCTCAGTCCTCGCTGCAGCAACACGGGGTTCGATTCCAACCTGTGGTCCTTTGCTGCGTGTCGTCCCGCTCTCTCAGTCCCCACTTTCCTGTCACCCTTCAGCTGAATCTGTCAAGTTTTATCTGTTAAAACATCTGCTGTTATTAATTCATGCATGTTCTTCGTTTGTCGGGTGTTATTCATGTTTAAAATATTGACTGAAGTTAGGAGAGATGGCTTCATTTCAAATTGATTGAACCAAAAATAAACACGTAGTATTGATGATATTGATTTAAAGGTACTGATATTTTGAGTGAAGCTAAAAGATGAGTATTGAAAGTATGGATTTGTACATGCCGCCTGTCGCCGATGGTAATTCTTTGTTCAGTGACCTGCAGTGCCCAGAAAAAAAAAGATGCCGACATGACTCATACGATAGATCCTTTTCAGTATTGATTGACTCTGTTCACTGGTGGAAACTTAACTCACCCATTTTCGCACAGCAGTGCAAAGAGAGAGAGCATTATGGATGACGGTCTAATAGCCCCGTTAGGCTAGTGTCCCAGTTTTGTCCATCCGGCTTTTAGTACAGATGATCTAGGAGCCCCATAAGGACTACCTGCTGGAGAAGTTATTAATGTGGAGGTTCATTTTTTTTTGTTCTGATCACATCACCAATTATATCTCCACCCTGTGTCACAGGTGACCTACGAAGCCCATAAAGAGTACTTGGCGAAGATGTACGAAGAGTACCAGCGTCAGGAGGAGGAGAACATGAAGAAGGGGAAGAAAGGCTCCGTGTCCACCATCTCTGGGCTTTCGGCCACGCCCGCCCCCGTTGTCAACGGCAACCTGGAGATTGACGACAACTCCCAGACGCAGACACCTGAGAGCGAGGCGGAGTACAGCGAGGGTGCTGGCGGAGACTCGCGCAACCTCCTCGCTGAAGGTGCCGTGAAGAGACCCAACGGAGAGGCCCTGACGCCCGGGGAGCAGAGTGCTGGTCCCGGGGTGAGGGTGGAGGTCCATGACCTGTTGGTAGACATTAAAGCAGAGAAGGTAGAAGCCACAGAGGTGAAGTTGGACGACTTGGACTTGTCTCCAGAAGGCCTTAGTGGGAGTGTAGGTGGAGGAGGTGGGGGAGGAATAGAGAACGGACCTCTGGTAGAGGTGGACTCTCTCCTGGACAGTGCTTACTGTGCTGTAGTTCAAAAACTGAACGGGAACCTGGCACCGAAAGATGACACGCCAGGCTCTGTGGTGGGGATCGGGTCAAGCCTGGGGCTTTCAGGAGTCAGCCTGGAGGACGATGGGAACATGGGTCCGCTCATCACGCTGGCTGACGAGAAGGACAGTGTCCCGAGCAACAACGGATTTCTCTTCAGCAAGGTACGATGCTAAATAAAGATTACTGTCACTGATTACTTCAATCGTTCACTAATGACCACTAATGCTGCACCTCTACCACTTCTTAGTCTTTCCACTAAAAACAGCTGTTTGTTGTCTTCATGTTCATCTCTTCCAGGTTGACGAGAAGCTGCTCCCAGCTCTGGCAGCCACAGACCCCCTCGTACTCCCGAGTCCAGACCAGCCCGCTCCATCCGGCCCAGTCCCAGCTCATTCCACCACCAGCGCCAGCGATGACCTCAGCCTGCTGGCCCACATGACTAGCTGCGGTTCCGACTTAACGCACACCCAGAGCCACACATCTGGGGAACTTCCAGAGGACGGACCCTTCAAAATCCAGAGCCCTCTTGCTGACATCAGCTCCATCGCTGAGGCTGAGAGCCAATCCCAGATCCAGGGAGCCTCTAGGCCAGATTTCCCAGAGGGAGAGGCCACATCCGGGGCGGAGGGAGAGGCTGTTGGGCTTAAGACCGGAGGAGACACAGCCAGCACCACCTCTGATACAGAGAGGTCAGATGACGGGAAAGACAAGGACACAAAGAAGATCCAGACGACTGCGACCACTCAGGTATGTTACCATGTTCATGTGTGTGCAAGTCTGCAAGATGCTGGGTCCCTGAAATTATCTGGGCTACACAAGGCTCAAGAGCGACTGCCCACACATGAACTAAGTTCCTCTAATAGCTCAGTGAATACAGAGAATCTTCTGTGGTTTCTCTTAAAAAATTGAATTTCATAATGGTATGTGTGCCAACTTTTTAATGACTCTTTGCTCCTGCAGGCCCTCCATGGTCGCACCGCGGCCCAGCTGGAGCGGGACCTGCGTGTTGATCTGGGTTTCAGGGGCATGCCCATGACGGAGGAGCAGCGCCGGCAGTTCAGCCCCGGCCCGCGCACAACCATGTTCCGCATCCCAGAGTTCAAGTGGTCTCCAATGCATCAGAGGTTGCTCACTGACCTGCTGTTTGCCCTGGAGACTGACGTGCATGTGTGGAGGAGGTGAGTCTCTCAAGGTATTAAAAAAGTGAAGTGATACCTCTGATGTCTCACTTTTAAAGCTGCATGTTGTATTTATTTTTCATTTCAGCCACTCCACCAAGTCAGTGATGGATTTCGTCAACAGCAACGAGAACATCATCTTCGTCCACAACACCATCCACCTCATTTCTCAGATGGTGGACAACATCATCATCGCCTGTGGAGGCATCCTGCCTCTCCTGTCTGCCGCCACCTCCCCTTCTGTAAGTGGCTCTACTCCGCCCCTCTGTGGTGGGAGGGGAAACTGCAGGTCAACAGCTGGCTCATAGGCTTTGTAACGCAGGCGTTAACGCCAAAACAGACTTTGAGGAACGAGATTCTCCCTCACGCTCAGGGCAGCGTTGATCTTACATGATTGAATAAGTTAAAGAATTTGTTTTGTCTTTTACATTTTGTAGCTTTTTTAATCAAAAAAAGATCAAAAATGACGTCAGAAGTCTTAAAGGGTGAATTTAATACTTGCAGAAAGATTTAGTTGATTAGTTAGTTCAGTTTGGCCTTGAATTAAAAGATGACTTAAACTCTCTGGATTCCTCTCCTCTGTATCTCCATGTCTAACAGTCAATCTAACACTTCTCGTGCAGTATTTTGAACCTTTATTTGATCTTTGTTCTAACCCTTTTTATTAACAGCCTTTATTTCATTTGATAGTTTGATAATCTATTATTTTAATCATCTTTCTTTTGTTCTTTTCCTCTCTGTGTTACATGTTTCCTGTGTATTTTTCTTGTCTTTGTTGTCTCTGTTTTTGTCTGTGTTTGCATGTGCAGAGTTCTAAGAGTAGTGCCAACACTGTAAGTCGCAGTTTCTTCCTCTCTTTCTATTCTACTAATACTTTGCTCTGGTTTATTTACCATTGTGACTGACACTAAACCTTGCTTGTCTGACATCCATAGTGTTTCTATTTGTTGTGCTCCTTTGCTGCTAATCAATACCCCCTTATACTGTTTGTATCATCTGTAGGTATGCATTGATCTCTCTGCGTAGGTGTATCTAGTTCTTAAAGTTATAAGGACTAGATATATTGAACTGGATACACTTTGTATAATATTCTAACACTGTTAGAATGTTATACAAATAAGGGGGATTAAACTGGACTAAAAGGCCAGGAGGTGGATTGAATAATAGAAAATATATTTAGAGATGAAAATAGTATATTTTATGAGAGTTTTCCAAAAAATCCTTGGGGGTTGCATCTGCTAAGCCTGTCCCATTTGTATCAACACTAAAGAGGGCAGGAGGAGCCGGACCCCAGAGGGGGTCAAAGGGAGAGGAGGTGACCCCTGTTCCTGGGGGAGGAGGCCCAGGGGGAGAGGTGCGTAAAAAAAGAGCCTGAGACTCCCACCATCACCAGAAGAGCTAAGAGCACCAACCCCAAGCCCTTCTGTCCTCACCTTGTGTGTCTGTTATTCCCCAAATGTCCGTGCTCGCTCGCTCCGACGAGTCTCCAGACGCTTTGCACTTTGTTCGACTCTCCACAGCCGTGCACGTCCTGCTTACTGAAGCAGAGACACAGCAAACCACACACTTGGTTTGATTGCAAGTCTAAAGCCCTGCTATGCTGCCTGCAGTTTGATTTTCAATACAGATACACTGACAAATTTGGTCATTAGGTTTTTGTAAACAGAAGAGGACTTGTATGAAACACATTCTAGGTTAGCTTCACCTGTCTCTACACTGCTACTGTTACTGCTAATAGGCCACACTGCTACCGTCACAAACCCACTGTTACCATTACCTGTGTGTCATCAGGCTGTACTTCCTCTGTGTTGTGTAGAACACCTCATGTTGCCAGATTTCATCATATAAGTATGTATTCCACTCAACCAGCATGATACTCAAAGGTTGCTTTTCCTGTTTGTTGGCACAATCAGCCGTGACTGTTGGGGTCAGACCCAGCTGCATACATTTTCTAAAGGTTACTTCTATTGTTTAAAAAAAGAGGGCACTTCAGTGTTTCACCACCTTCCTGAAAACCAATGAGACAGCATCCACTTCATTGTGTTCACGTGCTAGCATTTCACAGAATAACTTGCGAGCGTGTGTGTCTGTATTTCTCCTCCCTCCTTCCTGCAGACGGAGTTGGAGAACATCGAGGCGACGCAAGGCATGTCTTCAGAGACGGCGGTCACCTTCCTGTCTCGTCTCATGGCCATGGTGGACGTCCTGGTGTTCGCCAGCTCTCTCAACTTCAGCGAGATCGAAGCAGAGAAGAACATGTCGTCAGGAGGGCTGATGAGGCAGTGCCTCCGCCTGGGTGTGTGCTAGTTTGATGGGCTTGTTAAGTATTTTCATTATGATTCATCTGTTTATTATTCTTTTTATTCATAGGTTATTCTATAAAATGTCAGAAAAATAGCAAAAATGCCCATCATATTTTCTCAGAACCTTTTTTTGTCTAAAACTCCACTACTTCACATTTACATAGTTTTATCTCATTTGGCTAATTGATTAATAAACTAATTTATACAGCACTACTGTTGACAAGGTTAACAACAAATCTCCGAAGGCCACCGGTTAGCTCAATAGGTAGGAGTGTGTGCCCCATGTATGCTCGGTCCTAAACTGTAAAAAAAAAAATCTGTTGTTTTTACGGTAAAATACCGGCAGCTGTGGTTGCCAGAACTTTACCGTAATAAATACAGTATCACCTTTTCTAATATTACGGTAACAGGACATTGTTACTGTTGATTTTACAGTTAATGTTGGTGTTTTATTCCATATTTTACCGTATAATTACAAGTTTTTTCCCTTAAAAGAAATGCTGTTTTGCCATTAAATATTACGGTGTAGCTGCAGTGGCCCAGAGTTTGATTCCAACCCGTGGACACACACCCTTGCTTGTTGTGTCATCCCCCTCCTCTCTCTCCCCGCTTTCCTGTCACTCTTCAGCTGTATCTGTCAAATAAAGCTTGAAAAAGCCCAAAAGACATCTTTAAAAGATTCTCCCAATTGATGTGCATACTGAAAATGTGTCATATTTTCTTGTGATTTCTCAGTCTGGAACTATTAAATTCCATATTTTTATTTTGTGCACCTGCTTATCCTGTCTAGAGTCGCCAGTCTATAACAGGTTTCATGTTTATATTGTGGCTTTTGGTCTTGAATCAAATGTACATATGCTTAAAATAAATTTGTAGTGGAGCCAAAAAACAGAAGCCAATAAACAATCTGCAGGATTTATATGTGCTTTAACCTTTCGGGTTTGTAAAGAGAAATGCTGTGACTCGTATAAATCTCCCTCCAGTGTGTAATACTTACAGCGTTCACCTTTGTGTCCATCAGTATGCTGCGTGGCAGTGAGGAACTGTCTGGAATGTCGGCAGAGACAGAGAGATCGGAGCTGCAAGTCCTCCTTAACCAGCAGCAAGTCACAGGACAGCCTCCACAGTGCCTCCACCACCAGCAAGGTAGCCCACACACACACACACATACAGGAATCAAACACCAATCTGACACAGAAACATGCATATGTATGATACAGCACGTTTGACATCCCGTGTTCCATATTTAGCAGGATCCAGACAGACTGCTGCAGGATGTAGACATCAATCGTCTCCGAGCCGTGGTTTTTAGAGATGTGGTAAGACGTAGTGTTTGTGTGTATTTTTAGTGTGTACAGTATGTGTGTGTTGTTTGTACTGAATAAGTCGCGTGTGTTATTGCTCTGTAGGATGACAGTAAGCAGGCTCAGTTCCTGGCACTGGCGGTCGTCTACTTCATCTCGGTTCTCATGGTATCTAAGTACCGGGATATTTTGGAACCCCAGCGGGAGATTGGCAGGTCGACCAGCCTATCAGGGAGAAGCATCCGCCATGAGATCAACTCCCCGACCAGCACAGGTGATTCTTTTGTTCTCCTGCTGCAAAATTCTCAATATTAGGTTGTAATCTCAGACAGCGGTGACTCATCATTGTAGTGCTGGCATAGTGAATACAGGCCTCAGGAAATCAACAGTTCTTAGACAAGAATATGAGATTAGAGGGAGAGAAAGAGAAAATAGCTGAGAATTAAATATTAAAAATAGACAATATGTTGTGGAATCTCTTGACACTGCATTTGACGAAAAGACTGTTTATGTGTATATCACTTCTCATCCTCATAAAATCACATTTCATCTTTTATTTCTTCCCCCGTTCCTTCAGAGCACCCATCCACAGCCTTCTCCGACCGTGACAAGCAGACCCCCACCCCTGTGGACGACTCTCCCCGGGCCGGCCTCCCCCACACAGACTCAGGCATCGGAGAGGAGGGCCACGTGGCCGGATCCCTGAACGGCTCGGAGATGGGTCTGGGGCTCGGCCTCGGCCTGGTGGGGAGAGAGACGGACAGAGACAGAGACAGAGACATGGGAGGGGGAGTAGGAGGTGGTGGTGGGGGAGGAGGCACAGATCTGTTGTGCAGCCTGTCTGATGTTAGGAGGTCACAGGAGAGCCTTCTGGATTCTCCCCACAACCCCGGTTCCACCCCCAACTCCAGCCAAGCACCGCCTTCGTCCATCTCCAGCATAAGCCAAACTAACAAAGGCATCAATGTCAAGGTGTGTGTGTGTGTGTGTGTGTGTGTGTGAGCCCCGTTCAGACCTGCCTGCTTACTTTCAGACATGCTCCTTTCAGTGAGCTTATATAAGGTTATGTGTTATTAAAATATGCACCTTGTTATGACACATTTACATTCATAGTTTACTGCTGGAAAATGTGTTTTGCTAAGCCCGCATTGAAAACCAAATTTACAACGTCACGGTGCCCTTTTAAGAAAACTAACACAATTAGTCAAGCCAGTAAACTCCTCACAGCCTCTGCAGCTCCAGTCCTGTAGTCACCGTCTCTCTCTCTCTCTCTCTCTCTCTCTCTCTCTCTGAAATGCAGGAGATCCTGAAGAGTTTGGTGGCGGCTCCGGTCGACGGAGGGGATCTGGGACAGGAATCTGGGCCCACACCCTATCACCCAGACCCTGCCCTGAAGACGCACCCCATGCTGCCCATGCAGTTCCACTCCTTCGACAGGTCAGTTACGTTTGACCTGCAGGAGGCGGGAAAAACAGACAGAGACAGTGAAGCCTGACACATCCGTCTATGAATTGATTTTTTCCAGCCATTACTGATCTTTCGTAGACGTGCGTTAGCATGCTTCTATTTGTCAAATTGCTGAGGTGCAGAATCGATGATTTGATTTGTATTTAGAAAATGATTTTCTCTTTGAACAAAGCTCTTTGGGTGGTAACGTTTACAAGATTTACAAGCATAAATAATGCGCTTGACTTGCCGGCAGTCAGATTGATTTTTTTTGTTGCTGTTGTAATGAAACTCCAATAAGAAAAGCATAAAAATGTGAATTCAGCACAATGGCTTGTTAGCAGTTTCTAACACTTGCTGTGCAGTCTGTGTTTGAGAGCAGACACATTTAGTTTGAGAATTCAATCTGAAGAGACAGTGAGAATGATTTGTTTTTAGCAGCAGTGATATCATGAAAATGAAACATGACTGAGACGCGCTTAATTCAATTCCTTCGTCCCGATCTTGACATTGATTCTAGACAAAAATCTCACAGGCACGGAGATATCGGTGCTGAATAATAAAATCGTTGGACGTGACAGGACATAGAGAGAGGCTCAAATCGTCCTGTCTTTTCCAAACTGTTAGCATGTAGACTCTCCACTGAGTGATTTCTGCTTCTATGTGCCGTGCATCACTTAGTCTCCTTGATCCTGCCCTGTGGCAGTGCTTGAGAGCTCGGTTATTGATTGAAGACGATATGCATAATAGATCATGGACGACTCTATCTCCATCTCCAGAGATGTCAGTCCGATGTATCAGTCTGTCTGACTCCTGCAGACAGACTGATACATTCAATCCATCGGCCCATATAAATGAACACGGTTATTAAAAAAACAGTGTTAGTTCTTCTAAACAATCACAGCTGAATTATCCATGTCTAAATTTGACTCACATGCTTGTAATGTTGACTTTTTAGAAAAAAAATCTGATTTTATTGTGCTATATATTGAGAAATATGATATTAATGGCACCTTATGTGTTTAAATAAAGTTTGTAACATAGAAACTTGAGGGGATGACACCGTGTTGAAACCATTCAGTCAGACAGCTGTGGAATGTTTGTTAGTTTGAGGACTAGGCTTCAGCTTCATCCCTCCCCACAGATATGTATACACAGAGATATTGAGGAGTGAGCAAATATCTTAAAGCCCTCATAGCCTGGGGCGCCTCAGTAGCTCACCTGGTAGAGCATGTGTGTATTAAGGCTAACTGCAGTGACCTGGGTTTGTTTCCAGCCCGGTTTGCTGCATGTCGTCCCCTCTGAATTTCACCGTTCATCTCTCCAGCTGTCTCTATCAGAAAATGCCAAAAAAAAAAAAAAACAGTCTGCAGGTGGGTGCTGGAGGAGTTGGTGTGGCTGAAGAACAGGTGGCGATGCTGATGTGGGGTAGCAACAGAGCAGAGATGGGAAATTTTTGAAGGCTGCCAAATTTGGATGCTGTGTTTGGCTTTGGAGTGGTTAGCACTGTCACCTTCTGTGTGGAGTTTGCATGTTCTCCCCGTGTCTGCGTGGGTTCTCTCCGGGTTCTCCAGCTTCCTCCCACAGTCCAAAGACATGAACCTTAACTGACCTGCGATGAGCTGGTGACTTGTCCACGGTGTACCCGCCTCTCTCCCAATGTCAGCTGGGATAGGCTCTAACCCCACCGTGACTCTGATGAGGATAAGCGGTTGGTTGAGTTGTCTGTCTGAACTAGCTCACAGGCGTTGTAGTCACAATACTCACTGTGCATTATAAATATATATTTTGATGACATTATGTTGATGTTCTTAAGTCATAAAATATACTTTTAGCTGACTGATGTTCTCATCTGTGTTGTTGTTGTATCTTAAAAAGGTTTGTGGGTCACCCTGGTAAATCACATGGTTGAGCGTACACACCATATACACTATAAGAGTCCGCAGTGGCCCGGGTTCAGTTCCAGCCTGTGGTCCTTTCCTGCATGTCGTCCCCTCTCTACCCATTTTCCTGTCTCTCTACAGATGTCCATCCACTAAAAGCATAAAAGCCCAAAACATAATTATAAAAAAGCTTTGTGAAATTACTGTTTGATGTGTTGGAGGTAAAAACATTTTTTATTTGGCAGCCAAAGGCCAAATTAATTTTATCGTGGTAGGATTGAAATCCCAGAACTTAAACAGCTGCGCAGCACATTTAGCTGTACTCAGTATTGTCATAGTGACAGAAAGCATCAGTAAACATGCCCACACATCCAACGCTTTCATCTCAGTGGCAACTAAAGTCTAAAGTCCTCTCAGATGTTCTCGCACGCTGCAGGCACTGACCGACACACAGAGCCATGATATCACTCAGGAGCTCTTGACAAAGAACCTCGGTGTGTGTGTGCAGGTTTGTCTCATGACTTTTTGCGTCTCATCTTCTCTCACAGGAGCGTTGTGGTCCCGGTCAAAAAGCCACCACCCGGCAGCCTGTCAGTCAACACGGTGGGCACGCCCACCACTAGCGGAGCAGCCACCGCTAGCAGCACACCAAACATTTTTGCAGCTGCAACGGCAACACCCAAGAGCATGATCAACACTACAGGTGAAAGATGACACACACATATGTTGCACTTTTAACCAGTGATGCTATTCATTCAATACATGTTTGTGTTTTTACCTGCACTGCATCTGTTTAGTGTGAAATAAGGAGAGGCAGCTGCAGCATGACGAAGGTGTTTGTGTAAAAGGCCTCCAGCAGTCTAAAGGCAGCTCGATGAAGCAGAATTTCTTCTCACTTAACAAAACTCTTTGATGCTTCGCTGCGCTGTGCTTTGACAGCAAACTAGAATAGAAAGAAACTGAACCAACAACAGCACCGGCGAATCCTTTCATGATTAGAGTCTATTTCAAGGGCGGGATCCAGATCAAGGTGCTTACAGGAAACACAGCAAGTTTAAGATTGTGCTGTTTACAAGGTAATACAGACAGAGAAGAGAGGAGAGGACAGAGGCAGTGATGTAACCTGATTCTGTTGATTTAGATAATTACATCATGAACAAACTATTCGTTACAGCCCGACAAGAACGTTCATTCAGTGAACTCTCCTGTGCCGGATCATGAACCTTTCACACAGCTCACATCTGATGCAGGAAAAGAACAGATGAAGAGGAAATTTGACCCAGATATGGTCTTAAAGTCCGTGTAAAGCCTATTCTGAGATTTCTTTCAAAATACATGAAATGTGTTGGAAAATAGTTGCTGAAAATATGTGAAAAGACTTTGAAGGATATATTAGTGAAATGTGGAGTTAGAGGTTAAAACACTTTTTCACCAGTTTTCAGTCCAGGATTTTGTGGGCGGTCCTTAAAGGGTGGCCTGATGACACGCTGAGGCCACCCTGAGCATACCCCTGCACCCCTAGCAGAGAGATAGAGATTTCATCTCTCTCAGAGTGTTTCAAAGTTAGTCATGTCATTTTCTGAACTCATCTGACACGTTTCAGTCACTTCAAAATGGCTGCTTGACGGCTCCCATGAGTGGGCGTGGCTTCAGCACATTCAGCGGACACGCCCCCACAGTCTTGGAGCTGAGAGTTCATTTTTACCTGATTTTGACACCTGATTTCATAAACCTGTCGATATTTTTAATCATTCAAACTTGGCTAGGTGGTTAATAACACTTTCTTCTTTGGTCTGACAAACTCAGAACACATATTTATTCTGACTTTACACAGACTTTAAATAAGAATACATTCAGAATAATAATATAAGAATCAAACACACAGCGTCTTACTCAGCAGATCCACTGTAGCAGAGTGGATTTCTATTCGAGGCTCAGACTTATTGCTCTGTAATATACATGCATAGTGGACAGAGAAGGGATTAGTTCCCTGGAATGGATTCTGTATATTGATTGCAAAGCTATTTTCACAAACGGGGGGCCATTACCAGAAGACAAGCAGCAGCCTGTCTGGTGAAATACTATCCAAATTAAATTTGGCCGCAGCTGATCGGAACATTAATACATTTCCTTTGTTATTATCCCACACGCTAATCTCGGTCACGCTTGATTCACGTTACCATAATACAACGTCTTATTATTCATCGTTCTCCCTCCCGTCTAGGTGCCGCAGACTCTGCCTCCTCGTCCTCCTCCTCGTCTTCGTCATTCGTAAACGGCGCAACCAGTAAGAATCTGCCGGCGGTGCAGACGGTGGCGCCCATGCCAGAGGACACGATGGAGAACATGAGGTCAGAGCCGCAAACGTCACAGAGCTCTTTATCGCTCCATTCACTCTCCTCCCGCTCTTTGTTTTTTTTTTTCCTCCTGTTTTTGGCTTTTATGTTGATTTGTCTGTTTTTCTTGGGTGCCTGTCGTTTTGCCACTTCATTCCTGTCCCTCTTTCACTTCACACTTCAGCTCACTCTCACAGTCACCATACTGATTCTACATTAGGGTTAGATACAATTACGATAAAAAAATTGGGGTGCACCTACATGCTTTTTGAGGCCTAGATGTTCGTACCTGATATTAAACATGATCATTTATTTGTCAGGATCAATGCAGCTGCAAAATATGTTCTGTCATTTTAGACTGACTAACCACAAAGAACAAAACTTTAATTACTAATTTGATGGTAAATGTTTAGAAATCAAGTTCCACATTGAGTTATGAGCCGTAAGAAGAATATTGGACTGACATTAATCATAAAACAGTCAAGCTACTTCATCTGTGGTACCTCACTCACACACTCACACACACACACACACACACACACACACACATATGTTCTGCTCACATGCACACGCATACCACCCACACATCTCACTCTCACAGTTTACACTTTGGTGCTCTTCATCCCTGACATGACAACTGTGTTTTAATGTCACAGCTACAATATAATGTAGAGTTTGACAATATCAGCACTCCTCCATAGAGTTCAGTCATTTGAAAAACGTGTAAATAAAATTGTTCTAAATATAAATCTGTGTTTTAGTTGTGTTTCCATACTCTGTGTAGGCTTCTCGCTAATAAAACCTAAGATGATCTGCGATATGACACTGTTATTATGACATAGTTATGACATAACTAGGAAAACAATAAGAGCTAATATATACTGTAACATTTCTGTCTCTCTCCTTAGACCTGTTAGACAGTTTGCTGTGATCTGTGCACACCCATGTGAGCGGGAGCGTGCGTGTGTGCGCGCGTGCATGTGCTCTTTAATCAGTGTATGTGTGTGTGTGTGTTTGTGTGGTTTGTATTGCAGTGCCTATTGTGAGGTGGCGCAGTGTGCGCTACGCAGCGGTCAGACGCCCCCTGAGCTCAAGTCTTTTAGCTCTCTGGCAGGCTTCCAGGCAGCTCCCCGAGATGCAGGACAGTGTTTTAGGCAAGGAGATACTCGTCCTGTCCCCCACCCCCACCCCAACCCCCCACCTTTCCTCCTCTTGCCCCACCTCCACCACACACCCTCTGCTATGCCCAGCCACTACTAAATGTGCCCAGAAAGGGCAGATATCTTTGCTAACAGCTAGTTAGCGTCACTTCTGGCATGGTCGTCTTCTCACACTAACCCCAAACTCAAAGATCAGACCTGAGTCAAGCTGTCTTTGCAAATGGCTTTGAGTAACAGTTTGCTTCAACTTTTTTAACCTCTAATGTTGATCTAGTCGCTCATCTGGTACTCTGAGCGGGCAACAGACAAATTCAGATTTGTAAACACCAGTGACCCAGGTCTGTGTCAGAAATCATACGCTTATAAGGCCAATAATCTGCACATCACTGCCATCATGGCTCCATAGTCTAGTCTGCTTTGCTCTCCTGCCTTACTTAACTTTCTTAACTGAACACAGAGTAGAAAAATATTTCACTGTGCACGTGATCTACACCTGTACACACACACACACACACACACACACACACACACACACACACACACACACAAAGGCACATCAACATGTGTAGCATTTACAAGATACGTAGCATATTTTCCAGTGCAGTTTAAATCGGGGCATTGTGTGGCAGGTTTAGCTTCTGCTGCACTTCCAGCTTCACTCATCCCACAACGCTAAACTCATTAGCTCAACGATTAGCTTTAAAAAACTGAGGTGCCATCAAGCTTTCCTTTACCAATACTAACCCAGGCATAGTGCTTCCATACCAGAACCACCACACACTCTTTGATTCTGGACATTTTTGTGTGTTCTGTGTCCATTTCAGACATTTTTCTATTTCTTTCTCTTGAACGCCTCTCAGCTCGCCTCCTCCTTCCCTCCTGTGTGATTTGTCCCGTGCTTCCCTCACCTCCCCCTTTTTTCTCACCTATCGCTCATTTCTTGCATGTTCTCCTCGCTCCCCCCTGCTCCACCTACTGTACACCGCCCCCCCGCCTTCTCCCCCTCCCCCTCCTCCTCCTCCTCCTCCTCAGAGGTTTTGCCCCACACGCTCTACTACCTTCATCTGTGTGTTTGTGTGTAGCTTATTTACTCTTCACTCTCCCATCGTCTTCATCTTTTCTCTCACTTGTCCCCCCCCCCCACCGCAGCATCACCACCAAGCTGGAGCGCGCTCTGGAGAAGGTGGCCCCCCTGCTGAGGGAGATTTTTGTGGACTTTGCCCCCTTCCTGTCCAGGACGCTGCTGGGTAGCCATGGGCAGGAACTGCTCATAGAAGGTACAGGTGCTGTACACGGCTCCTTTTTCTCTAACTGGCGTCTTCTCTGTGGAGTCTCCCCATTCACTGTCCCTCACAGCGATGTTTGCGTGCGAGAACGACTGAGAGGAAAAGAAACGAGCGGGTGGATGAATGATGGACGGGCGGATGCGTGATTAGCTGAGAGCGAGTGTGTGAGTGTGTGAGTGTGTTTCTTTGAGCTGGCTGCTTCACTCATTCGTCAAACAGGTATGAGGTCACTTTTAAACAGCTAGCTAGACAATTTGTAATCAGATTACTTTTAGCGTTAACACTGCTTTGATAGATGGTACATGTGTTGTTATTCTTCCCTCTGCCCACCTGCTTCCTGGTGTCCTGTTTTCGTGATCCACTGTCTCAATGTTGATCCCTCCCTCTCCTCACTTCCTGCTCTCTCCCTTTCTCCCTCTCTCTCTCTCTCCCTCCCCCTTCTCCTCTCTCCTCTCTCCTCCTTCACCTCTCTCTCACTCGCTGTTTGTTCCTGTCTTCTCCGTGGCATGCTTTTTTATAAACCTGACTACCACGACTGTGTACAATAGCAGAGACGACTGATGCTACAGCGTCTTCTTTGATGATATTTCCGTGTCCCGCAGCGATTTGTGTGTGTGTGTCAGAAGAGAGGCTGACTATGCTGTGTGTGTCTCTGTGCTGCAGGTCTGGTGTGTATGAAGTCGAGCACGTCAGTGGTGGAGCTCGTAATGCTGCTCTGTTCTCAGGTTGGTAACTCCTCACCTCGCCTCTCTGTTCACTGACCTCATGCCCAGACAAAGTTCTGAAAGTGCTTTTGTTTTGTTTTTTTAGCCCTGTGATAATCGAGGTAAAAGTCAGTTGCACACTGGAAAGAAGCCGTCGTGTTATCGATCTGTCCTGTGAGGCAGGGTTGACTTTTTAATGAGCGCATTGCAGATGTAATACAATATCAACACACCATAGTTTCCCCTCATCAATACAGAGGCCATGAAACTGAATTTACAGTGTCAGTCACATGCACGTAAACATTTCCTGGGTTTAGCTTCTGAGAGTGAAATAAAATGACAGAGGCGTCACAGTCTGTTATCTGAGTCATTTCTCTAACTTGCATTCAAAGCCACTATCTCCATTTTCCTGAATAACACGCAAAAGACAGAATGACAACAGAGAGGCACTTACCACAGAGCGCTCCCCTGATGGTGACCACGTTCTTTCTCTTTTACATCATGAAGTTTGTCTCACAGTTCCACATCTCTGTTTGGAGAATTCTGTCCTCGGAACAGCTCTTCTTTTTCATCAGCTCTCCTCCCGAGTTCTTCTTCTTCCCTTCTTTTCTTCATCTTCATCTTCAACAATACCTCCAGCCATCTCTGCTCCTCTGGTCCATTTTAACTCCAGCGCTCCGATGGCAACTGCTTTCATCTCCCGCCGCTCTCCTCACTGCCCTTTCCTCTCACCACTCCCTCTCCTTTTCACTCTGGCTGCCTGCTCGTCAGCATGTATAGTATTACCCCTGGCTCCGGCCTTGTCTGCCATTAGAGGCCCGGGAGAGCGAACCCTAGCCCAGATATCGATCCTCTGTATGGGGAGGGGGGTGTAACAGGAGATGCTCCCACGTGTCCTTAACGGCCTTAAGAGCTAATGGAGCTCTGATAGTTTGAGGCTTTCAGCAACACTCTCATCCTGCTCAGAAGTCTCCACTCTCGTATGCACAAACACATAAAACACAATCTGCGAGGGGTGCACTTTCATTGGAAAGCTCTTAAAATGTTTCCTCATGCTCATTTTGAGTGGTTTCGTGATAGTGTACCTTCACACCGGCTGTGATAAATGATGAAACTGTGTCTTTGTGTGTGTTTTCTTCTTGAATAAAGCTTATTGTTCTAGCTTTTTCAGGGTTTTTTAGGTATTTAATTAATACGATGAGTCAAAGATATGCATTGAAATGTGGTTATCTTATCTATAAACATAATCCATATCAAACAGTCCCCACTTTAATCATTTTGATTTCTCCTCTACACTTAGGAGTGGCAAAACTCCATCCAGAAGAACGCTGGACTGGCCTTCATCGAGCTCATCAATGAGGGAAGGTAATCCATCACACAGACTGATTATCACCCTACAGAATATCCTGTGATTCACGCATTAACACCAACACTGTTATCAGTGCTTAACACCTAATGGCTATGATAGAGCCCTAATGAGAACCTTGCCAGGATAAGTGCACGGTGCCATGTGTGTTCAGCAGGAAGTCGGATCATTAAAGCGCAATTAAGTTTACAGTTAATTGGGGCTGCTCTATTTTCAGTGCCTTTAATCTTGTTGTTCTTTTTCCTCTGAACTGTTTATTGGATTGTGTCGGTACCAAACTTAATTAAAGTACAAAACAAAAAAAGGATGCAATGCTACTGTTTAAATGTGAAAATGCAAATCACGGAGCAGTCTTAGTGACTTAATGATTTTTAAGTAAAGATTGCCACATTGAGGAAGTCGCTAATAACTGTAATGTTTGTCCTTCCCCACGTTTCTCACTCCGTCACCAGACTTCTGTGCCACGCCATGAAGGATCACATCGTGCGTGTTGCCAACGAAGCGGAGTTCATCCTGAACAGGCAGAGGGCGGAGGACGTACACAAGCACGCTGAATTCGAGGTAAACACACAGAGCACCGCTGGTGTCTGTCAGTCCTGATATGTGACACCAAATCATAACAAAGATTATCTCATAACACTTTCCATACAGAGCAGGTCTAGACCGTACTCTTTATAATATTATCTACAGAGACTCAGCAATTCCACCATGAGCAAGCACTTGGCGACGGTGGCGAGGAAAAACTTCCTTTAACAGGCAGAAACCTCGAGCAGACCCAAGCTCACTGGTTAAAGAGAGGGAGGGACTTAATTTAATAATTAAGAATTATGTTTCTTATATTATCTGATTATTATTAATCAGATAATATAAGAAACATGATTCTGAAATGTTCATATTGAAATGTTATTCTGCATAATAAATAAGTACTACTTTACTCTGTATTTTTACACTGTCATGTTGCTCCTTTTACTTGAGTAAATATATTAGTACCTCTTCCACCACTGGTTAATAAATCTCTATGAAGCTGCTCACACATATGTGTGACTACACAAATAGATAACACTCCTCTGTACCACGTTGCTATATTTAAACATCCTCTTCAGAACAAACAGCTCCCGTCTCCTCATCACCTCTTTGGTTTCTCCTTATTTCTGCTTTAACTCTTTACCTCCCTGCCGTCCTGCAGTCGAACTGCGCCCAGTACGCCGCCGACCGGAGAGAGGAGGAGAAAATGTGCGATCACCTCATCAGTGCCGCTAAGCACAGAGATCATGTGACCGCCAACCAGCTGAAACAAAAGATCCTCAACATCCTGACCAATAAGCACGGAGCGTGGGGCACAATGTCACAGAGGTGAGCGCAGGATCGGATGATGCTCCGGGACGCTTTTAGATCGAACAGGATGTCACTCGACACCGGCACTGGATGAGTGCTCACATGAAACGCTTCTTGCATACAATAAGTGATGGTATCAGAAAGTGTGGTCATTATTCAGTCAGCACCATACATCAGGTTTAGTATATATCATATTACATTAATATAACACATTAGCACTGTATAATTTATGTACTTTTATTGGTGTAAATACAGTAAGAGCTTCACATCAGAGACTCACTTCAAGTTTTCAGAGTGTGACTTTAGTCAGTGCTGAAATATAGAACAACAAACACATGTACAAAAGATAATATGAAGTTAACATGATTGTACATCAACTGCAGCTAACATCATCTCCATATTTAGCACACTGACACACACACACACACATTAAATCAATAATTGCTTGTTATCCAGACCTGCCTCCAGGCTGGCAGCTAGTCTGAGGACATGTGACACACAGCATCTGCAGCCTGTCGTCTTCATGTCACCGTTGATGAAGTCAGTTGTATATCGCAGCGTTCGTGCTGTTAACAAACACCTTTTTGCACTAACTGATTAAAGTTAAGCTGCATCTGAAGTAATGATATTTACGTTAGCTCACATTAGCATCATTCACACTAACGTTGCTAACAGTTACTTGTCATCCCTGTAATGTTCTGATCTGCTATAAAGCATCAGAAGTTATTATATTTTTTCCCTCACATGCCCACCCCTGTCACCGACACACCTTTCCTGACAACCAGTTCCTCCACTCACTTTTCTAATTTTCTCTTCTCTCTTCTTCCTCCAGTCTCTTTTCCTCTGCTAATGTACACTCTTCTTCTAGTCTCCTCCTCTCCTCCCACTCTTCTTTTTCTCTCTTTGCCCTTTCCTCTTCCCCTCATCTTCTCTCTTATTACTCTTGTCTTATTTTTTCTCCATCCAATCTCTCATAATCTTACTTTTCCCTCCTAGCCTTCTCCCCCGCCTCTTTCTCAGTCATTTCCTCTCCGTCCCCTTGCCTCCTTTCTTGTTCCTCTAGCCTCCTCTTTTCCTCACGCTCTTCTTCTTGTCTTCTCACCATTTCTTCTTTCTCTTGTTTCTTCTGTTCTTCTAACAATCTCTCATATTCTTCCTTTTCCCTCCTGTCTTTCTCCTCCCTGGCCCTCTCTTCTTCCTCTACAATTCTCTTTTCTTCTTCCTCTTCCTTTTCATTTTCACTTCTTCAATCCCTTTTCCCTTCCTGCTCTTCCTTTCTCATTCTCTCCTCTTCCTCAATTCTTCTGCATCTCTTTTTTAAGCTTCCTGGCCTCCTCTTCAGCTTCCCTCCTAATCCTCTGCTCCTGCTCCTTTCTATTTATATTATACTCTGTGCTGGAGTATCATTTGTTTGTGTCGTACCTATACTACATGTGGGTTTTAGGAATAGCTTCTTGAGGGTTCAGGTGTTTTTGTGTACGGTTGACTAATTTATCTGAAAAATATTTGACTCACAAACCACACACAAAAATTGTTAGGCCTGGACCCAGCTGACCCCAGTCTACCTTTACAGTGTCACCTGTAACTTCAGCTTCAATTCAATCTTTAATGTCCCTGAATGGAAAAAAAAAACACCTTGCTCCTTTGAAATGACCCACCTTTGCCCCTCCCCTTTTATGTCTCCAGCCAATTACACGACTTCTGGCGTTTAGACTACTGGGAGGACGACCTGAGGAGGAGACGGAGATTTGTGCGTAATGCCTTTGGATCCACGCATGCCGACGTGTCGCTCAAAGCTCTGGAGGACTACGGTCAGTGACGTATACCGATGTAAACATGCTTTACTGTCAGCGCCTGCTACTTGTATATGCACAGAGCTCACGTGCACACTTCAAAACACAAACAGGTACTGAGGAGGAGGAGGACGGGGTCAAGTCCAAGAAGAATTTTCGCAGCCAATCGGTGGTCACTCAGAACCCAGAGGCGGAGTTGATGCTGGAGGGAGATGATGACGCCGTCAGCCTGCTGCAGGAGAAGGAGATTGATAACCTGGCAGGTAAGATACACACACACACACACACACACGCACACTGGTATAGTTCAACTGAACAGTAAACTGTCTGTGACTCTTGTTTTTAGTACGTTTCCGTCCAAGACTTTTTACCTCCAAAGGCAAGTTGAAAGTTTGAACGTTTCGCAGCTACACTAACCGTCCAGCTGATTCCTCCGGCTCAAGAAGATTAACTCATAATCCACTAAAGACTGACGCTGATGCAGCTCTGATCTGATTTAATCAACACCTCACCAACATGTTGTTTAAAGTAGAAGAAGAAGAAATGATCAATCTGAACTAACATGAAATTACTCTATTACAGTATTATCTGTTGTGTGTGATGAGCCTGTCTGTGCCATGAATACCTGAAGCAGTAACACCTGAGTAAATTTGTAAGTCATTTGCCGGCTCTCCCTGCCACAGGCCCCGTGGTGCTGAGTACTCCCGCTCAGTTGGTAGCTCCAGTGGTGGTGGCTCGAGGCACTCTGTCCATCACGACTACTGAGATCTACTTTGAGGTGGATGAAGAGGATCCTACATTCAAGAACACTGACGCTAAAGTATGAACACGCTGTCTTTCTTTGTTATTGTTCAGTGCAGGGAAAAAGATTTACAGTTCACAGTTGTTTACATTTTTATTGACTGCTTTTCAGGCATTGATTTAAATAGTTTGGGATTCATTTATATATGTAAATCTTTATATTCAAACAGGTACTGGCCTACTCAGAGGGTCTGCACGGAAAATGGATGTTCAGTGAGATCCGAGCCGTGTTCTCCAGGCGCTACCTGCTGCAGAATACCGGACTAGAGGTCTTCATGGCCAACAGAAGTAAGTCTAACTTACATTGGCATGACCAGCCACTGATTACATTTATTTATTATCTGCCATCAATATGTTCAATTCATCAAACCTGAACAGAATGAGTTTCATGGCAGGTTAACAAAAACACCACAGCATCTTTTTTTCCACTGAAAGGTCCGGTGTGTCAGATTTATGTTGTTCTTTATGCAGAATATGGAATACAATATACAAACTATGTTTCATTAGTTCGTTAGTTACCCACTTAAATGAGCAATTATTATCTACAGGTCCCACGTGTCCTCTTCCACGTTGTCCACCATGTTTCTATCCTGAACAGACAAACCAAACGCTGGTTATAGATCGGGAGTTTCACGTTTTTCATACCTTTCGTGGACGCCGTAGTTTCTCCTTCACCCTTGGAACTTGAGGGCGACTGGAGGGGATCGCAATTTACAACTATACCACTAGATGTCACTAAATGCTACACATTGATCCTTTAAAGTTCAACACTTTTTCTCCATCATTAATGAGTTAGGTTGGTATGTTACAAAAAAGGACAGTGAAACACACTGATACCTGAATCTGACTGAATACAGTGAGTTCAGAAAGCACAGCTGGTGTCAGTTTGGTACTTTGGTTTGTGAAAAATTAAAAATAGATACCTACGTTCTGTTTGAAATGTGTCTCTCAGCAATAATGTAAAGATTTTTCACCACCATACAGCATCTACAGATGTATTTGCTGGTTGGTTGTCATGGTGATTGATCCACTTTATGCTGACTGCATCTTCTCTCTTCCTCTCCGCAGCGTCTGTGATGTTTAACTTCCCTGACCAGGCCACAGTCAAAAGGGTGGTCTACAGTCTCCCACGGGTGGGGGTGGGAACGAGTTACGGCCTGCCACAGGCCAGGTAGGTGCAGGTTACAGTCAGCTGGTCCAACACTGTTCTGCGTGTGTTATTTTTCCTGGTGTTATAGAAAGAGAATCAACTTCAATGTGTGTGTGTGTGTGTGTGTGTGTGTCAGGCGGATTTCCTTGGCCACCCCTCGTCAGCTCTTCAAGTCATCCAACATGACTCAGCGCTGGCAGAGGAGAGAGATCTCCAACTTTGAGTACCTCATGTTCCTCAACACCATCGCAGGTAAAGGTTTCTTTTATTTTCTCTCTCTCTGGGTGATATCGATACTTTCTGTCTCATTTGCTTTGAAAATGTGAAGAATTTACTAATGTGACCTTATTCTGTTGAATTGACAGTTCCCATTGTGCTACAGAATTTCAGAAATTTCAGACTATATTTTTTATTTCTGGCTATGTGCATGAATAAAGACGCAAAAGACTCAAAGAGAGCAGAGAAAGTACCTGGAAGATTTATCAGCTGCAGTTTGCAGAATGACCTGAAAATACATAAACATACAGAACTATACAATAAATGCAGCATGTAATGACAGTGGATGATGTATAAAGTAATATGAATTATAAGTCATGTACTAGAAATAAATGTACATTTAGTCATAGATTTTCTAACATATCTATATGTCATGTTAGAATATCTCTGAATGTATGAGAAATGCAGAATGCAGACAAATGGCAGCCAGTCATAATTAGTTTAATGTCTTTACATATGCTGCTGAGGCAGTTTATCAACAGCTCGTGCTTTTATGCCTCTCTGTTGGAATGTCTTTTATCACACTAACATACAACCTCACTCTGTGTAATTGTAATCCCAGGCTGGCACTTCACATCGGGAAGTTAGACTCGTTAATTAAATGTTTAAGCGCCAGCCTGATTTATTAGGCCTGGGGGGTTTGAAGCAACAGTGCTGTAAATCACTTTCTAACTCACTTTTTTTACACAGTTTGGTAAACATTATTATAGCATGTCGTCGCTGTCCGATTTGGACTTTCTTCCATGTATGAATGTGCATATTCTCTTCATCTACGGTTAGCATTTAGAATGTTACTGACCAATGAAAAGATGTTTTGTTCCATCATGTGTTTTGATTCAAGGATAGACATCAAGCTCCTTGATCAGCCGAGTCGAGGCTCGGAACCACCCGCATGTTGTTACAAACATTTATACATTTTTGCTCACAATCCACGTAAATCCAATTAAAATATGAAAAGGTTCACTGATGACTGTGTAAACATAGAGAGTGTACTTGGGCAAGATACTGAACCCCAGATTGCTCCAGAAGGTTACACTATCAGTGTATGAATGGCTGAATGAGATATGTAGAAGAAAGGCGTCATATATGTACAGTCTATTTACCATTTAATGTCATATCTAAACATCCTCTGATACTCTGATGTCTTCTCCCGTCCGTCTGTTTGTTGTCCCTGCAGGGAGGACATATAATGATTTGAACCAGTATCCCATCTTCCCCTGGGTCTTGACCAACTATGACTCAGAGGAGCTCGATCTCACTCTACCTGGAAACTTCAGAGACCTCTCCAAGGTTAGACACAACAACAATTAACACACACGTTTTCCAATGAATCCCAGATGCTCTATATGAATCAAGCAGTATCACACAAGAAGCCACATGATGGCTGTGGTGGATGTGATTCCCTGCATTCCCTCCTTATACAGAGGATCAGAAAGGACATGAGTTTATTAGTTTTATTACCGTATCATACACGTTTGGTTTCTCTTGTGATCATCAACTTAAGCCGCTTTTTCCTCTCTGTTGTCCTTCAGCCAATCGGTGCACTGAATCCCAAGCGAGCGGCTTTTTACGCGGAGCGCTACGAGACGTGGGACGACGACGGCACGCCTCCTCACCACTACACAACCCTGTACTCCACCGCTCATTCCACACTGATGTGGATGCTCAGAATAGTAAGTGCCCGCTTCACACGCTTCCAAACTTTAACCATCAGCTGTCGTCTGAACGCACGGCAGAGATCAGATCTTGAAATGGATTGGTCTGTTCTTCCTGTAGGAGCCCTTCACCACGTTTTTCCTCAACGCTAACGACAGCAAGTTTGACCATCCGGAGAGAGCCTTCTCTGGCATCGGCTGCTCGTGGAGGAACTGCCAGAGGGACACGGCTGATGTGAAGGTAACCTGAAGACATCCGCACAGTGTCTAAAGCTCTGGAAGTATTAAGCATGATAAGATATTAAGAAAAACAATCACAGTTGACTGTTATATCGTCACATATTTTGTTTCTGTCGTGTCTGACAGGAGCTGATCCCAGAGTTCTACTACCTGCCTGAGATGTTTGTCAACAGTAACGAGTACGAGCTTGGGGTGCGTGATGACGGAGTTCCTGTGTGTGACGTGGAGCTTCCTGCCTGGGCCAAAAAACCTGAAGACTTTGTCCGCATCAACCGGATGGTGAGAGACACAGACAGCCTTTTTATAAAAGCTAATAAAAAACATGAAACATATCTTTGACTCTCTCTTTCTTCTTCTTCTCTCTGCACCTACTTTTCTTCGACAGGCACTGGAGAGCGAGTTCGTGTCGTGCCAGCTTCACCAGTGGATTGATCTAATATTCGGCTACAAGCAGCGAGGGCCAGAAGCAGTCCGAGCTCTCAACGTGTTCGACTTCTTGTCCTACGAGGGAGCGGTCAACTTGGATAATCTAGATGCCGCGCAACGTGAGGTCGGTTTCCATGACGACGCGTTTCTCTTGTTTGACTCAGATTGATTGTTGCAGTGCAGAAATCTCTCCCCTCGCGAGTTTGTCACGCCATGGTGAGCGCTTTATCCAAGATCATACGGTGGCATCAGATTGATGTGATGATTAATGCTCTGAGATAAAGAGCCACTAGATAATTATTTATGAATTCACAGTTCATGTGTTTCAGGAATCATACACAAAAGACAAAGATGCATATTAAGAGAAAGGTGTAGGAGGGTGTGTGTGCCTTCCTCTTCTATGTTAACCCCACCTTTATCTCTCTGGCTGTAGGTGATTGAGATCCAGATCCAGGCGTGTGGTCAGGTCCCCTCCCAGCTGCTGATCGAGCCACACCCACCTCGCTCCTCCGCAATGCACCTGGTGAGAATACCTCGACAGCCTCAGCAAATATAACTATACTTTCAAGCCTCGCAGCAGTATTCTCTGTATACGCACACGAAACACAAGTCAGCTGCACTCACACATGAGACCTCAGTTGTAGAAAATTAATTACAAACAAGACAGACATATGCATGCTTATTTTGAAATGTTCACTTTGGGAGCAGGAAGAGTTTTTCTCCAGGTTACTACACACATATTGATTATCATCTACACTGTGTGCATCCATTTTTCACATTTGAACACATTTCAGCCGCACAGATTTGTGAGATTTTATTACCTACAAATGTTTGTAGTAATGTTTTTTCAAAGCCAGTTCCTTCCTGGTTTTAGCCTCTCTGTGCTCCCTGCCAGCTTCGGCAGCACGAGGCCTCGGTGTCTCCGCATCAGAGCCATCCATTTTACCCCAAACCTGTCAGTCCTGAACCCCGACCAGCCAGCGCCTCCACCACCTCTCCTTGGCCTACAGCCACCCTCAGTGTGTGTACCTGCTCTGACCCTGTGCTCCCACTAATATACCTTTTCCCTTCCCTCCCTCTGTCCCATCTGTTCTGTCTCTCCCTCTACCTCCGTCTCCATTTCCCCCCCCCGACCTTCCTTCCTTCCTGCCTTCCTTCCTTCGCCCTTCTCTCTCTTCCCCCCCCCCCCCCCCTCTTTCTCTGTCTGTCTCACCAGTGTTTCCTTCCCCAGAGCCCTCTGATGTTTAAGGATCAGATGCAGCAGGATGTCATCATGGTGCTCAAGTTCCCCTCAAACTCCCCCGTCACTCACGTCGCAGCCAACACGCTCCCACACCTCAGCATACCAGCAGCCGTAACCGTCACGTGTAGCCGGCTGTTTGCCGTCAACCGCTGGCACAACACAGTTGGTGAGTGTGTGTTGAGGGGAATCTGTGTGTACGATGCGTGTGAATGACATTTTAGTTCCATCCATCCATTTTCTTCCACTTATCTGGGGTCGGGTGGTGGTGCAGCAGGTTTAGGAGGGCACTCCAGACGTCCTTCTCCCAAACAACACATTCCAGCTCCTCCTGAGGGATCCGGAGGTGTTCCCAGGCTAGATGGGCTATGTAGTCACTAAGGGAAACTTCCCACCTAAGGCTGAGCCCAGCCACCCGGTGTGGGAAGCTCATTTCGACCGCTTGTATCCACAATCTCATTCTTTCAGTCACTGCCCAAAGCTCATGACCATAGGTGAGGGCTGGAACGTAGATGGACTGGAAACTTGGGAGCTTCGCCTTCCAGCTCAGCCTGATATTTTTTTATGATAGCAGAATTGATGTAAACATGGTAATAAATACAGATGTTACGCTGATTGATTGCTAGATTATTGAGCATCTTTCTGAAACTCTGTCCTACAACAATAATAATACAGAGTTCTGAGCTGAAAGGATTAACAAAGTAATTGATAACATTTTTGATAAATAGTCGTTTTGGTCATTTACCAAAGAAAAATGTCAATCACTTGCTGCTCCAGCTCCTCAGATGTGAGGATATGTTGATTTTCTCTGTTTATAAATGGAAGAACTGGTTGTATTTGGCATTTTTCACAATTTTCTGACATTTCAAAGAATAAATAATTAAATGATTCATTACAAAATATTCATATACATCACATCATGAAAATCTTATCAGTGCCTCTGTAATTAAGACTAAATTAAGAAGCCAGTGTCATGCTTCAGTGGTAGGCATTGAGCCCAGTGTTTGATGGCGTTCTTTTGGATTGCATTATACGAGTGTTGACATAGAAATATTTGTTAATTAGAGCTTCAATTAACCTCATTAATGACCTCATTAGCGCAGCAGGCTAGGTGTAATTAATCACGGTGATGTGATTATGAAGGGTCATGAGGCGGCTCGAGTGACTTTTGTTATTGATTGCCAAACCAGGCGTTTATTTTGTGGGCGGGTCGGGGCGTAGAGCGGAGCGTCCACTGATGAGAAGATCGCCGGTTCGATCCCCGGCTCCTCCAGTCTGTGTGTGAAGTGTTCTTGGGAAAAAAATGCTGAACCTCAAAGTGCTCCTGAACGCTGCACCATCGATGTGTGAATGTTTGTGAATGGTCGGCTCCTTTCTGACGAGCATGGCAGCCAATGCCGTCAGTGGTCGGAAGACTAGAAAGACTATTTCTTTAACATAAGCCTGCTGAGAGCACTGTGTTTTGATTATATGAGAGATGAGATTATTTGTGTGTGTGTGTGTGTGTGTGTGTGTGACTCTCTGTAATGTAATGTTTGACCCTTAAACCCTGCAGGCCTCCGTGGAGCTCCAGGATACTCCCTAGAACAGGCTCATCATCTCCCCATCGAGATGGACCCTCTCATAGGTCAGTGCACGAACATCAACTAAGACACCAGCGCACATGCGAACATGAATGTGTGACATAATGAAGGCGGCCAGGTCACGACTCAATATATCCCATGATCCACTGGGGACTATGTGCATCTATTGCTGAGACTGCAGGCTGTAAAATGTGCCGTGTTATAACGCTGACCTCGGTGATGAACGGTCAGGAGAGGTCAGAGGTCATCAGACAGCTTGTTAACCACAGCGCACTCATTAACCTGCTAACATCTCTGCTCTCCCATGTAGCAAACAACTCAGGCGTAAACAAGCGTCAGATCACTGACCTGGTGGACCAGAGCATCCAGATCAACACACACTGTTTTGTGGTTACTGCTGACAACCGCTACATCCTGGTCTGCGGGTTCTGGGACAAGAGCTTCCGTGTTTACTCCACTGAAACTGGTAAGTGCTGTATTACTTTCTAAGATACACTGAGCACTGAGTACAGCAGAAATAAACTCTTAACTGTTTTTTTAGAGCTGCTATTTGTGATTCTGTCCTACTTTGAGTGTGGATCATCACTAACCTGCTGCTTCTATCCTGAAAGTGAAGCACGCTGACTCCGTCTTTCATTTTCTCCACAGGAAAGCTGACCCAGATAGTTTTTGGCCACTGGGATGTCGTAACATGTCTGGCCAGGTCAGAGTCCTACATCGGAGGAGACTGCTACATCGTGTCAGGCTCCAGAGACGCCACTCTTCTTCTGTGGTACTGGAGTGGAAGGCACCACATTATCGGGGACAACCCGAACAACAGTGAGTGGTGACAACGTGAACGTGAATGTTTCCAAGCAAGAGTTTTATGGTGACGCGTCTCTAACTTTGTTTTCTCTTCCAGGTGACTATCCTGCTCCCAGGGCAGTACTGACAGGACATGACCACGAGGTGGTGTGTGTGTCTGTGTGTGCAGAGCTGGGATTGGTCATCAGCGGAGCTAAAGGTTCATAAGTCTTCATGTGTTTGTGCAGACAGATTTTACATTTGTTAGAACATTTGCTCAGTTGCTTCAATGATGAAATATTGAAAAGTTAAAAAGCCTCAGATGTAGACGGGCTTCCAGCACACCACAACATTCAGAACTTCACCAGCGTCAGAGCGGTATGTTTTTTATTAAACAAACTTGCTTTGCATTCTCGCTCCGCAGAGGGCCCGTGCCTGGTCCACACTATCACAGGGGACCTTCTTAGGGCCCTGGAGGGGCCCGAGCTGTGTCAGCGGCCCCGCCTCATCTCCGTGTCCAGCGAAGGCCACTGCATCATCTACTACGAGAGAGGGCGCTTCTGCAACTTCAGCATAAACGGAAAACTGCTGGCACAAATGGAGGTTAACGATTCAACACGGGTGAGGCTCTCATACTGTAATATTATTTCCGGTGTATATTTGTGCATGATTACCATCCTTATTATAAACACTGCAGTAGTGCAGCAGCGCTCCTCTTTTAACCCCTCTTTCTCCCTCCAGGCCATCCTGTTGAGTAGTGACGGGCAGAACTTGGTGACCGGAGGTGATAACGGGGTGGTGGAGGTGTGGCAGGCGTGCGACTTCAAACAGCTTTACATCTACCCGGGCTGTGACGCAGGCATCCGTGCCATGGACCTCTCACATGACCAGAGGTAAAAACAGACCACACGTTGACCACATGAGCCAAAATCAGGGCTGTGTTGTTTGGGAAACTGGGTCGCCTGGAAGGGAACAGCACTGAATGATCAGTAGCGGGGAAGTTATTTCTCCCAAACCTCCGATGTCCGGCGCCCACGGAAACATGCAGTGATTGATGCACCGTAAGTATTTCATGTGGATGTGTTTAGTTTGATCACAGATATAACTTTCCGTGTGCTCTGCCCCTCAGGACTCTGATCACTGGCATGGCGTCCGGCAGCATTGTTGCATTCAACATAGACTTCAACCGCTGGCATTACGAACACCAGAACAGGTACTGAGGCGGACAGCGGGAGGAAGAGGAGGATGGAGAGAGGAGAGAAGGACAAGAGGGAGAGGAGGCGATGCATTCTGCTGTGTATCTGCAACCCACAGGGGAAACCACAGGTACCGAGGGGGAAGGAAAAACAAGTACCGGACCCTTAGGCTCTATTCCCCTGTGAAGTTTACTTGATTTGAGGATGCGGCAGCGCTGGTGGAATTAACTTCCTCTGTGCACACGTGTACGTACACACACACGTGTGTGACCACAGACACATAATACCCTGAAGATACACACCAAAACCTGCTAATAAAATAGACAGATTGCAGAACGGAGAAAAAGAGCAAGTCAAGCAGACCTTGTAGAGGTCGATCATACCCGTACCACTCACAGGACTGGTTGCAGTTGCCGTTCCTGGTACGCTTAATGCTTCACAGACAAAGAACCTAAGTTTTGTTTTCCCTTATATTTCTATTCTTTGTCGGTTTTTCTTATCTACTGTTCATTTGAGGCAAGCTCAGTCTGGGAATTATTTAGGGTGGACTACAAATTAAGACTCCTTCAAAGTGTCAAAGCTGATTAGAAATGGTCAGAAAAGAACCAGCCCCACCCGCTCTTCAAAAACCGGTGCTATTGGCTTGATCTTAAAATTCACCCTTGAAAAATTGCCTGGGGTTCTGATTTTATTTGATTTGATTTGATTTTCTAATGTTCATTTTATTGTTTGTTTTTTTTTTGTTCTCCTGCAGCAGGGTTAAGTCTAATTTTTATGTAAATAAGGCTCTGCTTCCGTCAGGGTCTACACGTGTTCTTTCACTACACAAACTGCGCTTATCACCTTTAATTTATTAATGACTTGCTGTATGTAAAATATTGTGTAATAATTATTATAATGTTGACAAGACTGATGGTAATAACGGCAGTGTCAAGGATGGTGATAATTTTGCCGGAGATGGTAACGATAGAGATCTTGCCAGTGCCACCAAGGATGACAACCACAAGACTGACATGATTTCCTTTGTATATTTGGTGATTGTTTTGTCAAATATGTACATATAGTCTTGGTTCAGGCTTGGTGGGAGAATTAATCAGCTGAATAAGACTGAAAGCGCAAAGGAAACCTTCACTTACCCACATTTGTTGATTATTTAAAAAAAGAGAATCAAATCAATGTAAAAGTTTGTTTTGTATTTGCACTTTGCACCAATCACATATCATTATTTATTAGCTTGGTTCTTTCTGGTCGGCTGCCATTTTGTTTAGGTCCATTTTCCCTACGGGATTATTTGTGCATTGATGTTTGTATTTAAAACGTTGAGCTCATGTGTGATTATTAGGTTTTACAACCTCACAGTTGTAAGCAATATCATGATTCTGTAGCTGATAGAGGTGGGAAAGAGGGAGGAGGAGGAGGAGGAGGGGGAGGGAGGAGGAGGCGAGGGGATGAAATGTGAGATGTTACTGTATGTGTGAAGCCATCTTGATCAAATGCGCACATGCACATACTCTATCGACAGGTTCAACTTACGTATCCAAAAAAAGGTTAAATATTTTTGGATCTATGAAACCCTAAAAACTATTGTATTCATGTTTTATTGCAAAGATGTAAAATATGACATGTGTGAGTTGAAAAAAAAAAAATCATGATAAGAAAAATAAAATATGCAAAGAATTTGATGACTTGACTTTTCATTGGTCGCAGCTTCTGTTTCATTGAAGGTTTCTTCTTTGCTTCATGACGGAGAGTGAGACATCAAGGACAACTTGTAGTCACCAGCAGAAAAAGACATTTTCCTGGCTCAGGATTTCACAAACTTGAGTTAAAACTCTAAACTCTGCACTCCAAACATATTTGGCTTGGTTATTGAAAAACGTGCTTTGCTGTGATTTTCTCACGCAGAGAAAAGACGTGTAACTCAAAGCCTCTCCCGTGGAAAACGGTGTAACGTCGAGTCTAAACGGAGCCTTTTCAGGTGTAAATTCTGTTAATTGCATGTCACAAGTTGCTTCTAGAGCTAAAAATAGTAATACATTCCTTATAAGCATAAACAACAGAATACAGCGTTTTTAATGTGTAAGAAATCATTAATATCCTTTATTTATCACAGGGTATCTTTGTGAGTATAAAGACAGAGGTCACCCAAGCTGGAAAAGAAAATCATTTTAATCTATTTTGTACCTTCATTAAATGTTGCATCTGTGTTTGCAGGACTGAAAATGACAGCTCTAATTCAACAGGCTAAACAACATAATCTTCACTGTTTTATTTTAACCACCACCACACTAAAAAAAACAATGTTTTTCTGTGTTACATTAAACCAAGAGGCTCCAGACGTAATAGCTTCTTGTGATTGGTGTGCGTACAGATTCATCATGAAATACTAAACTCGTTTTTTTTAAATGGTAACACTCATTTTGTCGTCTAAACTTGGGCATGGAGCTGGAAAAAGATGATTACATTCGTTGCTTACATCTGGAATTAAAATCGTTTTTCTTTATTTGTGTCCATCCGACACAGGAACATTTACAGTTTAGCGCTTGACTTCATGGATTATGCTACATGTGTTTGTCTAAATTGACATGAAAAAAAACACAACCATTAAAGAGTGCAGTCTTTACTGTGCCTCATATAAACAGTGAGTGAACATGGACCAGAGCAGAGAGAGTGTTTTCAGTTAAAATGGTCCATGTAGCACCTGTCACCTGAAACGCACAGATTGATGTGTGAACAGAGATTTGTCAAGAAGAACACAGACAGACATGATGTGTTGTATTGTCTGTGTCCTCAGAGCCGTCATCACTGCCGTCTGAATTTTGCGTGTGATGAAGATGAATCAGACTTTTTCAAATCATTTGTTCTGAATGTGTGAAGTCAAAGAACCTACATATCACAGTATCAGAATAAAAATGATGTGTTTGGAGCAGAACCAGACATCGCTGTGGCTTTATCCTGGACGAGGCTGACAGCTGCACAGAGCTCTCATGCTTCAGTCACTATGGAGACTGCGATCAGACGCCGTACGAGCTGACAGGCAGGACAGGGTAATCCGTCACGCTGGTAGACCTGTCTTTCAGGACCACAATTTCATCTTGTTGTTTATGCCACTTTTGACCCGGCCTTTCTGTAGCCGCAGATGGCTGTCGATAGGTCTTAACACGCAACCCTCAATTCTCTCTCACCTTTACATCCATGGCAAGGTCTGCATTACCAAGAATTTCCCAAGGAATCAGTTCAGTTGTGCAGTTTTTAAGGTGTTTTACTCTGCTGCTGCATCCCAAAGTCTCACTGACTGACAGCTGAAGCATGCATTTCTGTACAAAGTAATGGTCTTTAATATTACTGTAATTCAGATTTTTTATGTAGTCTACAGACATTATGAGACATGCTGTACAAAGAATCACATGAAAGCAATGTTACTCATTCTACTTGACAAGTACAGTGCATGAAATGGACTGGAAGATAACTGTTCCTCATGAAGCTTTTTCCTGCAGAGGGAAACAGTTCCTCAGGCTTGTTTGTCTTAATTGTTCAGAAAGGTTCAGTCACTCCCACCCCTGAAGATCTCTTCATCACATTTCGAGCTATATTTCCACTTGTGTCTAGGCATGAAAACACCAGACTCACTGGATAATCTGGATTAGAATATACATGCATGTAATGCCATGCTGTCTTTGTGTGTCTATGTGCTTTGTGTGTTTGCATGCTTTGCCTGTTGTTGCGTGCATGCATGAGGAAATGTACTTGGACATCTCTGTTCGTTTGTCTGTATGTGCTCCCCCTCCCATCTCCCTCAGGTGGACAATGAGGAGATGGTGGACCTCTGAGATGAGATGCTGCAGATCTCCATGTTGGTGAAGGAGCTGCCTCCCTCGCTGCTGCAGTCGGGCACAGAGGAGGAGGAGGAGATGATGTTCTTCAGTCTGTGGAGGGAGATGATGAGCAGCGTCAGCAGGAACACCAGCAGGCCGAGGAAGAGCCACACATAAACGTAAACGTTGCCCGGACGTCCCGGTGATGATGCGGCCGCCGACGTGGAAGCAGAGGTTGGGGAGAAACGGAGGAAGGTCCCATTGTCTATCGGAGAGATTCCCGTCTCATTGTGGTCTACCAATGGGACGTCCATCCCTGACATTGTGGCTGATGTTCAGCAGAGATTTACATAAGAGAAAAATAAAGATCAGAGATTTAGAGACATAAAAACAAACTTCAGCATTCATCATTTAAATGCACTGTGGGAGAAATTCTCTTTTGTCTGATGAAGCTGGCAGAGATTTAATTTCTCCCTCCAGGACACTTCAGCATGTCAGATGCTTGCTGACACAAGAGCTTTCAGCCACATCCTCAGCTTTGGCTGAGATTAAGGGGAAGGCAGAGAGCACTTCTGCAGTCCTGATTCGAGGCCAACAATTTACTTCGAGGGCCCCAGATGCAGAGCAGATAATAGCTGCAAATAATAAGAATTCATTTTGGCCCTCTTGGAGTACCAGATGGAGAGTTTCTGAAAATTAAGAAGCACAAATTGACTCAACTATTATTGAGAAAAGAAAATATTTAGTTGCATTGCCATCCATGGTTAACCTCACATCTTAAAATTAAAATGAAAAAAGTATAACAGCAAAGAAAACAAAAAGAAAAGAATGCACGACTGTATGAAATACTCATAATCATGTAATGTTCTATCGCTGTATGTTCATAGACAAAGTATAACATAGATATAGCAATCTTGACACAATATGATTCTGTTACATGATAACTACATGTATCTATCTTCAAGGATTCACCATCCTGCTGTGTTGTGGTAATCAAATATGACTGGCATGGCTGTTAATTATTCACATGGTAACATCAGGGAGCTTGACAGGCTGAAAGAGCTCCACCAACTAAACTGTGGAGGGGAGTAACAGCAGGGGGAGTGCTTGTCTCATTGAATACCTGTCAGGCTCGGTGCCTGGAGCTGCTGCGCGCTCATAAATGAAGGCATCGTTATCTGATGAAATTAAAGTCCTCATAATCAGCTTTCGCAAAGACAGCTGAGAGTCAACCCTCCTCCACTGCATATTAAAACTGCTAATAATGTTCCACCGCAAATTACTGCATGGGCACAAAACTGACTTGAAGATGTGACTGAGCATTGTCAAGTAGAAACGTTCACAGTCTTGGTGAGAGACAGAGGGGGGACTGTTTTGTATATGGGTTAGGCCAGCCTTGTGTCTTGAATTGATCTATGACGGTGGAGAAAGACACTTCAAAGGGTCGAATAATAGACCATGACCAGAATAAAAGCAAGAGGTCAGCACACAGTCTTCGCCTCACAGAGTGTGTGCTCATTTCTTTCTTATCTGCCGGCTCTCCCGTACTTCCTTTCCATTTTATGGTTATGAATTTCACCATGGATGCTATGTGTGCCTGCCAACATTATAGTCAGGGGAGTGAAGTAATCTATATTCATAGTACATTCTTCATGAGTTGCTATAATAACTGCATGTGTGGCAAACACTTAATTCATATTAAAAGCCCCCAATTAGGTTGTTTTTACGGCCATTCCGCTCCACCAGAGACCCTTCAAAAAATAAAATACAGTATAAACTTCTGTAAACGCTATAAACGTTTATCTGGATTGGAAATAATATCTACTGCGAATTGGATTTACATTGCAGGGCTGGGATTTGTCTATGTGCTGGAACCATTAGCAATTTGCAGACTAATGTAAGTGTTATCAATCAGCATTAGCAATTAGCATAAGCAATTTACAAAAAGTAAAAATATCATAAAGCCCAATGAAGTGTGATTTTAATGTAGCATGGCCCTAGCAGTGTGTATTATTTTATAGTTTACTTCATTATTTTCCTGTAAACAGTTTCTTTTGTATTTTGTGAGTTAAAGGATCAGTGTATTTAGTGGCATGTAGCTCTGGGGCTGCAGATTACAACCAACTGAATACCACTTGCCTCATCCTCCTTTTTCAAACATGTAAGAGAAACTACAGTGGCTGCAATGAATGCAAAATCTATCTGTTTAGAGGCTTTGGTTTGTCTGCTCTGGGCTTCTGTAGAAACATGGTGGTCCAACATGGCGGAGTACATGGAAGAGGACCCGCTCTCTGGAGATATGAAAGTCTCATTCAAACAAAAACACCTAAACACTGAGAAGTCTTATCTCCAGGTGAATTACCATTAACTGTAAACACTAATGACAACATACGTATGAATATTATGTGCCGTTTCTGCCACCTAAATGTTGCACACTGGACTAAAAAAGGCAGTGCTAACAGTTAGTCGGCGTTCAGACAGGGACAGGCAAAACGGACGCCGGCAGCGTTTTTCAATTCATTTCAGTGGGGGTTGTGCGTTTCCGCGCCGGCAGCCTGCAACGCAGGGGTTTGCTGCAAATAACGTCGCCGGCGACCGGCGAGAGAAGTTGAGCCAGATTCAACTTTTGGGAAAACGGAGCCCCACGTCACGCTCCGGCCGCCAATCAGACACTCAGATCAGTCAAACCTCCACAGACAGCCTGAAATGTCTCTGAAGCAGAGACTATCCAGGTGGATTCACGTGTGTGTTCTTTGTTTATTTCATGTACCAGCTTCTAAATCTGAGTCCGACTCGCAATTTACGGCGCAAAATAATGACACGAAGAAGTTTAATTTGATTTGTGTCCGATGATTAGAGAGAGAGAGAGAGAGGGAGAGAGAGAGACAGTGAGGGAGAGAGAGAGAGAGAGTGAGGAGAGAGAGAGAGAGAGAACGCTTTGGTAGAGAGACATAGAGTAACAACACAGAGAGCGAGCGCTGGCCTTGATAAAGCTGTTATAAATCAGAGAAATAAAAAGTTATTTCCTGATTGTTTCAAAGCGGTTACATTCAGCAGGTATAGACACGCCCACAGCAACCCACCTAAGCTCCCCTCACCCCCCCACCACTGCACTCCCCCACCACCAGTTGCCGGTTTCCCTGTCCCTGTCTGAACGTGGCCTTAGGCTGAAGCCAAATTTAGTCTGTTACCCAGCTAGCTTAAGTTAGTTAGCTAGGTCTGAGTAGCCAGTATTGAAGGAGGAGTAAGGTCACCATTAACTTGACTCCTTGAGAAGTATTTAGTCATAAAGTGTACTGAACTGGTAATGTTCGAGTCTGTAGTTCCTGTCCTGAGTTTACTTCATTTTGCTAATGCAGGGTGCATTTGGTATGATGTCAAGTTTTTTCAGGCTAATTTGAGCTGCATGTACTTTATTTTTATATGAATTTATGTCATTCAAATATGAGTGCATTTAAATGTTTTAAGTCACTTTGTCACCCCATTTATCATATTTACAGTGGTGCAATTTAATTGAGTACATTTAGAGATTTAGAGAGACAAATCTTTTTCACGCCACTACATTTATCTACAGCTATATACAGCTTTAGTTTCAAGATTACAATATTTTTCATATACAGTTTGAGAGTCTCTTTCCTGAATGTGATATTTCCTGTTTCCTGTGGGGCCTAAAATAAAATTGCATATTAATTAATTTGTGATTGAAGTGCAGCCATAACATGAGCATGAGCCCTGCATTCTTGAGGGGTGCACCCCAAACTTTCACAAGTTTGTCCAGGGTGTACCTCACCTCTCGCCTTAAGTCAGCTGGGATAGGCTCCAGCCCTACGTGACCCTGATGAGGATAAGTGGTTACAGATAATGGATGGATGTTTGTTTTTATTAGTTAAATTGTCTTTTCTTTGTATGTTGTATGAGAAAGAGGATTTCCAATTTCCACAGAAAATGCTTTTTGTGGTTGTGAGTAATCTGTTGAGCTCACCATGTAATCAGTGACTCATCAACCAGTGCGAACATCACAAGAAGTCCCTAGCTAAATTATTTCTTTCTTTGTTTTAGTATTATCTGGATTTTGGTAGCATGAAATTGGCTGTGAGATTCTGTTGTCGAATAAATGATGAATAAATGATGAATGTTTAATGTGTATTTGCTGCTTTTGTAGAGAAAATATATTTAAGTCTGAGTATTATGAGAAGGTTATTACAGCTATGGCTAGTAGAGCTAATGCACATTGAGTGTAACATATTGGTCCATATATGGTCCTGTGGTTTCATTCTGAGCCCATAACAAATGTCAGTGTTTCTTCATGTTCCTTTCTTCATGTCGCTTTTGAAGTTTAAGCAAACCCGCTCTGTCCCCGAACTCTTTTCTTCTCAGCTTATTAACTCCTTTTCATTCTCGCTCTCCTTCTCTCAGTTTGCCTTCGCTCTCGATGGTACAGTTGACAAGAACTCTGCTCTCTTTAATTTACGGCCCACTGTACCTTCAGGGAGATACACAGCATAATGAGGAGGGGCGAGTTTCGCTTCTCTTTTTCTATGATTGCTTGCTCTCTTGCCCCAACCCTGTTTTCTTTCTAAAAGACTCCCAGTGGTCAGCCCAATGAAAAACTGTCTCACCACTTTTGTTGACTTATATTGTCTCTTTTCCCTGCAGAGACTTGTTGGCTTGAAGTATTGATATTCACTGCACATAGCTCCTTCTGCTGTCCTCTCCTCTGTTTTTTAGGGGTTTTTTTTTTGGGTTTTTTTGCACCTTCAGTCCCTGAAATGATTTGACCATCTGGATTTCAGAATATATTCAAATCATTTTACTTTTAATTGCTCCTCCTGTAATCTTCTAACTCCAAATACCACCTCAGTTTTACTCTGTGTCAACCATCAGTCATGTGCCTGTCAGAAACACTCCTGAACATGACATTGAGCTCCTGCCTGCTCTCATTTCTTCTCCTCTGCCACCTTTTTCTTCATCCCATCCGCTGTCCTCCTCCCATCACTCCCTCCTACTCTTTCCCGCTCTGTATAGGTTGCTGTCGTTAATGATACGTTGTTTTGAAATCTGTGATGAAGCTTGTTCATTGTGAGCTGAAGTGGCTGATAATTGAGCTTAATGATGCTTTTTGTATCCAGGCAACAAGGTACGTTCAGTTCTTTTTCAAGCTAATCTACTTTAAGAGAGCAGGCCACGCAGTCCCGCTGAGGCTGAAGAGGTCAGACACACACACACACACACACATACACACACCCGCCTACATATAATAAATACCTGTAGTTATTTTGCTTTGAAATGGCTACAAGCGTAATACGGAGAACACCAAGGGTTAATTGGGAAAATGATGTGAAAATTATACACATGTTGAAAATGTCTTGGTATCTTTTAGGTAGTATGACATGTTGGATATGACTTTATTCTTGTCTCCATGAAAGCAGTCTTCTTATTATGTTTCTCCTGCTGAGAAACACAGCCACATGTCTGCTCTCTCTTGTTAGCTTCCATCTTAAAGTGTGACCTAACACCAGTGTCAGGGATTCCAAATGGTTTAAAGGGCCACCAAACTGCAATAAAAGCATAAATACACAATGTTGTCTATGGTCTACTTAACTAACTACTACTAACCTGAATAACAGAAGGTGTGTGTGCACTATTCTCAGTGTAAAACACGAGTTACATCGTGTTTACATGTAAACCTTTGTGCAGCATAACGGTGGTAAGGAGTTAGTTAGCTTGCATGCACCTTGTGTCTGTATGAAGCAAATTAATCTAACATCCTCTCAGGTGTGTATCGCAGAACCAGAGTTACATAGTAACCTGAAGTTAACCACACAAACAATCACAACAACTATAAACCTCGGATGAACACATCGGTAACTAAACAAACACATTAACACAAGTTAAGTAGTCCCGTACTTAGTCGTGTTAAACTGTGTAAAGCCGTATTACCATCCATAGAGGAAGATATGTGTTGGTTTGCTGTGATCCTGTGAGCCAGGCCATGCGACGTCTGCTGGTGCAGGCCGTCAGACCACTGTAGGTCAGCAGAAAGAAGATTTCAGGGTGGGCTCTATTGTTCTTGAAATGATCTTCATCTCTTCTCTGTTTTAAATCTGAATGTGATTGAGTTTTATTTGTCTCCGGGACATAGCTGCACTCACCATCTGATCCCCAGTCATCCCAAAGACCAGCCTGACTCTGGTCAGTTCTTCAGCTTCAGCTGAGCCCGAGCCTCGGAGACTTTTGGAGATGATTGTTTTGTGCACTTTGTGTCTCCTTTCTCTCTCCCACTGAGCTGTAATCACATTTGTTCTTGAGCCTGGCTCAACTTCAGCTGTTGCTTAAACCCCAATGTTTTGTTTTGGATCTTGGAGATTTTGGCTCCAAAAAAAAAAAAAAACATACTCCTCATTGTTTTAACAGCTTGATGCTTCATGAAGTTCTGATCACATGCTTTGGTGGCTCTAAAGCTCTGGGGTGGTTGTTCTTTTAGACATCAGCTGATGTTATTGGTGTGCTCAAACTCTCTCAGGTGGGATCTCAGCTGCTTGGACAGATATGGCTTCTCAGAGGCATGAATGGCCTCTCTGTTGGGTGATAATAATGTGAGCTGATGGTAGCTGCTCCTCTGAGAGGCAAAGTGACCTCAGTGCCATTCCTCGAGACTGGACGTCACCAGAGCCTGAGGTTCTTTGACATGCTTTTACTTAACTTACATGTCTGTCCTTCTTTAACTACTTAACATAGAAGAAGCCTCTTCCTCTCACTCCCAGTCGAGGCCATGTGGAGTTCAGCCATTTTCAGACTGCTCTGCCTTTCAGCCTTCTTATTCTCCTGTTTCCTCCGGGGCCTCTGAGCCTGGAGCTCATCAGTGGGTTCTTGCAGGAGTGCTCCACACTTTACACTCAGCTATGACTTTTCTCTGATTATGTATTTCAGCTTCTTCAACATCAGCCTTGCCCTCTCGGTTATGTCAATAGCTTTTACTATATTCTGTATATCCTTGGCTATCTCTGCTGCACACTCTTCAAACCGAGCTGCCTTGAGCAAATTTTCCTTCATGATCCATTGCTTTTTTTTCTCTCTCTTTCTCTCTCTCTCTCTCTCTCTCTCTCTCTCTCTCTCTCCTCCACCTTTGCTTGTTTGCTCTTGAATTGAGTATATGTTTCGTCCACCACCAGTCTGTATCTCTAGACAGCGAGCCTTGACTCCCAAACCTCCCATTTGTCTTAATCGAACTCCTTCCAGAGTTGCACAATCTCTGCGAGTCACTCAAACAATCTCACCCTCTGCTGGTAGTACGCTCGGCAAAACTCCTCCCAGGACATTGTGCCGTGAAGCTTCCTCTGCTCCACTTTCCCAATCTGTTCCTCACCCTCCACCCTCCTTCGTTTTCTCATCATCTCCTTCTAATCTTCCTCGCTGTCAGTGCTGTCAATGTACATTGGGCACAATTTGTCCTCTCTAATGTGCTCTGTCCACATAAATATCCTTTGCTCTTGTTGTCTACAGTAGATTTTGAACATTGTATCGCCTAATATTAATTTATTCTCTTGTACTGAGTGCATTTTTATGTGCATACTGGGTTTTAACATTGCCTGTTTTATTGAAATGATAACCTTTGCTGTACAGACCTTTGCATGTTTGTTTCCAGCATTTAAATTTTAATGATTTGGTATTTGGTAGAGCTGAAATGTATTAATATATGTGTATATTCACTTATTTAGTTCATTCTGAAGATATAAAATACATTATTTTTGCATATAGCTTCATTAAATTCACATCAACCATTCAGGGCCAAACACACACAGCCTTTGACTGTCTAACATTTCTAATTAAAACCTTGCGATCTCTTTCTGTGACAGAAAATAGCCTGGGCCATGACTGGAATATTTACAGTCCGTGCACGCAGCGTATGCAAATATTTACTAAAACCTTAACTTCAGTCTCCAGAGAGACACATTCTGTTGTCTGTTCAGTTCTGGTATTAGCTCTTCACTTCATGAATAATGGACAAGATCCACATGTGGCAAAATGTCATGGCATTTGAGCCACATTCTTTGTGCACGTGTGGTGTGTGTGTGTGTGTGTGGGGGGGGGTGTGTGTGTGTACATACTTTCTCACACTGTATTCATACCACATGCCCCAACAGACAAAGACAAGCTGAGCTTGTTGCAGAAATACCAGCAGAAATAGCATTCACATGCAGGCACATACTATATGTGACCACGCAAAACATTTTCACACATACAGTATGCACACACACACACACACACACACACACACACACACACACACACACACACACACACACACACGGTGTGCACATCTCAAACAACAGACTGCTAGGGGTTAAACGTAGCCTGATTTTTTAAACATGTTAAATATCTCATATTCTGAGGTGGATCAGCTGGAAACAGACCTGAGGCTCATCCACATGAATTCCAAATCGCCTCTGCAGCCCCAAATACCACAGATAACCCATGTAGGGGTCAGAGACAGGGAGGAATAATGAGGGTGTGGAGAGAGAGAAGTTTCAGTATGCATCAGAAGCCCTCAACCAACTATTTTTAGCTTTATTATTTTAGCAAGACACAAAACAATCTGTCCAGTTTGGACTGTTTACTTTAAAATTCTGTCAAATATAATTATGATGCGTGGCTCAAAAAATGACAAGCAAGAAGGAGGTTGAATTTGAATGAGTTGGAAAACAATAATGTCTCGATGTTTTAATGTTATTCATTGCCCCTTAAATTTGAATGACAAAATCTGCACCTGAGTGCACTCTAAGCTACACCAGGGGCCAAGTACCACTGTTCACCTGTTTTCTGATTCTCTCTGATATTCAGTGAATGAAAGTAAAGATGTAAAAATGGCAATGAGTTCTGAAAGGTGTTGCAAAGAGCATATTCTAACTGTGACAGGTGACATGAGTGAAAACCTGAGAAATAGTTATAATTATGAACAGGAAGTAGATTGTTTTGGTCTGTGGTTAGTGTAGATAATTTACTTTGACGTCTGTGTGTGTGTGTGTGTCTACACCTCATTCTCATAGCTGTTAATTACACCTGATACTTCTGAATATGGTTGCCAATAAATTTGATCCGGTTTGTCTGCGTGCAGGTTCACTCCTTGTTGATCATATGAACAGGATGAGTCATACATCCATAAAACAAAAACACAGCCCTGCTCTTGTTCCTGTTGCCCTGAAAGGACACTTTTATGCTCTCATCCTTTTTCTCTCAATCTCGGGGTACAATTGCTTCTCTCATCACCGACTCCTTCCCTCTTTTTTCTCAACTGCCACATAGGAAGCCCACTTTTCATTTCCCAAGTTGGTGAATGCCTTGAACCCCTTCTACACTACTCTACCTTTATCCTCTCTTGGCAAGTCTCAATCCTCTTCATTCATTTTACTATTTCCATGTCTGTTTGTGACAGTGTTTCCTCTCTCAGTACTGCTCTGCAGGCAGTGATATCACACAGAATAAAGTTGCTGGCAACTAAAAAAGAGACAGATAGATTTGAGGTGAATGATGGCTCTTTGTATTCAGCAGGAACCCCCCCCCCTTACACATCAGATTAACACCGTCCTCGCTCTGTCTCCGTCTTAAAAAACATTTCATAAAAAGAGCAGCCTGAATCATCAGCAGCGTACAGGAAAAAAAAAAAAAAAAAAAGAGTTACAGACCTTTTTGTGTGTGTGCGGCAGCTGTTCCTCGCTCTCGTTCACGTTGTGCAAAAATCCATCCCGTTGTGTTTGGTCTTACAGCTGAGCAAACCAGATCTGTTGCCCCTGAGATCTTCTCTGTGAGCCTGTACGCTCTCTCTCTCCCTCTCTCTCCCTCTTCCTTTGTATGTCATTCAGTGTGACACACACACACACACACACACACAAAACACACACACACACACACACACTCAGACACACACACACACACAATACAGGCACTACAGCTGGAGTAGTCAGATGTGGATCCTCTGTATGAATGGACTCACATGCACAAGGTCTGCTACTGAGAGGCTGCAACTGATGAATGATGCTGATGTTTTGGGTTGTTTTTGCTTACTTGAGAAGAGATGAAGAGGAAAGATGAGAGGCTCTAATCCCATCCCCTCCCCCCTGCGTCTGCCCTCTCACTTTTCTCTCTGCTGCTCATCACTTTTCAATAGTGATCGCATCAACAGTCGTCTTTTGTACTCTCATTTTCATTCATCATGTGTTCCTCACAGGTAACAAGATGCTCAATAGTTAGGGGCAGACAAATAGCCGGATCAATACAGTCAGATAAATACTTTGATAATTGATCAGCAAATCATTATTTGTCACTACATGCTCACCCTCCCACACAATGAATCCTTTGTTTTGGTGCTCATCTCTCTCCAGTGTTTGTGTGGAGGACACACGGCCCTGCTGCTCTCTGCTCTCAGCAAACTGCGTCAGTAGACAGTATCCAGTGGTGAGCAATCACTTGCTGTTGTGCTGGCAGACCGAACCGCTCAGACGAGACCCAGAAACCGGCAGATGAATGAGAGAGCGCCGGCCGAGAAGAAAAAAGCAGTCTTTAACACCACTCAGTCTCTCAGCACAGCACAGCTCTCTTCATCTTGAAGCTTGTGTTGTCAGCTCCTTCTCTGTTCTCACCCTTTTAATCCCGGCTCCAAACAGTACGTGTCTAAACATCAGCTGAGCACATCTGTACTGTAAAAGTGCACGAATCAGTGAACACATGAACCAAAATTACTTTTGTGAGGAAAAAGCAGGATGATTCAACAATATGGATTCTTGATTTAAGGGTCAGTTCACTGAAATAATGACCTCTGTATTTATCGAGCAATGCAGATAGTTTGCCATTTGTTTGGACAGTTTTTGACATTTGCATAGAATGTCTGCTACTACCCCAATACATTGGAGGTGGACTTTGTATATTTATTGACAACGATCGGCTCTGTGAGGCTGTACTTATGTACAGTGGCACTTTGTGCTGAATGCTAACGAGCTCACGGTAATGATACAGGTGTCATCATGTTTGCCAGCTTTAAACACTAAGTACAGCTGAGACTCATGGGAATGTGGTTTGTTTTGCAAGTATTTGTTCATTTACCAAAGTTCATTCATTCATTTTTCTTAACCACTAATCCTCATCAGGGTCACGATGGGGCTGGAGCCTATCCCAGCTGACACTGGATGAGAGGCAAGTCACCGGTTCATCACAGGACACATAGAGACAAACAACCATTCACACCTACGGACAATTTAGAGTCAGTGGTTTCACTCCGTTCACTTGGTTGCAGGATTTAGACAAAGAGGGGGTTCAAATATTTTCTGTTATTGTCTCATCCCATATAGTTCCGTCTAATCTAACTTTGTCACGTTATGCCAGTTTAAGTTATTCTTTCATTAATAAACACCATAAAACACATCAGACGTGACTGATTTTTCTTTGGATTTGAATGAGTCACAGTAAAGAGCGTGCTTAGCCTCTTAGTGGCCTTTTTAATTGATAGGGCTCATTACATAAGTGTTGGTGGTGCTGGAAGGAAAAGTCAGTGGATCACCAAAGTTAGCAGAATTTATCCTCTGGGTATCGTGCATATCTGTCAGAAATTCTGTGGCGATCCATCCGATAATTCTCAAGATGTTTAAGTCGAAGCAACAAATGCCAACTTGCTGGTGACACTAGAGGACAGTCACCAAAGTCACTGACTTCATGCCACGATGTCTGTGCAGACTTTATATGCAATCAGTCCCATATTAGTTGAGATCTTTCAGTGTGTATTTCAGTGGCCAAACAAGCCAACATCTCTAGAGCCATGCCGATAGCATGGTGTCGTTGTCATTTGGGTGAACCGGCCCTTTAAAGTTTTGACTTTGATTGTAGAAATGATTGCAGGAGTCCGTAGCTCATCTTTGGAAATGGAACAAATATAATAAAAACACATTTTGTGCATGACCCTGAATCTCATCTTCAAGCTTGTTAGCACCTTAATAGTATTCATGAAGATGTTAATTGTGAGGCAGATGACACCTGTCCCTGCTCTGTGAAGGGGAAAAAAGCGTCCTCTTCCACAGATGCTTCTGTCTGCCGCCATCTGCCCACTGACACAGGCACCGGAGGGGAATAGCAGCAGAGGAGAGCAGAGAGAAAGAAGATGACTTTATTTCACGTCCAAATCCAGCTTTAGCTGACATCACATGTGGACCTCAGACCAAACTGTGACAGCTGTGTGAAGAGGGAGTCTTCTGATGAGCATATATCTGTTTGTGAATATTTTCTTAATCTGAACCAACAATTATTAATAAATCATTTTAATGAGACGCTACAGGCTGTTTCACTGCTGTTGACGGTGTTGAGGGAGAAACCAAGGACAGAAGAAAGGAACATCATTTAATTAGTCCAATAATTGTTTCCCCTGACCTCCACTCTGCTAATCACACTCTGCAAGACCATATCTAAACCCATCACAGGGAACCGTCACACTCACACAACTCCTTATTTTCCAAAGGAGGAAATATGTTTGGCAAAGCTAATTATGTCTTTGTGACTACATGTGCTTGTTTCTGTGCAAACTCGAGTATTCTTGTGTTGCTTGTGAGTGTGTGTGTGTGTGTGTGAGAGAGGACTGTAGCACGGAGATAAGAGCTTTGGCCTCAGCTGGCTTTTGTCACTAATCCCGGAAGGCGTGGCCGCCAATTCCGTGTCATTCCCTGATATCCCATCCTGTTCTGAGTCCATGCCATCCCAGTGCTGCCCTTGTGAGGACACCCGTCTCTGCACTGCATGATAATGAGAAGAAGACATACAGCAACTGTATTTGGAGACTATTTTGGGCTTATATGTGTGTGTGTGTGTGTGTGTGTGTTTGGGGATTTGACAAGCTCATTCTGCTCAACTTGTGGGAACAACTTTAAACTCTTAGATAAGAGACGGGAAAGTGTCAAGATATTAGTTGCAAATTTGTTAGAGGTTCAGTGTATTTTCGCCGCACTACCAGATATGCTTTACATCTCTCTGGTAATCTGAACCAATTTGCAAAGCTCCCTACTGAGCTAGAGAGGCTCCACAGATCTCACACATCTTTGCAACCCTAATCTTGGAGAAATGGTTAATATGGAATATATTTTGTCAACATCTCCAAGACGTGATGTTTGGTTTTCAAAGATTCTGATCATCAGACATCAGCCGATAAATATGCACTGCACTCACAGCTTTTTCAGTTTCATGGCAGTGTCATGCCAATCAAAATGAGCTGCACAGATCTGAGGGAGCATGGAGCAGACAAAGCATACTGAGGCGACACACACACACACACATGCACAGGACAGCAGCCTGACAGGTGAGTACTTGTCCAGAATAACAATGAGAGGAGATGGAAAGATGATATTGGCACAAAGGGGATTCAGGGAACAACACTCATGTACGAGAACGCATGTTTGAGCAAGAACCCAAAGAAGCCTTTGCTAAAAACCTTTTGAAATCGCCGTCCTGCTCAAACCTTTACTGCTAATAGTCTTGACAATTTTGCCCCAAACCCTCTGAAGGTTGCACTCTAAATTCATGAAAGAAGAGAAGAAAGGGGAAAAAAAATGTCCTCAAAGTCAGATTCATTTGAATATATGAATAATTTAGTGCACCAAAAGATTTTTGGGCCCCTTAAATTGCAAATAAAAAAATGCCCCTTCTTCACACATTCATAATTCATACGTACCACAGCTCAGGCATGTAGACGCGGGGAGATAGTTGATGCACATGTTAGCTGTAAGAAAGTACTGAGGGTACAAGGACAAAAGCTACAGCGCAACACTTTGTCTGTCAGCATAATTACAGAGTCAGTTTATGAGTCTTTCTACACTTCTGTCAGTCAGTGAGTATTACTCCCCCCCCCCCCCCCCCCACACCCACCTCCTCCTCCTCCCTCTCTCTCGTTGTCTTCTTCTCTGATTCACTCAATAGTTAATGAATCAGAAAAAAACCAACAGCACCAGACCACAAAAAGTAAACAATTAAACTTTCATCAAAGGTTTTGTCGCATCATTATGGTTACTGTCACATGCTGTGATATTCTGTGTGTGTGTTGCCTGCTGGTTATAGATTGGTTAAACAGTCTGTTTGTGTGTGTGTGTGTGTGTGTGTGTGTGTGTGTGTGTGTGTGTGTGCACTTGTGTGTGTGTGTACCCTGGTTTAAGCAGCATAATTATTCCAACCATCATAAGAAACCAACAATAAGAGCTCTCAGTCCTGACATAACACCCCCCCCCCCTCTCAGAGCTCATTTTCTTTTCATGCCCCTGGCTCATTACAGTGATGGGCCTTTTAATGGACGAGATTGGCATCAAATTTCCACATCGTAGTCTTCAACAAAAGGTCCTTTGATCAACACGAGAATCATTACATAAAGCATTATTACAACACAAAGACAAACTTGACCTTTAGACAATGAGAGCTATAGATCCATTCGCCTGATCGGTACTCCATATATTTGAGGCAGTTTGTTCTTCACTTCTCCTCCACATATTGAATTATTTTTGCAGTTTTATTCACTAAATCCCCTGCAGTGTTTGGCACAGATGCTTTGGCCTCTTTAACCCCTGTTAGTTGTTTCCTGTTGCTTTGAAAACTTGGATGTAAGACCGCTGGCTTCCACAACATCTTTTAGAGCCAATAAATGCCGTTAATTGGCCCTTGACCTAACGTGACACATCTCTGCAGCAGTTTTTTAAAATAATAATAACTGAAGAGATCTTTTCCATGGGGCTTCTGACTTTGTCTAGAGATGTCAACCAGTCGACATGCAATACACTCCTCGTGGGAACACAATAGTTAAAAGTTTAATAGATCAAAGTTGCTGAAAACTTAAGTGAGCAAATATCTAAAATTTAAGGGAAATACTTAAGACACTCACTAGCTGCTATTCTTAAATTTAGACTGAATCAGGATCAGTTAATGAGCTTCTTTTGTTGCAGAAGGTTACGGGAAAATCCCAGTTTGACGTGGATAAACCTCTGCAGATTACATTACCTTTTCATCTCTTTAGCCAAGTCAGAAGCCTGTTTTTGAACTCACACTGAGAACATTTTAGGTGCTCAGGCTGACAGACAATCTCAGCAGTGATCCCGCCCCAGCAGAGGTGACACACCACTGGATCAGGGTGCAGCTGAGGGATGAGACCCGTCCGTCCTGTGCTGGAAGGATTCTCCCGGATGGCGCAGTATTTTAGAGGTGATGCTGTAACCCCCAGCCCATCTGGCTCAAGCCTGTCACTGGCAATACATCACGCTAATGAAATGGCAGCAGCTCAGTGCTATCTGTCATAAGCAATCTGCATCTGCTTAGGGACTGAACGGAAATGAGGAAGGGGGGGATAAAAAAGACAGAGGAAGGAAGACAGAGAGACTTTGTGTCCCCTGAGCAGGTGGCATGTTTGTGTTTCTGTGTGTAAGTATGTGTGTGTGTTTGCTCAGTCCTTCCTCTCAGCACAGTGTGAACAGATATCGATTTTATTTCGAGGGGAGAAAATAGCCACAGCAGGCCTTCACCCATCTCTACTACACCAAATAGGTGAGGATATTTCATTGCTTCTGCAGCAGAACAAAGTTCCAATGCATCTTATCTGTCAGGGAGACCATTACTCACTGTACCAGGCCTTTTTTCTGACCTTTTTCCCCCCTATTCTTTGAAACTGATCTTGGTATCTGTTTCATCAATATGAAATTTTAATAAATAGCTCAAAATGGTTGTAAAAATATGCCCTAAAAACCCAAATAAAAAGATTTTGTACTGAGAAAAACTCCATCATTATCTTTTTTTCATTATTTTACGGTCTGGACAGCGGGAGATTTCCTCAATGATGAGGGGAAAAAGAGGGGAATGAAAGAAAGACATTTTAACATTCAGAGAACATACAGTTCTGGTCAAGGGAGGAGAGCAGACACATTGTATACACCAGTAAAAAACATCCACAAAATGTTTGTCTGTATTTAATGAGTCTTACATGAACTACAGCGTTAGGAAAGTGGAGGAGTGATGGCTGGCTGAAGGTTCAAGAAGCAGTCTTCTGACCAAAAGGTTGCAAATTGGAATTCTTTAATCCCCTGTTGCTCCACTGGAGCCGCTCGGCAGCAGCAGCAGCAGCAGCAGCAGCACTGTGACAGTCCTGTGGTTAATACCCACGGATCCTCCTAAATTCCCATACCTGACTCTTTACTGCTTGTAGTTGTTGCTATGACTAAGATGAGATCATAACGATAATGATCTCATCTCCAGTCTCCATCCCTGAGAGGTTTTAATGAGCAAAGCGTCTGTGGTAATTTGTAAAATGAGATATAACAGGGTCACAGTGTCATCAGGTCAGTAACTTATTCTGCTATTTGACTTCTCATAATTTGATTTTGCCTCTTAAATGTTTATTTGACATAAATGTCATAAAGATTTGTGTGATTTACTGCAGATGAAAAAAGCATTATCACTGAAGAGAAAGTCTGCCATCTGATGGACAATGTAGAACTTGCAGGCACTAAGCAAGTCAATCACACAAAATATGAAGATTTATACAAACTTTTTCTTTTCCCTTAATGTCCAGTAAGTATTTTTAAGTCCAACATACAGTTAAATTAATAATGGATTAGTTGTGACTATTTCCTTGTAAAAGGAGATTACAGTGTCACTCTGCACCATCCTGTATTTTCTCCATCTAAGAAACCAACTTGTAAACAGACAAACACTCTAGCGACACCTTAACTTTGGTCAGTAGTCATGTGACCTCCACAGGATGATATATTACTGTGTTATCTGTTGTGGATGTCAGTGTGTTGTACACCATTCATCTTAGTTTTTTACTGTCATCATCTCTGGAATAAAAGAAAAAACATGGCCACTCCTCTGATGTTGGATGAAACCACACAGTCTCTGTAACAACAACAACAAAGTCAGTTTACAGTTTAACCTCAGCTGAGAACAAAAGTGTTGAGAAAGCTTCAGGGCTTCATTTATCTAGAAGCAGCATAGCTTTAATCCCAACTCACCCTCAACCATTTTTTATGTTTTCTTAGCATATGTAAAAAAAGAAAAAGAAATAACAGGAGGAAGAGTAACTGCAGTCGAGTCCAAGCTATCAAGCAATCATCTCAAAGAGAAAGTCCCTGTGGAATCTCTGATAAACTGCCCTGATAGTGACATCAAGAGCAAATCTCAGATACAAATCTCAGAGCAGCTCCTGGTGATGGAGAGAGGGAGACCAGCAGTGGTCACGCTCTAGATTTGTGAAACTGATATATAGTCACAAATATAAATCTGTAGCACTTTTGCGACAACAAGCAGCAGTTTTGCTGTTTGGTTTCATAAGGTTCTGTAGTTCTGGAGATATGAGGCATTTTGAAGCATCTTGATGAGAACCAGAGGAAGTGCGAGGTGAGTATTATCAAATGGCATCTTTCTCACCATATTTCCATACACATATACATTTCCAGTCTTTTACACTGCTTCATTTATACACCACAGATCCCAAATATGCATTTATCTTACACTTTATTTTGTGTACCACACATATGATGTGATATGAATTTTATTTTCTCAACCATTTAGGCATTTATCCATTTTCCGTAGCCGCTTATCTTTATTTAGCCAATTCCAGCTGGCCTGGGGCGAGAGATTGCCAGTTCATCACAGGGCTGACACACAGAGACAAACAGTCATTCATGCTCATGTTCACACCTCACAATTTAGTCCTGCATGTGTTTGGACTGAAGGAGGAAGCCAGAGTAAAGAGACATGGTGAGAAGATGCTTACTCCACACAGAAAATAGTCGGTAAACACTGTGTCGCCCTCATTTAATCATAATTTCATAAAATATTGGTGCTTTATTTTTATACCACCTGTCTCATACATATTTATAAGCAACAGGTTAGAGGCAGCCGACCCTGACTGTACTGTCACCATGTCTTTACCAACACTGGACCAGCCCATGGCTTTATACTTAACTCTGTATTCTCTAAGCATAATTCCATCCTGTCAGCACTTACTTGAAGTGTGACACAGCAGTTCCTGCAAAACAACTTACCAACAGTGCATACATCAATACATGGCATGACATTCCTCAGATCAGTGTCTCTATAAGGACTCGCCATCCACAACCACACCCACAAATCTCTGTGCTGTTTGTTAAACAATCCAAATACTGATATAGGTGCAGCAGAGTGAATGCTCTCTGCAGGAATCATATTCAAAACTAAAAGGAAGTCTAACACAACACACGTGAAAGATAAATGTCACAGTGCTGTAGTCAAGACCAATACTAGTTAAGGCTGAGTCCAAATGAGAGAGACAGAGTCAGGACCAAGAAGAAATAATTTTCAAGTTAGATTACTTACTTGTCTGTTTGTGCAGTGTAGGTGCAGTGTAACAACACTGCAGGTTACATTTTAGCCATGTAATTTACTTAATATCATGTATCCAAAGACAAAACAACATGTAACCCTGAGAGAGGTGTTACTGAGTACTGTTACTGTACTGAGTTTGGACTTCAGGCTGCCCGGACTGTGAGCTCAGAACACCAAGGGAGTGCTAGTGTTTGTACCACAGGTGTTTTGTACCACCAAGAAGAAGAGGAGCTTTGCTGATGATGAGGGAGGTGCCAGAACCGGAGCTGGGCAATGAAAGACCTTTTTTAATTTATTGGTGAGGAATATGAAGGGAGGAAAAGCACAGGCAAACCAGAGCACGCATTCATTTCAATTTAATTCATTCATCTTACTTCAGGTGAGTCCAGTGAGGGATTCCTGACGCACACGACGTCGCCGGCTGTCAGCATTCGGGCACGTGATTGGACAGAAAGCCGTTCGGAGGAAACAGCTGTTTAGTTTACAAGGCAACCTGAAGAAACAGATAACTAACATCGGATATCAAGGAAACTCTTTAAATGCAACGAGAAGTCGTTTGTCTTCAGATAAGCAACAAACCAGAAAGTTACCGGTAATTTCTCCGTTTAGATTGTTAGTGGAGATCATCCACCCTCCTAACCTGACGTCAAACTGTCAACTACGTTCATCCTGATGATGGTGAGTTTGCAGTTGGGAACAGATGATTTTAGATTTGAAATGACTTTACCCTTTGCTCTGTAATACACTCTCTTATACACTTTGCAGACCTGTTTTTCTATCTCGTTTGTCTTCAGTTAGTTTTGTCTAGAAAATCAATTCTTGTAACCATGGTAATAACTTTTCTGACACATTCAGTGCACCTGAGTGCAGGAGAATTCAGAAGACTTTACATTTCACTGAAATGTATTAATGTTCACTGCTGGATTTAAAAAAATGCATAGTTGGGCTTAGTTGATTTGTTTCTCGATTTATATCTATACCTTTATATTAATTAATTTGATTAAAATGAATCACAAACATTTCATAATCTAGTCACAGCCTCTCAAATATGATGATTTGATGTTTAGATAAGATAAGATGTAATCCTTTGCAGGGAAATTCACTTGAGTCAAAAGTCATGCTAAAGAAAGTCAGTAATCATCCATCCATCCATCCATCCATCCATTTCATTCCTCTTATCCAGGGTTGGGTTGCGGTGGCAGCAGGTTTAGCAGGGCGTTCTAGACATCCTTTTCTCCAACAATGCATTCCATCTCCTTCTGGGGGATCCTGAGGGGTTCCCAGGCTAGATGAGCTATATAGTCCCTCCAGTGGGTTCTGGGTCTGCCCGCTCCAAAGGAAGGCGTACTGTGACCTTCAGCCTGCAGTGGGGCAATTTGCCTCCGAGTTTGAAGTGAATGTGTCTGTCTTACATGGTGGGAGTAGCAGTCTGTTGCAGGCCTCCACAGTCTCATGCAGGAGGTGAGAGGAGTTGTTCATGATGGATATCAGCTTGGCTAACATCCTCCTCTCCCCCCCTTCCTCTATGGAGTCTAGGGGCCAGTCCAGGACAGAGCTGGCCTTCTCGACCATTTAGTTGAGTCTTTTCCTGTCCCTCTCTGTGCTATATCTGATATTGTGTATATTGTGTATATCTGACGTAATAGCAGTATTATTCAAGCAGCCCCTTTTGAGGGTTGGAAACCACAGGCCTATACAGGGAACTGACAAATGCAACATATCATTTTCAGGGGTATATGTATTTATTTACATAGTTGTTAAATTCTTTTTTTTTTTCTGTTTTTTTACTTTATCTTTCACCATCTCCTTATTTACAGATGAACTTCAGCACAAATGCTCATTGCGGCAGTCACACTAGCAAAGAAAATATTCCACCTTCCAACAAAACAGATGCACTGCAGCTCCAGCGGGCCAAACAGCGGACGGTACTCGGTGTGCTGTCAGAGAATGAGCAGCGTGGTCGATCATTCAACCAGGTGAGTGAATGAGTGAAAGTGATTCCCAGTGGAGAAAATCATTTTTTGATTTTCAATTCTTCACAGAACGTTCACATTTCAACTTAATGTGGCAATTATGTCTGCCTCGTTTCTCTCCACAGGAAAGCTACATTTCCAAACACAGCTCGTTCTCAGACAGCTCCCAGCTGGCCTTCCACGGCTGTGCCTCAAGTTCTGGCTATGATGTGTACGTCGAAGAGGCGTGTGAAGTTGTTCTTGCTGCTTCTGGTCAAGAAGTGGTCTCAGGCACAAACTATCTAGATGGTGAAACTGATTGCCTGCAAAATGCAGATTTGAAACTGCTGCTGGAACTGAGTTCAAGTCAGTTTGACAAACACCATGTGAGACATTCTTTCTTGTTACGCCTTCGTGTCTTTTACCCAGCTGCTGTTTACTCTTGTAGATTCAGGACAGGATACTTCTATGAGATCTGAACCAGATTTTGCTCTGATGCCAGAGGAGGTGCTGTTTGTTACAGAGTATGCCGAGGACATTCACCGGAACTTGAGGGAGAGTGAAGTGCGAAATTCTCTGAACTATGAGCTCCCAATCATTCGTTTCATATTGCTATGTATGGGAAGCTAGTTATGAGTTTTTGCTCCTCAATTCACATCATGATAACTATCTTTTCTATCTAATGACAGATGAGGTTCAGGCCAAGTCCAGGCTACTTAAAGAAACATCCGGAGATCACTAATGGCATGCGGGTTATCCTCGTGGACTGGCTGGTTGAAGTCGTCCACGAGTACAGCCTTCGTTCTGAAACTCTGCATCTTGCCATCAACTATTTGGACCGTTTTCTCTCCTTCATGGCCAATGTGAAACGGGGCAAGTTGCAGCTGGTTGGAATAGCTGCATTACTGATTGCCGCGTAAGCACTTTGCTTTGCTGTTTCTAAAGATTTGATGCATTTCCTCTCCTGTCCAGTCATGAAAACAAAATGTCTCCTGATCTTGTAGAAAATACGAGGAGATCTTGCCTCCCACGCTGAATGAGTTTGTATACAGCACAGACAGCACCTACACTAAGAAGGAGCTGATCTCCATGGAGCATGTTTTTCTAAAAGTACTGGCTTTCAAGATGGCAGCACCCACCCCAAACCAGTTCCTTCACCTTTTCATGTCCATCCACTCTGTCTGTGCCAACACAGAGAACCTTGCCCGGGTTAGCACAATCAGTAACTCACAATTAATAACTCAAATTATGTTAGCCGTTAGACCACTGCCTTTGAAGTTTTCCATGTCCCTTGATTATTCATCTGATTCTAGTATGTAGCAGAGTTAAGCCTGCTGGAAATTGATCCATTCCTACAGTACACCCCGTCTGTAGTGGCAGCTGGAGCCTACTGCCTAGCCACCTACACTGTAAACAAATCTCTCTGGGTAAGTTTCCTAAATTGTTGTCTTGAGCTCTAAAGTGTGTTTAATGGTAAGTTATCAAGGAATTAGCCAAAGTTTGACTGTTTGCTTACATTTTTCTCATGTTTTAGCCTGACTCCTTACACACCTTTACCGGTTATACTATAGCTGATATTGGTCCCTGCGTGACCGACCTCCACAAACTATACATCAGTGCACATGGCTGCCCACAACAGGCCATCAGGGAAAAGTATAAGAGCTTAAAGTAAGTTGTAGCTTATAGTTTTTAAAATGTGTTCATATATGTATGTACATTGAGACAGCTCATGTAAACTGCAGGTCACTGGGTTCTTTGTAGTTTGTGTGAGCTGTTAATGCCTCCAGGACACTTTTAATAGATGTTTTATGTCTGTCTATTTTTAGGTACTGCCATGTTTCATTCATTACTCCACCTGCTGTTCTGCCTTTCCTGTGACTCACCACTCCGCCCGTCTCCATGCTTTTGACAACAAAACAAACATAAAACAAACACAGCTGATCCTGTCATCATACTCTGAATCCTTTGTTACCTTCAGATCAAAGTTTATGCAAAGGCAATAAATCATATTTGAAAACATACTACATGACTGAAAATTTGAATATTTGCAGGTGTTCATGCAGAAGATTTTTAAAGCTGGTAAGTTATGATAATTATTGTATTGTAAAGAAATTACGATTTCTTTGCTTTTGATTTCTTTAAATCATTATTTCATATCTTACTGGTAATGCCACATCTCTAAACTATATTTAATAGGCACTGAAGTTACTACACCTAAAGGAAATGTGTCTCATGTGAATTCTAAATAAAGTTTTTATTTCAATTATCACTATTATAACTTGTAGCCGGTGGATTTTATTTTGAAAGTGTTGGCCGGAAGCAAGCTTTCTCACTCTACCCATTGACGCACTTGTTTAGCCGCTGGGGGTGCGTCAGATTAAGAAGTGAGTGAAGAGAACACTTATTGATATGAAGAGACATATTTCATCTAGGAAAGGACAGAGGAAGAGTCGCACACTGAAATAAGGACTCACTGAAAACACGTATTTTTCTTTCCCGGGTTTTTTAAAGTCAAGGTGAGTTATTATTAGGTTATTGGTGGTCAGGCACGGTGTGTGAAGACAAACAGGTAGTTTGTGTTCGATACATTTAATAATCAAATGAGGAATACATGTGTAAACTTTTCACACGTCGCTCTGTCTAAAGAGGACTTCATCAGGAAGCTCACACAGGCTTGTTGTTCAGGTAAAACCTGATGTGTCTGCTAGTTCAGGCCATTAACAAGCTTTGGAAGCCGCCAACAATAATAACAGAGATTTTTCTCACTCTAACTTATCTGCTCTGTCCGTTCCATGTCCAACTTTTCTCCTTGTTTCCTTCTCTCACCTGGTGTAGCTCTTGAACAGGTAGGTTTGTCTCCTTGTTCCCTTCCATCCAACTAACTTTAGTGTTATGAAAAAAACATTCTGTAGTCCACTAATAACTCAATATGTGTGTGCTGTAGAAAACAACAACAACAACCAACCAATGACTATTGTCAGGTATCTACACTTTAAAAATGTCTGTAGAGTTTATGGTGAAAAGCTGCCAAACCAAGACAGTAAAAGACCGTAAAACATGCCATGAAGTATGACTGTGTATTCCTGTGTACAACAAACACAGTCATATTTCAAAACCTTTAATTATATGCCATTTTTGAGGAATTTATACAAAATAAAATGGTTCTTCACTGTGAAATCTACAGACATTTTAAAATATGGAATAAAAGGGTTAACCTTATATGTGAACAGTACTAATATCTGTTACTGTAATATTAGAAAAGGTTATATCGTATTTATTGCGGTAAAATTCTGGCCACCACAGCTGCCAGTTTTTTTACAGTGTACAGTCTTTAGGAAAACACTGTAAAAACCTTTTGTCTCACTCTGGAGATATCACTCTTAAATCCTCTGTGCCTCCATTCTTTCCTTTCTAGTCCCTGTATCCCGTCTACTCCTCAGTATGGCTGAGCCTGCTGAGCTTCTGCTCATCAAGGACCAGTATGAGTTGGCGTTTCATTCTCTGAGCCGTGGGCTGGCTGCTGAAGAGGCCGGGAAAAGAGAGGAGGCCCTGCAGTATTACAGGAAAGGTCAACAGCACCTAACCCACGGAACGGAAGTCCCCACTGGGGGGGAGAGACAGCAGGGAGCGATCTGGGACACGGCCAGGCAGCTTCAGCAGAGGATGAGGGACACTCTGAAGACTGTCAGCACCCACCTCTCTGACCTGGAGACCTCTCTGCTGACGACAGAATGCCAGAGAAGCCGCCTATTGAAGGATCTTCCTCCCCGTTTTTATCCAGACCTGGCACTAAACAGTCAGCCTCCCCAAAGCTCCCTCCATCATCTGTACCCAACCATACCTGCTACCACCCAGAACAAAACCCCATCCCCAAAAACACCCCCTGCCAGGCCTCCCTCCCCTGCTGCTCTGCACACACACAAGCTCCCTGCAACAGGAACTATAGCCATGGCTAACCCAGGGGATCAGCCTCCAGCATACACACCACAGCCAACAGTTGGTCACCGCAGCCTGGCTCATGGCCCTGCCGGAGCCAGCCTCTGGTCAGGGAATCAGACTGGAGCAGCAACAGCAGGTGGAGATGGAAATGAACTGCTTTTCATCCCCTCTGGGGTACAGATGTTTTTCGTGGCACCAAATGGACAGGTGAGCTCCCTGTCTTCTCCGGGATACCTTCGCATCATGACATTTGGCAGTCAGACCAAGGACCCCACTGCTGGAAGACCCTCTGCATTTCTACATGTAAGTATACAGCATGTTATAATATGTATCTGTACGTGTTTGGGTGTGTTAGCAAGTGTTTTCCTTGGGTGTGTGCCCTATAGAGGAGTAGGTGTGAACAGCAAACTACGTCAGGTGAATCTACTAGACTAGTTTTCTAACTAAGTACTGTATGAGTCATTATGTTGGTTTATAGATGAGTACTAGTCACAAAGTAATGTTATGCTTACAAATGATGGCGTTGCCTTGGTGATGAATACTGACAACATATGCCTCAAAACTTGATTTGGATGTATCTTTTTTTTCTGCTTTACCTTTACTTGTTGGTTTGAATTGAAAACAACTTGATTGTTTTTATTTATGATCAGTCTGATGATAATTTTCTTAATTTGTTGATGAGGTGTTTGGCCTATAAAACCTCAGAGAATAGTGGAAAACACAAGTCATAATTTCCTAGAGGCCAAACTGATGTCCAAATCAGTGAACATTTCAAAACACAGAGATTTTCAGTTGATATTTTATTGGAGGAAACAACAAAAAAAAGATATTTTTTTCAAAATAGTTTCAAAATTTTTAGTCAAACAAATTGATTATTTGAAATTGACTTCTTATTTCATTACTAGCTACAACCTCTTCAGTGATTTATACTCTAAGTGTAATGAAATTATTGGCCAGAACAGAATGGAGATTTATTAGAATGATATATGAGTACATTTGTGGTTTGAATTTATAATTCTATATTGAGCTGTCCTGTTGCTAATTGTATTCACGTTTGAGCACTATTACTCTCCACTATGCCAATATTCTACAAAATGGTTGCTTAATCTCCTTCTGTTTTAGCATGCACATAGAATATAACTAATGGAGTTCTAGCACAAGCCATGGCACAAGTATGACTTCATCTGCTCTGAGCCTGTGTGTATTCAGACAACCTGCTGCTTCTGTGTGATGATTTTTTGTATTGAATCAATATAAAATAAGAATAATGTGTTCTGGCACCTCTACAAAGCGTGTATTGTGCCGTGTACTGCAGTGTAACTCATGACTCTCCCGTATTCTGGCCCTGCTTTGTTCCCCAAGACAATGGTCCCATTAACAGATGACTCTGCGCTTCTGTTGTGCTGCTGGTCAGTGTCCTGCGCCCTCGCAGGGGTCGTCCAGTCAGGCGGCATACCAGTGTCACGATGCAGCAGCAAGTCTGTGTTATGTCTGTGTGGATGACTGACATAAATTCTGATGAGGCTAAAACCTTAAATGCGTCTTTGAGAGACGAAAACATTAAGGAATAGGGAACACTGTGCCTGCTGGGATATGACAATGCATTTTTGTGCCTTAAAAGATAAACAGACTGATTTAACCCTTTGGGCCTCACAAGACACTGCCTCATACATATGAAGTTCATTGGACATGCGATTATTTTCAATTCCCATCCTATGAACTGCCCCTTGGAGAAACAACAGAAGACACCATGTTTCTCCTTCTGTCTCATTCCAAGCATCTGATGTTACTGCTAAGAATGATGAAGTGTGTGTCACTAGCTTTAATTTAAATAGACTGCAACTGATGATCAGTTCGAATTAATGAAACCTCTCTGGTAATGACGGTACATGGATAATGATTCTCAGCCTCCTTATTTTTGTGTGTCTCTGTGTTTTTAAGGTGTGCGACTGGCTGTACCCGCTGACAGCAGAAACTCCAGTACTACTGGCTAACTCCGGGATCTACATGTTCCCTAACTCCCTGGCAGAGACGCCAGGGTCCTTCGTGGGCATAGTGTTGTCCTCCGAACTGCCTGCTGCTGACAGAGAGATCTTTAAGGACCTCCTAGCGCATCTTTCTGAACTGAGGATCCAGGTCGGTCTTTACTATCTGTATGGAGAAAACCTAAGTTTTGGGTTTGCATGTGGGTGGAGTCATTGCACTGGTACTTTGACACAATGGGTGTCACTTTTCTCTCTTGACACTTCTGGAAGAACAAAATAGTTGTCATGTTGTCAGTAAAAACATTCTTAGCCAGCTTAGTCATGACTTACAGGAATGTGCACTACCTGTTCATTCATACACGCATTTTAAAAACATCTGAATGTGTTTTCATGATTACTCAGTATATATGAATGGATTTCCTGACAGGCTCCAGAGGTGGCGGGGTCAGAGGTCATCAACCTGAGTGAGAAAATCCCCCTCAGTCCGACGACAGAGCAAACAGGACTGACAGCGCTGACAGGGGAGAAGGAAACACCCCCTCTTCCTAAGTGGAGTGAGAAGATGGCACATGGAATCCTGTCAGGTTTGTAAGCGTCAGTCCTAATGAAGGAAAGAAATTATCATTACACAGGTTGTTTAGTGGATATATTTTCTCTGCTGACAAAAATGACCACTAGATGGTGCTGTTTACCATTACAAATTTGTCAAGCCACCTCTTCATATTTTGACCAATGTGTGTTTATTACCCAACATATTTCTTTAGGAGCCACAAAGTTGAGTGTAGAGTTTGTAAAAGGAGCAGAGGCCACTGGTAGGGCCATTCATAAAGGAGCGGCCAAGATCCGGGACCACATGACGCCGGAGGAGACTCCTTCAGAGGTCAGCCCTCGTGTCACCAAAGGTCTGCAGGCGACTAAACAGGCCACTGGGGGTGCTGTGCGAGTCAGCCAATTCTTGGGTAAGGTAAAAGTGTAAAAATACAGACTGCTCTTGGGTTTGGATTTTCTCTCCTGTACTGTAAATGGATATGTCTATGCGCTTCCACTGTACCTATATGTATAATCTACTATATTTTTACAGTTAATGGAGTGAGTACAGTGGCAGGACACGTGGCAGAGAAGGTGGCACCCCATGTGAAGAAACATGGTGCTAAGCTGATCCCAGAATCTCTGAAGAAGAGCAAAGATGGCCAGCCTTCCAACTTAGATGGAGCCAAATTTGTGGCAGCCAGCAGTGTGCAAGGTATCAAATTACAGTATCCTGCATAAAATTATATTATTATATATAGCCTTGTACAGTGTATCATATCATCATCATATCATTAGCTCTATCTGACATAAAATGTCACAATATTTAGCAGTGTTGTAGTATTCGAGATCGGTTTAGACCACTTTTAAAAGGCTTTGGTCTCATCTCGGAATCGACTACATTTTTACTCTGCCTCATCTCAGTCTCAGACAAAGAGGACTCTGGATTTTAATTTAAGACCAGTCAAGACCACAACTTTGAGGATATCACTTAATTACCTGTGTATTGTCTGATTTATTTGTTAACCGTCTCGGAGGAGATATCAGCAAAATCTTCTGAAATAAATTTCGGTTTGCTAAACCACAAAGAGTATAAAACAGTGTCCAAAAAAACCATGGAGTGGTTTGTAAATACTTCAAGGCGATGCTTAATGAGGTGACTCAATGTAACAACCACACTTCACCCAAAGAGTTTTCGTGAATATTAGCTACCTAAGTACGCTATATACTGTCTGGTCTTGGTCTTGCGATACTTTGGTCTTGCTCATGACTTGGTCTCAGTTTAGTTGGTCTTGACTACAACACTGACATTCATGTTTGGCATTTGGATGATCAAAGTATTTTTAGAGTACTCAAACATTTTTTCATTGACATCCAAACCAGGTTTCTCTACGGTTTGGACTAGTCTGGAGACCGGAGCAAAACTTGTTGGCAAAAGTGTTGCAGCAGAGACTGTCAATACTGTGACGTACAAGTAAGTCAGTTCTGCTTCTTGATTTGAATTTTATGATCATTAATAAACTGTTGTGGATCTTGTTTCCAGCCTTTCTGAATCTTTTCGGTCACTTTAAACACTGAATCGGAATCCAGTGTTGCTTTCTTCTTGGTGCGTTGGGAAACTGATCTGCTTTCACAACTGTTTCTTTTCAGATTTAAGGGCTTAGAGAAGCTATTAAACTTGTCCAGCAAGAAATGACTGCACGGGGGAGTAAAGGCAAAGACTTGCGAACTAACAACTGACCCTGCTCAATCCTTCCGTGTATGCTCTTTCATTAACCCAGATCAAGTCAGAAAATAACCCTCAATAAAACAGATTACAAGCCTAACACAATAGCTAGCACAGGATTGATTTATTTTTATCTGGACATATACAGTATGTGTTTGGGGTTCTTTTTTGACTTGGTGTGTTGAAGCTTCTGTTATGTGTCTTTCGGGGCTTGTCTACAGGTTTGTTAAATGTCTGCTTGTGTTGGGTGCTGCTGCTCTTGCTGTTCATACTATCTGTAGTGTTTTTTCTGGTTTATTACTAATAAAACTGCTACAAAGTGAAATATGACATGAGATGTTTTTCTTGACCTTCTGTGAGTGACAGCACTACCAATATCACACATCACATTGCTCCGGCATTTCAATTCTGTCCACAAATGAGAGTATTTATGTTCTTCCATCAAATCACTCTTCCCTAACTCCACCATATTATTCGTGGTGAAGGTATGGTGGTGATGCAGGCCAAGCCACAGACACTGCTCTCAAGTCAGTGATCAATGTTGGTGTGACTGCATACAACATTGACAATCTGGGCATCAAAGCCATGCTGAAGACTACAGGCAAACAGACAGCCAAGGCCATGGTGAAAAGCTCGGGTGGAAAGCAGCCAGCAGGAAGTGAGGGGAAGGAGGCGCAGAAACAAGAACAACAAGCAGAGACAAAAGGGAAGGAAGCACAGAAGAAAGAGGAGGAAGAGAAGAAAAAATAGGATGTTAATGTTTTGCTTGAAGGTTTCTGTCAGACTGATGGATTAGGCAAAAACGCTGGAATTATTCAAAGGCAAACAAGTTATCTATATCTCTCTAGGTCTACTTAATTTTTTGTGGTAGCACTTTAGACTTGGATTATATCTTTTATATATTGTATATATTTATATGTATATATATACTTTGTGTATGTTTTGTACATGACAAAATATTCTGTATCTGTATCGAGTAAATTCTATAACCACCTGTATGTTGAGACCTGTATAAAGTTGACATAATACTGTAAAGGAAAAAAAATACACACATTTCTGCACATTTTTGGTATTGTTATTATATATGCTCTTCTTCTTATATTCTTAGAGAGGTAAGCAAAATATTATATATTTTAATTACACCCACACAGCTGTTTTTCTATTATAATTAGATACTTTGCGGAATAAATCTACTGGCATTTATAGACTATTAATGTTGGATGTTGAAGTAAGAAGTCATTGAATAAAGGAAGTTTATTTTCAGGCCTAATTAAACGGTTAGTTCCATTAAATAACTGCTTTCACGTTGTGACGAATGTGTAATTCGTGTTGTCGTCAAAGCACGTAGGACGTTTTATTTTCAAACCTCCCGCTGACTGCGTCATGACGTCCGAAACCGCCGGAAAAACCCGGAAGCAGCGGTCTCCATGGAAACTCCGAGGAACAAACTTTTCCTTGAGTTGATGTCACTTGTTCAGAAACATGAGCGGAGACAGTGACTACAGTAAATACGATCTGAGCCGTCTGCAGGCAGAACTGGAGCAAGAGAGAGAAATGAAGTAAGTTTGTTTGAATGAAATGTTTTATTTAAGTTGTCAAAATGTTATTTTTACGTTACTTAATAGTAAAGTCTGGCTATTTGTTCTAGAGAAATGCTTGAAGAGTCAGTGTCTGACCTGCAGAGCACCATGTGTGAACTGCAAGAGAGACTGCACAGTGTTGATGGAGAAGGTGAGGTTCAATTCAGGTGACATTAGTATATGTGAGTATATGTCATGATGATAATTATGCTATATATAGTTATCTGTCCCCTTGACCCTCTGACAAGATGTCAACGTTACCCGGCACAGGTTTGGCTCAAGCTTCTGTTGGCTCGGTGACTCTTCAGTGGTGTCTGCGATTTGTCTGTCCTCAGATGTGACTGTAGTGTGACACTTTCCTCTGTTTTTTGTACCAGGAAACGAGTGGAAGACGAGGTATGAGACACAGATAGAGCTAAATGGACAGCTTGAAAGACAAATGTCACTCATTCACGAGAGACTGGAGGACCTGCAAGGACACCCCATGGGTAAGTTGACAGGAAGTAGTTATATTTGTTATGTTTATTGAATCCGTAAACTTATACCGAGTCAGTACATTTTCTAGCATGTGGGCCGGGCAGGCCATAGTGTCTGGTACTGCATCAGGTTTTGTCCACTAGAAGGGCACCCTGGAGGGCACTTCATGTTTTCCTGCACATTGGACCACTGTAGAGGACACTTTATCATGCTTTATCTACCATAGGGGTGTGCTTTTGCTGCCTTATTTTCTTAAACAACTATTTGGTCTGCGGGCCATATAAAATGTCATGTGTTGGTGACGTGTCTCTAAAAGCTGTTGCAAGCATATCAAAACATTATATGCACAGTAAAGTGTAGCATTGCACATTAAGCCATTTAATATCCACATTTGACAGATATAGTATAAATTCTGTGATACTGCTTTGGAACGTAACTCAAGTATTGGAAGTTGAGCTTGTCAACACCCCTGAAGACTCAACTGTGTTGGTGTTTAACATCAAATTAAGACAAAATATTCACTGTGATATATTCACTCATCTCAAGCATGTTTGTATATACACAATGCTCACACACTGTCTCTTTTTTTTCACAGATCGACTGGCCTCCATACGATCTTATGATGACATGCCAGTAGTGAGTGCAAACATGAATTTTTGATCTGTTGTGCTGGTGTTATTTAGTGGGGTGTTTGTTCTTTTTTTACCAGCAGAGAGAGACAGAGACACAGAATGATGAGAAAAGGCAGACAGGCAGGACAGAGTCGGGATTGTAATGCCAGCTGCTCTCCATCCTCCAGTTGAGACAGGCTGAACAAACCAGAGTTTAATCACAGCACTGTAATCACAGGATTACAAACCATGGGAGAGCAATGCACACTAATTACAATGCTTTAACACACACAGACACACACACACGAAAGCACAGCCTACACTGAAAGGTTGCACAATGCAGCCTAAATGTGTTTGTATCTGTGTGCCTTAAGGCAGAACTAACAGATGCTCATTAGTGTATTGTAGTGACAGCACGATTGTGGACTGAAGATCTGCAGACACACTGTGAGCGTGACAGTTATAAGATAGACTATTTTTAATTAGTGCAGTGGGTAAATATTTGGACTACGGTCTTCTGAGCATGTCAGAGTGTCTGCAGCTTCAAAGAAAGAAGTTTGACCTCTTCTCTGATGCATTTCATAGCATCGATACTAGCACAGCTCCAGATATATCCTCTGCTGTGAAGAAAACTGTGCTATGAAGATGCTTCACAGTCAATATACATTATAGAATGTAATAAAATAAAAGTGTGCATGCTCTTGTCACTGATTCTTAAAAATTCTATGATGCATGTGTCATGCTGCCTCTTTAAAACACTGCTTTGCTTATTTTGGGGCACACAGAGAAGAAAGAAACTGTTACAGACCCAGATATATATAACATGTCTCATGTCTCCTTACCATGTAGGCTCAGCTCTAATGTATTTATTTGGTTATTGAGCAATTCATGAGCCGAATCCATTGTTGTACTCATTAACTCTTCTGTTATTGTTTGATCTCTGTAGATAGAACAGTCTAGTACAAATTGATTTGTAATTAGGCATCAGTAGCACAACACCTCCATACTCTGTGTACTCTTTGGTTATGAATGTTACTATGGAAACACTTTGTGGCAGGAAACACTGAGACAGCGCCTGAAGCTCCTGACCGAGGAGAGGGCTGACCTCCAGAGTCAGCTGATGGACTGTCATCTCAGAATCGAGCAGGAGGGAAAGGTGAGGAACTCAGCATGTCAGAGCACAGTGATCTTGTGTAGAGGGGTAAAGTGTTACCTGGTCTAGTTCTAGTGTTCTCAGACAAGCAGCTTTAAGTCTTTCCAAGTGAAAAATATTTTTGTTTTACATTCTTTATTTATTTTTAGTAACCACTGATGCGAATTTGAACCCTAACCTTCACCCTGGACTGCTGCGACTAGGCCAATATGCTCTTAGTTTAGCAGCTTGGCTCTTTGTTTATTGTTCTGCTCAACAAACAGTGAGACATTAGTTGAAAAAAGGTTTTAACGCACAGCATGTGCAGCCACTAATCCACATTCTAATCTGCTGCTCATTAACACTGGAGACCTCATGAAATACTCTCTATTACACATCGCAAACACAGAACAAGCGCTACACCCACGAGCAGACGGATTATTACTGACAGTTAAAGATGTGACAATATGGTCCTCTGTTTCTTTCAAATATTAGGCTTTTCATAAAACCAACGATGAGAGGCGGGCATACCTTTCAGAAATCGCTAAGGTAAGCATTCCCTTTCGTCCATGTCATCAGTGGTGCTCAGAACTACTGACAAGTCGAGTGAGAAGCTCTCAAACCAAACCTACTTACTCCTAATCATTGAATATTAAATTTACGCCACACTGAAGAGAAGCAGTCGTGGTTAAGTGTTACAAAAGTACAATACAGTGGAGAGAGCAGATGTACTCCAGCTCTTCTCTTTATGATTTCTCATTCATTCTCTAGTGCTGTTCTCTTTTGTTGTATAATAGGTGAGTCTCTGTTCAACCAAAAAAAAGTGAGTCAAGGACTTTCTGCCTTATGCTGCCATAAAAATGGTTTCTGCAGGGCTGAAACAAAAGCTGCAATGAAACTCAACTACATCTCTCTCTCAGCATTTTAGAAACAAAGCTTCAGAGGTGGAAGTAAAAGTGCCTAAGTATTATCAGAGTAACAAAAGAAAAAGTAAAAATTATAATATACTGATAATTCATAGTACTGATGCATTAATGTGAGCTTTGCATTTCTATACTGTTGGGTGGCGTTGCTGTCTTGTGAGAGCTTAGAAAACAGACCTATTTTCAGCCTTGTGTTTTCAGTGCATTTTACAGCCAATCCGAGAGGTTTCTAAATAGTTCATTACATGACACACAACAAAACACAGGGTTCTTGTGTCTGAAGTGCACTTTCTGTAATTACTCATGAATTGTGCTCACTGCCACAGCTGTCCTCCACCCTTGAAGGCCAAAGAAGGCTGTACTCCACTCAGCCACAGAGAGCACCAGAGGGCAAACAGAGGAGGTGAGTGAGGCACAGCACTTACAGGTGATGGACACAATAATATGAACAAACTGTGCAACAAACAAACTGTGACTGTGAGATTATTAATGATTTAATTAATAAATCATAAGCTTTATATTGGTAACATTTGTTTGAGGGTGTCTGAATGCTTTCATTTAATACCAGCTTGTTTTTGTCTTATACATATATATGAATATTATACATGAAATAAATGTTGCCATTTGGTGTATTTAGCCTAAATCTGCTTCCATTGAGAATGACATATAGGACTAAAGATATAGGACATGTAATAATGTCCTATATCTTTAGTACGTGGCATAAAAAGTTTGAGAAACACTGATATAGAGCATAGTAAACTGGGTAAAATACAGTCAGTTTATAAAGTTATTGCTTTTGATCAAATGTTTAATTTGGCTTTAATGTTAATGTTACAACTGAAACACTTTAAAGACGGCTGGTAGAGTAATCGCTACATTAAGCAGTCATTTCTGTGTTAATCAATTTGTTTTGGGATCAGACTTAATTTTGCAGTTATGGTTCTGATTTGTAGCTAATATAGTGATCATGCTGGGCTCAGAATTGAGAAATGAATACGTTCTATGATGTATCTTCTTAGTATATTATTGTTGCAGGATTTGAATTGATGAATCTGGTGTTATTTCAGCTCTCTGGAGCGCTTATTAGAAAACATTGTGTCTCTGCTCCATGTCTCTGCTAAACTAACTACATTTTCTGATTGCATTAGAGGGAAGCAGGGCAGCAGGAAGGCAGAGGCTGACTCTAAGAAAGGCAAAGAGAGAGAAGAAGATGGAGGAGGAGGAGTGCGTGTGAATGGAGGAGGTGGTGTTGGAACGGCAGAGAGAAGAGACGAGAAGAAATCCCAAAGGGGAAGCAGGTTACCCACCCTGAAGTACTACCTGAAACACAACCCCTGACCCAAACCAGCTGTTATAGAATGTATATGTGTCTGGAAAAAGCAGTATTATTATTCAGTGTTTATCTTACATTTCATGACAAATACAGTGTTACACTGATCTCCTGGTATAAAATCTTACATTTCTAATGAGGTCTACAATGATTGTTTCTTTACAGGTTTGTTGGTTTAAACAAGAAGAGAGTAGCTAATGCTTTAGTGGGAGGACTATCACAGCCTTTAGTGTTGTGAGGTCATCTCCTAATGTGCCAGAAGCCTGCTGAGTCTGACATTTCTGGTGTCATTGCAGTTTTTTTATTCTCAAAGCACCTCCTACGACTTTCATTACGTGAGCAGCACCACATTCACCACTCGCTCCGTATGTGGTTCATCCACAGAGCAACCAGTCACCCCCATCCCACCCACTGACCGCCTTTATGAACGTAGGTGTAAAGAAGACTGCATCCATATTAGAAGAAATATTGACAGAAAGTGTTTCATGAAGAAGTGTGGAGGATTGTTCAGCCTCAAAACACTGAATTGAAATCATATCTCATAACACAGGACATGGGCCTGACTTTGAGCAACTTTAACTTCCTCGTTCACACGTTGGTCTGTAAGTACGATCACATTGTATTAATTAGCTCATGGACTGTGACCTAAAATTGGGGTTTTGAGCCAAAGAGGCCACAGGCAAAGAACAATTCATATTGGAGAATTGCGGATTACTCATTCTACAACTTTATGTGTAAGACTGGCGTTGGCATTGTGTGGTAGTGACAGGAGAACTGGCCCTTTAACTAGAAAGGCAAAGATCAAGCCCTGATGTCAACAAGCATTAGACCAGCTGCACCGTCCTTCAGTGTGACACTGAATGCTAAACCACCTTCAGTTTGCCTGGAGGAACATTTCCTCACACCAATTCAAATATATTTTTAGTGACACATGGCTTTGAAAGTACCTGATAGCAGTACTCCACCCCAAAATGAAATGTAGCTGTGATATTGTACCACTTAATTCAATGTGATGATTAAAACAAGGCAGTGAATAATGGATATGAGCCCATTTTATGATTCATTCCATCTGGCAGAGTCAGTCACTAATTTATAAGTCCATTCATTCAACAAACCTGATGACATCATCAATCTAATCCTAATGCTCTAATTGCCAGCTCCAGGACACATTTGTTTGTGTTTGCTAGTATTGACTTTACTGTCTGAAATCATTGCTACAGCACAGTGTGAAGTCTGTTTTAGGGTGTATTTTCCCTCTCCAGGTACGCTCATATTTCTGCTATGGCTGACTTGGTGTACAGTCCTAAATGTGCCGCAGTGACAGGTTGTTTGTCTTAGATTAATGACTTAATTTAAAGATAGCCAGTCCATGTTCTCTCATGAAAGAGTGAGCACATTTACAGTGCGCCACTCTCTCCTCTCTTTTCCCTCTCTGTTTCATGCAAACGCTCATTCTAGTACACCTCACCGAGTCCTGCCCATGAATCACACAGCACACAGAGTAACCACCTAGATGTCTTCTGCTGACAGGTGCAACACGGTGACAGATCACTACAGTGTCTGTCAAAGCACTGGTTCACACTACAACTGACTGCCTGTGCTAACTCAGCTAGCTCTTCTCTGTGTGTGCATAGGGGATTCATGCATGCATGAGCCAGCAGAGTGATGGACTTTCACTCACATCCCTGTGTTCACTCACCATACTGTGTTGCATGATCCTGCGATGATGTTATTGTAGCATGAAGATGCAGTGATTACTAACAGAGTAAAGAGTATGTTTGTACAGTAGCATCTGTCAACAGTCTGGGTGGGTGGGGTTTTAAATGGACTGTGAAATTATGACGGATTTAATGTTATGAGTTATATCAGATGGGATTCGCCACAATATGAATCATCATCCATCTATCCACATCTTAATGAGCTCCAACTTTGTTTATCTTTCTCCTCACAGAAGTGTGTTAGCAGAGATGTCCTAAATTCTGCTTTTACTTGTATTTTTTTTTAGTCTCTTTGAAACAGCTATTAGAGTCAGAAAGTGGCACTGAGAGAGCGTCTTGGCACAAAAGAACTGATCGATATTCTGTGTCCTTTTTTTATGAGGGATAGCGGATCATAAAACCGTCCCAGACACATTAAATGTGCTCTGTATAGTTTACAAATAAAATCAAATGTGCCCGCAAAGACACTTTGATAGCCTTAGTCACAAATGCCAAAATTCTCCATCTCTTTACAAGTCAACTGAATCTCTGGAAATTGCTTAGTCATACGTCAAGGGCAAAAATGAGCTCTATGAAGAATTGCACACATTTTGCTACATGTATGGATGCAATATCCTCAAGCCTGTATCATTCTAATGTTTTTTTGGAAGTAATTAGTCAGATGCAATCCTCTACAAATGTAGATGCAAATAAAAGCTTTGTATAGTCTTTCCTTGATTACTTTCAAAGTTGCAATAACTTCAGATTTCACCCAGTTCCACACAGATGTGCACACTCATCAGATGCAGTCTCGGAACCCATCGGCTGCTGTCTGACAACAGATATCTGTTTTATAGAGATCACACCAGATGTGACTTGCAGATTCTTCGGCATTAAGAATGGAAATGAGACCATGGCCTTGCTTTTATGTCCTTCACCGTGTCCTCCATCAGTCTTGTGCTGGTCTGAAGACACATCCCTCCACATGTGGCCTGTTTTTAGATTAATTTAGACGAGAACACCTTGTCAGGACCTCGGTTTGTGACGCACACTGAGTCTGTGTGTGTGTGTGTGTGTATGTGTGTGTCTCCCCAAAATAGAAAGGTCTGCGTTGGGGATATGTTTTTTTCTTCTTTCTGTTATTGTCACACATTCTGATGCATTTGGTCAAACGAGCAGATCTGCGTACAGAAGCAGTCATAAAAGATGCAATCACATAGTCAGTCATTTGTTCATGTAAATTCTGGATTACATGATCTGGATCTGACCTTTTGGAACAAGCACTGAACAAATGATTATACGTAAAAAAGCTGTGACATGTTCAACAGGTAAAACAATGTTTGCAACCTTAAATGACTATAAATATGATAGAAGGACAGTACTTTTAAGAGACTGGGGCTGCAACTTTCACCAACCATCACTGGCACAGATAAATGCTGGATAACACACACACACACACACATAGTTCATCTGGGAGTGGTGATGGAGCAGAATCGGGTGGTCTCTGGAGGCCACAGATGTAGGTCAGTGGTCTTTATCTCGTCCATTGCTCGGAGAGACTATTTCCTTCCGTCCATTGCAAACAAACTTCAGAGCTTGTAGGAGGAAACAAGCGTATGATAATGAGACAGCAGCATCCTCTGCAGCTCTCAGCTCTCTGCCTTCATGCTGCTGCTGCTGTATGTTTTAAAGTCATCTCGACGTGTAGTCGCAGACTGCATTTAGATCACTGTGAAAGCTGCTCTGCATAGTTTGAATCTTATTGGGTTTTAGCTGCCATGGGACCCCTGGTGTAAACACTGTAGTAAGTGTGTTACTTAACATCTCACGTGCAAGTCTTATGTGGGTTAAACATAAAGCTGCTCTGTGCTCATAGTCTCGTGGTATGTGTGGGATGATTTGTAACCCAAAATGAAGCTTTTATTACTTATATTTGATGAGAAATTATTCACAAATCTGCATGGAAATGAAATGAAAATGTATGCATAGATCAGTTATGGTCTGAAGGATGGTTCTGGTAACTACAATAACAATGACAGTTTCCAGAAATTTGTTTTTTCTCATGAAAAGATCCAAAAATGACAGAAAAATTGGCTTTTAATTGTCATGAGTTTAAATGAAAAGCTCTTAAATTTCCATTAAACGGGGAGCATAGACACGTGTATTCGGAGCTGGGGGGGGGGGGGGATTGGTCGATCTGCAGGACCAGCAGCATCCCCCAGCACGGGTGGGAAGCGTGTGTTTGCATCCTAATGAGGGGTGGGGGCGCTGAATGAAAATCACGACAGAGTGACGTGGAGGAGGAGAGAGAGAGAGGAGGTGGTGGATGAAAAGAGAATGGGAGGGGAAGCAGCTGCTGCCTAGTTCATTTCCAGTCCAGCCTCTCTGCTTCTTTTCTTGCTCAACACACACACACACACACACACACACACTGGTTTAGTTGGTGGTGGTGGAGCACATCAACCGGACAACAAAGGGACGCACAGTTGGGGGGCGGGAGGTGGGCTCACTGCAGCCAGGACAGGATCATAACAGCATCCACAGTGTCAGCGACGAGAGCTCACTGAACTCTTTTTTCTTCTTCTCCACATCTGGGAAATCAAACATCTGTCAGGCTGGAGGTGACCGTCACAGAGGCGCTGAGCGCTCGCCTAGGTAAGCCTGTCAATAACCAATAATCAACTGATGTGACGTTGATTCATTGTTTAGTTTGTCACCTGCTCCATTGTCTCAAACACACTTGTCATTGTCTCCCTCAGAAAGTAACAAGACATCTTTCATATTTTCATCATTGTTGTTATTAGATTTATTTTAGGTCGCAGTTTTTTTTTTTGTTGCGTAACAGCGCACGGATGCTGCGCGTGCTGCTTCTGTATCTTTACAAAGAGGAAATTTATAGACTATTATCGATTCGTGACTGGCGCTCTCTCTCTCCAGCCATCTGCGCGTCACACAACTCTGACAGACAGCGTTGAGTCGTCATGAAGCATGCTGTCCACCGCTCGGCTTAACAGCACTTAATCTGTCATTAGTGGGTTATTTTGAGACAGTACACCAGCGACAGACACCGACTGGCGACTTTATCAGCCGTCCAGACCTCTCTCTCCCCGGTTGGTTTTTCATCCATCCTCCGCGCCTGTTTTTGTTTACTTATCCGGTGGTGAAAACTTTTCACCGCATCCCTCCTCTCTTGTCTCCCTCCTCTCTTGCCTCCCCCCTGTCTTGTCTGCCCCCAACTCAGACAGTACAGCCGTACTCGTGAGCCTCCGCAGCGAGATGGAGATGGAGCATTTCGACGAGCGGGACAAAGGTCAGAGACACAGCCGCTCAAGTGCTAAGATGAACGGGGTGCCGAGTCCCACTCACAGCGCCCACTGCAGCCTGTACCGGACCCGGACCCTGAAGACTCTAACCGCGGAGAAGAGAGCCAAGAAGGTCCGCTTCTACCGCAACGGAGACCGGTACTTCAATGGGATAGTGTACGCCATCTCCACGGACAGGTTCCGGACCTTTGACGCCCTGCTGGCGGATCTGACCCGCTCCCTGTCCGACAACGTGAACCTTCCCCAGGGCGTCCGGACCATCTACACCCTGGATGGCTCTAAGAAGATCACCACCATTGAGCAGCTGGTAGAAGGTACAGCACACTTTAATTACACTTATATTTGCAAGTTTGTGTGCTCATGGTGCTTTGCAGGACTGGTCCACTCCTCCACCTGGACTCATGGTCCAATCATCCTCCATCAAAATCTAGTACACCTCTGTCTGTCTACCTCTTCCTTCCTCCAACCTGTTGTACAGTAAAAGTGATAAACTTAAAACTATAATAAAAACAACAACATGCAGATTTGCAGGCTGATTTGGAATCAGGCTCTACAACACATTTTTATGGGCACTCCTCTATAAAACAGACTAATCCTATTAAGCCTAGATTATTGTTATGGAGATTATGTCTCGTTTGATGCCATATGGTGATACAAACATGTTTCAGCTTTATTGGCCCTTCCTGTTTTAAGAAGTGGCATTGAAGGACAGTTTTTCTGACTAATTCCTTCCCCCTCCTCCCACCTCTGGCCACCAACAGGTGACAGCTACGTGTGCAGCTCCATTGAAGCTTACAAAAAGTTGGATTACACAAAAAACGTCAACCCCAACTGGTCGGTGAACGTCAAGGCCCCAGCTGCGTCCTCCCGCGGTCCTCCTTCCCTGGGCAGCGCCAAGGCCGGGGCCCCAGAGAGCCGCGAGGTCAAGGACTTCATACGTCCAAAGCTTGTGACGGTGGTGAGGAGCGGCGTGAAGCCCCGCAAAGCTGTGAGGATCCTACTCAACAAGAAAACGGCCCATTCCTACGAACAGGTCCTGACCGACATCACTGATGCCATCAAGCTCGACTCTGGAGTGGTGAAGAAGATCTACACGCTGGAGGGCAAACTGGTGAGGAATTTATAAAAATTATTGTCTCACAGCAAAAGCATGGGATTGAATGGTTTTTATGGTTGTCAAGGAGAAGAATCTCATTTTAAAAGCATTGCTAGTGCTATGAAGAACAACACTAAGCCTTTGTGGTGTTAGGGAACATCAGACATATCTTTGGTTTAGGTTTTATCATAGATATATTTTTCAAAGCTTTTCTAAAGCTGCCATCTCTAGTAGGCCTAATGCAATCAGGGGAGTTTTCTTGTCAGTCATGATGACTGTTTCCATTCAGAGAAATAAACCATTGCTGGTTTGGACATGGTTTCATGTGCAACAGAGAAATTCAGCCACCCTGCTTCGTCAAAGGTGTGCTGTTTGGCAGTGGCGTGTGTCTGAAGAGTGGAGATCAACAGGCTGATAGAAGGATCAAGATGGCTAAATATTTCATGACCACTCTCTCATTTTTCTTTCATGAGCCTTTTATGAATGAAGAGTCCCCGTTCACAGCCAGAGCTGTGACGAGATAGAGCGACACAGAGCCCAGAAGAGTTCGAGAGAAGGTAAAAGATGAAAGAAGCCCATGAATGGAGTCTGGGTTCTCACCCACGCTGTAGTGTTGTGTGTGCCAGAGCTTTGCCTCCGAATACGGAAATAAATCAGAGTCACGGCCCCCTTGGTAGTCCACCCACCCATTCAGCTCCCTCTCTCAGCTGTGGAGGGAGACACTATAAAAAGAGGCAGTATTGTACACATAGATACGGCACATATTCTCCACTACAGCACTAAAATGAGGTGGTCCACCACTGCCTGTCAGGAAATGGCACTGAACTTTCTCCTTGTTTGAGTGTATTTGTCCAGAAAAGAGACAGACGGCATCTCTGACAGCATGTCAGGGTTTAAGGTTATATTTGTGACATGGTTTAGCTCTCTGGTCTCATCATTGTGTCTGTCTGTCTGTCTGTCTGCTCCCCTCTCTCTTGGCCATGTCAGCTCAAAGTTGTTGAATGTAGCACCACAGAACCACTTTTCCACTGGCAGCATAGCGTCAGAATGACACCATTATTTTGAAACAGATTGTGTTTGATGTCAAGGACGTCCTGCCAGTTTGTGCCGTACAGCAGTAATCATCTCCTAAATGGCCTATTTGTAACTCATTCTCATGAATATGCTCTTTGCCCTATGGACTTTTCATTTCTAATTGCCATTTCGGTACCCTGTGTTACCATTTATCCTGGTTCTAAGGATTAATCTTCATGCTTTGGCACTGGCATTTTGTCCTGTCTCTGCGGTCAATTTAATGATCCACTATTAACCTAGTAGGAAGTAATTCCAGGTTTCCTGATCTGACCTGCTGTTAGATCACACACCAGCCAATAAAATCCAAGGAGCGGGTTTTCCCTGAGAAACCTCCTGCTGGGGATTAAACTCACGCTTTTGCATAATGCCCACGAACTCTGCGGTCGCCATTGGTTACAGATATCTTGGGGATTACACAATAAATGCTCCTCTCTCCCCGGTTCACCCTCTCTGAGATTGGAAGTAAGACTAGTATGGTTATGCTATTTTTAGACGCTGTATTGATTGGGCCTGTAGGCGTGATAACACGCTTACTGCCAAATTGGCTGGGCTGGGCTGAGAGCACCAACTAACTCCTTCTCATTTTTATGTGCCATTATGTATGCGTGCGTGGGTTAATGCATGTGGGAGAGTTTGTGATTATCTTTACTAAGAGAACAGAAAAATGGGAGGATGAGAGATTCTAAAGCAAGATGGGAATTAACGATGGAGACGCAGATTTCTATATTTTTGAGGCTGAGTATCTCCATGTTTGTTTCATGCATGAGAGGAAATCCTGGACAAGACCTCAACGGCCTCCTGTTTCTGAACAGGTGAAAGGTTTCAGAAAACACCAGCTAAGCTTGTAGCAAATTTAAACCCTCAATGAAATGTGGTTAATCCATGTTAACTTGACTGTAACAGGGAGGAAGGGAGAGAGCACTCAGACTTATATAAGAGAAAACAAACCTCAATAAAGCTCATTTAAGGAAATATGACAAAATCAAACCTTTTTTATGAAATAATAATGAATTACGTAAGCTTCGCCTCGATATACAGCACGTCTGAATGAAAAAATCATACCAATAACTCATGGATGAGCGGCAGGAGGGATGGGATGACTCGTGAACAAGCGTTGCGTTAATGACACTTGAACATACATTATTGAATATCAGCGTTCTGAAGGTAATTACCTGAGTGTTCACCGGCGTAAGGTTACTTTAAGGGTTAAGTAGAGTATGTGTGTGCCTGTATGCATACGGGTGCATGCATGCGTACATACGTGCTCTTGTGTGTGCGTGTGGGGACTGCTGTCGTCAGCTGAGACGTGTCAGTCACTGAGCCTACAGCAGAAGTAGGTTTCTGGGCCTGGTTGCCAGTAACGTTGAGTCCCAGCAGAGCCGTAGAGCCTAGAGAGAGAGAGAGAGAGAGAGAGAGAGAGAGAGAGAGCGAGCATCTGACAGTCGGAGCTCAGGCTCCTTGCCTTCATTAACCCCTGTAATGAGGCCAGAGACAGTGGGGCAGGATGTATATGTACATCCCTTATATTCGTCTTTGTCTGCAATGGTTCTCAAGGCTTGTGCTGCCTGTTTACATGGATGCTTTTTAACATAATTCATATGAATTCATGTCATTATTGAGTTCAGTTCAGTTTTATTGAGTGGATTATTGTGTACTGTCAGTCCTCTAATTGGGCCTCTGTTGATGTGTATATTACTTTTTTAATTTTACTAAAACTTCTCAAAATAAACACAAGCAGCCTGACAGGAACTTTGCCCAGATAAGATACAGAATATAACTGAGGTTCAGTACCCATGTGCAGCTGTACGTCTGCTTTAAACACTTTAGATGTTTGTTCTTTGAAAGTTACAGCTGCATTCTGGGAGAACAGTTAATAATGAGATGGGGATAGCGAGGAGACGACATATGACAGGCTGTGAACAAGTCCCTGAGAGCATCTGGTATGTGCCATATACTCATTTGCCCACAGGGAGCTTACTCTGCCGTGATCGTTTTGTATATCGTATTTCTGTGTGTAATATGAGCAACTGAATGAGAAAGAATATATCAGGTTCCACCCCCACTGCCATATTGATTCTCTCTCTCTGTCTCAGGTCTCTCTGTATCTGAGAGGTGGTATTTTTACCTCCATCCACCCTCCTTTGGAGTTACCACAACCTCATATTTCTCGGCAAGCTCTTCACCTTGGCCAGTTTCTATGATGATTTGATCTAGTTGCCTAGGAACCGGCAGACCTGCCGTGATGTCATACAGTAGCATGGTGGGATGGTGTAGCTAGACTGGTCTGATAGAGAAGATAGACGAGCCGTAAGTGGCTTAGGACACGGACATGGGTGGCCTATTAATACATCTAAGCTCTGTTTACACACACACACACACACACAAGGCACGCGCACACATAGACACTAGGTCGGACCCCAGCTGCCAGCCATGAGCCTCGCAAGACTCTCACACACACGAAGGCACAGATAGTGACACACACTTTTTAATAGACTCGTCTAGATTTATGCACATGCATCACTAGTCATTAACTACAGGCAATTATCAACCAGTGCATGAAGTGATGCCACTTAGTCATCTGTAAGGTTGGTTGCATTCTGTTTTTGAGTATCTTGTTAAGGAGCTCTCTTAGTATCTCAGTGAGTTCAGCACGGGCAGGAGGTATGAGTCCCACAGTGACCGCCCATGCTAAAAATACAGAGCTTACACAAAACAATGTAAACACTTTGAGTTCATCCAAAAGTTCTCCTACTCCTCCACATGCAGATAACTTTTTACTTTCTGTCCTGTTTTTGTTCAGAAACTACATTTGAAAAAGAACACCAGCCATTTATTGCATTTCTGTAAAACTAGAGGACTCGAAGCAGCAGAGATACTCTGACCTTCTTGTGTCTAGCATCCTTCAAGCTTCAAAAACTCTGATCCAACACTGTCCATAATGCAGTTCAATAGCTTTGTTCATTAATAACCAATCAGACTCTATTAATATAGCACTTTTTATACAAACAGTAAGCAAACACTGGATAAAATAAGATTAAATAAAATTAATAAATAGTAATAATACTAAGAGACTGAAAATGAATAAATAATTAATTAAAACCTATTAAATGTATAAATAGATAGACTAAATAAAAGTAAAAAGCATAATAAAATATATGGATAGCCAAAAATTGGATTTAGAGATTAAGATTAAGATATACAGTATAAATAGACAGACAACTAACTAAATAAATAAATAAATAAAAAATGAAAATGATGTAACAGATTAAAATATATAAACAGACAATTATAGTTCAAGTGAAAGCCAGATTAAAAGGATCAGACTTGAGTTTGCTCTGAAAAATATGAGCATCTTTACACCCCCCAACCTCCTAAATGCTCATTTTTCCACCATTTTATCTGGAATATCCAGGATTGTTTTTTTGTCATATGGATGAACTCTTAACTTTAAAGTAACTAAAGCACCATTGTAATCAATGCTACAAAAGGGGGAGTAGGAAGTTGTAGGTGCACTGTATGCATCTTATCCTGTTGTGACTGTCTTTAGCAGCTTAGCTCTAAGGATGGCAGCGTCTGTCAGTTGGTCCATAATTGAATGAATACATTTTGCATGTTCATGGTCCCCAGAGGATAAACCATCCTGACTTTTGTGATCACCTGACTTTTTGGCTTTGAAGTGAAATATCTCAAAAACTATTGGATGACCTTTAAAACTGCCTCAGCTGCTCTCGCAAATGTTAACACACTAACACATTAAACTGATGCTGATCATGGTAAACATACCTTCTCAACATCAGCATGTTAGCATTGTCTTTAATGTTACATTTATTTCCCCCATCCTTTTTATATACTGTATATACTGTATATATATGTATATATATGGCACCCGTAATACTGTGGCATGTTAAACAGAAGTTGTACTGTATGTATGAGAAGAGTGTAGATGTGCCACTTGTTCACTATCTGCAGTGCAGCTCTGACTTCTCGAGCCGCATTGTTGGCCTGTTCTTCTCCTTGTTGGCACGGCTTAAGAGCTTTTAATGTCCTTCTATTTCCCTCTTCTGTTTTTCTCTGCAGCCTCCTTCTTCTTTCTGTGCCTCCCATTTTCTTTTCATTTTCTCTCCGCCCATTACTGGTTCTGCTTCTCTCTCCATCTGCATCATTCTCTCTCCTCTTACATAATGTTTAGTTTTCTTTCCATCAATAAATTTACTTGTCACATCCATCGACTGTCTATACTTACTCTTATTTCTCATCTGTCTCTCTCTCTCTCTCTAAACATTGCCATTGTCTTTACGGCTATTTAGCCCTCATTTAATTAGCACACTCGACATGCACCCCCAAATCCAAGAGCTGGAACATATGGCATCGCTCTCTCTCCCCCACACTCTCCTCCCTCTTGCCCTCTCTGAGTCTGTGTGTGTGTCTCTGCCACAGCACACCACCTCCATTCTGCATTTGTTTTTCTCACTTTGTCTCTCACTGTTTCTTAGTTTTGTTCCCTCCTTGTCTCCTGTCTCCTCATTGGCCTGTATCCAGCTCTGCAGGGACTATAGAGAGGATGCTACCGTGGTGTCACTTCAAAAATATTGCATTTCTATGAAGTGCGGGGATTAGCAGGATAGCATTTAGCTGTTTTTTAATCTTTATTTGATGGACTGTATGTTGATGATGTCCCTTTTTGTTCTGCATAGGAGGATTGTGAAAAGCAAAGTCCATCTGCTCCTGCTGATCTGCTGAGTCACAGTTACTCAGCATAGCATCTTGTATGTGTGTGTGTGGGAGATTGTGTGAATGTGTGTCATGCACCTAGTATACAGTGTATTTGCAGTAAATGACATTGATAATAAATGATTTGTAGAGCAGTCGTCAGCAGAATAAACCTCTGTTTTTATGTGTAAACAGATTATTTGGGACATGTTGTTCTGTCTGTCTGTCTGTCTGTCGGTCTGTCTGTCTGTCTGTTTCAGTCGGTTAGCTTTTGTGTCTGTTTGCCAGCAGTCAGAGTGATTGTGGCAGATTGGAGGGCTGTCTGTAGTCAGAGGATCCGCTGCCAAATTAGGATCACTGGCAGACGTTTCCAGCAGTGGCAGACTGTAGAACCTAGTCACACCACTACTTCATCACACACACACACACACACACACAGAATGCACTCTCTAATCTCTTTCAACTGAATCTGCATTTGAAAGACTGTGTCCCGGCTACATAGGCCGCGTCGTGTGGACAGGGCCTTAGTTGCTTAAAGAGTGGGACAGACAGGTTTCGTGGCTCGTGGTGGGAGCCACTGAGACACCAGGTTGTAAATTAGAAGGAACAACGTGTCTCAAAGCCAGTTGGAAGACAAAAGTGTTGTGCTTTGCTAACAAATCCTTTAGATGTTGTACCATGTCCCACTTTGATACAGTAAATAACAGTATTTTTGTATTATTATTTGATCTATGTATTTATTCCTAGTCATAACTAGCTCCTCTGTATGTCTGTCAGTATCAATCTCAAAGGTCAAGTTGTTGAGCCTCCATGTTGATATTTGTACTTTGTGATGTATTTTACTAGCTATGTACGGCATCAGTGTTTCTCAAACTTTTTTATGCCACGTGCCACCTCAGAAAATATTGGTTTCTCCAAGTACCGCCATCATGACGTTGTCGCTGTTCAGCTACAGACAGTTCACGCTGGATGTTGATGTTGTTGAAGCCTGAACAGAACCGGCTCAAGAACCAGAGATAATGTGGTGTTAAAGGGTTCTCCTCATCCACACTTTTCTTCCTTATATTTCCTGTTCGGAGCAGAGATTACAGTGTTTTTGAACGGCTCATGTTACCTCCACTGAACTAATCATGGATGCATGTGCGTGCTACATTTATGATCGTGACTACGTAGTAGGCTGATATTGACACAAAATATTACAAGAAATACAAAGCTTATTTTTAATTACATTCCAGAGATCTCAGTTTATTTACATTAGAAATGTTGTAGTATTTTAATAGAATATATTTTTTAATCAATTTATTTTAGTTTTAAAAAAATACATCGACAACAAGAGATTCCTCTGCATACCACTAGAGGGAGTTCACGTACCACCAGTCTGAGTACCAGTGACTTGGGGCATATTTACCTCTCCTCTGTTATTGCAGTTAAACTGAGCTAGGAGTCATATTTTCTTTGCAGATATTGTCCATCCTTTCCATCATAAAGGAAAGGTTTCTTTGTCTTCTATGATGCTAAATCACCCTCACCCTCCTCCTGCCGTCTCATTCAGTATTACTTACATCTTCTTCTGTTAATGCTCACTCAGTAACCCGTGTACTTGCACGTTCAGCGCACTCCTAATATATTCGTATTCACACATGCTCACACATGCAGGCTCATCCTTGGAAATGGATTAAAGCCGACAGACTGAAGGAGGGAGACAGATCAATAAGGAGGAGATGAAAGAAACCAGTGATGGAATAAGCTGTTTGGGTTCGAGGAGAGAGAGACAGACAGAGACTGCTGGATAAAAGCATGACTGTATGAGATAACTTGAAAAATCAGATGTTGAGTGTGACAAGACAGACAAGGTTAAGATGAGGAGAACCTAAAGAGGCTCAAGAAGAGGGAACCGAAAATGAGGCTGTTTGCTATGTTGCATCCCATTTATGTCCTTTAGAGAACTACGCTGCATAATTCTTCATTTTTTGTCGGGTGATGGCACAAGTTTGGCTTCCTTGAGACTCCTGATTGACAGGAAAATGCGCTAACACTCTGAGAGAAACACATCTTCAAAAGAAAGTTTGCTATGCCCCCTGTGGAGAGCAGAGTCTGTTACATAAGTTGTTATGCAACTGAGCAGCCAGCCAGCCAGTCTGCTGCGCTGGTTTGAGGTGAACGCAGTAACACCAGTGCCAACTCAGCTCACCGAACAGTTAATTGGCCTCACATCACCGCTGCTGTCTTTTTTCCTCTGTTTGTTTTTTAGTTCTTTCTCACTTCCCGGGCCTCTTTCAGTCATTTCCCATCCCCCCCCCCGTCAGGTGTCTCATGAAACCAGGCTGTGCGCTGTGTGCTGATTGTGGCAGGGGGAGGTCATGAATTGTGTGTGAATTCTCCCTCGGGCTGCAGGGGATTTTATCCTCCCCTCTTGCCTCTTTCAAATCGATGTCTGTCTACCTTTCGTCTTGTCTGCCTGCCGTGGCTCTTTGCCTGTCTGTGTTTCCATTTGGCCTGAGTAGAGTTTTTTTTTAAAATTCCCCCAGAGAGCAAGGAAATGCATTTTGGTTGTTTCATTTCGAAAGTGAGGATGAGATGTATTTTTCACACATATTTTAATATGCTGACTATTCCTGACAGTGGAAATGGATTTGACCCTACAGAGCCTCCAGTACCAGCTGTACCGGTATATTTTAAGTACTGCTCTGAGGTCAGATGGTGTATGGCCATTATGGGTGTCTTTAGTGTGTAACTTTTTGATTGATCTATTTTTTATTTTTTCAGTCATATATAATCACCTTAAAAATGAATTGTTAATTTTTTATTATCTAGAATGATCCATTTATATCTACCTATGGAGCGGGTCCTCTTACACGGAGTCCGACATCATACGCCGCTGTTTGTTACAGTAGTCCAGAGCGGTCAAAGAGCTCTACAGAACGTGTAGCAGAAAAGGAAGATATAGAAGAAGAAGAAGTGTTTGCTGGTTCTGGCTAACTGTAATGTATTTTGTTAGAAGTTTAAAAGTTAAATCTAGACAAATGGACGATCACACTTTTTATTTAGCACAAGAAAAGCCAAGAGAGCAGCAATCTTTTAAAACATAAAGAAGTAACAAGGAACAATGACATTTGCTATGACCTATAGTTTTACAGAATATCTAGCTAATTTCTAAATTTCTGTATCTAAAGGAACCTCAACAGCCTCAGCAGGTGTGGGGTTGTGACGAAGTCCGCTTTTGGCACATGAAGGCCTCCGTAGCTTCTCACCGTAGAGGGGGACGGTTGAGTCAATTGCAGTCTGCAATCTCACCACTAGATGCCACTAAATCTTACACACTCCATCCATCCATCCATCCATCCATTATCTGTAACCGGTTATCCCCATCAGGGTCACGGTGGGGCTGGAGCCTATCACAGCTGACTTTGGGTGAGAGGCGGGGAAAATCTTACACACTGTACCTTTAAATTAGACATTTAAGAACAGTAAAGAACAACTTTAAGATGATCTGCTCTTTGCAAATAAATATCAAACATAGGCAGTTACTGATCATGGTCCACCTTTAAGTCACATATTGCATGGTATTCTGAAACAGTGATGGTGTCTGCTGCAACCCCAACACACACAATATTCAGACTTTATTAGTCAGTTATCAGTTTTGCTCTTTCACTTAGAGGCTCAGCATTTTTGCAACAAATGCTTTGCCCTTTCAGTTTCTGTCTCCCTTCATCATGTATCAATACATCCATCTGTTACTCCGTCAGCCCGCCTGTCTTTCAGCTGTTCATCTGTCTGTCTGTCTGTCTCTCCACCTGTCTGTCCGTCTGTGCTCTCAGTCTCTCCGTGGTAAGTGTTTGAGAAACAGCACTGCATGCCCTGTTGGCCAGCTGCAGTTGATTCAGCACCGTGGACAGCTCCACTGGGCTAAGCTCCCCTGGCGGGGCTCAGAGACAGCTCGTCCATCCAGAGAACACTCTTTTTGTGGGCAGGAAAATATTGACCTCACCACGTCCTCTGTGTAACCACTCTGAGTCTGCTGTGGTGCAACAGATTAGTGGTTGAGTCTCCAATCTCTTTTTGTTTTTCCCACTTGCTATGTAGCTGAGTGGTTTTAGTCTCAGAGAGATGCTTCTGTTTCTTATCAAACAACAGGAATCATTAAATTACTGTATTGTAATTAGTGAAAATGTCCATCACTAGCCAGTTCACATGCCTTGTTCTGAGACCAAAACCCAAATACATTCAATCTAACATGATAGAAATCAGAAAAGAGCAGCAAGTACTCACATTTGAGAAGCTGGAACCAAGAAATATTCAGATTCTTCCTCAATAAATGACTATTAAAAGTGTCAACAATCAAACTGATTCATTTTTACAGCACTAATTATAACTAACTAACCTTATTTTCTACATGTAAATACACTTGAATGTGTCCTCGCACTTCATCTGCCTCTGAGTGGCTGTCAGGAACTCTCACTAAAAAGTGAGGAGCTGACAGATGAGTCCTCAAGTAGACCTGAAGTCTGACAGGGAGACAGAAATAGCAGATCTAAATGAGCGGAGTGAGCCGTGTTGTCACTGATCATTTGTTCCCCGCAGATGATTCACAGGAGCTGCTGTGAGAACCAGACAGACAGATTTTAGACCACCGGGGTGCTCAGAAGGTGGTGCGTGTGTGTAGCTGTAGCTGTCCTTACAAACTAACATTAAGATTTTATGTGGACATATGCCCGTGTGTTTCTCATAAAACTGAGATGACACAGTGTCACATACAGTATGTTCACTGTGTCCCTGTAGGCTGATGTTTTTTACAGCTGATTGTCTCTTTCCACATATTTCTGCTCGTGGCACCAAAACTAAAAACCTGCTCAGCAATCTCCTCTATGTCAGATAGATGACAGTTGGAGCAACTGTCATCCTTTGTAACATACCTCAAACAGAAATGTTGTAATATTCCTGCTGCTGTGATCAGCTCCTGTGTGATTCTCACGTTGATATTTGAGCTTTTATGTTATAGAAAAGTTCCTTGATTTAAAATCCAGGTGGTTCGTGTGTCTACCTTCATTTTGGCTCTATCTGACATAGAGGAGATTGACATCTACGTTGTCCGTCACCCTGCTCGTCATGTGGCACTGTTGTGTGAGGTGCCTTGTAAATGTCTCGTCATTTGGCTATTAAACAGTGCCATCGTGTGGTGGCAGTAACTGCTTGCCTCAGTTTGTGATCCAACTTTGCAGCAATATCTAGGAACAGTACAGGAACACATCTCATCAAAACCAGCTGAGTACTTAAATGTGACTTTTATTTGATCACAAAGAAAACAAGAAGAAAGCGAAGAGGAACAAACGAGGGGAAAGAGAATCTGACACATTAGTTGGTGTTTGGTGACTCTACACTAGGTGGCGTAGTGAGAACATAAATGGGAAATATTCATAGTAAGCCATCATTTGTTGTATAAGACATTTTAGGGAGGAGATGACAGTCACGTGTATTTAAACTTCTCTGTCTTGTTTTAATGAGGGCTGGAGTTTATCAGGCAATGAGTCTACTCTGCTCTTGCAGTCTTGATTTGCTTTTGCCAAAGCAAAGTAATACATGAATAAATTGTCAATTGTGGAATTTTAGAGATCCCTTTTAATGTGGGTGTGCTTTGATCGTCTTAGAGCCATATGTTACTTTAATAAAGCTGTGTGATGGCACGGTTATGAAACTGCCAATTTCCACACCCCTCTGCTCTTTTCTCATCATCATCTTCTTTTAGTCCCTCTTTCCCCTCTGTTTGTTTCTTCCTGTCCTTGTTTTAGCAGCGCTGGATGTTGTGTAACGCGCGCCGGTTCTCTGTGAGAACTGAGCAGCAGAGATATCAAAGCAGCCTGTCTTGTCATTGGGCTCAGAGAAGGGCTCAGAGCAGCAGTCAGGAATAGATCTCCTCCTCTATTGCTTGTTTCCCTCTGTCTGTTTGCCTCCTCTCAAACTCTGGGGATTTGGCGAATTGGTTTCATCTTTGACTGTTTTATTTTTCTTCACCTTTGCCAGCTCCCTTCCTGTCATTCTGTGGTCCAAGAGGGCTCTTCTTCTTCTTCTTCTAAACACCAACTTTCTTCAACAGTATTTCAGCGTTAACTAGGCCATGTGCCACTTGTATGTGTTTGTGTGTGGATTTACGTGAATGACACAGTTCTGTAGAGTATCGTGCCCGTAATGGATAAAATATGAATGATGGAGCTCTCTATCACACTGAGCACATCGTGCAGTCAGTGGCACGCACCAGCCATGCACCAATACCTACAGGGCATTATCACCATGGCAACCATACTTTTTCACACCCCTCTCAGTAGGCTGTACAGTATGTGTTTGTGTGTTGCTCCATATTACTTTACCCTCAGCTTAAAGGTGCCCTCAGTGGCTGCCCTACATGAAGACTGTCCCTGTTTCCTCTCATTTCTCCTTTCCCGATACCCCGTGTTGTCCTCGTCACTCTCATTACATTCTGCGCGTGTTCTTTCCTCCCTGTTTACTTGACATTTCTGGTATGATACAGTTTTTGTATCTCAGGATGAGCAGCTTCAAAGGGCCTCATTCCAGCAAGCTCCTCTTGGAGTCCAGCAGCAGTCCTGGCCTGAGGACGTGCTCAGATTGACTCAGAGCAGCAAAAGCACATCCAGCTGCTCCCATCCAGCAAAAATCCTCTCCGCCAGGAACAAAGCTTTCTAAAGAACACAACATAAAAAATTATATAATTAAATATACCCTGAAATGTAAAAATAACAATAACAATAATTCATTTGCCAGATACAGATTCTCAAATGTGGTGATTTTCTTCTTTCTTTGTCTTCTTTTTCTTCTTGTTCTTCTTTATATCATTCATCCATCCATTTTCTGTAGCCACTTATCCTCATCAGGGTCACAGTGGGGCTGGAGCCTATCCCAGCTGACTTTGGGTGAGAGGCAGGGTACACCCTGGACAAGTTACCAGTTTATCACAGGGCACATAGAGACAAACAACCATTCACACTCACATTTACACCTACGGACAATTTAGAGTCACCAATGAACACAGACACAGGGAGAACATGCAAACTCCACACAGAACCAGGACCCTTCTTGTGTGAGGCGACAGTGCTAACCAATGCACCACTGTGACGCCCTTCTTTATATCAAATTGAATCCTTTAGTTCTCCATCCAGTGCTCTGCGAAGGTGTGATGGGCATTTTCATCAAATTATTTTTGATTATTATTTATCGATGCAGAGAAGAACAGCTCAATTTTTAAAATTCTATTTAAACAGGTAGTCTCATTGTGATCCAGATGTCTTCATAAAGAGTCATTACTGTATTTAGATGTGGAGAGAGAGCAAAGATAGTTTGACAGTTTGTTCTAGAGTATTAATATATAATATATAATATAATAATATATAATACAACTTCCTTCTGCCACCTTTTCTTTTATGGCACAACTGTGAGTGAAGCTTAGTGGACTGTGACAAACAATCAAGAGGATTTAAGGTGGAGGGAGGGATCCACATGAGGTGGTTGACATTATACTGTTCCTGTTATTTTGTCCACTCTCTGTAGATTATGCTGTGAGTTACAATGTTGAGTTATACATATTTCCTGTCCCCACCTGAAACTGCTGTGTCTTCATCGTCCCCAGAACCAGAGGTCAGAGACAAAATAAGCCACCTCAGTACTGTATTTCCTGTCCTCAAACTGGCCTCTGTAAGTTTCTGTTTTGTCCCAGTCTGGTCATGTTTACTGGGAGGCTGCTGAGCCCAATTCTGCTCATGCTGCTTCAGTTCTGGTGCCCATTTAGTCGCCAGCATTCCAAGCTCCTGTGCCTGAAAACCTCTTCCTCCTGGTGGTCCAGAGCTCTTGTGTTTCAAGTGTACACACAAACACTTCCCTGGTGCTCCGAGCTCCCAGTCCAGTGTTGGAGATTAGAAGTCTGTGTCAAGGCCAGGAACTCTTATCCAACACAACAGCAAAAGAGAAAAGCTACTGAAGTTCCAAATGGTCTGAAATGGTATTCCATAGCTACAGAAATGACGAGCAGGAACAGACTTTAGGCAGTAGAGTTTATTCTTTCACAAGAAGTAATCCCGAGTTGGGTCCGGAACTGAACTGAAGACAAAACGGTGCACCCTTTTTTATACACCAGCTTGCCCCTATGCCCACTCCCTGGAAACAATGGTGTCAGCATTTTCTGATGTCCACATTCACACATCCCAAAGCCATATTAATTCTTTCCGGCGCCATAACTTACAGTCTCAGCGTTGACCCTCTGAGAGGGATACCAGCGCCACGGGGCCTGATTCAGGACTTCTTATAATGCTGCAACATTCTCAGGCCCAAGTTCAAGGTCTTCACACAAATTTTCAGCGCTGTGTTTCAAAGCCAGCTGCTGCCATTTTGGCTCAGCAGATGTTTTGAGGGTTTCGATTCCTCCGACACCGTTATTTCTGTGGAGGGTTTTCAGACTACACTGTTCCCGAGATACATGCTATATTGTTTGTTCTCCTTGATTAAATATGATTTTACAAAACTAAGACTAAACATTAAGTTTGGTTATGAAATATAATGCACTATATAAAGTTTGACATTTCAAAGCACACTATATGGTTTGTAACACACTTGATGTATACACATCCTAAACTACTTATAGCACACTATGTAGTACAATATTGTGTCACCCTTGATGTAATTTGTAAAACAGAGTACATTTTGTTTCTGGGGTATTTTCTACAACACCAGGCAGAGTCAGCAGGGCTGCTAGCAGCACGACTAACTGAGCTAACAGCAGCTACAGTTAGCAGGTGATATCCTGCCCCCTATTTGTTTGCAGTATGATCTCAGCAGGCGGCCAGTTCTTTCACATTGCGCCATTAAATGTATGAAAATAATCAGTCAGACATCTTCACTACTTGAGCTGCTGCAGGAAAAGTGAGCCTGTCTATGTGACAGCAAATACAAGCTGAGCCAAGAACGGCTAAGAACAGTATTAATCATAATCTTTCAATACTTTCAAAGTAAAACGACTGCACTCAGTGGACTCAAAAGATACCATATGCATCAGTAAGTAATAAAAAATGGATCTAAAGATGAAAGAAATGTGAAAATACTGTGAAATAACAGTACAATTAGAGAGAGAGAAGTGGTCATGGCTACCTATCAGCGTTCACACACTGGGGAAATGTTAACAGCATCTGTATCACAGCCATCTTGTTAGGAAGTCGAGCTGCTCCTGAAATAATCACCAACATGCTATCAGGGGATATCAGGGAACAAAGCAATATGCACTCTGTTATGAATATCACTCCCTCTCTCTCTCTCACACACACACACGAATGATTACACATACACGATTCTATACAGGCACATCTGAACGTTCAGATGTGCCTGTATAGAATCGTGTGTTGGAATCAGGGCTGTGAGGCTTAATGTAAGCACAAAGACACACACACACACACACACACACACACACACACACACACACACACACACACACAACACAGATGCCAAGCCTTGATTTGAAAAGTTAAATGAAAACGATCCATACTCCACAGAGAGTCTCTGTCTGAGATTAAACTTGTTTTTCTGTCTCCCCATTGGCTCATTTCGAGTCTGTGGGGTGTAAAGCAGGAGGACTCCCATCCCCGCTCACACACAGACACACACACTCACACACACACACACACACACACACACACACACACACACACACACAGACTGGCCTCTTCGCTGTTTATTGGGTATTTTGTTGATAATACTGTTATATCAGCTGTGACTTTCTTTTGGGCTGTTGATTGGTGGCTAATAGGAATCTAAATGGATTCTTGGATGTTAATTGCCATGAAAATGTAATAACGGTAGCTTTGTATTTATGTGTTAACTCCAGGCGCTGCTCGACACGCATGCAGCCTGGATTGTAATAGGCCTTAATAGGTTTTTGCTGGGAGATTTGTCATAGAGGATGAATGAACTATTGTCTCCCAGTAAATCCCTTTCTGACTGTACCACTGCCTATCGAGAAATATAATTTTGAATATTGATTGCTCGGGATTGAAATGTGATGGTTGGCCTGTGGGGCGTAATTAAAGTTATTTGAGTGTATCATGCAGAGTTCAGACCAGATATGAAATTAGCTTCTGACTGAATCAAATTGAAAGTAATGAACAGCAGTTTGTTTCTTAGACTGTTCGTCATAATGAACACCTTATTGCTGAGGTTTCTTCAGATTTAAAAAAAAACAAACATCTGTGTTGTGCACACAGAAAAAACATGTAAAGAGCTTAGGTTGAAGATTTGTGAACAATGTATTAATTAGGTACCATTAGACAAAATAATTATGATTCTGCAGACCCTCTTGACAAAAGCCCTTTTTTTTTTTAATGATCCACTTCCTGTTGTGTTGTATTTTAGTGACCCAAGGTCTTTAAATAGGTGCCTGTCAGGATGTCACTGTAGGTTTGGTATTAGCCTCACAGTATGGAGTCTGTCGCTGAATGACAATGACTCATCACTATAGCGCTTTTTCTTCCCCTGTGAGTAAAATTTAATGTCAGCACGGTACTTATTCAACACTAATCTCTATTTTCATCTTCCCTCTCACACCCTCTCTCTCTCTCACAGCACTCTGCAGCCTCATATATGCATCTTCTCCCCTGTCTTGAGTTAGTTGCTCATTACCATTCATAAGATGCTAGTCTTCGGGGAACAAACCCCCCCCCGCTTGCTGATCTGGATGTCCGGTGCTACAAATTAGTGAGTCAGCAAGGTCTCTTTATAGTCACTGATGGACTGATTAACTGCAGTAACAACACAGCGCTACAGCTCAGGGACATGTCAGGCATGCGCACAGGTATTCACAGACACCAATGAACACACACACACAAACACAGACAGCCTCGGTGTTCCTCGTCTGTCTCCAGGGGCTCCGTGCATGTGCTTGTTCAACAAAGCACAGGAAGAATAAGTTTGTGAGCATAGTTAGTGTGTGTGTATGTGAGTGTGTGTGCGTGTGGATGTCTGACTACAGAGTTGTCATTTAAAAATCTGCAGACCAGCTCAGCTTGTCAGACGTTTTTAGAATTTCTCCTTGAACCTTTGAGCTCATGAACAAGACGGACGTCTGTAAATATTAAGCAGAGCTGAACAAGAGCATGTGTGCTAAATTCACTTGGATAATAAAGGATATGTAATAATAATAACTGATCTCATCTGCGTGTCTTTCCTTCAGGTGTCTTGTCTGCAAGACTTCTTTGGTGATGAGGACATTTTTGTGGCGTGTGGACCGGAGAAGTTTCGCTACCAAGATGACTTGATGCTGGATGAGAGTGGTGAGACGATTTGTGTGTGACATTTCCATGCTGACATTTCACATCTGGCTGTTCAGCGTGCCCCCTCCTTACGGTGTTCCTTTCCTTCCTTCCTTTCCTTCCTGCCCCCGGCTGTTTTCTGATTGCTTACAAGTTGTTGTTTCTTTTTTTGTGTTCTATTTTGAGCAAAGGTTGAGCAAATTATCATTTGGTGCAATCACATTGTGATAGAAGAGAGAACGACTACCTAACTGAAGTGTTTGCTTAGTCAAAGGTCGTCCAACAGGAACAAAAACAGAGAAACACACTGCTACTTCTCTTAAGATGAATCTAATCTACAACAATCCTTGTAATTGGCATATTTCCATCAGATAAATTAAATAAAATCACTAATTTTATATCAGTGGAGAAACTTTAGGTCATTACAACCTCTTTCAATTCAATTCAGTTTTATTTATATAGTTCCAAACCATAACAAAAGTTATCTCATGACACTTTCCATACAGAGAGCAACCAAAGAGCCACCATGAGCAAGCACTTGGCAACGGTGGTGTGGAAAAAGCTTCCTTTTAACAGGCAGAAACCTCAAGCAGAACCAAGCTCATTGGTGGACAGTCATCCAGTGTTAAAGAGTGTGAACATGGGGTGTCGTTTAGCTCAGTTGGTAGAGCACTGCCCCATGTACAAAGGATCAGTCCTTGCCGCAGCGGCCCAGGGTTCGAGTGTGAACATGCTACTGGATCCCATATAAAATCATAAATTGTTGTTGTTCAGTATACTTTCAAATGTGAGCAGAGCACAAAAAAGCACTCCTTATCTCACACTGGTGGATAAGTAGGAAAATGCCATCCATCATCCATCCATTATCTGTAACTACTTAACTACTCCTCATCAGGGTTTAGTGACATCTATGGTGATATATGGTGGTGAAGTTGCAGATTGCAACCAACTGAATACTACTCGCTTAACCCTCTAAACTATAGTGGCCATCTAGAGCCAATGTTTGGTTTGTCCGCTCTGGGTTTGTAGAAACGTGGCGGTTAAACATGGCAGACTCTGTAGAAGAGGACCCACTCCCTCTGTAGATATATAAGGCTCATTGTACAGTAATAAAAACATGATGATTCTTATTTTCAGGTTAATATACACACATTAAAACATAGTTATACATATTATATTCCATTTCTGCTATTATAGCTCCTTAAGTTTCCTTAAACCAGAAACCTGAGGAGACACCATGCCATTTTCTTTAAATCCTAAATGTGGTTATGTGTACATGCTAGCAAATCATGTAACTATATGTCAAGGCCAGATGTCCCACCTTCTGGTTTTCCTTATGGAAAATTGTAAATGCCTAATATAGAACTAATCAAGCATTAAAGTATTAAAGTGAAGTATTTGAAGTAGTTCTATTTTATGTTTGCATTTACTGTGTTAGAATTCAAAACATTAAAGTGACGATTATTTTTCTTTCTGTCACTTTATTTCTTTGTTTGATTTGACTCTAGGTTGTCTTGTTAAAATCAATCAATCTTGTTTTCAGATTTTCTCGGTGTTCTCACAGTACCCCATGTCTCCCTGGTAAAGGTTGCCAGAAGAGTGTGTAGGCTGTCCAGTTCATTACAGTTCACTCTCTCATCACTCCTCCTCTCTTCTCCTTTCTCCTCTTGAAAGAACAGGTCCACTGCACTTAAGCCATCGTCTAACCTATTGTACCGTTGTTCCTCTTCTTCTCTGCCGGTCTCTCCTTCGCGGTCTGCTGAGGATAAGCTCTGTCCTCACTTCACCCATCTGTGTTTTTGCTGCCTGTCTCCCTATTTTGCATGGCTGTCTGAAGACTCCTCCTATTTAGCGCTCATCTGTATTCTCACCCTCTCATCTCTCTTCCTGTGTCCTACATGAATGAGCGTGTGCTGGTTTTTGTTCAAAGGTTTATTCAATTCATTTGTTGCCCCCGTATCCCTTCATCTATTAAATAATATCCATCTCACCTGGGTCGCCAACCTCCACCCCCTTCCCCCTTCTGTCTCTAGTTGTCTTTCTTCTCCCTCTATTCCCCACTACTCTCCTTTCATTTGCCAAATTTAATGGCTAGCTGCTTTCATTATACAGTTTCTTTTTGGACACCCACTCTTCTCTTGAGAAAGACCACAAGACAATCTCGTGCATGCAACAAGGCGTTAAAAGGCCCTGTTTCCAGGGTGTCTTCATTTTACCTTTAATTGGGGTTTTTTTCTTGCAGCATTTTAAGTCTTTAAAGTTTGCATTAAATGGCAGCTTACATTATGATGGTCAACGAGGTCTATCCATCTCAAAGGCTTCCTCCAAATATAGTTTCTGAATTCAGAGGTGTATTTTTTATGGCCCTCAGTTTCCCATAATTCATTGAAATCCATCACATGCTGGTCAGTTGTTAAAGGTGAGCCCCTCTGCAACTAATGAAGTAAGAAAACTATCGCATGATCTCATCTTATTTGCTCTGTGTTTGGCTTCAGGTGACACATTTCACTCAGACTTACACTGATTTCATTTTCAAGGCTCAAAACAAGCTGTGCTGCTAAATACCGACTTGAAATATGTAATTCAGAGGTTTCAGTATGTGGAGAGTGATTGACATCATCGTTTTATAGTTTCTCATAGTTAGCTCATTGGTATCTGTTTGTATATAGGTAAAGACAGATGAAAATATAATATAAAAAGTAAAAAATATAAACTTTTTTTAATAGAAAAAATACAATTATACAATTAAATAATAAAATATACAATTAAATTAGGCTATCACAGCATTGTCTATACAGAAGTAGTGCAAATTGAATCATGACTTGTGACGCAAAAAGCCCAGAAAAACAGTGTGAATTGAGTGTGAAATTGATATAGACATTAGTCTTGAAAAATGTCTGCAGATGTGAGGTAATGTAGTACAGTTGGAGACATCAGATATAACACCACTTAAAGACATTAAAACAGTATCTTGTGGAGAAACCTGGTTTAATTAACCTGCCAGTAAATTTGGAGAAAAGTTGTAAATCAGATGAAGCTTTCTGTCTGAATAACCTGAATCTTTTTTTTTTTTTTTTTTTTTTTTTTACATTGAGGACATTGACCATAACCTCTAAATGCCAGACCCAATCCTTAAGACACTAGTCTTAACTGGAATCCTAAGGAAAAATGTTTAGTGGGGGACATGAACAGATTTTTGGCCCCCACACAAGGTGATTAATTAAACACACAAAACACACAATCGTACACACACATATACAGTATATGTTTGTATTATATATTCTTTTCTCAGTTCCAGAAGACAGATAGCACAAACTGGCACCTCCTCGTGCCCTTATGACAGAGAGCAGGAGTTTAAAGTGCAGGAGGCATGAGGTAGGATCAGACAGACGGGAAAGCAGAGCGACAAACGAAACAGATGCGACAGTGAGACAGTCGGAGTCAGAGCTGCAGACAACTTCGCCTTCTCTCAGCATCACTATAATTATCGCCTCTGCCTCAGCTCTGGCACACTGTCATCATGTTAACACTCTGCATTGTACATTAATCACCGGGCCACAACGACGGCCACACAAGCAAAAAAAAAAACACACACACACAGATAGACACACAAACATACACTCATACACACACACATGCAGAGGACACGTGCACACTGCAGACTGTGTATAACGTCCCCTTCCCCCTGGTCTGAAATGGTAATGAGCTATAATGGGCTTGGGTTAATGAACAGGAGAGGGGCAAAGTTTTGGGGCTGAAGGCAGCAGGGAGTGTTTGTGAGTGTGTGTGTGTGTGTGTGTGTGTGTGTTTAACATCACATGGCTCATTTACCAAGACTGTGTGTCTGTCAAACATCAGACCTCCGTGAGTCATAGCTGTCACTCCCAAAACACTACGATAATTGCGTTTGGAAAGCGAGCTCAGTGAAGGTCAGAACTCATTTTTGCAGGGGACCTGAAGGTAAAACCAATTACAGCCGTGTTGGTACATTAGCGCTTTGGTGTTTTCTTGCACGACTGAAGGTCAAAATAAATCAAAATATTAACAAATGTTGGTTAGACATGCTGGAATTTGAACGTCAGTCTAACACAAGTGAGCATTAATCACAAAACACAATGTTGTGTCACAGTGTCACACTTAATATTCCTTCAGTGCATCATTTTGTGTAAGAGTGCAGCATTTTTCTTGCTGTGGATTATTTGGGTCAGTGAATACATACATATGAAGGGGTTTGTGGTTTCACTTGTGTCTGTCTTGTCTTCATGCTTGCAGAGTGTCGTGTGGTGAAGTCTGTAAACTACGGGAAGATTTCTGGCTCTCTGACCCGAAACTCCCCCAAGACCGTCGTCCAATCACGACGCAGCAAGTCCCCTGCATCCGGTAAGACAGTAAAATAAGTTTCATCTTCTTCTTCCTCTTCCTCTCCCTTGTTAATGTGTGTGTCTGTGTTTGCTTGCATCTGTGTGATTGTGCATGTGTACACTGTCCCAGACCTGATGGACACAGCTGGGAGTTGTTTGTACCCTAATACTTCCTCGTGTGATTGCTTTATATTTTCTAGCTCATTACTTAATCAGCGTCGCAGCAAATGAAAACAGTTTGAATAAACACTGCAATGAAATCAGAGCTCTGCTGAGTGTCTGGCAGTGTTTACTGTGTGTGTGTGTGTGCTGTGTCTTGTTGCATGCAGAATATGAATTCAAATGAGAATGATTTCACAAGGCAGTGGAGAAAAAGCAAACAGGGATGAGAGAGGTAAAAGAAATAAGACGGGGAGCGGGAGTGAAGATGAGCGGGAAAGAAGAGGTTTGGTGACTCAATCCTGCAGATCCCCACAAGCCGTTCTTCACCTGACATACTAATGAAATGCAATAAAATGGTGAGAGCTTGCACCGGTACCTGCTGCATTGTTTGTGCCTGATAATGATGCTTTTATGAATGTCTGAAAACAAAATCCCATTTTTAGTCAACAGCCCAGCAGCACAAAAATGTTCTCAAATTAAACCAGATATTTATTCCTACAACTGGAAGCAGCTTCCATTACATACACACCTGCATGTGTGTGCGCATGTGTGTGTGTGTTACTTTGGAGCTTTAACAAATCTTCAGTCATCTTGACTGCACAGTTTGAGCTTTGTCTGTGTGTAAAACACCTTGTTATGCAACAGCACAACTTTATTTTATTTGTGCGCAGAGACCTATTTGGGTTGAGGGATGATTCGATGGGTGATGCAACTTACAGAAACTCCCCAGAAAGCAGTCATTCCACCTGCTGTTGGAGCAGTCAAGCATGCGCAGACGTGGCGAAACCTTAAAGCAGCCATGCAGCATTATAGAATGAAAACCAAAAGTTGTTTTGTGTTGAGCTGTGGAGGAAAAGGTGAAGCAGAGGGAAAAACAAGGGAGGGAGCGAGGGAGGGAGGGAGGGAGGATGGGAGAAACTGCTGGGGTGAACGGAGAAAGTTCTGGATGCTGATGGCTTGAAAACTTTGGGGAAAAGGTTATGAGAGTGAGTCATACCCTATCTGATCTCGCTGGCTGAAGTGAGTTTGGAATGAGTGTGTATACCTGTGTGTGTGTGTGTGTGTGTGTGTGTGTGTGTGTGTGTGTGTGTGTGTGTGTGTGTGTGTGTGTGTGTGTGTGTGTGTGTCTGTGAGAGAGAGGGAAGGACACACAACGTGAGAGAGAGACTGAGACAGAGCGGGGAGAGGGAGAAAAAAAAAAGACTGACTCGTCTTGGTTGCCATGGAAACATAGCACAGTAGGAGCATGTAGCTACAGACACAATAGTCTGTGACAGCCATATATGGCAGCGGCTTCCTGTGAAATGGCCTGCAGTGGAGAAAGGGAGCTGACTGACGCTCGGTCCTCGATGGAACCCTGAGTCAGAGCGTCCCCGACGTTTTTTTTTTTTCACTTCTGAGAAATGTTCCCCTTCTGGCACTGCTTCCGCCTCTTAACATCGTCAAAATGTTTCCCAGTTCACTGTTGACTGTTTTGCACCGCACTGTGTTCATCCCTTAGAACATCACCAGTTTGTTCCAGAAGAGTTTAGGGTGGAGTGAAGGGAGGAAATGAAACGTAATTGACTGATCTCCTGTTTGACCTCGACTGACACACACACTGCTTCCTTACTCTGATGTCCACAGTCAAAATTAACGTGTCCTCATATTAACTTGTTTTTTGTTTTTTTGTTCACACCACGCCACCTTCTCCCGAGGACATTGTGTCCAAGAATTATGCTAATAGTCAACAACAGCTGATACCACACGGCTTATAGAGGTGCCCGTTCTGTTGTTATTCCGTGTGTTCACAAGAATGAGCCTTATGTGCTCTCTCAACACTGATAATGAATGCAATTTGTTATCACATAGAAGTTTAATCATTTGGATTTAGAGAAACAATGTAACAATTGTGTTTTGCCATAACTCATTTGAACTATTGCTGAAATGATTAGTCAGTGAATCAATTAGCTGAGTCACAGCTAAGTGATTGATGATTTATCAAGTAAAAATGGCAAACATTGATGGTTTTATCTCTAGATTTGCTGCTTTTCTGTTTTTTTTAGATCGTTGTGAATTGAACATGTTCAGGTCGGTCATGTGATGTGAAAATGTGATACATTTGTAGTAGTCGAGAGGTTCTGTCTCACGTCAGCGTCACGTTTCCTTGAAATGTGGAAATGTCTGTCACCTGCTGTCGAGTTTGCAGCCTCGTCTGGAGCCGATGATTAATAACACTCCAATCAAGTCTGCAGCTAAAACAGTTGTCTGCTTTACGCCTCTCTAATAGCTGTATTAAAATAATAATAACGTACAACTTTAAGCACATTAACTCTGCAGAATAATGCATCCACGTGAAAGTTAAAGACCGTTTGTCAGTTATTTCATTGCAGCTACGCTCAAAACATTTTAATCTGAGTCCTTGGCAGTGAAATTAAAAGTATGGACACCAGACAGTCTATTTATTGATATTCAGAAACCAGTTGGATTTTATTATTTCTCATCCAGGCTTAGAGAGAGCACAATACAGAATGGCATTCATTTTAAATATTGCTGAAGGTGTTCAGGTGTTCTGAAAGCAGCCTTGAAGGGCTTTTATTCTTTTTTCCATTCAGCCAACACAGGCATTAATAATATTGCTTATCACATCTAATAATCTGGACCCAGAGAGCCGCACAGAGAAGATGTGAAGCGTGAATTATATCTGCGATAGTGAAAGAGAGGCAGACGAGGTGCACAGCACATGTGCTTTCAAACACCACCTGGTGTCCCTCTGTGTGTGTGTGTCTGCTCGCTGCTCCTCGTCGTGTGTGTTTGCAGCTTAGACAACACAGAGGAGCAGAAGTGTGTGTGTGTGTGTGTGTGTGTGTGTGTGTGTGTGTGATGGACAGACAGATCGCATAAAAACACACAAAGACAAACAGAATATGCTATACTGTAAGTTTACATGTCAAATACAGCAAGAACAAGGTATGTCTATGTAAAAACAGATCTGATCCAAATGATTTACAAATATAAAATATATAATACATGTTTGTATAAGTCCAGCTTCCTCCCACATGACCTTAACACATTCATTGGTGACTCTAAACTGCCCGTAGGTGTGAATGGGAGTGTGAATGGTTGTTTGTCTCTGTGTGTCCTGTGTTGAACTGGCGACTGAGTCCAGGGTGTACCCCGCCTCTCGCCCTAAGTCGGCTGGGATAGGCTCCAGTGTCACATGCCATAATGGATGGATGGATGGATGTTTGTATAACTATTCAACACATTTGAATCATTAAAAGTGATTTGGTTATTATGTGGTGGGGAAAGGTGAGACAGAGGACTCAATTAGTTTAGTTTAAGGACAACCATGTGTTCAGTATACAGATATTTGAACTACTTCCAACAGTTTACACATTTCTTTAAACTAAACTCTTAAATTGTTGAAATATTTAACCTTCGTAAAAAAGAAATAACTAGTCATATCTGACATCTGTTGTCTTGTGTTGTACTGCTGATTATTTCTTCCCATTTACTGTATAATACACATGTATAAAAATCAAATGTCAGTGTAAAACATTACATATACCTACAAAACTGAGAGGAAAAGATGTAAAATCAAAATCTGAATATTGTGGATACATCTCAAAACCAGTCAGAACAAAGACTGTGAAACCTTTAAGTCTGTTTTTTATGTTCAGCATTCCTTCATCAGACTAGACGAACACATTGTCTTGTCTTGTCTGTTTGTTCTGAACATTTGAAAAAATATGATGAATCAATTCAGAAGCAAACAACTCATCAGGCTGCTTCCTGGCACAGATAGAGTTTAACTCTTCTCCCTTGTTCCTGTTGAAAACTATCAAAGCGTACACACTTGTGTGTCGTTGGTATGTTTGCTCGGTGAATCATAGTGTAGATCTTAGTCTAATGTAGATGAATCATAGGTCTTTATCTAATGCTTGGTTCTCATCATTATGCAATAATCCAATAATAATTATCATGTAAACCAGGAGCTTACTTTTATTATTAAAGCAACATGATGTAACTTTTCTACTATAAAATAACAGATTTGAAATCATTTTGATGTTACACTGACTTGTGATCGGTTGAATGGTGTCACTGTCATTCGTACGTCTGTTCTCGTACCAGGTACGTAACACACCACACCACCAACTATTTGACTGATTTTGGTTGAAGTGGATCATATTTTATGGAGAAGATGTTTTCTGGTTTTCCCTCTGATGTCCTCCTGGGCTGACTGCTGTTGGACTAGTAAGTAATATTAGCTGGCTGCTATGTCTGCTGTTTGTGACCTTGTTGATGTTTGGCTGTTATCAAAGTTGTCGACTCACTAGTTTTTGATCATAAGTAATGTAATCAGAACAAATACTCGTGTACAGCTGTCCATATTTACCACAGTGGGATTACACTCTGAAACTGGAGGTACTCGAGTACAATTTCAAAGTAATCTTGCCTTGTTGAGAGAAATGCCAGGTATCCATACTCATATTGTGGAGGATCTGATATGACGTCTCCCAGTTTGTGTGTTTGTGTGTGTGTCTGTGTGTGTGTGGGCTGGTTGTTGCATGTCAGCCTGACATTGTCATCACTCGAGCTTCGTTCTATGATGATCTCACAACCCCAGCTGAGTGCCTATACACACACACACACAGACCCAAAATAATGTGAGAAAACAATTTGCACTCAGACATAGTTTCTCTCCCTGTCTTGCCATCTGTCTCGCTGCTCTCCTGCCTCATGTCAGCTAAAATTAACAGAGAACTGCAGATGGTGTCAGCAAGCATCACTTGTGATACTTCAGGGTCTCACGTTTGTCTTGCTGCCATGAGCACCTCCGCATGACGAGAGAGATTTCGTGGCGAAGTTTGCGGGGCGGCCGACTCACGGATAAATCCAGTGTATCTCCAGAGGATCAGCTGCCGGCTGCGACACTCTGAACTGTGATTGCACAATGTCTGCAGCCTTTCACCACATTTCTCTCCACCTCATGAAGGATACAAATGTGTTTTCTGTGAACAGAGAAGAAAAGGGAGTGTAACAAATAACCAAGGCTGCAAGAACAACAAATTCATAGCCAAGGCAGAAAGATATGCACCAATGGCATCTTTGTGTTCATGAAACAACATTGTATTGACACTCTTATGCACTTTCAACAACCATAAATTTGATTTGTTTCACTGTGTTTTGAATATTTTATAGGAGCAACTGTCTCAAAACGAGAACACACACTTACACGTTATCATATGCTCCATTTTGACAATACAGTATTTGTATGATAAGGTGTGGATCTTTATATATAATAAAGGTGATACAGAACATGTGATAAATCATTAGGACCTATTAAGCCATGCTCTGTTAAAAACCTTCTATGACACTGTGGTGACATCTGCATCATTCTTTGCAGTCGTCTGCTGGGGAGGGGGAAGCACAGAGAGGGACAGGAAAAGACAAACTGGTGAGAGAGGTCCAGCTCTGTCCTGGACTGTCCCCTGGACTCCATAGAGGAAGTGGGGGAAGAGGAGGATGGTAGCAAAGCTGACATCCATCATGAACAACTCCTCTCACCCCCTGCATGACACTGTAGGGGCCTTAAGCCAGTGTTGTAGTACTCGAGATTCATCTTGGTCTAGAGACCAGTCTTTATTACACAATTTTTACTCGGCCTCAGACATAGAGGACTTTTGATTTTAGTTCAAGATCGGTCCAAGCCACAACTTCGAGGATGTCACTTAATCGTCTGTGAAAATTTTTTTTTTAAATTTTATTTATTTATTGACTGTCTGGAGACATCAGCCAATTACATCTTTGGAATTTTAGTTTCCTAAATCACACAGAGTTAATTTGCAAAACAGCATCCAAAGAACACACAGCAGTTTGTAAATACTTCAAGGTGATGCTTAATGAGGTGACTTAATGGAAAAACCATGCTTGACCGAAGAGTTTTTGTCAATATTAGCACCCTAAATATGCTATACACTGTCTGGTCTTGGTCTTGACCTGGTCTCAACCCCTTAAAGTCTTGGTCTTGTCTCAGTCTCGATACGCTCTGGTCTTAGTCAAGACTTTAGCTGGTCTTGACTACAACACCACTACTCCCACCACGTAAGAAGGAGCGCTACCACAGGTCCTTCATTCCTTCATTTTGCATTTGTCATTCTGACAGTAGTGTTTTTGTACGGACATTCATGGTGAGTGATGAATTGCAATAACTTTGATGATCCCCAGCACTGACTAGCGCCATCATCAGGACAAAATGTGTCCAACTCTTTGGTTTGTTACCAAATACCAGCAAAACTAATGACATTCTTCTCAGTGTACTGTAGTGTCAGTGCTAATTAGCATATGTTGATTGGCAAATTAAAGAGGTCAGAGAGCTGTTTATGTTCTTGTTCTCTATTTTGGTGATGGAAATGCTTGGACTGACTCACAGGTGTTACCTGTAAAGCCAAATAAAAAGAACAATGTTCAGACTCGGTTGCTAGTTGTTTACTTTGAGCTGTGCATCTCCTCAGTATGAGGCTGTGTTCTCGTACTGTTTGTTTTTCATATCATAATAGATAACCCATGCATCATCCAGCACATCACCCAGCTGGAGACAGGCAGACACATGAGGTGCTTTTCCATATTCATCACTATAGCACAGCCCCCTTGTGGAGTTCTGTGCAAGCATAACACAGTAGGTGTGAAAGAAGCTGGAACACACCATCTTTTGCGGCTGCAGTGCATTCTGGTATCTTGCCTTCTCAACAGATTTCTCCATGTCAACACAAGATGAAGCTTCAATTTCTTGTTAATTAACCTTTTTTGTGTTTCTGATTATTGAACATCTGTCAGTTTACTGCAAAAACAAAAGAAACCATGAATGCAGAGCACTGTGCTACTCTAGCTCGGGCTTTGGGTGAAATTTCAGTTAAAAAATAGCAGCTTGACTTGAGGATGTTTGGACAAATAACAATAGTGGATTCAGAATCCAAGTAGGACAGTCTGAATCCCCCCCTGACCACCACAGTCCCCTTGAATGACTCTCTATATATACACTGTATATCCCTCACACTCTAGCTCCCCGTTCATATTTTAAATCAGTGTAATCTTAGCAGACATTTTCACACATCGTATTCCTCATCTCTGCCTCTCCTTCTCTGTCTGTCCCCGGTGCGCGTCAGAATTGCGCAAGCAGCCTCTCCGCCTCTCGGTGTAGTACAGCGCGGCTCCGTCTCTCCCATTCACCACACTTTACTATCACACTCAGACGGAGCGCGGACAGGGCTGCTGTTCTCCTTCTTTCTCTGTGGATCTTCTTTGGATTATCACTGTGTTTTTCATCATGCTGGAAGTGGAAGGTAGGAACATAAGCCGCATTTTATCCAAACGGCATTTCATCCACTTTATCCGCTGCTACTCGGATCAGATGTGGACATATGCGGGTGTTATTATCATTTTACGATGTGACTTTGGATATGTTTGACTTTACGTGTGTAAAGTGTGATTTTATAGCATGAAGTCAGTGTGTGATGTCTTTAAATGCTCATCGTTGTGTAACCGGGAGGAGTGTCTGTCCGTGTGCGTAACGCTGATGCCGAATTTCATCAATGAACCTGTCCAGGATTTAAACAAAAGATCTTCATCTTTTCATGGCGCCTTTAGACAATTGAAAATATACTATAATACTGTAATGCAGTGGCTGCTGGTGCTATTTTAGTCCGCTGTTGGCTTTATCTCCTTTGTCTTGAATAATTCACAAAGTTCTTTGATCTCGGCAGGAGAATAAACATTATCCAGGGAGGGTTGGACCACTTCGATCCAACAGGTTTTTAATTCTCTGCTGCATCAAGAAGAATTGTCCCAGAAAATGTAATTAAATGGAGATTGCACATTCAATTTTGTTTAGATGGAGGAATACTTACCACATAAATAGGCTTGGAAATGGCAGAAAATCATCAATATGATGATGCTTTATTCTCTAAAAACGGCAGAAGACTCGGAAGAGTCATATCTCATATCTCTCATATATTTATACCTTTCACCACCCTGGAAGTCAAGTTCAAGCTCCCCTCCTCCCATAGAGACAACAGTAGCTTCTATCCCCACCCACTGTGGTTCAGGAACAAATTGTTTCTTCTTCTTTGTTACTATATTTTTGTGTTCTCCAATGGATTCAGTTTCATAGTCAGTTTCGAGCAAGTTGACTTGAGGTGAATCAGTGTTTTGTTGCCAAGAGACAAGAACCCATGTTTTCAGCCAAATTATAAAGGCAGGCTCCTGTTTTTGTTTCGTGTGCAGGTTAATGATGCCGTCAGGCTGTTTTGGAATCTGCCTTTTGCTTGACCACACACAGGATCCGGGGTGCAGCTTTGATTAATCCAATGTTCTTGTTTAATGAGCTGATGCCGCTGGGTTTCTGTGCTGTGCTGCAGCTGGAAAAGTAGACCGAACGGAGGTCACAAGTGCATTGAATAGAGGATGTGCTAGAAAATGAGGACAGCCTGGCGTTGTATGTTGACTTCCAGCCATGCACTCGGAGCCTGGAACATGCTGTAATTATTCGGTGCATGAATGAATGAATGAATGCCTTTTATTGTCACTATACGCATGTACAGTGACAATAAAAGCCAACTCCAATAACAGTGCAACTGTGAAAAAATATAAAATATAAAAATATACAATATAAACATAGGCAAGAAAACAATGTTGTGTTTAAAGGCTCAGGTATGTCTGGCCTGCTTCAGGGAGATTTGTATTTGTATTTTGGCTGATGTTAAAAAAAGAGCAGTGTAGACTTCAGTGCTCTTTTCCATCCTCTCTTACTCCCCCTCTTGTCCTCCTCCTCCTCTGCCTTATTCATGTGAATGGATGGATGGTGGTGTGAGGGTGGAAGTGTGGGCTGCTGCTAGACACTCAGAAATATAACCGTTCTAGAAAATATGCATTCACGTTTATAGGATCATCTATTTCAATATTTCTCCCTGTCTCGGTCTCACCCCTCTCTTCCACTCTGCTCCATTTTCTCTCCCCCTTCCTCCTTCCAGTGAACGGGACGCCGGCCAGTCAGCTTTCCACTCCTCATTCGGGGAAATCTCCCAGCCCCTCCCCGACCAGCCCAGGCAGCCTCAACCAACGCCGGGTAAGACAAGAATCCACAGGCAAACGTACACACACACACATACACACACACACACACACACACACACACAGTCAGCTGTGACATTTAGTAACACTAAATCTATAACACATCCCTTCTATGTTCTCAGGAAAAGGAAGCCGCACCCGAGCTTAGGCCGACTACATCTTAGAGTCGCTAGAATACGAAGAAAACGCAACATCCCGACATCTTTAGCGTCTCAGAACGGGGTGGGGTGTTGACCTTTGACCTCACACAATGCTGCTCTGTGATTCCAAGAATGGCAGGCTCATGTTAGGATCCTCTAATGTTACAACTCTTTATCCACTGTTAATAGTTTTCTAGGGCATTTCCTCCTCTCATGCTGATTTTCTGTCAAGTGCTCACACATGCTGATAGACCGATCGGTCTTTGTTCCTCATGAAGAACTCTGTCTGTCTATGGTAGCTTAAACAACGATTGATGCTATCATTGACTTTAAGAGTTCTGTGAGTCAGTAATTTGTGCAATATCTGATCTAAAGATGAGACCGATGATTGGCTTTGTGAGCGCTCCAACATTTAAGTCTGCAAAAAGCTGGTTTGCATCCTGTTAGCCGCTGAGCAGTCAAAGCGTAAGAAAAAAAAGACCCAATCAGTAACAGCGGCTGGTCTGGGATCTTCTTTTTCTATCATGTCATGTAATTTTGTACATGTCCTTTTGTGATTTAGGAACACATTTCCATGTTAAAACATTTAAAGAATCTGTTTTCTGTAGCTAACAGGAGAGAAGGAGGATGCAAACGCACTATATTCACTGTAAAGCTGGTAGTTATTATAGAGAAAACATTACTGTGCAGAGAGGGAGCATGCAACTCAAATGGAAAAACCTTGAATTCCACATTAGAGAGTTTCTCCACAGGGTGTTTGCAGTGTGCGTGCATGTATGTGTATGTGTATGTGTGTGTGTGTGTGTGTGTGTGTGTGTGTGTGTTCAAGATCAAAGTATTTGTTAATCCAGCCCTTGACAGTGATGATGGCGAGCTTTTAATATCAGCCTCAGTACTAATCAGACCCCGTTTTCTCATAGCGGCTCTTTAATTCGCAGGAGCTCTAAGCCTTGCTGCTGATTTAGTTTCTTCTCCCTCGTAAACAAACACAGTCGCACACGCTCACTTCGCCCTCACCCTGTCACATCCAGACGCAGCAGCGTATGCAAACCTATCATGCATTTATATCAGCTTCCCACCTGCGTGTGTTGTCTTTTCTTAAACCTACTGTCTGAAACCCGCTGCATGTGTGCACAACTTTTCCACCTGACAGCAGGGGTGCAGCTATGATTTATTTTGTAATTATTTAGCTATTTATTGGTGCAGGCGCAAAGCTTTTTATAGAGGAGAAAAGACAAGGCTGCTGGTTGGAGTCAATACCTTTTAAATAGGACACAAAGAAAATGGTTTGTGCATAATTTCTGTACATAGACGAGTGTGTGTGCTTGTGTATGAGTGACTCTATAAGCTAAAATTAGCAGAGCATAAAGAATTAATTTCTTGGGCTCAGTAGCTTCAATCTACATTTGTTGTGCCAGGATGAATTGATGGATAGTGGAGAGTCTGGCCCTTAGGCTTCTGGATCCATCAGTGATGAGGTTATATTGATGCGATATGAAGGTCAACAAGAGCAACAGGAACAGATCAGATTTGGGTTGTAGCTACTGAGAACGGAGCAAGGTGCAGCGGAGCTTCCACAATCATCTGTATAATGGAAGTGGGTCACCACAGTTTTCACTGTTGAAAGGGAAAGAGGTTGGCGAGTGCACACATTTATAAACTCTCTCCTTCCTACCTGCCTACTTCTCTCTGAATGAATATGCAGGGAGGTTAATGCCGACAATTACAGTGCTCACTTTCTGCTGCTCTGTTCTTTCCTCCCAGATAATTTCCACAGTGTCAGAAAGAGATCCTGAAAAAGTCGGGGGGTTAGAGAGGTGAAGGAAGCTAACCAGATGTAATGAGGAAAAGGGAGGGGGGGAAAAATCCACTCCGCAGTCAGCCGCACTGCCCGTCTTTTTGCCTGCGTCCACTTTTCTCATCAAACATTAGCCTCCACAAATTAGCTTTGTAGTGCAATTGTGACCTCGGTGATACTGTGGTTAAATTCTAGTCTTACAGAGTTTCTCAAGTTGAGTGTGTAATTCTCAACGAGAGCTCATTCCAGTCTTTGTACTGGCTGACACTATACTAAGCCTGCAATGGCTTGGCTGGAAGGAAGGGAGGAAGCCTTGCAGCCCATTATCTCTCCTCTCCACCCAGCAGCTTCACACTCCTCGGCTATATGACAATGTAATTCTCCCCTCCACTACTTAGTTCTTCCTCTATCCGCCCTGTTAGTGATTCTCTCACTGTCCCTTCCCTCCCTGACAGTTTCTAATTTCTCCGTCGCTCTGTTTTCCTCCCATTCCCCCCTACCCCCACTCAGCCAGCTCCCCCATCCCCCCCCTCTCTCTTCCCCATATGAAAGGGTATTAACTTCACAGCGGGTAAATTATATTCCATCATTTCCCTTGTAGATGAATCCTAAGCTTCTTCGAGAAGTAGGCGCCAAGTTTCTGACACTATTTTTGAACATTTTCTCTAATTCCATGTCACCTCTGTGTATACATGCATGAATAATCATAAATCTAAAGTACCCCCCCCCCCCAAATTCCTTTAATTGCTGCTCCTACGATGTGAGTTACAAGTGAGTACCATTCTCACCCATATGCCTCAAATGCATCACTGAATTTATCATTAAATCACCCTCTCCTTAAAATACGACCTGAATTGTGACATAATTTTTTAATCATCTTATAAAAAGTGGCTATCCTGTGGCTAAAAAAATTATATATATATTTAATTTCAGCCAGTGAAACATTGAAAGCAGCCATAAATCCTCACTGACAGAGCCTCACTGACCTACTACGACTACTGCATTTAAATAGTTCACCTCGCTGAACCCTGCGTTTAAACACTTAGAGGCACTTTGCTGCCTGATGTAGGTTGCTCGCATTGCTCAGACCATCACAACCTATTTCCCCCCGAGCGTAACATACAGACGTTGCACTTTCACACATGCAGAGCTGCAAGCACACGTCTTTATAGAATTGAGTGGCTTACAGGGTCATGTATGCTTCAGAAAAAAAAACACTCTTAGACATGAAAACGCAATTTGTGCACAAGCGGTCGATGGTTAGCTTGATGCACACTTGCACGTGTTATGTGTTTTATACATTGGGTGCACACTAGTATGACCCATTTTTATGAATCAGCAACAGAAGCATAAAAGGGTGGTCTACATTCACGAAGTACTCCATCCCCCTCTCCTCCTCTGTGCTTCTAATAGTGCTTTCAGTAAGAGCACCCTATCCTTCCATATTCATATAGCTTTAATATTTTATATTGAACCTACAGAGACAGTCACACACCTTGAATAATGTGTCTCCTGTCAATATTCACTCCAGAGCACACACGGATGAATTGAACGAGCTGCCGAGGTCACAGCTTTTGTCTCCGTCTGTTTTTGAAAAACACAGACAGGGAAATCTTTTTTTTTTTTGACTGACAGATTGACGACGAGGCAAACAAAAGGCAGATGTGACACAGACAGGTAGCTGTGCGTGTGTGTGTGTGTGTGTGTGTGTGTGAGAGAGATTGTACCCGATAAAGTAAAGGGTAATTGTCATCTGTAGTATGTCACCTACATCCTCCTCTCACCACTGAGTCATTCATGCTCATTATCCATTCAATTGCATGCTCCATCTCTTATTTTTGCCGTCCATATTTTGTGTTGGGTGAATCATAAGTAAGTTATGTGTGTGTGTGTGTGTGTGTGTGTGTGTGAGAGAGAGAGAGAGAGAGCAGACTGAAGGAGAACGTGTGTATTATGAACTTGTCTCATCTCATTCATGTGAGTATGTCGTCACTAAAGATTGTATTTGTTATTTGGCTGTATTATATTTCTTATTTCATGTTGTGTTGATGTCATTAGATGGCTCGTCCAATCGTTTTTGTTTCTGTACCTGCCAAAAAGACTGGCTGCATCACATGAGGAAACTGCAGAAGGTGCAACCTCCGCAGTTTTAAAGATTAATATTGTTTCTTGAACATTTCATCTCTTCAGATTGTTCACAAATTCGTCAAATCGGGCTCATATTTATGTCAATCTTCATCTAAAAATTGTTTTTGCACTGCCATTTACAAACATGTAAGACATGTAAATATGAACAGAATGTCTGCTCACAGGCACAATTATATTTGATAACCTGGTCCATCATCTTCTTAATGTGATTTTTTTGTCATGTAAGACTGCCAGCTCTTCTTGGCTCATTGGTTTCTGTTTGTATTTTCTCTGCTTAATGTATTCATTTCCATTTGTTGATGTCATAATTAAATTCATCGTCATTTCATTTTCATTTTGTGTTTTCTTTTTTCTTCTCGTGCTTCTCGTTTGTGTTGATTCACATCACGTTCATCACATACAAAAACACATTTTTCCATCATGATGACGAGTGTCTTAATTTACACGTTAAGCAGTGGTTCTCCTTTGTTAAACTTATCGGCAGAGCAGAGGGATTATTTTCTTTTTCTTTTTTTTTTTCTTAAAGTTCCCCCCCCTTTTTTTAAAAATTCTTCCTAAAGCATTTCATCACGTTGGTGTGAGGATCGTGATTAGAAAACTTCCAACTGGCAGAGCAGAAAGCCAGAAACAGTGCTGATCTCTTCAGATGACAGTCTAATAGATTATGTTTCCTGTCTGTCTAGACACCAAAATAAGAGCCAAGAAATATTATCTCCTGTACCTTGTGTTCTTATGAGAGGCAGAGTAGGAACTTGGGACAAAACAAAGTACCCTGTTTTTGTCAAATCTTATTAGATCTTCCCAGCGAAGCAAACATCAATAAATTCTGCGTTTGCTGGATATTGCGTGACAGTGAAAGTGACAAGAAATGCTGCGTGTAGGAGAGAGGTTTGGCTCTCTCAGCCGGAGGATGTGTGGTGTAATCAGATTCAAAGAGTTGCACTGAGGACAAGGCTTGCATCACACTTAAGTGGTGGCACTTTTAATACTGAATTCTACAGTTAACTTCCTCTTACACCAAAGTACAAACCACCATCATCCACCATCATCTGCTCCAGAGATGATGCTCCACGTTTAAGGTCAATCATGGACATCCTGTTTAATTCATATTTATGCGCTGATCAGTATTCAGCCGCTGAGTGTTGCCCTCGCGGCTTTGAAGAGCAGCGGCTGTAGCCATGATGTAAAAGGTTTCTTCGTGTGTTTTTTAGTGGTGTGAGTCACAGCCAGAGCGAAAGAGTAGAGGTGTAGAGCCAGGAATAGTGTATGTTGTGTTGTGCAACAGGGACAGAACTGGACGGTCTATAACATGACAGTTCCTGCCAGATCTAATGGTCAGTATGAACCAGAGCAGACTCCATACATCTTTCCTTCTGTCATTCCTCTTCATTGTCCCTCGCTCTCCCTCTCACTCTGTCTGTCACTCCATCTGTCTCGTAGTTTTCACACAGGAAAGAGAGACACAATGTTCATAGAAGGTTTGAACCCACCTCCCAGTCCGCAGACAGGAAATGGCCATATATAGACTTCTGTCTCCACACTGGAAGTCTCATAAGCTGCCTCTCTCCTCTCTGTGAGCAGTTTCCATAGCAACAGTATTTTGTTTCCCTCGGTGGCAGGAAGAGAGAGATAGGGGTTCAAAATGAGCAAGCGAGTAGAGGACAGGGCTGGATGTGAGATAAGGGCAGAGCAGAGGTAAATATATGGGAAAATAAAAGAACGGAAGACGGATATTTTGTAGATAAAGCACAGGGGGGAGGAGGGGAGGGTCATCAGCTTTACGGGCATTAAGTAGGTTTTCTTGTTCCGGGATGATTGCCCGACCAAAAACAACATTACATAAACCAAATTCAGCCTGACTCACAGCTACATTCACCTGGGTGGCTTTCAGGTCACAGCAGATGAGTCAAAGAGCTGACAGCTACTTGGGCAGAGATATAGGGCAGAGCCACTCTGTAAATAGTTTTCAGATCTAAGTCATTATGATGGGTTGGCTTTTCTTCTCTCTGCCATGACGGCGATCTCTCCGGGCTGCATCTCAGTCTGACTGGACAGCAAAGAAAATAAAAGGTTCACATGAGGGCAGGGTGAAAGAGCTGAAAGCAAAGCAGAAAAAACTTTTATTTTGTAGGATGTGGTCTGCACCTCTTTCTGTACACTGATGCTGGATCACCTGCAGCCACGTTTTTCTTCATACTATGGCCAGGATCAGCTTCCAGCGAAGCATTTTTACATTGTTGTTGAAAACCTACTTTGTAAAATTAGAAACATGATGACACAGTTTTGAAAGTTTGAAGACATCGCCCTCTCACAATTGCTTTCTGGGCTGTTACTGTAACAAAGGCCAGCATCCATGAATTCAGCGACACGTCTCAGAACTCATCTCCTCCGAGGAGTCAGCACTGATTGATGTGTGAATTATACGACGAATTCATCGTCAGAGAGCATAGAGATACTACACCTGCATTGAAATGAGAGATGAAAGAGAAATTATCATTGGCCAGACAACATTAGTCAGAGGTGGCCACCGACAGACTGTTGATGCACAGCTCTGTTTGGATTCTACATTTCAGGCGAGTCTCACATGGAGATTGTCTCATGCATCACACACATATCGCAGACCATTTACAGCTCAAAGTGCACTTGTTAATAATTCATATCAGCTCACTTAGAATTTTTAAAAGAAATTTTGATTTTTTCTTCCCACTTCCATCACTGCTGTGTCCTCAGGACTGCCTGTGATGGAGGAGAGAGGAGACTAAGGAGAGCGAGAAAAGATAACGAACGCTTACAAATCATCTCACAAATGAAAATGTCCAAATGTAGCAAAAGAATTTGTTTCGGAGGAGAGGAGGACAGAAAGATGGACAGAAATACGAGATGGGGAGATTCTCATTTACAGTCCCGACTAGATCCTCGCTCCCCACCCGTGTTGCTTCCATGACAACCAGACAGAAGGTTAGGAGGTGGAGGGCGTAATGAGTTTTTGTCTTTAGATAGATGCAGACGCTGCATCTCAGCCACTCTTTTTCGCCTTAATGACCTCCTACATACCAACCAGATGAAAGACAGTATTCATCCGCCGTTATTAGTGTCACCAAACCTGTGTTTTTATGCTTTATTAAAGGTAGTAGTAAGGAGTGAAAGGAATGTCCAATTAGAGAGGAATTCTGTGCAGTTCTGTGAATAGATAGAGGAGCTCATTGGGATGCAGGCATCTGACCCAATGTGGATACACACAGGTGGGTGCTCTGCTGAATAAGTAACCAGTTTATATTCAGCTCAGTAGCTTAAGTAAATCTGTTCTGGCTCTTTTTGTGATCACAGTGTACACATAACACAGGGCAGCATAATACAACAGACAGACATGCAAACACAAAGACAGACTTGAGGATGTTCTGAAGACCAGAAGAGTTGCACAATGGCCCTTTGTCTATTTATGGACATGCGTATATGTTCCGGCTGGGGTTGTTGCAGAAGAGGTGATTTCATGGTGTTGTGTGATACAAATATTATTAAATATTATTTTCCTCTCAACATCCTGCCCTCTGTCCACCCCTCTCCCTCTCTGCAGGGCTCCCAGGGTTCTTCCACCTCTCTGTCTTCCACTAAAGTTTCCAGCTCAGTGGACGACAGGGATGGACTTGTTACTGAAGGTGAGGAACAATGAATGTTACAAGAGTGTCCCATCAGTGGGCAAAGGCGATGCACTTGCAAATATCATGCATGTCTGAATCATGTTCATGACCTTTGATGCATCTCTCTCTCTCTCTCTCTTCCATTACTCCTGGCTCTGGTTTGTACATCCTGTTCTCATCACCTCGTTTCCTCACACCTCTCCACCTCCCAGGGTGTCTTTCTTCACCTATCTCAGTCTGTCTCATTTATAATGAGTTGTTATTAACCATTGCCACTTTTAAGACAGAATGACAGCTTTAACAAGGCTCTGTACCCACCTGTCTATGTGCAATGTATCAGCCTGAAAAAGGTGTATAAACCCTGAAGTGAATGAGTGTAAACTAGTTTACATTCTCAGTTCCCTCAGCTGCTCTAAACCTCGTGCTTCCTCCCTGCAGCTGAGGTTCTGGTCGATGAGGTTCCTGCTGTGCCGTCCTATATATCAGACCGCTACAAGGTGGGACGCATGTTGGGCGACGGAAACTTCGCAGTCGTCCGGGAATGTGTGGAGCACACCACAGGACGGGAGTACGCTCTGAAGATCATCAACAAGGGCAAATGCAGAGGCAAGGTAAACTGCAAATCTGCGTAATTATAGTATCAAGTGCATAATTCCACCTCTGTCTGAAAATACCCTGCAGGTAGCCGGCACACTAATGTCTATCTTGACACAGTTCATCAGTGCAGAGAATTCCTGTGCAGGATTAGTCGAACAGGAGATACGATAAATCCCTTAAGCTACATACTGTGTCACTTAAAGAGCAACTTAACACCTGAAAAGTGTGTTTTTGCTGACCTCCAGTGCTTTAACTTCTCACCTTGCTGCAGTGATGTAGAACCGTACGCCAGGGTGTGCCAATACACTCTGACATAACTGTTGGGTGTGGTTAAAGGTCCCCACTTCTAACCACACCCATCACATCAATGGTGGTGGGACAAATTTGAAACTACCAACGAGAGCCTGGTGTTAAGTCCGTTTTACGTCTCATTCCAGGAGCACATGATCCAGAACGAGGTAGCCATCCTCCGCAGGGTCAAACATCCAAACATCGTCCTGCTCATAGAGGAGGTGGACACTTACAACGAACTCTATCTGGTCATGGAGCTGGTCAAGGTGTGTGTCCATGTTTTCATACTGTACCTGTTTATTTTGATGTGTTAGTGCGTCATCATCTGCTCCGGTTATGGGCAGACTGGGATATTTGTCCAAAGTGAGATAATGAATAGATGTGTCCTCTGTGTGTTGGCGATCATTATCTCCAATTTGAGAGCGACAGAGAATGAGCGGGGAGGCAGAAACAGTGACAGAGACAGAGCAGCAACAGTCAGCCGGTGAAGCAAATGATGAATCCCAACCAGTCACAGTGTGGGATCGAGAGAATCGTTCTGTGGCCCCGAGCGCTCGTGTGTTCACATTCTTTATTCTCTCCCGCTCTCTGAGTCAAGAAATGTTTGTGCATAATTCAGGAGCCAGGAATGTGATCCATCTGTTCGTGTTGTGGTGTGGAGTACTACAGAATATAGATGAGAGGCAATCTGTGGAAGCAATGTGTGTACGTGTGAGCGTTTCCAAAGGAGGAGGATCGAGTGGAGGCAGTGGATGAATGAGGTGGAAAGAGTCACTTTCGAGAATGACGGACTGAGAGAGAGAGAGAGAGAGAGACAGATGGATGCAGTGAAAGTAGAGCCAAAGGGTAAGAGTGGAGAGAGAGAGAGAGGGAGAGAGATGGTGCAAAACATAGCCAAAAGTATGATACACACTGTTTTTGTCCTTTTTGCTCGGTGCTGCTGTGAGCTAGGTCTCTTAGTTTCATTTAGGGGAAAACTGGTCAGCACTTTTGGGAACACCCTTTCCTGTTTCAACGTGACAAAGTGAGACCTATAAATAAATCACCCACCCAAACTAATGCTATTGTAGCCGAATGGGAGAGAACTTCCTGCAGCCAGGTTCCAAAAATCTTGTAGAAAGTCTCCAAAGAAGAATGGAGGATGTTGTACCGGCATATTAATGTCCATGTTTTTTGGAAAGAGCTGCTGTAATGTCAGAGTATCCACATACGTTTGGTCACACAGCGGAGGCACGAGAAGTGCAACTGCATTGGTTTGGAGGCTGAGCTGTGGCATTTGACAGCTCTCATATTTAAATAACTGTCGCTGTGCAGGTTGGATGCTGACAGTGTGTCTGAGTCTGTACCGGGAGAGAGAGAGAGAGAGAGAGAGAGATTCAGCACTATTTTAAGCCACTGTTCCACTTAGTTGACTCAGGGAGAGAGAGAGAGAGAGAGAGAGAAAGAGAGGTGAGAGGAGGGTGAGAATCATATAGAATGAAAAATATGAGACAAACAGAGAGAAAAAGCCTGAGAGGAAATGTGAATTAAAGGAAACAAATGAAATAAAAGGGGAAATATAAAAATTAAGAAACTGCTAAACAATAAAACCTGAGCTACTAGCTCAACTTTCTTGCAGAGAAGTCTTCTCAGCAGAAAAGACGAGCAACTGTAAAAGATTGGAAGTGAATCTGTCAAACTCCTGTGACATTGTTCTGAACACTGACAACTCGCCTGTCCATCGTGATTTGTCCACAGGGGGGAGATCTGTTCGATGCCATCACCTCTGCCAACAGATACACAGAGAGAGACGCCAGCGGGATGCTCTACAACCTGGCCAACGCCATCAAATACCTCCACAGCCTCAACATTGTGCACAGAGACATCAAACCAGAGAATCTGCTGGTGAGTGGCTCCGCTTGTGTCTAAGCACTGTACACATGGTCATATAACTTGCCGCAGTATTGCCTCCCTCCTTTCTCAATGAACAGTGAAGTAATATCACTCACTCTGGACTCTCACCGAGGAGAGAGATGACTCATCCCTGCTGCCCTCACACCTCCCGCACGCTCCTTCTCCAGCCTCCCTCAATTTTGTGTCTTCTCTCCCTCCTCCTTCTCCTTTCTGTCAGACTCCTCATCGTCTCCTCCTCCTCTTTCCTCAGCTGCTGCTCTTCCCTCCTATGCCACTTTCTACCACCCCGAGTAGCTCATTACAAGTGATGGTCGGGTAGCTAGCTGAGTGGGCCCTGTTGCCACATCCACACCAACTGACCTAAAATATGCCCATGGCTTCTTTTCCTGTGTCTTCTCTGCTCTGTCTGCCATTCTTTGCTCTCCAGCTATTTCAATTAAATAAGAACAGTTGAGGTTGAGTAGGTCGGTAAAGGTCCTCTTGGACCTTGGATATGGATATTAATCATAAATACATGTCGAAGGTGGATAATATAACTATGAAAGCCTCACAATAAGTATCACACCTGGAGATCTTTATGATTATGGTCCATTTTTAAACCAGCCGATTGATTTTTTGGCCACATGAGGGTACCACAACAAGGACAAGGACATGCTAAACCGACATATTATTTACACAATGCAGTTTATTTAACCATGCTGCAACACTATCCTTTATTTGGAGTCATCTTTCTGGCCACCTGGTGGGTGAAAGTTCAACATTCGCTCTCCTTTCAGCACTGTTTTGAGTCCCCACCAATGAGGGAAATATCGAGCTCCTCGGCTAGTTGCTAACTTTGTCTGTCGTCTATCGGGGAAGGGAGCATATGGTGGGTTCATTAGAGCTTTTTGCTGAGAATTTGAGTGCAGTGAAAGTAAAAATTGTGGCTCATGAAACCAAAACTATGAGCTGAAAGATGCTGGAATGCTTTGTGCAGCTGAGGGGACCAGCAGAGTGATAGTTTTCTGCTTTGTTCATCATGTAGTAGTGACCAACTGTTAATATAAAAATATGGATTATAGTAGCTTTTAGGTCATAGTTTGTTTGTAGTTGTATTATTTTATAAGGTGCTACTCTATTTTTTTCCATCCCTACATGTATTGCATACACAAACATTGAACTCCTTCACCTGTGCAGTTGCTGATTTCAAGTCAATGGAAGTGTGTACTCGTTTAAAGCCACCATGTGCAGGATTTTCAGACTTTTCAGATGCAGATTCACCCAGAGGATTCTGCCTCACAGTCCAGATCATACTCATCTCATTGCAGTCATTTAAGATCTTACTTTAACAGCATTTGTTGCGTGTGTTTAGGTGTACGAGCATGCAGACGGCAGCAAAAGCCTGAAACTGGGAGACTTTGGTTTGGCGACTGTGGTGGACGGACCTCTCTACACTGTCTGCGGCACCCCGACATATGTAGCACCTGAAATCATCGCAGAAACAGGGTAAGAGCATCAGAGGAATGACACACCGGCTGTGGATAATATATGAGTCATGTCATAAAGCAGTTAGGCTGCATAGCACACATAACAAAAATCATGTGTATTCCTCTTGAAATTTAGTCTCAAAAGCAACAATGCTACTCTATTTTGCCACAAACTCATCATATTTCTTTGTATTTGTGCAGGTATGGCCTTAAGGTGGACATCTGGGCAGCTGGAGTCATCACCTACATCCTGCTGTGTGGTTTCCCACCTTTTCGAGGGTAAGCTACTCCACCAAGTGAAATGTCCAACTGCTTTTAAAGTTGTCTTGATATAATAAGAGTTGAAAACCATAATGCATCATCACTCCTGTGAACACTGTTAATCAGAGCAGTGTTTTATGTTGTTTGCAGGAGCAGTGACGATCAAGAAGTGCTTTTTGATCAGATACTAATGGGACAGCTAGAATTTCCTCTACCGTACTGGGACAACGTGTCAGAGACAGCCAAGGTAAACTATCTGTGCCTGTTTGTGTGTGAATGGATCAAAACGTTAGAGGAAATTTATTTATATCGAGCGAACAAAAACTCACCAATATTTGTTTGCTGCTAAAGGAGCTGATTCGATCCATGTTGGAGGTGGAGGTGGATCAGAGATACACTGCCCTCCAGGTGCTTGAGCACCCATGGGTCACTGTAAGTACGGCGTTAATCGAGCACTCACGTCCATTAAGTCTTAATGTTTCCCATAAACGCTGACTTCTTTTCCTCTCCTCCATTACCGGATACAGGATGAGGGTCTGTGTGAGAACGATCATCAGTTGTCAGTAGCAGGGAAGATAAAGAAGCACTTCAACACCAGTCCGAAGGTCAACGACACCACTGCGGGAGTGTCAGTCATTTCTGTAAGTAGCTCACTCGAAACTATGATACCCATGAACCACATGGACCGATGGATTGTTGTTAAATTGGTTTATATGGATTTGTTCTGCCTCTTAAGACAGATACGACCTTCTGTGTGAAGTTTGTGTCTCAAATGAACTGGTGTTTAGATTGATTGTGCTGGTTTCTCTTTGTGTTCAGCTGGATGACAGCTTTTCTATGCAGAGATCTGGGTCGTTGGATTTCTACCAGCACCCGGCCATGTACTGGATAAGGTACGCCAGGTTTCCATAGAGACACAATTGGGTAGATGGTCAAAAACCAGCGAGAAATCATAATAAACCAAAATTGTGTCTCTCGAATTGATGTCCCCCTCCTCCCTGCGTGCAGCCCCACTGATTGGCCGCTGCTGTGCCGCTTTGACAGCTTCATGTCGTCCCCACTTTGCAGTCTTTGTGCTTGCTCGTTTCCTTTCATCCCTCGCTCGCTGTAAACATGTATTCCACACAGTATATGCATCGTTGTCATCTGTCCTTTGCCAAAGCCTCGTCCCCTATGTTGTCCGAATCTATATCAGTCTGTCAGTGGACCTCTGAGTGTGTGAATAAGGAAATGTGAGTTACCCTTGTGTATGTTTCTCCGAAATGTATCCATCAAACATGTGCTGCAAAACCAATCCTCTCATACCAAAGTAAACAAAGTGATGTTGCTGAGGTTTCCGCTGAGTAACAGTCACTTTTTGTTTGCACAGTCTCCTTGTGAATGCTGCCTTCCAAAGAAATAACCCCACTCCCTCGCTTGTCACAATCAATTTCAGTGATTTTTTTTTTATTGATGTCATGCTCCCTACCCGGCTGCCTCCTACTAACACTAAGACTATCCAGCTCCCACCGCCCGGCTCCTGTTGTGTGACTTTATCCACCATTGATTTATGGAGGACCTAGAGGTGCCTGCTTCTAAAGGTTTAGAGTTAGAAAATTGACTGGTTGATATTTACAGCAATTGAACACTGACAAGAGGAAGTCATAACAGACATTAAAAACAAATAGATGCATTAATAAACACAGGAATTGCATGTATTAATCTAGCATAAAAAATAGACCATAAATAACAATTAAAAGAATTACGAATGTATGAATTAATGCTTAAAATAAAAATGTAAAATGCATAACTTATAAAGAAATATAACAAAAATTTGAATATTAGAATGGACTACAGTGGATGTTTTCCATTTGGTTTTCTATTGCCGTTTTTTTGCCAGAACTTGGCTTGCACATGCCAGATTATGTAACTAACTGGCTATGGAGAGCTACAGGTCTGGTATCATTTTAAGCCTCCTCTGATATGTTTAGTGTAGGTACAGTAAAAAGGAAGAACGAACCCATATTTTCACTTTTACTGTTGCAACAAGAAGCAACTTAGATTTACGTAGGTTTGCCAAGGTTGTCTTGAGTTAAGATCCAAGCAGAATAAGACCAGAGGTAGGAGATAAAGTAAGTGAACTGACTGTCAGTAATACTATGACTAAAACCGTTTTGAAGTTTGCTAACATTATAAAGAACTGCTCATACCAGACCAGGTAACACTGTAGCAGCAAAAGCTCTGAACAAGCAGAGTTTTCACATGTAAGAAAAGAATGTTATTTCTTCTTTTGAAAGTAGGTTAATGGGAAAATGAATGCAGAAACAATAGAGTAATAAATGCTAATTACATTAATTAAAGAACTGTGCTGTTGAATTGATTGATTCCACTTAGGTGTTAATTTACTAATTTTGCTTTTGTTAATCCATCTTCTGGCTGCCCAATTAACATCATTTAATAACATAATAAGCATGTGCAAGGCTCTCCTGGTCCTCCACTGGATGATCCACTGTGCTACCGGCTCCCAGCGTCTAATCATCCTGTTCTTCTGTGCCTCCCTCATTCAGGCCACCCCTCTTGATAAGGAGGGGCAGGTTCTCAGACGAGGACGCCACCCGGATGTGAAGCCACTGTCTTTGCAGATGCCGACGGTAACAACAGACACAACATCAACAACAAAAACACTACGGGCGGAGCCTCCCCGTTGCCTCCCTGGCCTGCCCGTGGCCCCTCCCTCTCTGACCCCTGACACTTGCTCTGACACTTCCCAGAACCCCAGCCTCCCATCTGACTCTGATGACATCTCCATCAGCTCAGCCAGTATCGCCTGCTCCCCCAGCTCGCCTTTCTAGACAGGAGGCGGGGGTGGGGGGCGAAGAAGGAGGAGGAAGAGAGGAAGGAAAATCCTCATCCAGCTCCTCCCTCTACATGGAGGAGGAGGAGGAAGAGGAGATATCAGCTTCCCCACAATCTCTCATCTAAGGCTGGGGGTGTAAAGGGGAAAACTGTGGAGGGAAAAATAAAAATAAAAATCAGAGAGAACTTTTAGCTTTCCTGAATCCATCTTTCCAAACCCCGAAGGAGAGATCGATGTAAGGGTGAATGGAGGGAAAAGAGGGTTGAGAGCTTGGGAGAAAGACTAAAGAGGCAACAAGAAACAGAGATCACGATGAAGAAGGAAAAGGCCGAATGAGGTGAAAGACTTTTCATTTATTTCTTTTGAACGTTCTCTCATCTGAGCACATGTTACAGAGCTCAAGGAGCGAGAAAGGGCGACAGCGTTGGTTACCCTCCAGTGATGATCTGGGCTCAACATGGAAACTTCCTTATGGTGGAGCAGCTCTACAAGGCAATATGAGAATATGGACCAATGTTCATGTTTTATTGAACCTTATTTATTCATTCTTTATTCACTGCATTTTTTAAATATGTATTTCCCTTTTTCATAAAAGAAGACTTTTTGTTGACTTATCCAGAAAGCTCAGTGGAATGGAATAGAATAATGAAACAGTGTGTAGAAGTAGAGCTCGGAAAGTTGGAACTAGGTTACCGTAGACTTGACAAACAGCGTAGATGTGGGGAGTGCTACAGTATGTAGAGAAAGAAGTGTTTCTTACAGATGTGTTCATTGAAAAAGATTCATGACAAAGACAGCACTTGTGCTATAATTCTGTGCTCCACACAGTATTGGCGTTGCCTTCCTGTAATGTTGGATTGCAGTATTACAGTTTACATTTTACACTGCTCTTAAGACAATAATGGTGCATTCGATTCCTCCTTGTAATTTCGTTAATTGCTTCATTCAGTGTTGATACACAAAATTCAGCAGCATTCAGGTGCTTGTGTAGCAAATTCAACATTTGAACATGTTTTTTCCCGACATACACACATTTCCACAGTCATTCTCTATCGACATCATGTTATTCTTGATATTTTGTGATGGTCACGTACACATGGGAAGCCTTGTTTACAGTTTTTCCAACACTAAAGGCATATTTCATCCACATATTCCAGCAGTAAAGAAAGGTTTAATTGTTGCAGCCCAGGTGTACCACTTATATGGGTTGTATATGAATATGTATATGAATGTGTACTATTAACAGTTTATGAGGGCTGCCTATTTGCACAAAGTACTGCAGTCTAGGTGCAGTCAGACAGGTCGGATGCCGGAGAACCAGCAGCACAGTTCTAAGTGTGGAGGAGGATTTATTTCAGCTCTGTACAACCTCATTCATGGCTTCATTTATTCAGATGAAAGCATGACAGACATACAGTAGCCTATTCTTATAATAAAAACAGTTTCGTGATGAATATTGTTTATATGTTATGTAAATAACATAATTTTATTTATTTTGATAGTTCACAATACAGTATATTTCTTTACTAGTAGTAAGTCTATGAGAAGTGTAAAAAGTGTTAAAATCAAAACAATCAGTCATACATGTGTATCAGTCAGTCAGCAGAGAAAAAACCTATCATTGGACCTGACGTACCACCTGGATGAATCTATAGACAAATCTAGAGAAGGAGAAGAGACCGCCATCTTTGCTTCTTGTCAGACACTGGGAATGATGTCACTTCCTTTGCAAAAGCAGCCAGTAAAGGGATTTCCAGTGACTGGTGTGAGATAGAAAAGAGAAGGAGAAGCCAGAGGAGTGAGAGAAATGCAGAGCGACTTCAGTTCTTTTACAGATGATCTCCCTGCAGTCGTCACACTTGTCTGTAACTTTCTGTATTTATTCTCATCGTCACACATAGACAGTAACGTGCCACCATATTGACCTGATCAGTATGAATTTGTTGTGCTGTTGAAATCCACACTCCCCGGCACATGGGCACACGTGGTTTACCAAAGTGCTCTCACAGCTGCATCACAGTATTACAGTCTGTTGCAATACCAATACCTGTACCTCTGTTCAACAATGGTCTATCAGTAATAATGGTAATAATTAAAATATGTTTCAAAAAATGTCTGTGTCTTTTGTAGAGCTTTAACGTGTTTAGTTATTTATTAGTCTGCACGATGAGCCTTGCAGTCCTCTTGCTACATGACTGGATTACTGACCAGACATGTAGGACACAATTCCTGTTCCGGCACGGACAACCACAGATTCCAGAATCTCTGATTTTATTTAATTTAATAGATTTGTATGCAACAAACTCAAATACATGCACGTCATCCACCATCCACTGAGGCTTTTTTAGGTTGTTGCTCTTAGCTGTTATCTGCCGGGGTGGCACTTGACTGGAGCGGTGCTTGATATGTTGGTATGAATCCCACAACAATCGTGGCCAAAGACGTGGGATCCAACATTTTCTGTACTCGACTGGGCAAGTGCTCAGAGTACTGGTGGTATAAAAATGTTGAGAGAACTTTCTCAGGCGCATTTATCCATGGACATTTATTTTGGCTTCACCATGGTTACATAAAAACATCTTATTAGATATACAGTAAGGAAGCACTTCATGTATGCATTAAAAAAAGATATTAATAAAAATGTTTCTGTCCCCATATGTCCTGGATTCACATCCTGTAGAGAGTTTGCAAGTTTAATGAAAAAAGAATATATGGAACTATGTGCTTCACAGTTTTCTGACTGTTTCAGAGACAATACTGTCTCTCAGACAGCTGTCTCTGTGCTTTCCCTATGATCTTGCCAGCCATATTCCCAGACCTTGACAGTTTATTTCTATTCTTACCTGCAGGAACACTATAGGCCTACCAAGCGGAGAACACCGTATGTCTGAATACTTTCCGTGACACTTTGTGGCAACTGTGAAAGTATCTCTGCCTCCAGAAAAGCTGTCCACCCTTCTCAACTTTCAGTTTCCTCACACTCTGTCATTCTAGTGTCCTTTCAGAGGTGGCTGCTGCCAGCGTGATGAGTCTATATAGAACATGCTGCCGCTGTGACCACAGCCTTAAACAATCAGTATTGACTATTTGGGTTATATTATGAATAATTAAAAGTCATCAATATAATATAACATATGATTTCATCCATTTAAAATATATTCTATGATATAAAATCTCTTGTCAGATTCTAAAATATGTGATTAACAAAAAAGAGCGTAGTTTAAGGAGCATGTTTTTATTTTGGCCACTGGGGGTCGCTCTAACACATGGAACCAATGCAGCGAAGAAGAAAATCCTTATAGAAATACAGCGGCAGGCTAACCCGTGAAAGTGTCACCGTAGCCGGTTAGATACCGCAAGATTCATTTACCAAATCATGGCGTGTTTATGATATACCAATATAGTAAACTGTCTCGTCAAATATCAGCTATTAGCTGAATTAGCTAACTAAGGTAGCTGACTGTAAAGGGATGGTAGTTAGCTAGCTCGCTAGCTTGCTAGCCGCCGCTACACTGACTTTGTTTACCGCCATCATGAGCGAAGAAGACAGTTCAGCCTCCGCAAACAAAGACAAAGACTCGACCCTGCTGCTCACTAAAGACGGACAAAGGTACTACGTGAGTAAGAGCGGAGTAGTAGACAGCAGAAATGTGATAACGCCGCACGAACCGGAGAACAACGTCTCCTCCTCCAACGACATGGACGACCAAGACGAGGAGAGCGACGTCCTGGACACGTCGGATCCCAGAGACAGCGCCGCCAGTCCGGAGGAGCTCAACGACGAGGAGACGTCGGAGGGCGACAACGCCCCCAAACAGTGCACCTATGAGGGATGCACGGAGACCACGACGCAGGTGGCCAAGCAGAGGAAACCATGGATGTGTAAAAAACACCGCAACAAGATGTACAAAGACAAATACAAGAAGAAGAAGAGCGACCAGGCCATGTCCAGTGGCAAACTTGATGTAAGCACGATGAAGGTGGACAAACCCTCTGTGATAACACATGTCTGCATGTGGATGAGTGGGGAATTCAAGAGGTCCATCAGGGGCTGAACTTGTGTGGCTCTCTGCTTCTTTTTCTCCAGATTTTACTGAACATAAACACAAACAAAAGTCTGTCAGTTCATTTCTTGTTTTTGTTTCTTTTGTGCCAATCAGGAAAACTCAGAGGAGCGGCCTGTGTCTGTGAACAAACAGCGTCTGGGTGCCATGGGAGACCGGCCAGCCAGACCCTCCCTGATAGAGCAGGTCCTCAACCAGAAAAGACTGGTAAGTCATCGCGTCACGATGCAACTAAAGTCAGATCTCTGTGAGAGCAGAGCAGTTAGTGTGTGTGCATATGTTCTGCATCACTTTCACACTAGTCAAACTATTCCCGGACCCGGAGAGCGGTGCCAGGAAAATGCCCCCTACTCTTCACAAAGCATCTGGATTTAATACTTTCCCTCTCTGATCAATACAGGTTTATTTGCAGTCATGTGTCTGTATTTGACCATCTTTTTCTTGTTATATCTTTGACGTTGACGGCCATTGTGTTTCTTGTCTCCTTCTGCCCTAAATAGGAGGTCGTTTTTATTATACAGAGAACTTTCCCCTACATAGGCTGTAAAAACAAGTGGGCCTATTGTGCTCTGAAATTTGAATATGTGTGTGTGTGTGCAGTTACTCGGTCGTGCCGCTTCACACTTCGCAACATTAAAAAAATCTGACTCAACATGCTACCCAGCTCCTGATACAGGCTGCAGTCATCTTAACTCATGACTAGATTACTGTAACGGGCCTCCCAGCCTGCACAGTGAAACCTTTAAAGATGTGCCTGGTTTTCAATCAACCCAAAAGGTTACACGTTATGCAGCTGCTCATCGAGCTCCACTGGCTACCTGTAGCAGCCCATAGTGAATTCAGATCACTAATGCTGACTATAAAGTAGTCTCCGGTTCTCCACCCACCTGCTTGAATGCTCTTATACAGTCATATGTTACTTCCTGATCGTTGCTTTCTGCCAATGAACGACGCCTGGCTCTGCCACCTGTACACTCAGGGCAATCCAAACTTTTCTCGTCTGTTGTGCTCTGTTGGTGGAATGTCCTATCAGTTCCTACCAGATCAGGGGCGTCCCTCTTTACCTTTTAAAAACCTCCTGAAGACCTCCAGCTCTTCAGAGAGGACCTCCTCTCCAACACTACCAACAACTGGACATGCTGAATCTGTCCCCCTCTACAACTGTCACAGTACTTATGGCTGCACTAACGTGTCCTTTTCTACCTTCATTGTTTCCCTTTTTTGTAAGCTAAATGACTAAATGCAATGTAAATGTTTGTGTGTCCTTCAGTCACTGCTCAGAAGTCCAGAGGTGATCAGCTTCCTGCAGCAGCAGCAGCAGCTCCTGGCCACACAGGGCCGTAGCCAATCACAGCAGCAGTTCCAGGGCTGCTGACGCCGGCCAGTCAGTGCATTTGTGATGAAACAGAGAACACTGAAGAAACACTTGGCATTTAATGCATCAAACGGATAGCAGCCGTACACTGTAAACATGAATTTCCTCATGCCACAGAGAAAACATCATGGTAATCAAAGCGCGGTGAGACTGGTGGACTAAACAAGGCTCCCACTAAAGGTGTGAAATCCTCAAGTAGCAGACTGACCATGAAATCAAAGCATGTCTGGTGCTGTAAATGCAAACCAACATTTCTTTTGTGAATTTACCTCCGAGTTCCTCTGCCAAACCCCTTCCTGTCTGTCTGTGTGTCTGTTAGTTTTCTCCTGCCATGTGGCAACAATAATGAAGGAATTGGATCATAATTGTCCTGTCAGAGTTGCTCAGATGTTTCAGCCTCAGTTCTCGCCAACATATTCATGTGATCCTCCTGTTTTCCATTGTGTGTCTGAGTATCGCTCATGTGATGCATTTCAGGCTTCTTTTCCGTGTTTTTAATGTCTTGAATATGTGTTGTTCTTTGTGACAATCAGGTGTGTGATGCATGTCCGCAGCCTCTTCTCACTCAAGAGGGGCCTTCGGGACTTAACATATTTTTATCCCTGTTCATCTGAATCTGTTGCACACAGTAAGTTTTAAATGTATACAAAGAGTTAAGTTTGGTTGGATGGATATCGATCATGCACTGTACGTTGCTCCTGTGTTTTTAAGTTAAAGTGTGTTTCCCCTGCTGTGAACACGAGAGTAAAATTGTAACACTTTGTCAGACTGTGTGTTTGTTGTTCTTCAACATGAGAAATTAATACTTAAAGAAAAAAAAACAACTTTAATGGAACAAGTAAAAAGCATCCAGTACACAAAGTCAAACATTAGTCAGTACATGGAAATACAGTACATACTACCATAATAACATTTACAACATATAATAAGTCTTTGTACCTATAAATATATCCCATTTTTCTTGTCTTGGAGTGCAGCTAATGTCCCAATGATAACAGAAAGAGGATAAATGCATCATAATTAAATTAAGGAACACTTGAGTGTTTAACTACATGGGCTGTAAATTATCCACATAAAACTCAATATTTTATGTGTTTCAGTTACATGATGTAACAACTGTGCTAACATATTTTTGTCATATTGTGGGAGACATCAAGATGGGGACCATGGGACAGAAAACCTGGATGTAAGCAGAACATACAGAATCTACGACTACCTGTGTGAAGGAACCAGAGCACACACACACACTTAACAGTATGCATGTTTGTGTTATGACACTGAAGAAATGGGGTTGTGTGGGGAGCCCATCTGTGTGAGGACCTTGTCCAGCCACTGCAGGGGCCCGTGCAGATGTACCTCGATCCAGCAGGGGGTGCTAGTCACATCTTGACGGTGGTATTCAGCACCCCAACCCTGAGGGGAGGATGCAAACATACATCTCATCAGTTCAGTTAACTATTAAAATAGATCCTGAGTGAACAAGTATAATCCAAATGTATGTGTAGTAGGATCTGACATGATCAACAGCACATCAAGGTCAAAATATCAGAACTTCAGGCGGATAAGCCATGTGGCATATCTACAAAGAAGAAGCTCAGTACCTTAACAAAGCTCATGCGGATGGTACACATCTTAGTGAGCTCATAGACGACCTCAAAGCCGTGGTTAACCGACTGGGCGAGCAGCTGGGCAAACAGCTGGTTGTTAAAGATCTTGAGGCTGCAGCCGCTGGGGATCTTGCACACGGTGGTGGCGTGGAAGCCGTGCTGGAAGTTACAGTTACGGCTCTGGACGAAGATGCTGCTGTCGCTCAGGCACTCTGCGTACACCTCGCCGCCTACATAGTACAGGTGTAACCCTGAGAGGAGTGGAGGAGAAAGACAAATGAAGTGGATGAACAATGTGAATGTTTAGAAAAGAAATAAGAACAACCACCATAATTTTCCCCCAAGTGCTTAAAATGTCACAGCATATAAAAAAACCTAAAAGCAGCTCTTTCATACATATTCAGATATACATATTCAGTCACTTCATTGTAAATGCACTGTTTTTCTTATATTCTGCCAGAGGAAAACCACAAAGGCGCTTGTAAATAAGGAATGTCTGAGTAGTGTCAGTAATGTCTGCGAGTTGGGAACCTAACTACCCTCAACCCTTCGTGTCACCACTATCACACAAAACCACACAGAACCTCACAGCACACAGTGCACTGTAACCCAGAAGTGCTTGATGTTTGTCTAACAAAGGCAGGCTTTCTAAAGTCATGTACCATGAGAAAATAAAGAACAATATTTGGCCTGAGGGAATCCAGACAAGCTGAGTGTAAACCCTGTTCACACAGAAAAAAGACCTGCACACACCAAAGTGTGTATTTTGCAATCAACTTTCAATTCTTCTTCAGTCACCTCAGTCCATATAAAAATCGCTGACGAAATAACACAAGTGTGTCTTTACCTTTGCCTATGTGCCTGCGCGTGTGTTCGATGGTGGAGTTGCGGTTGACGTTGGACAGCAGGCCGAGGCAGAAGCGGTTCTTATTGTTGGACGGGTCTGTGAAGCCGTCCACCAAGACGCTGCGGGATGACGCGTGGAAAGTCTCCCCGACACGGTTGTTGAGCTCGTAGTAGGCTACTGAACACCAGTACTCCGGCTCCTCGTAACATACGGGCCGTAAATCTAAACAGGTAGACATCATGGATAAAATATTTTATCCTATTGTATACTTCATTTAGATACTTTAATACAACCAGAGATATTAAAGTGCATGTAAAGTCAGAATATATGTGTTCTGAGTTTGTCAAACCAAAGAAGAAAGTGTTATTAATCACCCAACCAATTTTGAATGATTAAAAATATCGACAAGTTTATGAAATTAGGTGTCAAAATTGTGTAAAAATTAATTCTCAGCTGTGGGGGTGGGTCCGCTGAAGCCACACCCACTCGTGGGAGGAGTCAAGCAGCAATTTTGAAGCGACTGAAACGTGTCAGATGAGTTCAGAAAATGACATGACTAACTTTGAAACACTCTGAGCGAGATGAATTCATCTCTATCTCTCTGCTAGGGGTGCAGGGGTATGCTCAGGGTGGCCTCAGCGTGTCATCGAGCCACCCTTTAAGGACCGCCCAAGTCTTTTCACATGTTTTCAGCAACTATTTTCCAACATATTTAATGTGTTTGGAAAGAAATCTCAGTATAAACATTATACCAATATGTCTCATCTCATCTTGTGGTCTATAGTGCTTTTTACTTACTGTGCTTGAATTCCATTTAGTTTTTACAGTCTGTTTAATGCCTGGTTGTGTGAACGTACCTCTGTGCGGAGCTGAAAATGTGAGTTTGATGGTTTCTGTTGAGTTGCTGGGCTTCACATCCTCTGGAGGGCTACTCTCCATCATGCTGTATGGAGGTGGGGGAGTCTCGGCTGGAAAAGCATATCACATGTGATAGGAAGAAAAGAAACAGAAAAGTAATTAATGTGCAATGTTTTGAGTTTGAGTGAAGCTGCACCCTGCATGCAGGGGACAGGTGTACCACTTAAAAGTATCAGCTTGCTTGTTGTGATCCCTACCTGTGATGTGATACGGACTGCCGGGCTCTGCAGAGCTGTTGGGGGAGTTGGGGTAACTCTGTGAGGTGGGAGACTGGGCGAGAGAGGAGGAAGGGGAGGATGAGAAGGAGGCGCAGGGCAGCGGAGGGAAGGAGTCTGGGTAGGTGGCGTTCTGGGGCATCAGGGGCTCGTTGTGCAGGGAGGCGTTCCTGAACTTTGCCAGTAAGCTGTGCTGAGGGTTGAACTCGCTGTGGCGTGGGACCAGGACTGGTGGCAGCACTGAGAGCAGAGAAAAGGAACGAAAGGAGTCGAGAGTGAGCGAACAGAACAGACACAATGAGCCAGATGCTCTTATAAAAGATCATATTACTGCAAATCCCTTTGGCTTGGGAACACTGTATCAGATCACTGCCACAGAACACACAAAGGCTCCACTGTTATGATATTAAAATTCAACTAGCTGATTCTGTTATGGAAAATGTAGAAGATTTTATCTGTTAATGCGTGTACCTGGAGTCTCCACGCGCCTGTAGTGGTAAGGGTTGACACAGATGTCTTTCTGCTTGGACCCGAAGGGGAACTCGCAACACTCCAGGGCTTTGAGCTCGTGGTGGGACTGCAGGTCGGGCCAGCGCCACACTCTGCAGTAGATGACATGGGGCAGGCCCTTCCTGTGGGACACCTGCAACCTGCCGTCCAGGGACCGAGGAATTGTCACGCACTTACCTGAAGAATTCAAATGAAACATGAGGACGTCAGTACAGCGTGATGAAATGGGCGGATCGTGTTGTGTGTGTAAACTTCACTCAGAACTCTCAAGACTATGAAAAGTATTTCAGCCCCTCGTTCACTTTGATCATTTGAAGCTTCTAAATCCAACAGAACAGCTGTACTTTTGTATCTTCTATTGTGTATGAATAGAGTAGTTAAGTAGTGAGAAACAGTGTAAGTAAAAGTAAAAGGTTTCTGCGTCTTGTGCAAGAACACATGGACAAATGGTGTCTGTTACAATCAAACCTGTGGCCTGAAGGTAAAAACATCCTCTTTACTAACTAAACCAGTTGTTCCTGATATATTTTCACTGCATGACATCCATCATATACAGTACTTGTCATTGTCATGGGTCATGTCATGTTGTGCGTCCACCAAAAACTCTCATTTGCATAATTTTAGAGGCTCATAGAGGTAGAAGTATTTTCACAAGAAACAAGCCAAACATTAGACAGTAAAGAAAGAAAGCAGAAGCATGTTTTGTCTCTTGTAAATCATCTCAAGGCCCCTGACGTTTATCTTGTGACACCCTGGATAGGATCCAACCTTCAGCACGGGTACCTCTGGCTTAGTTAGTTTAGGCTACCACTGAACGTCTGACACTGTAATACTCACTGGGCTGCCCGGGGCAGCTGAGGGCTCTCTCCAGCTCCTCCATTGCCCCTTTCTTCTTCTTTAGTTTCTTCACTAGAGAGTCCACAGCCTTTTCTGCCCACTTCTCCTCCTCATCTCCTTGCTTCCAGCCGAGCAGACGCTTAACTGCCGGGCTGGTGAAGGAGAATAGGGATGTAATGGAGGCAGAGGAGTTCATTATGAGATGGGTAAATGGGCGGCGAGATGAGCTGATGGGTGCTGTAAAAGGGATTTAAAGTTCCCTTGAGGAGAACAGTGAGGAGGCAAATAATGAGAAGCCGGACAGAGGTAAAAGGATAAAAGAGGTAGCACGATGAGTCTGTGTAAACAGAGGCTGTTTTTTTGGTTTTTTTTGTATTCCGCTGTTGCTTCCGAGCAGCGCTGGTGGAGGAGTTGAACTCCCGCCAGGGCAGCGCAAACACCTAAATCCCCTCTCTGTGTTGGCACAGAAAGGATCCGGCAACTCTGAATTCGAAGCCTCCTGCAGGGAAGGTTATTCCTCACAGTCAGAAATCCAGGTCAAGTTTCAATCATCTGGCAAGAGAAGTGAGAGATAGTATTAAGTGCTAATTTAGCTGAAACAGATGCATGTTTGGAGAAACAGAAAAAAAGAGAACCCTAACCCTGAGAGCTCAGGATTATTGTGAGGGGAATGTAGCCACAGTCACTATGGTGCTATGGTGACAAGCTGGTCTGGAATGAAATCAAAGAGAGAACACCACATAACCAAAATCCACTCATATTAAACAACCTGCGCATTAGAGGTGGATTTCCATGATAATGAGGCTGTATCAGCAGGACACTGATACAGAGGCCATGCCTGCGTCAAACTGATCTCCCACGAGCTGAACAACAAGGTTATTATTCTCTCCGGAGAAAATGAAACACGTACCAAAAACTGTTTTCAGAAACAGAGCGAGGCCGAGATGGCCAAGCTCTCAAAGTCTAGATTCACCAACAATGAGGAATGTCCTTTCTGGCCTCTGTTTCTATGATCATGCCACTGACGCCCAGGAGCCATACTGTCTGGCCAGAACACATCACAGGACAGGAGGGGGAGAGGGGGGAGAGGGAAGGAGGGAGGCAGACAGAGAGAAACAGACAGACAGAAAGAGAGAGGGAGCTCTCCCTGTTTTTGTGTTTGTCTTTTTTTGTCCATCTAAAAACTAGGTACTATAGAAGTATTTAGTCTATCCCTCTATATTTAGGTAGCCTACTTCATGGTATCCTTTAGTGCATCACTCCACTCCAGAAACATCTTACTGATAAATCACTCAAATATTTATGTCTGAGTCTCAAAAGTTCTGATTTTATCTTCTGGCACAGAACCTATCATGTTTGATCCATGTGGTATGGAGATATGTCTAAACTTTTGGCTCATCATGACTTCAAAATACACAACAGAACCACATCCGAGAGTTTCTTCTCTCAATAAGATGCATCTAAAAAAAAAATACACACAGGTAATAAGTAGTGTGAAGCAGCACACTAAGTCCCATGCCGACACTGGTTTCCCGCAGACAAACAGACAGACAGCTGGGGTTTACAATGACAGCAAAAGCGCACAGGCTCAATGCGGCATCAGTCTGCTGCTGCTGCTGCCGCTGCTGCTGCTTTATGGAGCCTGGCGTCACTCAGTCTGCAGGCTCAGATAGACTAATTACCTAATGCTTTATCACCAGGACACCCCTTCCCAAAAAGTAAACACAGCTTCCTTTTACTACTACTACAACGAGTCGTGTTGCCGCAGCAGAATCCAGGTTCTGTCCTGACCTCCAAACGCACACCTTGATGTGTAAACTGTGTGATCAGACGCATTATTGTCAGAGTTTGATAACATGTCATCATAAACTTCACTTCAAGCAGTCAATCAAGTGCTAGCATCAATAAAATCGGAGTATTTTATTTAACCATTCTAACATTTTCGCTCAAAATTGTAAGCCTATAGTTGATTATCGACTATTGATTACTGATCCATCCACAGACATTACGACATACACACATATATATGATAACTACATATGATGATAATCCACAGAAAGTTGCCCCATAGCGCCGGAGAGCATTGTTTATTATTTAACAGCAGCTATCTGAAATATTGCACACGGCCAACAAATCCACAACAACATGAAACATGAGTAAAAAGCTAATTATAATATCGGGAAGTATTTGTTGATTTTCTCACCTTTGTTGTGATAGCAAGTGCACAGCATTCTTGCGCGCGTGGAGGCTTCCCTGTCTGTGTCTGTGGAAGTTCAGGCCAGCTCACTGTGGCAGCGAAGGTGTGTGTCTGTTTGTATGTGCGTGCGTGCGTGCGTGCGTGCGTGTGCGAGTGTGTGTGTGTGTGTGTGTGTGTGTGTGTGTTTTGGATTGTGTCTGTGAGCGTGCGTTGACATCCAAGTTAAGTCGGCCTCAATAAGAATGACATCCAGATGCACGTTTCAAAATAAAAGCATCGCTGACTAAACGTATGCCTTGGAAGTGCTAGCCGAAACGAAGGAAAATGAATGAATGAATAAATAAACGAATAAACAAACAAACAAACAAATAAATAAATAATAATAATAATTTGTAGGTGTATTAATTTATTAATAATAATAAAATAGATTAAATAAAAAATAATGTAATTAATAATGATAAATGGGTATGTTATAAGTATGGTATAAGACCAAATATAAACAACAAAAATTAAAAGGTTATATGGACTATGTATTCAACTAATATCATTATTGTTGTTGAACATAGATAATATATATATATATATAATATATATTTAACAGTAAAATATACAAACAGTAAAATAACCATAAATAATACCAATAATAATTTTGCATCAATACTTTGTTTTAAATTATTTAATTTCAAAGTGCTTACACCAACATAATATGAACGTTACACTAGGAAACATAATTTATTAATAATCTCAGTTTATAGTAGGTGAATATAGTCAATAAAAGCACATTTGAGAATCTTTGTAACAAACGTTTGAATTTCCGCTTTTATTGTGAAGGTACAGCCGCGCTCTTTTCCGGTCTTGTCGCGGCAGTATGCGGCCGCTTTGACGCAGGTCTGAAGCGCCCCGGAGCCTCCGCTCCTCCAGCAGCCCCAGCCGAGCACCACACAGCCTCGACGGCGTCAGCCTGGCTGGAACCGCAGCGCCTGCCTGTAAGATCCCTCCGCCTCCCCCCACCGCCCCCCCACACCCGCCCGCCTGGAACTTTCCCAGAATTTCATGGATTTCAGAGTCAGGCCCCGCAGCAGCAGCGTGTACGTGTACGCGCGTGCGTGTGCGTGTGACCCACCTGAGCCGTGCCCAGTCTCTCAGTCTGGCATAGTTGGCTCCAGCTAATGGAGAGCGGGAAAAACCCCCAAAACAATCACACCTGTTCTCCTTTTTTCCAGAGTGTTCTGATGAATAGAACGACACCTTTAATTCTAAAAAAGTCAAAGATGTTCTAATGATGTTCTTTTAGCGTTTTACAATGTTTGTGTTAGGTATGTATCAGTCTCTGTGGTAGGTAGGTATAGATATAGATATAGATATTGCATAATAAAAGAGATTGAGTTATGTTTTGCCCTTTGTCAGTGTACCTGACAAACGTTTAAATGATCGTAGAATCAATAATTGTCCATATTTTATATTGTCATGTGATGTTATAAACCAATTCTAACTGGGACCTCGTAAAATGTGTCATTCAATAACTTCTTCGGTACACGCGCACGCACGCCGCACCTGTAACCTAAACAGTTCGCCTGGAGGAGGAGGGACTATCTGCCGACTTTAACCAGTACTTCAGCCTTGTTGTGACATTCGTGTTTTTTTATTCCATCTCTCAGAGTCGGAGTTGTTTCATTATCTATTGTTGGAGTCAGTGCCACACAGTCAGATCTTTCTCATTGCGGATGGACACGATCCTTCATTGGGAGTGCCGTGACTGGTCCAGTTAATGACGCAAGCCCGGCTGGCGACAGTGAGTCTACAAGTTTGACATTTTCAGTTTACAGCAACTGCTGCGGAACGTAACAATACTCCCCAACAGCAAGTGAAAGCACTCGGGGGGATTCCTGTCAAAAAACCTCCTGACTTTTTTTTTTCCATCCACCAGGTGGATCATCAAAATGCAGCACCACCGGGATAAGCTGCCGGTGTGCCACAAATAGGTGGTGGTCGTATCAAAGCCAGTGATTTCCAAAGTGTGGTCCGGGGACCCGCAGGGAGGACGCGAGGATTTCAGTTTAACTGAACTGTTTGTTCAAGCTTTAGAAGTCAGCATAACAATCAAACAGCCAAATAATGACTAATAATAATGAATTATTCATGCGGTTTACTGTCACATCCACCTGAAAACATGTCATGTCATGTTTCACATGAGGAAGGGAACAGGAAGTGCAGAGCAGCACATTCTGATTCTGGCTCTGTGTCTTGTCTGGTTGCAGACAGACAGACAGACAGACAGGCAGGGCACAAACAGGATGCGCTCCCCGGAGCTCTGGGAGGCCCTAGAGACATTCACATCAGCACGAACCCTAGACCTCAGGCTTGCATAAGAAGACAGCACTATGAAGAACTTCATTTACCCAGACCGCAAAAAAACACGCCTGCTGGCCTCTTTTCAAGATGATGTGTCCACACGAGGACGCACAAAAAAAAAAGGATGACTGATGCAGAGTTCAACACTTGTGTCATGTCGAGGAAAGGCCGAGTTCACGATAATACAGCCCCCTACCCATTACCCCTATCATACAGGTTCACACAGCTAACTTCATCTGAGGATTTCAGCTGTTAAATTGAATTTTATACCAAATGAAATAAACTAAGTGGAGTCAGATCCTGCAGATTTCTAGTAATAATAATATTTGACAGACATATTTGGATCCACAGAGGCCCTGATCCTCAGATTAGCAACTGGTAACCTAAGACAGAAGCAGGCATACATAGTCACACTGTGTTGAGACTCTGTGAACATTTGCAGTGAGTTATCGAGCAGAAAGATGACATGAGCAGGGCAAGGCTTTGTGTGTGAAGAGACAGGAAGCTGACTGATGGAAGACAAAAGTTTCAAAATGTATCAGAATATTAACACAGTGTTCCACGAGCTCCTCATTCTGCCCTGCTTTCTTTAATAAACAGATGTCAGATCTTCTCCAGCTCATCTTCAGAGCTCTGCAGCAAACACAAAATGCAGATCACACAATAAACCAGCTTAAGTTAATCTATATTTGGCTTCCTGTTACATTGTGATTGATTTCAAAATGATCATACAAGGCATTACATGCTGATCATATGTACTCATGAGATGTCGAGCCCTCTGACCAATGGTAGGAGCCTCAGGTCTATGTACAGGGATTTCTGGTTGTTCTCAGATCAAAGTGTAACATTAGGCACATGCCTCTGCTGTGGTCGCTCCTCAACACCCAAACAGCCTCCAAAAGTCCAAAAGAGAAGGAGCATTAGTTTATGTTTTGCGCACTGCATCTCATTGTTTTCTCTAATCTTTATTAATTCTCTTTCTCTCTCCCTCGTGTTACAAAGGTCCAGTGTGTCACAGTGATACAGCTCTAATATCTACACCATCAGCAGTGTAAAATCACCTGAGAATAAGAGTCCTCATGTTTTTGTTGTCTTAGAATGAGACTTTTATCTCTATAGATGCTGTTGGTCTTCCACCACAGCATCCAGCATGTTTACCTGCCATGTTTCTACAGTAGCCCAGAATGGACAAACTAATTATCGTACTGTCTCCTTCATGCTGGGATGGAGAGGGTAAAGTGAGGGGGTTGCAATCAGCAAGTACACCACTAGATGCCACTAAATCCTACACTGTGGTCTTTTCAGCACTCTGTAGCTTGTGTTTTGAAAAGTGCTAAGTAAAGTTTGTTGTTTTTATACTAATAATAGTAAGGGGCGGCACGGTGGCGCAGTGGTGTGATGTGTGTGGATGGCTGTTTGTCTCCGTGTGTCAGCCCAGGGTCAGTTTTGTCCAGGGTGTACCCTGCCTTTCGCCCCCGGGTTCCTTCCCCCGTGACCCTGATGAGGACAAGCGGTTACAGAAAATGGATGGATGGATATTATAAATAGTAGGACTGTAACTTATGATTATTTTATAAATAATCTCACAATAATACATAAAACGTGATTATTCAACTATAAAACATCATAAAACTGTAGTCCAAAAGAAAAGTATTCACTTAAAAGCAACATAAAACCAGAAAAAGCAGTGAATAACAACATTTGAGACCCTGAATCATCACATTTTTGATATACATAGTTTATCAAATTGATTTTTGATTGCTTAATTGTTGCAGCTGAAGTTCATAGGTTAATAATGATGATCAAATCAAATCATTGACATTTCTTTTTTTATTTTGGATCAAGTCATCCAGCCCTTTAACCCACAGCCATGTTCCCTCACAAATACACCACCCCCTGTAAATCTCTAATAATTCATTCTACCTGTCAGAATCATAACACAGATTTTCACCTCCTTCACATTTCAAGTCTTTCACACTCACTTTCTCACAAAACTGATTGGCCACAAAATAAACATGAAGTAACTCAGTACACGGATCGGTCATACGGACGTTCTGTAACGCCGTGGCAACAGAAATGTGTGTGTAACGGCGGCCATCACAAGCCAAAATCCAAATTTAAAAAAGACTCTGTGTCATCACTTCACATCCAGTGACGCCTGAGAGGAGAGGACGTGATGGACTGTACTTTTTCTTCTTCGTTGGTGATTACAGTGAATGATGGACACAGTCGCTCAGCCCACCTCAACCAATGAGGTTTGACGGCCCCGTCGTGGGCTGTCTCTATGATACAAGGGCTTCTTGATTGGCTAGTCAGTCTTAAGCGTTGACTGCAGCTTCCAGGCTCCGGTGATGTAACGCAGGCGAATGAAAATCAGGTCTATTCCCATCTGCAGCCAACTCCAGAATGGGATCAGCTTGGACCCTGGCAGAGCAAACACATACGCACTTAATTCTCATGTGATACTTTCATAGGACAAATCGTGGAAATCTGCCCGTTTACTGACGTTTACTGATGATGGATGCAATAACTCCCTCAGAGAAGAATTAATCACAGCAGTGCTAAGTAGGCTGAGGTAAGTTCATTTCATCACAGTCAAAAACTCTAAACACCTACAATATGCAATTATTAACAAAATGATACAATGACAATAAGTAATACTCAGCCGATCAGAGACTTGGCGGCACATGCAACAGATATTTATAGAACCACAGATAAGTGTCACAGTGGGAGGACACATGTCCACATATTCCATGAAAAACCTACCTTCTATTTCAGTCCAGTTGACCGCCACCTCTGCTATGGGGATTTTAAAACACTGGGCAATATACAGGAGCTCCACATCAAAGGCCCTGAGAGAGGAGAGAGGCGGGCACGACAGATGTTCAACAGCTGCATTCAAATTCATGTGAAAAATACAAACACGCAGAGAGAGGTCTCGTCACTCGGGCTGGGTATGGCAACATCTGGATTGTTTTTGGTACTGACCTAAATGTGTCCACAGAACTGAATATTTCAAACTGTCAAGTACTGAAAATTTGCTTCAAAATGTCTGCTCAGATTATTTGCTCATTGTTTCATAAGCAAATAGTCTCTTACTTAAATAAAAAAGTCCCCAAATATTTAACACGTCTCTATTATCTATAATCTATTACATAATTTACATAATATTAAGAGAAAGTTCAAACACTCGAAGCCAATGAAATGTAATGAAAATGCAGGTTTGCAGATGAATTTACATTTCCCTAACTACAGTGCACGCATGTATAAAAATGGTCTGAACTCCTGTCTGAGTTTTTAAGCCGAGGTCTTATGAAATTTTTAAACAATTTCTCTCCTCAAAGTGATGAGAGAAATATTAGACAATAATAAAGTGCGTATATGACTATAGTCCACCCACACACGCGTTTTTATTTATGTTGCCTAATTAAACCTCTTACCAGGCTGTGAGGGCAACCTCTGTGGCTGAAATGAAGCTAATGCATTAGTGCTAAAAACCTGTAATACCTTGAGTGGCCACTTGAGGCTGGCTACAGAACATTTCAACCTCCATAAGCCCCCATGTTAAAATGTCCAACTTCACAGCAGAAATAAACATGTTTACAGCCTGGTACAAAAAACACTTTTGCTCTCTAATTTCCCCGTTCATGACAACTGTACTGAGGGTGAATTTTTATACAACTCACCTGTTCAAATTATACTAAGGCTTAAAGTTATGCAGAATTAACAGTGTGGCTGCTTTGATTGACAAGTAGGTGTCGTTACAGATGGCTAGTTAGAGTACCCAGGAGTCATTCAGCCCACCTCGGGTCCATGATGATCAACGTCTTTGCTGATATTTAGATTAGCCGCGAGGCGGAAGAAGCTGTACAGCTAACATGGCGGCAGCCAGCGCTACATATTTTGAGCTTCAAAACTGCCCTTTGGAAATCTGCAGGTGACGTCACTCATACACTGTCCATTGATGAAGGCGGGACAGCTTACCCTGGTGTCATTATTATTGGTTCATAGAGTTTGGTGACATCATGGCATTTCAAGCGTAGCTCTGCATAGCTTTGACCTGATTTGCAGTCTAATTAGCCGCATTAGTTAAAAACACCCATGTGCGGTGGCTGGTTACACTTTTAGAAGTGAAGGAAGGGTCTGTGGTGGAGTGTGAGCCCTTACCATCGCTCTACGTGGAGAGAAGAGAAGGTCTTGAGCGCAGCCTCACGCGTGAAGAGCTTGAAGCCGCACTGCGTGTCCTTGATCCCTCTCACACAGAAGAACCACACCAGGAAGTGGAAGCCATACATGAGGAACGTACGAAACACAGATCGCTGTGGCAGAGACACAACAGAGTGGTTATGTAATGGCTGGACAGGCAGCGTCTACAAAAATCTGGTCTTTAAGCACACAAAGAAGACATACCTGAGCTACCGACTCCTGCTCCAGGTGAGCTCTGGAACCACAGGAAATGGCCATGTTCTCCTGAATGTATAGACAGACTTATTTAGAACTGGCCGCACACTTGCTGCTTTCCATTAATACACATATGTGAGACTGAACAACAGAAAGTGAACATCAACACACCGGTTTAGGGCTGAGTTCATTAAGTCCAGCCTCCACTTTGTCGATGTCAGAAAACTTTGTGGCTCCATCAGCATCTGCCATCAGGATGACTTTCCCTCTGGAACTCATCGTTCCCTTCAAGAGCGACAGAAAAAAAAAAAACACACACGTTTAAAACCACTAAATCAAATCCATGCTGTGCTGCATTCAGACATAACGCAGTCTGACATTACGCTCTCACCATCCGCACAGCTCCTCCTTTCCCCCTGTTCTTCACCAGCGTCAGGACCCGCATTTTATCTGCACTGTACTTCCTACTGTATCGCATGGCGACCTGGCGGGACAACAAATCTTAATTGGTATGGCTTTGAAATGTTTGGCTGAGCAAAGAGGAGCTGAGGAAAACTAGAAATCTTCCAAAAAAAGGTTTCAGGTGATCACCTCTGTGGTTTTGTCTTTGCTGCCATCGTCAACCACGATGACTTCATAGGTAAAAGAGGGGTTTTGTTTCTGCAGGAGGGAGAAAACATTCACAACAAGCACTTTTTAAGTTGAATGCTGCCACCTACTGGCCCCTTTGAAGAATAACAGTTCAAGAGATACTAACTGAGCCCCTTTTTGTTATAATAAAAGATATAATTTAACACTGCACATATGAGGCGGAACACCTACCTGTCTGTTTTCTAAGTAGTCCATAGCTTCATCCAACATCACAGGCACTGTAATGACACACACATATTAGCACATATAACTGCAGGTGCATAGTGATGAGTTTACAGAGTAAAACTTGCATTTATTGAAGGAATATTGAAGCAGCAAACAAATCTTTGGTCCTTAAAACACACACTTGTTATGCACCCCTTCCTATACATTTCATATGCATCCTGTAAATGCACAGTGTAATGACCTATCACTGTGTTAACATTACATTTTACAGTCTGCTGCGTCTGTATTCAAGCAAGGCTGAACACTGACGGGACATCAACAGACAAAGTCGCTCCGTGCACAAGTTACTATGCAGACATTGCTGACGGTGTATCTCCACCCCTCTCACTCACTCCGGAACTCCTCGTTGTAGGCCGGGATCACCACGGAGAGCTCCCTGGAATGGGGATCGTGCAAGCTGGGGAAGAGCTCCTTCTCTCCTGCCGCTGTGATGAAGTATTTCTCCTTCTCGTGACGTGTCAGGTCCACCATCTTGGCAGTGACGTGTGCGATTATGAGCAGCTGAAAAGGGAGAAATACGAGAACACCTCTCTTGTTACTCTTGCTGCCAGGTAACCTTTAGAGTTAGATGATGTACTGTTTCTACATTGTGTTATAGCTAGAACTACCCTTTATGCCCATACTACAATTATAAGATTAGATAGACTTTAGTGATTCCACACTGGGGGAAATCCACCTGTCACAGAAGCTCGTATACACAAGATTGATTAGAATTACTCATAAGTAAGAAATCTATAGAAAAAGTCATGGAGTCATGCTGGTGTTAAAGAGTGGGACAGCTGTTGAATGAAGGACCTGTGGTAGATCTCCTTCATACATGGTGGGAGTAGCAGTCTGTTGCTGAAGGAGCTGTTTAACCTCACAGTCTCATGCAGGAGGTGAGAGGAGTTGTTCATGATGGATGTCCTCTCTCCCACTTGCTCTATGGAGTCTAGGGGGCAGTCCAGGACAGAGCTGGACCTCTTGACCAGTTTGTTGAATCTTTTATTATATGCTGTGGTATATTTTTATATTTATTTGTATGCCTTACACCTCCTTTTAAGTTATTTAAACTTGATTTCCACTTATTATTTTTAGTTGCATGTCTGTGAGATTTGTTAGATTGAATCTGTGTTTTTGATTTGAGTTTTTCCCTCTTATATTTTAGGCCAAGTGTGTTATGTGTTGTTATAGTAGAGCGGGTCGTCCACTAATCAGATGATCGGTGGTTCGATCCCCAGCTCCCCCACTCTGCATGTCGAAGTGTCCTTGGGCAAGATACTGAACCCCAAACTGCTCCCTGTAAGTCGCTTTGGATAAAAGCGTTAGCTAAATGACTAAAATGAAAAATGAGAATTCAAAATCGATATCTGTCTGTTTTCATGACATAAACTGTGCCACATTTGACTACTTAGAATTGTGTTCACTACTGTCCTGAGCCTGAAACATTGCTCAATGATTCAATACTCAGTCCACACTCTCTGTCATTCACACAGTCAGTGGGTGCAGAGATCCTGAGCTGTGCAGCTCCACACAGTTTACTTCACATTACAGACACCGAGCAACTCAACATGAACTCAGCATTATAACTACTCACCACGATCAGACCCAGAGCTGCCAACGCGACCAGAGCTTGAACTACTTCACAGAGGAACTCCATCTTCCAGAAGACCACCAGCTACAGTGGCTAGCTACAAAGCTAGCTCGCTGTCTCCCCGCTGAGCTCCGTGTGTTGCTGCCGGTGTTCAGACTTCACAAGAGAGAAACGAGCCGGTCAGAGGTGTTTGTGAGACAGAACATTAAATAAAATAAATAAAATCTTTGCATGAACTTCCGATCACGACTGGACAAACACCGACGCGGAAGTGTCAGCTTTTTCTCGACACATCATCATTTAGAGAGACAAGAGAGCACAGAGAGGCCCCGTGACAGCCTGCAGCGCTCACACTGACACCTGCTGGACAGGAGTGGTAATGACAGCAACGACTCCAAAATAAAGTGTCTAAGATGTTTGAAATCAGTTCTGTTCACATATTCATGACTACGGAAGCCCTGCGCGGTCATTCATTCTTCGAGATCACTAACTTCATACTTTTATACTTAAATTCAAAATTAAAATTAAAATGTCAATTAAATGAAATTAAAATGCACTTAAGTCTTTAAACCACATCTTTCACGGGATGTGTATCATTCATTATCATTATAATATCATTAAGTCTTTTTATGCTGTATTTAATTTTTTTATTTAAATTGGAATAAAAAAACAGACTTCAATGTCAATATCATTTTATTTTATTTTATTTTTTTTTATTATTAAGAATATTACTCTATTTTATATTGAATCTTAGTTTTACAGATTATTTCAAACATCCACAACGACTCCACAAGGTTCACAGTATGTATGAAATAAATGTATATACATTTCTATATTTTATATTTCTAGTTTCAGTAACCTGATAAAAACTGCGGGGAAATCGCATTTCTCCCCCTGCGCGCTTCTCTACCGGCTACCGTAGTACGTAGAACGAACCCACGTGGTTAATCAAAACATCATGGCGGCTGGTTTCAAGTAAGACTGATAAGACTGTTACTATTATAACATTAAATAACATTTTATTTGTTTTGTTCTCAGCTGTTATGTGAGTTCATCAGTAGCACCAGACTACAGCGGACTGTAGGAGAGTGATGATCCGCATGGCGGAGCTCTGACAGCGGCTGCAGTCACACCTGATGAACGGTTCATAGATTTACTGTTAACGTGCTTGTGACTGCAGGAGAGTCAGCTGATGCTCGACACGAGCAGTAACTGTAGCAGCTTGTCACTGTCCTGTTGTGTGAGTTACACACAGCTGATGAGTGTATGAAAGACAGCTCACCTCTTCTTTCTCTGCAGGACTGCTGAGCCTCTGGAGTACCACAGGAGCTTTCTGGTCAGTGATGAGATGCAAAACAAAAGTGCACACTCAGCACATGGAACTGCTGAGTCATCTAATATTCATTATAAAGTCATCTTTCCTCTTTTCAGAAAGAAAACTGTCGACCCGATGGACGCGAGCTGACAGAGTTCAGAACCACGACACTGAACATAGGTGAGACACTCACTCTTCTCTACAGTACACACAGTGGATTACTGTGCTCTACATGTGCTGCTCTCCTCTGTTCAGGCTCCATATCCACAGCGGATGGCTCAGCCCTGGTGAAGGTTGGAAACACCACGGTCATCTGTGGCATCAAGGCGGTAAATGATCATGAACACAGCAGTTGGAAACCTTCATTCAGTGAATATGGGTTAAAACATGTCTGTTGATTTCCTGTTTCTTCATCTGCAGGAGCTCACTAACCCGACAGTGGAGGCACCTGGGAAAGGTTACATTGGTAAGCACAGTCTGTACAAGTGGAGCTGTTAAGTGTATTCTATATATGATGCTGCAGCAGCTGACAGAGATCCAAACACTGACTGCAGCCCGCTTTCCGTTCCTTGTTTTTAGTGCCCAACGTGGACCTGCCGCCTCTGTGTTCGTCTCGGTTTCGGCCGGGCCCGCCGGGAGAACAGGCACAGGCTGCCAGCCAGTTCATCGCTGACGTCATTGAAAGGTGACAGACTTGAATCCACATATTCACTCATGATTTAACTCTTAATGCTCACCACTAACTGTTTCTCTGTGTGGGTGCTGCAGCTCTGAACTGATCCAAACAGAGGACTTGTGCATTGACAGGGGAAAGGTATGTCGTGCACGTTCACCGCTGCTGTTGGTCTGGGGTTGTTGCGGGTCACTGGTTCTGATTCTTCTGATTCTGCCTGTAGCTCTGCTGGGTGCTTTACTGCGACTTGATGTGTCTCGACTACGACGGGAACGTGTTGGACGCGTGTGTCATCGCCCTGCTGGCTGCCCTGAAGAACAGTATGTGCTTCCATAGAGTTCACTATTAGTGTTTGTTGCAGCTCCTCCTGCTCCTGCTATTAACCTCCCTGTTCTCTGTTAACCACAGCACAGCTGCCAGAGGTCACCATCAACACAGAGACGTGTTCACCACAGGTGAATCTAGAAAAGAGACGCGGGCTGCACATTCACAAACATCCAGTCAGCGCCTCTCTTTGCGTCTTCGATGAGTAAGTGGATGATTTTCAGTTGGTCTCGTCAGAATCAAACGCTGAACTCTGTGTTGTGAAGTGTGACGTGGATCTTTCGTGCTCTCCGCGCAGCTCCATACTGATCGTGGACCCCACAGCTGAGGAGGAGAGCCTGACGACCTCTCAGCTCACCGTGGTGACGGATGAGGAAGGTCGACTCTGCGCTGTGCACAAACCAGGTCAGGAATAATGACTCCTCTCTGTGTGCAGCTCATACTGTGAATCCAATTTATCATTGATTACACAAAGGAAACTCATCAAGAACTCCACGTCAGAAATCCAGGGCTGAAGGAGCCTCTAGTTTTTCTTTGTTAAAGAATACAAAGACTGTATTTCAATTTCTACAATAAGCACAACTTCTCCTGGGATTATCATTTATAGTAAGATACTTTTTAACCTCCACAGCTACTTACCATCTGATTTTTCATACTGTCTAAAAAAATTGGCTTTTTTTCTATTATTTAAATGGAATTTATTCTCCACTTTCAGTAATAGATATCAAATCTAAAGTATTAAACCAGCAGTCAGGATAATAACATGATCTAGGTCCACAGGCCATGTAACACCCTTGCTGATGCAGCTTCACTGGCTACCAGTTGCCCATAGAGTTCACTATAAAATCCTGCTTCTGGCATACAAGGCCCTACACAACCATGCTCCCACTTACCTCTCTGACCTCCTTGAGATCTACACCCCTGCCCGCTCACTGCGATCCTCCTCAGCTGGTCTGCTCAGAGTACCTCAGATGAACCTCAGTATCATGGGAGAGAGAGCATTCAGCCACATTGCTGCTAAGCTGTGGAATTCACTTCTAGATGACATCAGGCGGTGTGAATCCATCGCTCAGTTTAAAAAGAAACTGAGAACTCTCTTCAGGCTAGCATATGGACTGTAACATGTAACATTTTTTATTATTTATTTTTAGATATGTATCTGTTTAATTTGTGAAGTGACCTTGGGTGTCCTGAAAGGTGCTTGAATTAAAATTTTATAATAATAATTATTATATTCCCAATAATATCTCTTTCCATTGCAGCTTATTGTCATTTTGCCAAAGAACCAGTCGGTCTGTGTGATGTGTTCAGAATGAAATGTAGTTTAGAGGGTTCTTGTTGTTGGGCTGAGGGTTTTACCACAACTCAAACCATCAGTGTTTCCATCATACATTTCCATCTCTGTGTTCTCACATTGTGGTATGAGTATCGCTGGTGACGTACTTAGAGGAATCTCTGAAATGTTTTTTTTTTTTTTTGATGAGATAAAATAATCTAAAACATTTCAAACTAAAAATTAAACCAGGGCATTGCTCAAATGTAATTTAAAATACATTTTTCACTTCCTGAAATATCTTGTTTCAATATCATAGACGCGTTCATTCATGTGGTGCGGATGTACGTCCAGTTAGTTAAAATGTGATGTGGGATAGTATACAGAGGTAAAATTAATGGTTCAAAAACTCAAATCAGGAAGAGAAATGTGGATCAGGAGTAGCCCTTTAACACCAAATGAGCTGTCGGTCTTGACTCTGTCAACAATAGATTTATTGTTTTTAATAGGAAATAAACGTCCTGTGTGAACTGTCTGTAGCTGATCAGTCCACGCTGCTGGATTTTAATGTCTGTGACAATAGTGGTACTTGGAGAGATGAATATTTTCTGAGGTGGTACGTGGTGTAAAAACAGCTGTTAAACTGACAAACAGGTCATGAATGGAGCTCCTGCAGTATGTTGATATATAAACTCTTCTATGACGTTGGATGGATAGAGAAAAAAATGAATATTCCTGCTAACAATCTCTCCTTCTGACTCAGGCGGGACGTCGATGTCTGGAGAGAAGCTGCAGGAGTGTATCAGCAGAGCAACGGCGCGACAGCGAGAGATCCAGAAACTCATCGACAAAGTCATACACAGCGTGAAGGCAGCACAATAAAGAGCCTGAGACGACGCTTTTTTATCTAAAAGCTGTATTTTCCACTGTCAATATATATTCTTTTTTTTTTAATAACAATAAAACTGCTGACAAAGACTGCTTAAAAAATTATTTCTCAGTGTCCAGAAATGTCTCACACACACACGTGTCTCGTAAGAATATGCTCATGGCTCCTGAACTCATTAAAAGGAAACACCTTTTCAAAATGTGCTGTACAAAAGCAGGTACACCGTCTTGCATGTTGATCTTGAGCCACCCCCCCCCAGGTTGAGCCCTGTGCCGAGATGGCTAACAGAAGAAAGACTTCCGACAGACTGAGAGGTAGAGAGCTGCCCCGAGGCACTGCTCCGAGATCAGATTTTGCATTTTCACATATTACGTGGAGGATTTGGTGTCGTTGAGCTCAGTTGGGGGATCCGTGCTTAAAGGGCAGTTTCTACCGGGGTTCAACCAAGCAGAGGCAGGCTCATGAGGAATCCTCTGAGAATGTGCGTTCACAATCCTCTCGGTCCACAGGGGTCCCCCATAGAGAAAAGTCTTCCTGAAGGGGCGATGTGTTACTGTGAAAGCCCGCTACCTACAAGAACCGCCTTTGTCATGATTCATCTCAAAAAATATCACTACGGTTCTTTAAGTGTAGGGATCCCTGTTCTAAAAACCTCCTTCCTCTATGGCGGACACAGTTTTGGTTTTCCAAAACCTCTGACAATTACATACAAATTTGTCAGCTAGAAAAAGACACACAGAAAGGACAAAAAGTCTTTTTTTTTGTCTGCAGTCTCCACAGTGAGGCAGACAAAGAGCACAGTATGGATCATTCGCGTCCTCGTGTAGCTGGGTGGGGAAGGGTTCTGAGTGTGATTCTTAGTCTGTCATGACTTTGGGAGGGGCTGTGGCATGCTCCTCTTCCTCTTACTTCTTGGTTGGCTGGCGGTATGTTGCCGTGGTGCTCCCCCCTGAGGAGCTGCTGCTCCCATAGCCATTTGCTGCTGCTGCATTTGGTGCTGCAAGAATTGCAACTGTACGGTGCGGGAGAAAGATGAGAAAATAAATATCAGAGCGGGTTTTGGTGCGTTACAACAAGCAACATGATGCATAGTTTTATCAGTGGATCTAAGGTATGTGTAAGCATCTGCAGTGTTGAGCACTCAAACTGGAGTTCTATCTCAGTTTTAGCAGCAGAGTGTTTCGTGTCAGAACATCTACAAGTGGCATGGGTTAGTGAAGCTGAGCTAAACGCCTCGTACGACATACAAGAGGAGTGTGCGGAGAAACACAGAGGAGTGGTTAATGAGTTGCAGAGGAGGGAGAAGAAGAAGAGATACAGATTCGGGGCGGGTTGGGGTGTGTTGGGGAGTGAGGCAGGATACAGTCAAGCAGCACCAGTGGCGTTCCGGGAAGACACAAAATTACTGGCTGCGATCCTGGCAAAAGACACACATGCAGCTCGGCAACCGTGCTTTCTGCTCGGAGTAAGTCAGCAACTTCAACTGGGCGACAGAAATACGTGTGAACGCCTCGCGATTCATGCGTACAGTGGAACAGCCTGTCATCTCTAATCGCTCAGAATACAGTGACAGTCTTTCACATCCTGTCTCCAGTGCTTGGTAAGAACATGCCTCCCAAGTTTGACACGCTGTTAGTTGTTGCCATTGGAAGTGAAACAAGCTCTGGTGTGTGTGGGGTTGCTGGGAGTACTTGGGACTCACTGTGATCTTTGTCAAACAACATAATAACCAAACATACAACACAAGATGAAGTGAATGGTGTGGATCTACAACAGAGAGAATCAGACCTGGGAGCGACACAGTTTAACTACAACTATTCATTACAGGTAAAAATAAAGAAAATAAAACATATACTCAGTTATTGTTTAAGATTAAACTATGTTTTCATTTCTCTTGCATGGTTGGTTACCCTATATAATTTGAATTGTTCAAAGCCGCTGACACACAGTACAATATTGTTTTTAAAAATCATTTCAATTTGACCCAGGTCCGATGAAAATATCAAACATATGTGTAAAGAAAGATGAAGAAACTCTTGTCTGTTTATACAGAGCATAATGGGTTAACTGACCTCCTTCCCTGACAGTTTATAGTGTAGCACAACGTTCACCTGCCTGCTAAATAAAGGCACGGAGAGTTGGCTAATCAATCTAGTCTCAAGTGTCCTACAAACATGTATGTGTGTGTATATAGATGTTAAAGTTGCTGTATTACTTGGATCTGTGGCTGGTGCTGCTGCTGAAGCCTTGGAGAAGGCAGCGGGGGCCCAGACCCGTCCAGCCCACAGCCCAACTGGGACAGCACTAAGGGGGGGGTAGGAGGGAGACAGGGAGCCCCAGACGGAAGGATGTGATGGCGAGAGAGGGAGAGAAGCAGAAGAAGGAATGGAGTAAAGTATGAAGTGAGAGAATGCACGTAGAAAAGAAAAGAGGGAGTTTGAAGGCAGAACCGCACAGGAGAAAAGAAAAGAGATGAAAAGAAAGACAGAGGAGACAAAAAAAGTCGGAGTATTGCAGTGAGGCCGAGAGCACAGGTAAATGACCGTGTGCAGGGACATTTATGTGGATTATGCACAAATAGCATGAATGGGGTGGAAAGAAGAGAGTGAGCAAGACAGAGAGAGAAGGAAGACAGTTCAGGAGGGAAAGGAAAAAAGGTGGGGACAAAAAAAAAAGAAAAAAAAAAAAAGAGAATGTAGCAGAGAAGAAGGGGAAGTTGAGTCTCTCCTGTCAGTAGTTACATGCTCCACTGAGAGGAACAATGACTAACAACAGTAAAATGATCATGTTTAGTTACAGACTATGAGTCCTAACGTACAGTAATTACAATCATAAATACATTAGTCAATCGTATCTTATTAGTACTAGTTAGTGGCATGGTGTCAATTTGTTTTGAAACAGGTTAATGGACTGGTGTGTGTGTGTGTGTGTGTGTGTGTGTGTCTGCGTGTGTGTGTGTGTCATACCTGCTGCCTGTGGAGACATGAAGCCTCCGACTCCCAGGTTGATGACCGCTGTTTGCTGGTTTCCTAAACTTTGATCTGACCCCTGGTCACCCTGCAGAGAGAGTCCAAATGTAACACAAGACAGTGAGGTCACAGCTGGCACGCACATCTGTTCACTACCATAAGCAAACTAATGTGGTAAGCAGTAAAGGTTTGTAGTGAAGTTACAAAATCTAGCAACAAATGCAAATGTAAGGCACTTAAAAGTTATAAGAACATTCTAATTAAAAGTTCTAAAGAGATTTAAACTATAACTTCCATACTGCTTTGAGTTTCCTCATTAGCATTAGTTTCTCTGTCCTTTGAGCACAACACCATCTTTTTGGACTTAAAGTTGAAAAATAAAAATACAGTGTTGAAGACGAGCTGAGCACAAAAACACATGATTCTGATTTTGCTGCCATCATCAGGTGCCTATGAGGTGCTTTGGCACTGCTCTCCTACAGCATTTCCTTAATGTCAGTATCACCTCAGCACTGTTGCATTCCAGGCTTTCCTCCAATCATTCCTCGTGGGTTTGTACTCACACTGACAGCTGTCATGAAGTCATTCCACAGATTTTCCACTGTGACTTAAGTCCTGCTGGACCATGAATCTTTGCATCGCCATTCTTTTAGAAGCTTTCTTTTGGATCAGTCTGGCACATAACTCAGTTTTGTGAAGTCTGTAATGAACGCTGTCTGACTTCTGTTGACAAACGGGTCACAGAGTTCTGGGAATGACATTTCTTTCAGTTTCTATGTGAAATAAATTGCTTTTGTGAATTCCCAGCACTTTCCCAGATGTATTCCTCTGGACAGTTCATAGTTAAGATTTGATGTGTGAAACATGGATATTATAAATCTCTCTGGCATTAAACTCTAATTCCAGATTTAATCTCACTCGACGCGATGCTATTGCATCTACTGCATTATGGAATGATCAAATAATACTGATATGGTTATCCCGACTGTGTACATGTGTGTGTCTCACCGTCTCTCCCTGCTGTTGAGGGCTGGAGGTGGCTGACTGACTCTGCTGTGGGGAGAACTGAGACAGCTGCTGCTGCTGCAGAGAGTTAAAGATGAGAGGACCAGTGGGGATCTGGAGATGTAAAACACACACACACACACACACACACACACAAACAGACACACAAACACAAACAAACAGCGAGGGAGTAACAGACAGGTAAGTGAGGATTGAAGGAAGAGTTTGAGATGGAGAGAGGACAGGCAGAGGGACAGCAATGATGTACAAAAGGGACAAGAGCAGAGGGAAACGGGAGAATTAACAAAGCAGTCAAACAACACAGGTTAACTAGACCATTGGCACTAGACCTCAAACAACTTGACATGCAGTGGAGTGCAGGAAAAGGAAATGTGAGGAAACTGAGCTGTGTGACTGATTCACACACAGCTCGCTGCTATTCTAGGTGTGCTAACACAGGTGCAGGATCAGGACAGTCTATATGTCAAACAAATACCTGGTGCTATGCATGCTACTATCAGGATTACAGACTAAGGCAGCATTCAGACAGGATCAGGCACTGCGGTGAATCGCCATGGGGGGGGGGGGTGTCTGTTTGTGCTGAACGTAACCACTGTACGTAACCACTGTGAAACAATCAGGAGATGACTTTTTATTTTACTGATACACAACAGGTAGAGTATCAGAGGTAAATTGAGTTTAGTCTCAATTTCAGAGATGTTTCAGGCTTCTCTGCTGCAGGTCGCTGCGTTTTTTGGCGGACACCCCTGCAGCCCGCACCGCGACAGCCAAAACAGACACTCGAATGAATGGAAAATTCTGTGTTTTTCGCTGCAGCGCTGGATCCTGTCTGAATGCGGCCTAACTGCCACAGAGTCATACCTGCAGTAGGTTCAGTGGTCTCAACCCAGCACTGCTGTTCAGGCCAAAAGGACTCCCTGGAACACAGATCACAGTTACATTCAGCAGACGGCAAAGTACAGACAGACTGTGTATGAAGGCATCTCTGGAGCCCTTTGGACTATCAGCACAAACGTTTGCCATGGGGTTTGTTAAAATCACACTATACATCGTAAAGCTCTTTTGCTTCCATTTACTCCAACTACAACTCCCTGTTCATTTTCTGTAAATGTAGTTTTTATGTGACTGCTGTTGCACAGCCAGTCAGTGAAGGAAGATGGATCTCTCTTTGAATTGCGTCTTCCAGGGTTTCTTCCAATTTTCCTCTTTATATCACACGATTCTTTGGAAGAGTTCTTCCTTAGAGAGGCTGGGCGGGTTTGGAAAGTTTTGTTTTGATTGTGCTGTAGGATCCTGTTTGGTAAAATAAGATCCTACTGTTCAGGACATGTCAGTTTCTTAAAAGTGTAGTCTCCACCCTAGTTCACATGGATCCTAACCAATTACAGTAATACATAAGGGGACATGGCATTGAAATATCTTACCAGTCTGTGCTGCAGACTGCATCAACCCTCCAGGTGGCAGGATTCCGCTCAGGTTAAGGCCTGGACCCAGCATGGGGTTGGAGGCACTCATCAAGGTCTGAGGACTACTACACAGACAGTACAGGATCGTCATGAAAGTGGACAGCGACTAGCGAGTGACAGTGCGGCATCGGAGACTATTTCCTTACCAGACGGAGCTGACCACGTTGATGAAATTGAGCCCTGCCGGGTTGGCCATGACCTGCGACGAGGTGGTCCCCGTGGTGATGGACGTACCCATGGTGGGCAGGGGGATGGTCATGACGGGCAGGGGCTGGCTCAGGGCCAGTTGCTGCTGAGCGAAGGGTGTGAGGAGGGCGGGCTGCGACTGACTCTGAACCATGGGAGGGTCTGAAGGGGTAGGGGTCACAGAGAGAGGAGCGGAAAGGGAGTCGGCCGGGTGTGGGGTCGAGCACGGTGTGTTGGTGGGTGTGGATGGCTTGGGGGTCCCCGATCCTTGAGGGGAGGGAGAGACGAAACAATTGAACGGACAGAACTTTTCAACAAGGCAGACCTTAAAATGCTTCAGTTGAAACTTACAACAATAGCTACTTGGCTAAATGAAGCTAATCTTTCTGATTTACAGCTTTAAACTTGAATCTAAATCATGAAGCTCTTGTCATAAACATTTTCTGGCAATTTGCATAACAGCTGATTTTAGTCAGAACCCATAACACACAGGGAAAGTGCTTGTATTGATGCAATATTCCATGATATTCCGTAAGTTTCGTCCCTGTAGTTTTATGCTTTTTTTGTGCTATTGCCCATTTTTGACCAAGTTAAGTTGAGTCAAGCTCATTTGTCATAATTTGTCAGAAATAAATAATAAACTGCAGATCTGGAAAAGTTGAGGCTTGAGAAGAGATGATGTAAGACGTTCCAGTACTACTCGTTCTCACAACTGTGACTGATGGAGCAAGCAGCCCAACGCTGAGTCACACTCTGCTATACTCACTCTGCGTGGAGCCCATAGGGGAGAGGGAAGCAGGCGACAGCAGGCCCACCTGGCCCAGCTCCACGGAGTGCTTCCTGTTCAGAGACTGGCTTTTGGCTGGAGGGGGCGTAGGACACTTGTGTAGACCACTGGTGGTTTGTGAGCTATATGGATTACCTGATGAAAGAAGAGGAGTTGAAAAAACAGGAAGTATTGAAGAGATCTGGATCCAAACTGGTTAGGTAGTAGCAGTTATACACTGAGCCAGTCGCATGGAATATCATTTAATAACTGTATAACTTCATATTTCAGAACTTTAAAGTCTTGTTTAAGTTGGTATTTGTGTATTTTCTGCTTCACACCCAACGAAACAACAAAAATAAAACAATATCCAGTTTGGGCTTAACCTTTGACCAGGGGTGCTGCAGGTTTAAATCTTTTCCTCTGCGTGACCTCAGTATCACCCTTGAACCCTGGAAAAAATACACCGCACCACAGCGCAACAGCATCAACCTGACACTTCTATGCTGCTAAAGCTAATCAGACTATAATGTCTGATGCAGTCCAGAGTTTTCTTTCTGTTGCCATTTATGGTTTGTTTTCACCCTTTTCCATCGGCCTGTCTTGTCTACTTTGGTTTGTGATTTCCTACAGCTTCCAGAATTCCTTTCAACTAACACCACAGGAACGAGTGTGAACTTGGTTCTTTCAGTTTCAAAAACCTGAGTAGTACCATAGAGAGCGACACAGGGAGATTTTTTTTACACAAATAAGGCCATACACCCCTTCTTATGATCACACTCCTCTCAGGAAAGACAAGCTAGAGATTTATCTTTGTCAGACATACCTGAGGAGCTGCTGCCTGATCCTGAAGGCAGTTTGATGGGAGGTGGTCGGTGCTTCACCCCTTTTCCCAAAACAGACGCCTGGACTAGTGGAGAAATACCATCGCCCTGCAGAAGACGTTTAAACTAGTTTGTTAGCCACTGTGCATCACAAGAATCAAACAAATGCAATTTTCTCACTAATGCAGACTGTGCATTACAATGGCACAGTCAGTCTTAACTGAGATTATTAGGCTCAATATACTTCAACAATACAATGTCTTTTTAATTAATTAATTTTATTTGTTTCATCATCAATAACAAAAACTCATCAGATAAGGTCAAATGGAGCCATGTCAGCTCAATCAGTTGTAATATAAGGCCGCACAACGTTAATAAGGCGGTACTTACCTCATCTTTGCTGGGGGAGGGAGGCCCCTGACCCACGATGCCTGAGTTATGGGACATCTTGACCTGACACTTCACGTCTCTCTCATACACTCCTTTGTACTGATTAAGAAACCTGTGAGACGGGCACAACAAAAATTGTATACAACACTCTCCAACCTCATGTCCCTAAAAACGGGTTGATCAGCTTCTCGACAAAAGCAACCATGGCCACTCACCGGTCTGCATCGATCTTTGATCCTATAAGGAAGCTGTGAATGAGACAAAAGAGAATGAAGTGATGAGTCAATTGGAATTTCAAACTCAGTCACGTGTACTGAATCTGTCTCGCAGATTGTCTTACGGGGGGTGTATGAGCTTTAGGTCTGTGTTGTCCTCTTCGGCTTTTGGTTCTTTAGCACAGTAGATCTTCCCGTACACCAGCGGGTCTCCCATCGACTGGTAGATAGACACCTTGGTCCTCTGGGCTTGGCCCCCCACTTCACACTCAAACGTGTAGTCATCGACAACTTCCTGTGTAAACAAAGTGGACACAGACAACTGAACCAAAGAGTTTTGTAAGACTGCAGAATACCGGTCAGTAATGTCATGGTTTTGCCTCTGTCTGAATGCGGCCTGACTTGGGTGTTTTTGGTTGCTGTGATGAGAGAAACATCATTTAACCCTGGCAGTCAAGTCCACACACACAAACAGACTGTAGTCATTGAGCATATTGATACTGGAAAAAAGTATTGCTGACTTGGTTTTCCATGAATATTTTAGATACAAACACTTTAAGACAAAAGGCAGAGAGGAGGAAGAGAAAAGAGAGCGCACATAGAAAGGTGAACTATGGTTTAATGTGTAGTCACAAAAATTAATGTTCGCTTTCGCAACTGGCCCAGCATCCAGAAAACATTAGCTTTCGTCTCACAGGATTTCATTAGGGATGAAGTATGTTGGAAATATGCGAAAAAGAGTCCAGCACCATTTATGGACAGAAAAATGTTCCTGACATGGTCTACGTGCAGTCCAGTATGATCTTTTTTCCCCCAGAACAGCAGAAGCATGTGTGAAATTTAAATATATTCCGCATTTGCTTCTCATCAAAAAGCAATCTCCTTACAATTATTCACCCACGTGGGAGATCTTTTGTGAGCTCCAAAAGCAACAGGCCGGCTGGTGATTTTACACACTTGTTTTCCATTAAGTATTTTACAATTACAACTGCTCCCTGCTTATTACTAACAGCAAACAGCCATCACTGATCTGCACCCTCCGAGAGTGTTAATGCTGCCGTCACACTTACCTCAGCAGGCCAGATCACAGTAGTGGGCTGAGAGTCTTCCAACTGCAGAGATTTCTCAACCACAGCATACTTTTCCACCTAGAGCAACGCACAAACAAATCCATTTGGTGTGTTATGCCCTCCATCTAAGCTGCCAGGCTATGAGTTGAGTGGGTTTTTAAGTGGCGTTGGCTAAAGTGTTTAAGTGACAGGGTAGAGGAGTGTTGAGCTGCTTACATCAATTTCCTTCGGCACAGTTAGTTGGCAGTTGCTCTGCTTCCACATGTCGACACACTGCGAGCGATGACAGCCGAGAAACCAGGAGGACAGCAGCATAGGAGGACAAAGAAGAGGTACGCTCAATAACAAGTGAGAGACAGCAGCACTGACTGAAGTATATAAAGAGCTTTATCTCAACAGTGAAACATGTGCTATCAAATTGTGGATGTGTGATTTACGTTTCCAATCTTTGAGATCTTCAGGTCTATAACAGGGGCGGGTTTCCTCTCCTTCCTCCGCTGTAGGTAGTCGTAGAGTCGTAGCTGCGGCGGCATTGGCAGATGGGACAGCTCCTGCTGCCTGTTCAGCGCAGCTCGAGAGTGCCTCTTGAAACACCTGCGAACAAACAAGCAGTATGTATCAAGGCTTTTGCTTCATTCACTGACTTTTTCTTTTTACAATCGCAGAGCAAGAAAAACATTCATAAATTAACTTTTTTCTTCTCTGTCGTGACTGAATTCAGTGAGCTGACTCTGACCCTGAAGAGAGCGTGAGTGGATAAAGTACCGTTTCATGGAGCGAGTGTTCATTTTCTGCTTGTTGTAGAGCAGGCGGTTGGCTGTGCAGGTGACAGAAATGGAGGGGTCCAGGCACAGAGGTTCAGCTGTGGCCAAAATCAACTGACTCTCCAGCTGTAATTTGTCATCCTAAAGCAAAGAAACAGAGACGCTACAGAAAACACCTGTGTAGTGTGCTGATGCCAAAACGACTGAAGACACATGAGGGAGGAATGTCTGCTATTATGGTCAAGCATGTTTTTTATTAGCTAAAGCAATGCAGATGTGCAAATCCAGACAATGAGGTGTCACATGATGCATCCTCACTGTGATAGTGAGCAGGGCACTTTACCTGTGTCCACTTGTGGTGGTCACTGGTCATGGCATGGACATCACAGATCAGAGTCTGCAAGGCAAAAAGACAGTTATGAGCGACTCGGCTTTTTTTATATTTTAGTTCATACTTTTTCAGTCATTCCCAGTCAAAATCGTGTTTGACTGTATAACAAATATTTTAATACTATTTGAACAATATTCATGTATTCTGTTGGTTTACCTGCATGGTTGGCCGCAGCAGGATGTGTCTGCTTTGATAGGTGGGCATCTTGGTATTACCAGACTGCCTGTAGTCTCTCACCTCTACTATTACACAGCCACAGTGGAAGATGTTCACCTGAGACACATTGCACATGGTGGATGTCAACCAACAGATGATAAATAATTAAAGGGAGAATAACAGAACAGGAAGCGGTAAGACCATATTAAAGATATTTATATCTTTATTAAAGATATAAAGAATAGAACACTGCACGGACCTCTTTACACATTGAAGACATAAATATGAAACATGGCAGAAGCCTTTGAGTAAGCTTCACAACAGCTGTATTACTGTAACCTCACAGTTTAACCTTAATTTACTGTTGAGACTGTGGGAAACATTTCAGAATCTACATAATGATTTATGCACATATGTCCATGTATGTATACCTGTGATTTCTCCAACAGATCCACCAGAATAGGAGGCAACTCCTCAGCATCTAGGTACTCGAGTAGTTCTCCTTCTTCATATGGCAGACGGATGGTTTCAGAATCTAGAAAGCAAAACACACACAAATGTTACAGATCCGAATGTCTCAACTGGATGGCCTGTGTGGACTGAGGACATGTGTTAATTGTCTTCTCTCACCAGATCCATTTTTGCCCCTGAGCATTAAAGAGTAGCCTTCATTCCCAGGGTACAGGTTAACGACCAGACATGACACGGACTCCTGAGACACCAACTTCTCCAGTAGATTCACATTTCTCCTCAAATTCTTTAGAAAGACAACCAATATAAAAAAAAACACATGAGAGACAAATCTTTCATATTTGATATGTCATTGTTGCTTCTCCACTCACATTTACTTTGGATTAAAGAGGTTAATAGTTTAGTATAGTTTTCTAAAAGAAAACAGACATGGACTGTCAATGTTCTGTCTTAAATTAAATATGACATGTAATGTATTTGCTGACATGTGTGGGGTGTACCCTGCCTCTCACACTAAGTCAGCTGTCCAGCCTCTGGACCCTAATGAGGATAAGTGGTTACAGAAAATAGATTTACGGATGGATTTGCTTTTGTAACAAACTATTCAAAAGCAGGAAACTTTGAGATTTGATTGGGGCAAAGTCTGTGCGGGTTGATTTAACCCCAATTTTTCCCAATCACCCTGACAACAAATACAAATACATCTAGAGCATTTTGTTGCCTGTTGCAGTTAATAAACAACAACAACAGAAGCAAACTTTGACACACAATCCCAAATCCATGAATCAGAAAAAAAATGGGGGGAAAAAATGCATCCAATTCTCTGTGCAAATGTTACTTTCATACATTTTTCATGCAGGTGACAGATAACCAGTGCATGTATGTCTAGGAATCACTGTCCTATGTCCGTAAAGCACATTTTTTCGCCCTTCCCATCAAACAGGACCAAAAAAAGGTTTGCATGTCCACAATTACCGAGCTATAACCGAGTTGCACAATACAAACCTTTAGCTCTGGCTCTTTCTCACATTCCTCCATGTACAGCTCATAAAGCTTCTGATATAAACTCTTCCTCCCGCCGGATGATATTCTTCTTTTGGCTGGTCGCTGTCGAGCACTTTCAACGATGTACTGAATAACAGATGACACACTGTATTAATGAATGATGTCTGCCAGGGATACATGGGAGCACAAGCTATTCATTTCTCTTTGTATGAACACACAGGACTGAAATAACAGCTTTTTACCTCGGCTCGATCCAATGCATATTCCAAAACTTGTTGCTTTGGGGGGGGGGGGGGGGGATTAAACAGATAAGTCAGAATGAGAGATAGTTCATAGATGAAGATGATAGATCACAGATAGATGAGCTGGAGCAGAGGAGTCTTACCATTGTGGTCCACCGCCAGCTGCAAGGCGAGTGACGGTAGACGATGCTGTCCTTTCTGCCCCACACTGTCACCTTCCTAGAGTGACCATTCACACCCTGCACAGCAACACAGCACACGTAGAGCACGCAGCACGGCCAATAACAGATAACTTAACAGATACACACACACACACACACACACACACACAGATAACACACACTCGGTGTGGCTGGCAGGTTACACACACGGTTGTCAAGTAGCCTGTCTGACACAAACAGCTAAGAAGACTGGCGAGTCAAACTGTTTCATTGAAGTTCTTTCATCGTCTGCTTACATTTTACGCGCTCCAGCAAAGTAAATAAACGTACAGCACGTCTGAGAATCGCTAAAAGTCGTATAACTCGGGATAATGAACTCTCCCGGTCAACAGAGCGGTTCAGCAGCAACAAGCTCGTTGATGCCTGACCGTTGAGGCTAACGCGGCTAACGTTAGCATGCTAGCCCGTTCCTCTCGGGCAGGCTGGAAGTTCCGAGCTACGCTAACGACGTTACGTCGTCTGAGACACAAACCGACAGAGCGACGTCAACCTCAGCGAGCGGGATGGACTTGCCTTCTAGGTTGCATAGCGGTCGACCGTAGCTCCAGCACGAGAAAACGAAATGAAATTGAAACATCAGTGTCTTCATTGAAAAAAAGTCGGAGCGGCGGCCATTTTCTTCCAGTGTGACAACAACAGCTAAACTTCCGGTTCGGTCAGCGGTGGGCGGAGCCACGCCGAGTGAACTACTTTACAACCGACGCTGGACACACACACACACACACACACCGTGCTGATAAATGGAGACAGATTTCTGCTCGTTACTGTGTGAAATACGTGTTGTTGTCTTTATCACTTCTCTACGATGTGCTCGGTGATTTTACTCAGCGACTGCTTCTGAATTTAAACAACTGGCAACTGCAATTTAAAAAACAAAACAATTTTGCAAAAAAATAATAATAATGTAAACAATACAAAACATGTATTTTTATTGATTTATTTTTTCTATCTCAGTATTTTATTCTATTGTATTTTTATTGTATTTGTACTTTCTATTTTTTATATAGTTTTATATATATATATATATAGTTTTTATATAGTTTTTTTTCATATAGTTTTCTAGTGGTATTTGTATAAAACATTTTTATCTCTACGGTCACTTTCTACTTTTTATATAGTTTTTGTATAGATGTTTAGCACGGGTTAACTTCTTAACACAGTTATATATTTATTTTCTCTGCACATTTTTAATTCCTCTGTACACATTTAAATCCTATGCAAATGTTTAATTTCTCTGGAAATGTTTAATTTCTCTGGAAATGTTTAATTTTGCTACAAATGTTTAATTTCTCTGTACATATTTAAATTTAGATATATCTGAGGATAATTTTAACGTATGGTTACTGTGTTATAGGTTAATTCTAATGTATGTTCAATGTATGTTTGCATGCTGCTACTGGATGCTTGAATTTCCTTCAGGATCAATAAAGTATCTATCTATCTATCTATCTATCTATCTATCTATCTATCTATCTATCTATCTATCTATCTATCTATCTATCTATCTATCTATCTATTATAGTGCTTAGTAATTGTGAATTGGTTGCATATCTGGGCCAAGTGAGCCCCTTTAAGCTTCAAGTTTATGGTGTCAAAAATGTAATGCTGCATCAAAGGACCAGTGTGTAGGATTTTGTTGAATCTAGTGGTGTAATTGTTGCATTGCAATCTCCTCACCTCGCCCTCACCTTCCTAGAGTGAAGGAGAAACGACAGTGGCAAAACACATGAAAAGCCCTATCTGGGGTCATTGTCCGTTCTGGGCTACTGTAGAAACATGGCGGAATCCATGGGAGAGGACCTGCTCCAACTGTAAATATAAAAGACTCATTTTAAAGTAACAAAGAGAAAAATATTCTTATCAGGTCATTATACACTAATGAAAATAGCATAGTTATGCATTCCATGTCTGCTTTATTTTGGAAATAGATCCTTTAATAGTTGTAATGTAATGTGCACCACTAAAGCACACTATCAGCTGACAAGAGAAGAGTGAGTCCTGCTTTATTACCCAATCTTGAAGTTCTGCGTCTGTGTGTTAAAGTAGTTTTATGGCCTTTAGCTTTGCCCTTATATGCTGCATAGTCCTAAAATAATGTCTTTAAACTTATGAACACACAGCAGATCTGAGGACAGGTAGTATTTCAGCATAGAAAAAAACGGTAGACGTTGCACAGAGCGGGGGCAAACAGGGGTTAATGGCAGCCCAGCAGCTACATTTTTGCCCACGGCTATGGTAGAGTAATCAAGCTTGCCCTTAACAATAAAAGAAACTGGAAATACTCTCAAAGTAGATATTCTGACAAGTATGCCTTTGTTAAAATCACATAGAACATTAGGGAGCATGTCTAGAGCAATTCACATGAAAACCGCCTCTCTGAATGTGTCTTTATAATGTAACCTCATGTATTACAACCACTGTGGTGTTGTATATGCTCTGTCCTGTGACTGTGGGGTGTTCACTGTAGCCCATAAACAGACTGCCAAAGATAATTATTTGATAACCTGCATATGAATTGTGATTAATATGCAAATAATTAGAAGATAATTGAACTGCTGACTCTGAAATAAAGTAACCAGCATGAATATTATAGCCTAATCCAGCCTCCTCAGATGGACTGCTGCATAAACAGTCCAGATATTACACTTTACCAACGAGTACAGGATACATAACTGAACAGAATTGTTTTCATATTCAGCATCTTAATTAGACTTATACTTAAACAATGTTTAACAATAAAAACATCAGGCTTTGCGAGTTTTTATTAGTCAATACTATTGATATACAGACTGTAATCCTCTGCCACACAATGTTATAGAAATACTGTTAATCATGTTAATAATCTAAAGCAGGGCAATAGAAATTATGTAAGAACAAAGTGTTACACGGAAGGTGGTCAGAATGGAGGAGGATAGGAAATAAAGAGCGCAGTGATTGCTGTTGTTATGATGTGTTCAGTATTTAGACTAAGAATATTTTGTTATTGAAAAAGTTGCCAACGTGTACATATGAGTTTGTTGCACAAGGTCAAACAATTCTTCTACATTTTGGAGGGAGTTTTAAGTTTCAGCACATTTGAAAAAAGATGAAAATGACAAAACATAAACAATGTATACACACTGGGGACTCTGGAGGTTGAAATTCCATAATTGTACAGCAGGGGGAAGAGCAGGATAGCAGATTCATTAGGCTGAATGCCACAGTGAAGCAATCCAACAGTGGCAACATAAAGGAAAGCTGGATTCAGTAGATTTGTAAGAATTTTAAACTTCCACTTGCAAATATAGAAGTGAGAAACATTTCTGCCAGAAAAAATACAACAGACATTTACAGCAGTTTTTTCAGGACATTCTAAAATGATATATTTTTTCATAAAGGTGTGTATTGAATATAGAGAATGAATCAGGTTTACACGTTTAGATGGAATAAAAGACAGGATACAATTTTGACTTGTGATTTTGGTGTTTGGTTGTGCTGCTGTCATTCAAAAACATTGACTGCTCTATTAAAACACTTAATAACTTTACTTTAGGCCAGGCGCTCCCTTTTTATCTGTCCTAAGGCACCAAACATAAAGATTAATGACCATCATGTTAAATTGAATTTTTTTTTAAAGCAAACCACAAAGGTTAATTGTTAAAACTAATGAAGTTGTCAATGACAAGTCATAAAGTCAGCAGAAGAAGACTATATACTATTAAAGCTACTATTATGTAGTTCATGGTAAAGTTACATAATATATTGTAGCCATTATTAGTTTAAGCTGTGTTAAAAAGTGTCCTTTCCACAGTATCATTAGTTTCTTTATGGGTGCAGAAAGGCTCTGGGTGGTGCTCACTTCTCACCTGCTGCACACACACACACACACACACACACACACACACACACACACACACACACACACACACACACACACACACACACACACACACACACACACACACACACACATCCTTTCTTTTAAGAGCTCAACATCCACATACATGACTGGGCTTGTTTGAGGTCACGCGGCTTGTACACAAAGGAACAACATTTAGTTTGAAGCCACATGTTTCTAATTAAAATAGTTCAAATTACCTCAGTATTGTTTCTCTGTTGACTCAGATTTATTAAGTGTCTAATTGACCAGAAATGAGGCACTACTGGTTTCAATCAGGGTTGATCACAGCAGTGAGAGTTCAACTTATGTGTACACATGAAGAGTTAAAGAAACAGAGTGAAGAGAACAGTCTGTTTCACATTGCCCAATGAGCACCATCCCTGCAGCTTTTTACTCTGGACTCCATCAGGACATTGCCAACGACTCTGTGGTGGTGTTGAACTGACATACATCATCACAATAATTCATTATTTATTTCCCCATTTATGACAACTGGAACTCACAATGAATAAGTATATAATACTGAAGCTGAAGAGCTGGATATTGTATTGAAGTAAAACCCTAAAGGAGAAGATATATATTATTGTGAGGCTAAAGTACATGGCAGTACTCCTGAAGTCTTTCATACTGGATCTGGACCAAGAGCCAAGGAGCCAAGTCAAATAAATCTACCAAAGTCACTGTGGGTATGTTTATTATGAAGGCAGTGTTACAAGTGAGGTAGGGTCCATTTTGATAATGATGATGACAATTGGGATTATGAGTCCAGGCCACACTGTGTAAGTCGATCTCCTGTGTAGGGAAATATTTGGCAGGCTAGGTGTCCAACACGGATGTGTGATGCGTCTTCTTGTGGCTCAGCGGTAGAGCAGGTCGTCCACTAATCACAGGGTTTGTGGTTAGATCCCCAGCTCCTTCTGCCCACATGTTAAAGCGTCCTTGGACAAGACATCGGATTCCAAATCTGATAGTCAGAGCACCATCTTGTACATTTGAGGTAAACTGTAAAATATTTTGGACAAAAGTGCTATATAAATACAGCCATTTATATAATGATTTTCTCCTGTATTTAACTAAACAGCATTCCTTGACTGCAATTAACATCATCTTCAACCACAGAAAAGGATACTACTTAAGATTACACTTTAAAGGCAAAGGGAAAAATCAAGCTGCTGCTGTCCTGACAAATTAAAAGTGACAGTCAAATAGTTACGAATCATACACCAATTCCTACATTGCATTCATGTGGACAAAAGATACAGGATTTGAGGATCTTTAAAGTAAGCTTTCCTCCAATTAAAGGCCTGGAATCAATTATTCAGCTCGTCCAAGGTGCATTTCAGTAAGGCAGAGGTGGCATGTGGCCAGTGTTTGAGACATCTATGTAAACAGCATTTTGATTGCAATGTAAATGATTTTCATAAGCGCATCCAGAGTGAAGACCCCCGGGGAACAGGGGTTGTCTACTTTAATTAGAATATTTTAAATGTATGGGCACATGTAGATAGAGAGTACAATATGTGTGTGCCGTGCTTATTCAAATGAAGTTTTCCATGTTTTTTAATGCATACAAATACTGCCTGGGGTCATTGTTTCAAACTCTCTTGTGTTTTTAACATTTTTGGAATGTTGCAGCCTCATCTCCAGTATGATGTGTATGTTTTACGTGTGCTTGACAGTAAATATGCCATAGAATATCACATATAGTATACAAAATGAACTATTCTCTTTCCTTGAAACAATAGTTTTTGCCTTTTTCTGCACAGCTTAACACAAAACAAAAATGTTGCTCTGGATTGGGGTTTATTTATTAGCTGGCTTTCACTTTTACTTTCCTCTTCCAAATTAAGTGAAGTCAAGTCAGGTCAAGATAAGTTGAGGGGTTTTATTGTAATTTCAGCCATATGCAGAGTACAGAGACAGAGACCAGGCCAAAGACCATAGTGCTACCCAAAACATAAAACATAGTGCAGACAGGACTACACACACATTACAACACAAAATACAAGAAGGGCTACATGAAGTGCAGAAAAAATACATTTTACATTCATACAAAACAATTTGACAAGAAACAAACGACAGAGCATAACAGACTAAGGGTGTGTATTTACATGTATGTATGTTTGTACATGTGCTATATATGGATATATACAGTATGCCTATATTAGGTATATACAGTAGTGAGGTAGATATTGAATAAAAATTGAGTAACAGCAGAGATAAAAGGTGCAAAGTGTGCATGGATATAGGTGCAATGTGCACATTGTTTCATGTTTGCAGTCATATAATATAATAACAACATCTACATGCTATTTTTTTTTAGTTTTTCATTTGGCTGTTGTTTAACAGTCTGACCGCCTGTGGGAATCCTCTCTTTGGATTTGTAATACACATCGCTCTATTATTCATTACCCGTTTAATTGTTGCTCCTCTGGTCACTTTACTGCACTGCTAACTGGAGACGTTGAGAGGTGGTCCCTTAGACTTCTTTACCTGCCAACATTTGCTTCTGATGAGTCATAACACCTGTGAATAAAAACTTTATGAGGGAAAAAAAACTAAACTGTTAATATCAAATCATAGTCACGTGGCAGGCTTTTTAGGCTAAGCTGTTGGAGGTTTTCAGATCCAAAAACTGTTGAAGCATGATAGATCACTCACCATAAAAAAAAGCCTGTAACAATGAGAGCCATGTTGTTTTGTTTATAGAAAGGACACAGGGACTTTATCCAAATACAGTCATTCACTTTCTGTGCCATGAGCTCTGGTCACGTTTTTCCAGTCCAGGATGGGCTGTGTGTGAAACCAACACACACACACACACACACACACTATGGAGAAAGAAAGATGAGAGATGACACTATGAGGGTGTGTGTTTGTGTCAGTGCCGCACATAAACTTACTAAACCATGTCCAATAGGAATGGCAAAAACACTCTCTTAGCACAGCGTTGACAAGCAGTTGGCATAATCATGAATATATACATCTCCTCTTGTTCTCCCTCCCTCCACTCTTCAGTTTCTCCTTCAAGCTGCTCTCACCTTGATGGACGTGGGACCTGGAAACTGTGGGAGAGATGACTTTTCCATCCCAGTCTGGTTTTTCTCTCGAGTGAAGAGATGAGGACTGCAGCTGTGTGGGAGTTTACAGCATCAACCTTGGCCACGAGTGAAGACATGTCGCGATTTTCCAAATCCAAAACGTTCAAAAGTGGAGTGTAAGATGAAATAAGTCTCGGGAGGATGTCACATTTCAATGTATATGGTGCAAAAATACTGGAACTAAAAATTTATGATGTGTTACACTGCAATACTGACTGTTTTATAACAGAGTAGCAAACATCCCATGACTTTCACAACTAAATATTTAGAGATAAGGAGATGGAAAGACAGAAATTAATATCAATATTAACACTGAGCAGCTGATTTCTATTAATTTGGTGGATTAAATCTATTTAAACACATTCCATACACACACATGCTGAACACATCAAGTGCACACACATGCATAGTTCAATGACATCTAATATTGTTGAGCAAAAATTCAGTCAGTCTGAGAAACTTTCATGCATTTCCTCCCAACTGTTAAATTCACTTCTCATCATCTCACGTCCTGATTAAGACTTCACAGAGAAATATTTAGCTCTGTGTGTGATATAATGAGAGATTTATTTCACTTCATGAATATGGGAAAAGCTAACTATTTAATGGCGTTGAAGGCTACTTCACTAGTTTAGAGTGTCCAATTGTGGTCCTGAGAGGATTATAGCTGCCTATCTGGCCTCTGCACCATGAGCTTGTGACTCAGCTATTGTTCCAAACAATGAGCTATTCTGTCGTGTTGTATAGGATTACAGTGCTGAAGAAAAATCTCATGATTTCACATGAGAGAGGAGCAAAAGACCCACAGAGAGTTGGCTAGCTGCAGTGAGACAAATGGATTTCTCCTTATGCATCTGGTTGAAACTTATATCCTTTATTCGTGGTTAAAAAAACAGAACAACAGCACTTTTGTTTTAGTTCACTGTCTTAACTTGATTTGGAATGCAATATTTTCTGTTTGGCACTTTTTACCCAGATATTGGAATATGTTTTAAATAGTGTTGCATCTCAGAGGAAGTAGCGTGTTGATAAATTATAATAACGCGCCATATGGTGGAACGGAGGGGAGGAAGGAAAGGTTTACTAAAGACTGTCTTCAATTATACAGCTAATCTTTAGTTTGAAGGCCCCCGTCCCTTTGCCATTCTCTAAACATGCACAGAAATCAATCCAGTTTTTCTTGTTTTCCTTCAGCAGCAGCGGCAGCCTTTCCGTCTGTGAGGTCTTAGCTGACCTCATCCATCACAGGCAGGAGGCAGTGCTGAGAGGGAGAGAGAATGATGCGAGGTCGCAGCGAAGAATTCTCTTGTTATTTGCTCAACTTCAGCGTTACACTTCCCCCCGAAGGCTCGCAAGAATTCAACCCTCTTGACATTATGTCTTTTGCACGGTGTAAAAACTGGGGAGACGTCACAGTCAGGTTCTTCATCCCACTGAGATCACAGCTGGATTGGACAACTAACTTGTGAACTGCATGTACTCAATCTTCCATGTTTTTGACGGGAGCCAGAGAGTAATGAAATACCTTGAACGTAAACATGTGTTACTTTTTGGAGC